>CM060970.1:79121258-79781258 GCA_030765045.1 Tenodera sinensis | reverse complement strand
ACTTCACAAATAAATAATGCCATACAATAATGTAACGATAACTGCATGAAAATTAATACCAATAAAACAAGACTTTTTGCCTAACACATACTGTACCTGAGTTCTTCTTCAACATAAATGGTCAAAACATTTAGCAGCAAGATTACGTTAAATACTTGGGTATATTCTGTGACAGAAAATTATCTTGGGAATATCATGTTAAAAATATAACAGAAAAAGTAAACAAAAGATGCAATATATTAAAGAGATTAACAGGAACAAAATGGGGTTGCTCTAAGGAAGTACTAAATAGCACCTATAAGACATACATTAAACCTATTCTACTATATGGTAGTGAAAGCCCGATTACATCCACTAAAAAAAATGCTTAATAAATTATAAAAAATTCAAAATAACTTGTTACAATTTATAACTGGTGGTGTTAAATCTTCTCCCATAATGGCAATGCAGATGCTTACTGAAAACCCTCCAGTAATCCATTAGATTAATAAATAAGCTTTAACTCAATATGAAACATTAATAAGACATCCTCAATACAAATATTGACAAAAATATCAAAACAGAGAGAGAAACCTTAAAACTTAACAGGGCTTCATACAGAAAACTAATAAATTATAAGAATACCATAATCCAAAGCAAAAGCCTGAAAGACTCCTCATACCAGTTTCACCAATAGACAATATAGATATTAACTAAACTTAAACTTGATGAAACATGTACTTAAAAGTAACAGTGCTCCCTTTGAATTAAAACAAATTTCTCTGGAAACAATCCACAGTTTGTATCCCTAACCACTATGGCTACATATCTACACTGACACTCCAGATTGGTTAATGAAGATGGAGCAGAAGCTGGAATATACTCAAAATTATTCAGCTATTATATAGCTGTGGGAAAAAATTCAACCCATTTTGATGGAGAAATCCAGCCTAGACAGGCAGCACTAACACATCTTATTTACAGAATAAATTATTTTCATAATGCTGTTATTTTAAGTGATTCAACATCAGATATTGAAGCTATTGCGTCAAATAACTCTCACTCTTCCTCTAAATGTGTTAGAAATAAAAAAGATAATAAAAATATTAACAAAACAAAAAAAACTCCAGCTCCAATGGATACCTTCCCAGTTTGAGATATATGGGAATGAAGTTGCGGATCTCCTTGCTAAAAAACAGAACCAAAATCATGTAAAAACCAAATCAAACCTTACCATACCACTCAGCAAAAATTATAATTAAAAGAACTTCAGCAGTATTATAAAACTCAAAGTATTGATAAATCTTGGACAGCGTTACTGCAGAACAAAAAGTTAATACAGTAAATCCTGACTAAACCGGACGCTCTATATACTGGAAACCTGGACAATCAGAAAATAAATCTCGGAATGGAGCTATTTCCTATGTTAAATAACACTTTAAACCGGAAAACTGCCTATCACAGAAACAGAATAGTTTTTCCAGAATCGTTTGCATAAATAACCTAAGACGGATTTTCTTTATGCTTAATACATAGGTGCTTTGATAACGAACTTGCCATAACTGAAGACATTCAAAGTACAGCAGATATTGCTGCTGGAAACAGCAATTGTGAAGTCATGAATGGAATGGATGACGAAGCCAAGGAAAGGGAGCCAAAAATGCGCACTTTTAGAGAAGCATTACCTGTTGTGAGTGACCTTCAGGAATTTGCAGCTTCCAAGAATGTTCCAGAACTCCTGGAGCTGATGCAAGATGCGAAGGAGATAATTGAACATTCTTTTCTGAAGAAGTCGCAGCAGTGCACTTTGATGGATATGTGGGGGAAAAGAAAACTGCAATTATGTATGACATGTAGTTGAAAATACAGCAAAACATACAACTGAACCTATTTTTTATTTACAAAATTTTATTCTAAGTTATTCCTTCAGTTTAATTCTATATGATTATATTTTTGGTATTTGGTTTCACTAAAATATGTACACTTTGCAACACAGAAACCTGTGAAAACGGAAAAATGTTATTGGAGTGATCACGTTCCATTTTAGGCAGGTTTTACTGTTCCTAATTATCCAAGATATGAAGCTCTTGCAACATTTAGATTACTGATAGTTTTTGGCTGCATCCTTCATAAAATTGGTATCCTCAACTCCCCAAATTGGTATTATGCTGGGACAAGAACTCCATAATGAACAAAGATCATCTCCCCCATTATATGGCTCTCAAGATCTTAACCTCTGGATTACTAATGGAACTATACTGGGAAGCAAGAAAGAAACTGATATATATCCAAGCAACTACTACATTCGGTGAAATGGAATTCAGTTCAGTGTTTTATAGGTGGATTCTTTGCAGTTAATGAAATGAAATTTCTTAATGCTATTTTCACCATTATCCTGTAATTTTAATGTCCTCAACGTAGCCATTGCATGTAAAGATATATTTGTTTCCGTTATACTACAGACAGAAACTGTAACTTGGATTATTCCCCTCTTTTCTTGGTCTCTTCTATAATTTCTGTTCGTTAGCTATATATTGTAAGGTAATGCTGCCATACATGAGCTTAATGATGTGCAATCTCACTAAACCATGCTAACTTGACATGCAGAAATACACTATATCCCCTGTAGTGCACAGAGTTTGGCAACTACGAATCAGAGAGAAACACAGGTAATGGAATGGAAGCACAATCTAAATCTGAAACAATGGAATAGCACAAACTAAATAGTGGAGTAATTTTAACAGAGAGGAACAGAAAAGAAATTGAATCGTAATTACTGAATGTAAAAAAAAAAAAGGAGGCATAACATTAGCAGAAAGTGTTACAAAGTGAAGATTCCTTTTTCCTCATTCTCTTTAGCTGTTAATTTTATTAAAGGAAATCCACATTTCAAATAGCTTAAATCATCAGTAATTTGCCGTAATTATTTCCAGTAAAACCCAAGTTTAAAGCATTCTGTTTGTCAATCATCTGCCACATGTAACTCTGTATCTGTTTCTTAAACATACAGTATGAAATACATAGCCTGTGTCCTTATAAATTGAAAGCGTTTGCACTTAAAGAAAGTGATAAGTGGGATAGATACTTCTACTTAACTACAAAGGAATCACTCCTTTCTCCATTAAGAGAAAGTAAAGCAGTAGAGACAAAATGTATTGGAATCTTCTTTTCCAGTCATTGCAGTGTCAGTGTTTTTTAACTGTACTGCAGTACTCAATCAAATCATGCTGAGTTACACTTCCAGGTTGTGATTCCTATTCTTTTAGCATGATGTGTGCTAATTTGTCATTTGATTCCACAAGGTAAAACCACTCATACTTTATTGTATATGAAGTATGACAGCTGCTATTTTATTTGTTGCAGAAGAAAGGAAGGAATCGACTGCATAGGAATAAAACCGACAGCATTGTTCACGTACCTCAGTTCTGCAAAAAGAAATTCAAGTTCCTGTCATTTATATGTGGTGCCATACAGTGATCACTGCTCTTCTAAGGAGCTTTCTAGCTTTGTTTCCGATTTAAAACCTGAACAGTTATATCCCATTATTAGTAACACAAAGCATCGTGGTTCTGAACTTAACAAACAAATGTGTAAAATTCCAGATTTCTTTTATGATTTCTGCAGGAAGGAAAATGTAAAACACAGTAAGAAATATCAGCAGCACACCTGTAATACATCCATGGTGAACCATAACAAAAGTGTACCACAAAAATATTCAAAAAATTCAAAATACAGAACTTCTGAAATACTAAATAGGGGACTAGAGAAAATAAGTGGTAATCCAGGTTTTCATTCTGAAACGACGGTTAATGAGCACATTCATTCCAAAATGCAGCATCATTCCCAGCCCTTCCATAAGGATTTTAAGAACCGTATTAGTAATACTAAACTTTTGGAAGGTGAGATGGAGAAATTAAAATTAGGAAACAATACATTAAAAGGTTTTAATTCACAGAAAAGTAATACATGGAACAATACTATGCTTGTACAAAACAGTATTGTCACTTCTCATAACTGTACTACTGAAAGCCTGCCTTTAAATAGAGTACAAAAATGTTTAAGCAATACAGAAGTGAAACCTGTAATGAACTGTAAGCTTACAGCTTGTAAACCATCAGGGAGCAAAGTTGATAGAAAACCTAACAGAAAAGAATCTTATACATGTCGCAGGTACTCTCTCTTGTATTTAGACGATGATGAAGACATATTTATTGCTCAAACAAAAGTACCTTCCAGGGAAAATGGCAGTAACTCTGCTATTAGCATAAAAAGTACCTGTACAACAGAACCACTAAAAAAGAAAATAAAAATATCAAACAAGCTAGATCTTTAAATAAGCATAAATACTTGCTCTGTGCTGTGGTCATTGTGACATGAGGCCTCATACAAGCTTCTGTGCATAGGAGTGCATACTTGCATGTGCTATTGTGATTGTTATAGAATATGTTGCAAAAATGTCATAAAAAAGATAATTGTAATTATGAAAAAATTAACTCTGTCTATGAAAAGCTTTCAAGAGAAATTACTACTTATATTCTAAAGTAAGAACAAATTAGAAACTAAAAACTTCACTTATCTTAGTAACGTTGCAAAGTTTTTTGTGCAAATTGCTGACTCAAGTTTGGAGTCAACTCGAAACTTGAGTCAGCAATTTGCATGAAAAACTTGCAACATTACTAAGATAGTGAAGTTTTTAGTTTCTAATTTGTTCTTACTTTAGAATCTTGTTGCTTCACTGTTAATAGCTTCATTTTCCTTAATTTACTACTTATATACTCACCTAAGTGCATATATTACTACTGAATTGCCAGACTCACTTTGCTTTCTGCTACTACTGAAGAATCATGTAAATTTCACCACTTTCATTTACTAAAACTTTGCCTACACACAGCTTATGTGTTTAAAAACACCATCAGTAAGATTGTTGGCATAAATAAATAATAATTCTGAGCAATTGTTTATGCAGCTTTGATGTGTAAGCACCACCTTTCTTATCTTCCTTTCTTAGAAGTTTGAAAACAGTGTTGTTATATTCAATTTAATGTAAAAGGTGAGCGTAAAGTTGTTAAGTGCCTTGAAAATACAGAGTTGAGATGTTGAAGAAAATGTTCTAATTTATATGTAATTGTTTTCAGTTAAAACTTCTTCTAAGGCAATGTAATGAAATTCATATACTTTAGTGACAGAAGTGTAATTAAGGCTTTTGTCCATAATAAGCATAAAAGATATCTGTGATGTTTATTTTTCCTCTACCTGTACACTGCATTGCTAAATAAGTTTATGTATAATTGAATTGCAGATTATGTACTAAATACAAATAAGGAAATAGATTATTTGTTTGTAATAGCAATTCAAGCACAGTTATTTTGAAATAAATATGACCTTTATAACCATATAATAATATAACCTCTTAATGCCTAATGTTTCAAATTCACTCGCAGAATTCTTTATGGAAGCACATACACTGCAGAATCCCACTGACAACTAATACATGTTTGGCACAAACAAGAAAAATCCAAATCATAAATTGTAGGTCTCTGAAGGCAAGAAAGTGAGGGACTGAGTTTCTAGACATAACACAGAACTGGAAGTAAAACCATAGTGTATGAGTTCCAAAAAAATCTGTAGCCCACAGTTTACTTAAATCTACAAAATGGACCATTACATTCTGTAAATAAATAAGAGCCCCAATGATTCACAACAAAGAAGTTATAGTTAATACATGCAATTACACCAATCAAGTAGATATGAGATTTCTTCGTTGCAAGAGATTAAGTACAATGGTGTAATTTAATAATAGGTGATCAATTTGAGTCTATTAGTGACTTTTATACACCACATTCATTAATAACCATACTCCTGCCAGCGTAAAAAGGAAACCTGATGTAAACAAAAAAGTGTACCAAATACTGGTCTGAAGTTTGTATTACTATGCCCTTGGTGGAATATAAACACTATCTAGAAACGTGCTTCTGATATGAATCACTTGATAAGTATAAATGCACATCTGAACAATTATTCATGTACTCACACCCAATTTTCTTTAGCAAACACTAAAGCTTGTTCTTTTTAAGTCAGGTTATGTTGTATCACTATTAACAATCAATATAATCTTCGGAAAAGTTAAAGGCATATGGAGGCAGGCCGTACTACAGACTCCAGCAAATCCTAAGCTTGCCCCTCCTACCACGCTGCTGAATGTGGTACACGCATCTCACATGCCTGAACTGAGAACATTATCTTCATTAATTACACTTGGATGAATATTTGAAAATGACAGATGCCAATCTTATAATAAGAATTTTATTTTCTGATCATGAACATACAAAACTCCTGTCTCTATGGCACTTAGAACATGAGCGATGCACGTTTTATCTTCATGTGTTATAGTAGCCAACATTCATTCAACACAGATAAGCCTGAAATCAACACCATTCCTTCCTCACAACACTTATCTCAAGCATGAATAAACAGTGCACCTACTATCAAAATAGAAATCACACAGTTTGAAACAGACTTGAGTTAATGTTCAATTTTTCAGAGTAGTGGTGTGTTATTTTGTTAAAGTGAACAGCATAATTAAGTCATGTGTCGAACTAGAGCTGAAATATTGTTAATATTACATTAAATTATGCTAATGGCTTCATTGCCAGATGCAAGGCACTAGAAAACAGCATTAAATTATTATTATACACATATCTTTTCTCCAGTGTTTGTGATCCGAATGCGTGAACATGTCCCTCAAAGTTGGGACAAGTGATTTTTCGATCAACAAACGTGAAATTATTTTCTCAGGGCAGAAAAGTTATATTTAATGTGAACAAGTTTTTATGAAAGCTCTCCAATCCAGAATATATAGGGCAATTGTAGCTGTTCCACTGCTGTGATGTGTGTCAAGGTAAGATTTTAATGTTTTAGGAATATTTAATGTGTTGTTTAATTACAGGAAAAATGGAACCTTTGCTGGCATGTAAAACGTGCTCTTATGTACATATGTACAGAATCTCTGCCAGTACACACACTACACAGCAACAGCGCTCCACTTGAGCATTGGCCAGCGTCACATGCCTTTAACTTTTGCAAGCAGTATAGCACTTTCCCAATAGTGGGTGGTTTATTGTCCAAGTCATGAGCATCGGCAGACTTTTTTCCAGGGAGAGGCCACATGTTGGAAGTTTGCAATCAGATAATATTAATTCATTATGTTATTGTCAAAATTTATAGTATTTGTTGCAGATAACCATCTTAATTTGTGCTATATGAAAATTGTTCTTTATATCAAAATCAAAATAATAGTTTAATAGTAATTGATTGCACATGAAGTTCACCAGCTTCCACACACCCCCCCCCCCCCCCCCCCCTCTTACTCCCTCTTCACAACGCCCATGGTCCAAGTAAACCTGATGCACTTTATGATGCACAGTGGTTTTTACGGTCATCACATTTCATGCCGAGTACAGTCTTTTCATATTTCCTTTTCTTTGAAGAGGATAGTTTTCCAATTTCTTTCCATGCAGATGGAGTTGACACTTTTTACAGAAATGACCAGTAACCTCAAACATTAGATTAGTAATGTCTTTAATGGCTAAATCCAGGCAGTTCACACAAAACTTTAAAAACAGTTCAATAGAATAGGTTTTTCACCACTTACCAAAATTTTTCCTTTGGAATGCTTCACATACACATTTTGACTACTCAAAATAATTAACCATAACCACACTGTAATAAACAATTAGAAAACAAGCAAACCTGCTAAATACAACAATGACCAATTCTATTTTAATAATATCAAATGGTGCACATGTGCTCCATTAAGTTTTTTATTAATTACATATATGCTATCCCCCCCCCCCCACCTGAAAATTTATTATTTATTTATTTATTTATTTTCAACCATAAAAACATATACATGTTGTGGTTGTGTCACTAAAAAAACTACTTACAAAATATAGTACTTACATACATAATATTCACAGGCACAATCTATCTACAAACCCTCATCTAAAACTCAAGCTCAAAATCCTCCAGACTACAAAGGACACCTTGTACCAGATACTGTTTCACCGCTTACATCCTTAGATCTGCATTTACCTCAACAATGCAAAAACTCATCAGTTGAATAACACTTTTCCATCAAAAATTGCTTGAGATGTTTTTTGAAACGGTGAATGGAATTTATATTTTTTACTTCAATGGGTAATTTGTTGTAATATTTAATGCCTCTGTAGTAAAAACTATTTTCAAACAATTTTTTGTTATGTGGGGTTAGATGTAATTTAGTTTTTTCTCTTGTGTTATGACAGTGAATTTCAGAATTGGTAGTAAAATAATTGATGTGTGTTTGCACTAGTACAATTGTTTCATATAACTATATACAGGGCAATGGCAAAATGTTTAGTTCTTTAAAGAATGGTTTGCAGCTGACAATAAAAGGTAAACTGAGAATAATTCTAATGACCCTTTTTTGTAATTTGAATATTTTAATAGCTTCGCTACTATTTCCCCACAAGGATATTCCGTATGAAATTAAGGAGTGAAATTTGGAGAAATACATGACCCTAAGTGTATTTTTGCTCACTGAGTGTTTCAAAATGTTAATTTGGAAGCAGATTTGACCTAGTTTTTTAATTAATTCATTAATATGAGGTTTCCAACTGAGATTTTCATCAATATATAATCCTAAAAATTTTGACTTATTTGAATATTTTATATTTGTTCCTTCTAGCTGTATGGTAGGAAAGTTTAATGATTTGTTGTTTATGTGATGAAATCCTACAGCTAAACACTTCTCCTTATTTAGACATAGACTATTTTCATTAAACCAAGAAGCTGTGTGTAATGTGACTGCGTTAATATTTATTTTTAAAGTGTCATCATTTTTTCCTGATGTTAGTATACTGGTATCATCTGCAAATATTAAGTATTTTATACTGTTATTTTGATTGTTATCAACAAGATCATTTATATATAAAAGAAACAATATTGGGCCTAAGACTGAACCTTGCGGAACTCCGCAATCAATTGTGCGTTCCTCTGATAAAAAAGATTTCAGCTCCTTTGTGCAATCATTAAAATAATCTATTTCCACTACTTGTTTCCTGTTTGTTAGGTATAAATTGAACCAGTTATGAGCTACACCTCTTATTCCATAGTCGCTTAGTTTCCGAAGTAGAATTTTGTGATTGACGAGGTCGAATGCTTCTGATAGATCAAGGAAAATTCCTACACAATGTTCTGAATCATCTAATCTTTTGTAGATAGCATCACAAAATTGAATCAATGCTGTAGTGGTGGATTTGCCCTTTTGAAAACCGTGTTGACATAGAGACATATATATACAACACTTTTACTCAGGGGTCTCCGTCTAGGAGATATGTGAATAGCGACCACAAGGTACCCAAGCTGAGCAGAACATTACTTCCACTTACTGGTGTTTTGCTCCTTACTGTAACTTTTCTATCTGACCTTACCTTGGTCATCTCTTGTTCTCTTCCGACCCCGATGCTTTTAGGGTTCCCGAGGGCTAGGGAGTCTTTATTTTTCCAACCTCTCCATTTCTCTATAAAACCTTAACCCCTAACATGCTGACCTGTCATGGCGTGTAATACGTCCTCTGATTGGTAATCAGAGGATATGGTTAGTGAATTTATTTTGATAACTCTGCCGGTCAGGTCGGTGAAACCCGTAAACCAATGACAGGTGTGGTCCTCCAGACATTCTGGGGGTTGTGAGAGAGCGATGTGACCGCCAAAACATAAAAATATGGTGCTCTCTAAAAAACGGTTACGATTACTGCTATTGCTCTCTTCAATATTTGTGAAAAATATTGGAGAGCAAGAGGATTAATGACTTCATTGTCAGAAATCCAGCATTAGCTAACAACAACATAGAGAAAGAATATTTAATTTTGAGATGAAGTTTAATATTCTGTTGTATATAATTTTTTCTAGTACTTTAGAGAAAGGGGATAAGAGAGAAATCGGCCTATAGTTTTTTGTTTCGGTTTTTAGTCCCTTTTTAAATAATGGTTTTACTTTTGCAACCTTAAGACACTCTGGAAAACACCCTTCCCTTATAGATAGATTTATTACATAACAGAGTGGTTTTAGTAAGTGATTTGCACATGCTTTTATCATGAAGTTGGAGCAGCCATCTAACCCATAGGATTTTTTATTTTTCATGTTTTTTATTATAGATATTAATTCATCTTCTGTTACAGGCACTAAGAAAATAGTAGGATAAGAATTTCTTCCATTTAAGGATACCCATCTGTGAAATTTTGAAAATCTACAGTTTTCATTGGATTGATTTGAACTTTTAACACAACAATCACTGTATAGTGAGGAGTAACTGTGCTAAATTTCATACATTTAGGCAGATTAGGTGCAAACATATTACTATTTTATTATATTTTTTTAAATATTTGTATAAATGGTTCCCCATGATGCAATTTTGATTTGAAAAACTTGATAATTTTCAGTTATATCCTGTAATAGAATGTTAGCAAATTGATGGGATAATTTCTTAATCTTGTTATTAGTTTGGATGAAAATAAATTTTAAATTTTGAATTCATTATTTTTTTCATTTAAATTTTGAAATGTAAACTTTAATATTTAATTACTCAGCAGTTATTCACTTTATGAGAAAATTATCTCATCATTTCTTTTCAATGTTATTTCTAAGCAGGTACACCAAATTTCATGCATAAGTACTGAAAATTGCATCGTGTGGAGCATTTTAAAGAACAAACAGTGCTAAAAATAAAAACGTGGAAAAACTAAGTTTGAAGTCATACCAAGAATAATGGAACTATATGGATTTAAATGGGCATGACCACTTACAGGCAATCAGTTAGACGGCCATGTGACATAGATAAAAAGGCTGTAAGGCTGTAAAAAGCATATCAAAATAAAGGGAACGATTTATACTATCTGATAAAACAAAAATCCATTTTTGGCAATTTTGGAAATTTTTAGCCTTTTTTCACAGGTGGGTATCCTTAATATATGTTTATGAGTTTGTACTGAAGATTGATTTAATAAACTTTTTGGTACTTGTACAAAATAATTATTAAACATTTTGGCTATTTCTGTAGGGTCTGATATTGTTTGATTCTCATCTTTAAGGTTATAATCTGGATACTTATTTGTTTGCATTTGTATTTCTTGATTGATAATATTCCAGGCAGTTTTTGATTTGTTTGTTGAGTTTGCTATTAGTTTGTCATTATATAGTCGTTTTGCATTTCTAATAACCTTTTTATATATTCGTTTATATTCTAGAAAGTATTGTCTAAATGATTCTGTTGTGTCTGTTTCTTTTATGAGTTTGCTTAAGAAATGTAGTCTTTCGTTAGATGTACGTATACCTTTTGTCATCCACTGGGCACTATGTTTTTTGTTCAAATTAACCTTTTTAAGTGGCAAAGCAATGTTTACATAATGATTAAATGTATTAATAAGGGAAACAAAAGCTGCATTTACTTCTTTTAAAGAAAAAACATTATCCCAATCTTCTTTGCTAAGTAGGTAGTTAAGATAATGTACATTTTCATCACTCATACATCTTTTATACTGATAAATATTTTGATTCTTTTTGGCATTTTCTTTGGTAAACTTACGTATTGTGAGCTTTTGGCCATTATGATCAGATAATACGCTATCAATAATTTCCAACTTATATTTAAAAATATTTGAGCTTAAAATGATTTGGTCAATTGCAGAATGACTAGCGGTGGAAACCCGAGTAGCAGTATCTACCACTGCTTTCATGGCATAGGAATCCAGTAACTCTATTAAGTCTTTTTTGTTTGAATTCTCTGTTAAAAAATTTACATTTAAATCCCCCATTATTAATATATTTTTAGATTTTTTTTTAAAGAAATCAATTACTATTTCTAACTTACTAATTAGCTGATTAATTGTACTACTAGGATTTCTATATATACATATAACTGTTACTTTTTGTTCTATTAATTCAATCATGCACATTTCAAAATGCTCATCACAAACTAGTTCCTCAAAAATATCAATTTTTTTAAAAGTTATATTTTCCCTAACAAATATACAGGAACCCCCACCTAATTTTTGTTTCCTACAGTAATGGCTGCCTATTGAGAAACCTGGTAATCTATAAAATTCAATTTCATCTTCCTTTAGCCAATGCTCTGTTAAACCTATAATATCTATACTCTGTTCATCTAGAGATTAGAGGAGACGTAAACAAAGCCACGTGCTTTTTGACCACAGCGCGCCCTCTTGACGCTTTCGCCGTGTAAATAGTCCCTTGAAGAAATACTGTTACTGAGGTCTGAAATGTCATTTAATGTTTGCTAAAGCATGAACTAAGTGTACTAAGCATAGCTAAAGTGTAAGAATACGCACTTACGTGAATCTGTAACCAGCCTAATTCATTCTGCGCGCGCATTATTCAGTATGACAGTAACATGGCGGAACAAGTGAGTGCTGTAAAACATAAGAGTGGCAAAGTGTTGCGAAGTGCTGAAAAGACAATAATATTGAACGTGTTCAACAAGTTCTGCGAGAAATATCCCGAACTTGCTATCGAAGACGTGATAAAATTAACATTCGAGTTTACCGGTGTGTCAGTTGCAAGTATTTACAGCACACGCAAAGAGAAATCATCAGTTGGTGAAGATCCCAGCCAAAAGCTTCCACGTGCCAGATAAATGGTGGATGTAGTTTGCAACGAATTTGTGAGTGTGAGATCTGCAATCCGTCGAAAAGTTCGTCAGTCAATGAATCCCCACCTTAAACAAAGTGCTGTTGGCAGTTAACTCTGAACCCGATCTTCCAGATTTAAAACTAACCTCCCTCCACAAGCTGCTTCTGGAGATTGGTTTCGAGATTGTGAGCAGAAAATGAAAAAGTGTTATTGTGGACAGAGATGACGTAAGTAGCAGGTAATTTCCATGTGCTACATGTTATTTGAATCAAGTAAATATATCCTTTTAGTAGTGTAAAATGCATATTATAACTACGCGTAGCGGTAGGTAACTGTGTTGCGTCATTGTGAAAGCACGTGGCCGCGGAGTGATACAAACCGGTGCTTTGTTTATATCTCCTCTAATCTCTTGATGAACAGAGTATACATCTCTTAATTTACTATTAATAAATACCTCTAAATTCAGTTTCTTATTTCTAGCACTTCTAATGTTTTGGTGGAAAATCACAAGACTATCGTCTGAGATTCTGGCACTGTTTGATTGAAACATAGATCGTACAGGATTTACCTCACTTTCACTAAAAACACTTTCATCATTCACATTTTCTTCGTACTGGGAGCCTTCAGGAAAACTGACCATTTCATCCACCATGACTGATTTTAGTTTCCCATCTGAGATGAGATAACTCTGCACAATAGTTCTCCAAACTTATATGATCCTCTGCGATTTAGATGAACTCCGTCTCTTGAAAAATCACTTTGTTGTAACCAACAGTTTCCGTCCAACATCATACAGTTTCTTACTTCGCACATCCAGTCAAGCTCACTGTTAATTCTCTCTACTTTTTTGGCACTGACGTCGCTCCTCCGTAGCACCCCACTTATTATTATTTTTGCATCTGGAGCACTTTTCTTGACGGTGGCCACCACATCCATTGCATCACCCATAATTTCTTCTGCGAGCACTCCATGGTTTATATCATTTGTACCTGCGTGTATCACTACCACGTCAGGCTTTAACTCGTGCATTTTTAAATTCTCCACCTGATGCTTTAGTTCATTTAACTTTATCCCCGGGAAACAATGAACGTCATAACCTCTCTGTTTGCAAGCTTCTCCTGAGAACTTGAGCAAGGAATCTCCTAACACCATAACTTTTTTCAATTTTTTTTTAATGTGCACTTCCATATTTCTATGGTTTACATTCTCCCTTTCATTTTTAATGGCTTCAGGTTTGTTTAAAGAGCACACTTGCTCAGTGTTTCTTCCCACGTGGTGCGTCGTTTCATTTACATAATTTCCATTGAGGTTAGGTTTCACTCCTATTCCGGCTCTACTTTTTTTGGTCATGGTTGCAAAAGATACTTTTTCATAATTTTCATTAATCTTCTTAAGTTCTTCATTATCCTGTTTTAATGCACTTATTTCTCTTTGGGCATTCCGTAAGTCATTAGTTAATAGGTTTATCACCATATGCAGGGATGCAATTGTTTCTGATTCTAATTTTTCTTGGTTTGCATCTCTCCTGATTATTTGGTCTCCTCCGTCGATTTCCTTACTTATATTTGATGTGTGTTCAGTTTTTGAAGTTCCTGCAGTTCCTTCCTTGTAGCATTTTGACGATGGTTTGTGTTTGTTGCATGTCGTCCCTGTTTTTTTCGCGTCTTGCTTCTCAAGCGATGTTTCTGGGTGTTCTTTATCCTCCCCTTTGCTGACTTTATTTCCTTCACTTATATGAGTTATATTTGATATGCCTTCACCATTTGATTTCCTTGAAGTTCCACAATTACCACTTTTTAACGATATTTGTTGTTTACTAGATCGCGTCATCACACTAACCGCCGCCATCTGAACAAACTTCTAATAACATCCTATACAACATAAATAATGGTTTTAGCATAGAATCAATTCTAATTTGATTTAATATATATATGAAGGTAGAATCAAAAGTGTAGAAAATAACCAAAGTATAAATTTCAGCTGTATATTTTTGCAGATAGACAATTTTGTTATAATGTATGTTATTGTGGAAAGGTGCTATATGTTTAAATAAATTCTTTTCATGTATTTGTTATGCTTAATTATGAAATATGCAGGGTGAGTCAGAGTAACACTGAATAATATTGACAGGTTCTATTTGAGTATTTTCTTATAGTAAATGTATGTCCACAAACATCTTATCAAGCTATAGAGCATTGTGTTCCAAATGCTGCATAGGGTTACAAGAAATTCTGTCATGCAGATCTGTTTTTCCACCTGTGAGATTGCAGTCTCACTTATGTTTTGTTTTCTTAGCATTTTCGAATGTCGTTTGTATTCTGTTTTTGCAATTATTTATATCTTCATTAACCTAAAACTGAATTTTGTTACTTAAATGGTAAGGGATTCTTCACATATTATACAGCACTTTGTGACTTAATCTCAGCTAGAAGCACATACCAAAATGCCGCATTCATTGAAAGGACTTTCAGTTTTATAGCCTGTTATAAAAATGTTCCACTTTACTTATGCAGAACTAGCAGAGATGCATTACTTCTAGGGTGCAACTTGGGGAAATGCTAAATGGACACAAGACCTTTATGGTGAGTTTTACCCAAAGGAGACATTTACCTATCACAGCACCTCAATGACTGAAAAACAGGAACTTTCCAAAAACAAGTGCATTGCTCGGGAGTCCAGAGAAATGTAAGAACAGTGGCTCCAGAAGAGGGGATTGTTGACTGGCTTCATAATTCTCCATCCATAAGCACAAGAGCAATAGCCCATGTCGTGCATACAAGCCAGTCTTTGTTTACTAAAATTCTGCATCAACAGCAATTACACCTGTAACATCTCACTCAAGTTCAAGCACTGGGGCCAGATGACCTTCCACCCTGTCCAATGGTTTCTTCATTAATGCATTGACCAGCCAAGATTTCCTACAATCATACTGCAAATGGATGAAAAGGTTTTTTACACAAGAGTAACATTATGGCAGAGGAATATCCTAGAACTATTAGAGTTACGAATTACCAACACCAATTTGCAGTGAATATTTGGGCTGGCATTGTTAATGAAACCCTATTTACTACCTCCATGTTTAACGGGCCACGTTTACATACAGTTCTTACAACATAACTCTGCAGAACTTCTGGAAGGTGATCCTTTAGGAATGCGCCAGTTAATGTGATTCCAAGGTGATGTACATAATTTCCTAAGTGCAACATATCCTGATCAGTAGAGGAGCACCAATATCGTGGCCAGGACATTCACCGGACACACACTTTGGAGGTTTTCCCTTGGGGACAGACTCTTGTGTACGAGATGTCGGTTAATAGTGAAAAGGAGCTAATGGCCATGGTATTTGGAGCATTTCATGCTATTCGTGTCATGTCCAGTATTTTTTAAAGAACTTGGCAATCATTGCTACTAAGTTCAAAATTGGCATTTTGAACATATTTTGTAAACACTTATGCATTTGAGAGGTAGAACTGGAACTTAAAAATTCAATGCCACAACTGGGATTTAAACCACAGACCTTCCGCTTACCGGGCGGCTGCTCTAGCCACTTGAGCTATTGTGACAAACTGCCAGAATGGCATTAAATTCTCAAACCAATTCGTATTTCTCATGGTAAACCACAAAGGCAGTCTCACATCAGAGACAGATTACCTCAATGGTGACTTACTATTGTAAGTACTTTATATCCCAAGATTAAATAACCTTCAGATGGTAATTATTATTTATTTATGCCAACAAACTTACTGTTGGTGTTTTTAAACACACAAGCCGTGTGTGGGCAAAGTTTGAGAGGTAGAACTGTGGTTTACCAGGAGAAATATGAACTGGTTTGAGAATTTAATGCCATTCTGGCAGTTTGTCACAATAGCTCAAGTGGCTAGAGCAGCCGCCCGGTAAGCGGAAGGTTTGTGGTTCAAATCCCAGTTGTGGCATTGAATTTTTAAGTTCCAGTTCTACCTCTCAAACTTTGCCCACACACGGCTTGTGTGTTTAAAAACACCAACAGTAAGTTTGTTGGCGTAAATAAATAATACTTATGCATTTGTTTAGTTCTTGTTTTGTTGTTATTTTAACCATGTTTGAAGTCTTTTAATGGTGGAGAAATTTGACCAACAATAGCAGGTACGGTGCTGTTAGTTTAAGAATCGGTGCTAGCGACAAATGCCGCGCTCCCGCAAGTCACCGCCCGCTCACCGATAGACAGGACTTTTCATGCGTCTGTTAGTTTCGACCTTGGCATGCAGTAGCGGCATGACTTATCAGATGATTGGACATGTTGTTTGCATGATGGTGAAATATTCAGTAACTGAACGTGCATATATAGTGAAAAGCTATTTTCTGAAAAAGAAATTGGTTTGCAAAACCAGAAAAATTTAGACGTAAATTTCTGAATCTCTGTGAGGAACTGGGCGATCATCAAGTTTCCTTCTTTGACCAGCAGGAGTATAAGTGCATGTTCCAGAGATCAATCATCTCATTTTCATCTATATTCGACCGATCAACACAAACCAGCAGTTGAACAAAGGCTGAAAATCGAGGTGATTGCTATCTGAAACATATTCCTTAGTTTGAATTCGGTTTTTTGAGTCACTCTGTTTACACTTACCTTCAGTTATAAAATGTTGGAAAAACTGGAACGTTTTCAAGATCATTTGATCTCATCTTCAGCCGTTGGGTGACAGATCAAATTCTTCCCCCACTACCTCTCTGTTACTATGGTCCTGTTGCCAACTGGCGTTAGACGCACAAAGTTTTAATACTTCGTTCAATGCCAGGATTTCAAAATTTACTACATTACTGTTTTTGATGATGCGTATTTTTTCTCAAATGTTCAATTTTATGGTGTGACACAGCAGCTTTTTATGTTTCTTTGATATTCCTTTAGCCTGATTTCCAAATATCCTTTAGTTTTACCAGTGTAGCTTTTTTCACGCTTTCACAGTTGATCTGGTAAATTATGGATTTTAAATTTATGCGGATTGTATTTTTAAGTGAATTGCTCAGCAGGTTTTTCAGAATGAATTTGTTTTGAGGTGCTAGTCTTGCGTTATTGAAACATAACACTGCACCAAGTCAGGACCTTCTAGATACTGGACCTGACACTGGGATTCAAGATGGCGGCCTGTGTTGGGAACTACTTATAAACAACTCGTACACAGGCAACGATTTCAATGCAATAAAATAAAAATGTGATGTAATAACACGCCTATTTTGTGAATATAGGCTGTGTTAAACACAAAAACACTGTCTTAAACTTAACCTCAAGTAAACAAAAAGAATGACATTTAATATTAAACAATAACCCATGGGCAATGAAATATATAACCTTAAATAACATTCACACAATCTACAGTTTTACATGCCATTATGTAACTGCATTACACACTCAAATTACTAAGCACTTCATGACATTTCATTTTACAGGGGGAATCCACAAAAGAAGATGAAATATTAAAAATAATAACCCTAAAACAGCACTGTAAATAAAATATGTGAAAAACATAACCTTGACACAGAATATCAGAAGATCCCAAAAGAAAATCGTTTATGTGAATATTTGTTAAAAGTGTAATTTGTTTTTTGATGTTGGTATGATTTGGTTAAATGGCGAAAACGTGTTGCAAATGCTCATTATTACGAACAACTAAGTTAGTTTAAAGACGTCATAAATATTTCCATATTTGATTTTAATATATTAAAATATTAGAATTATATGTGTTCCATAATAAAAGTAGGGGAGGATGGTTAAGGATCGCTTCCCTAACAAGAAGGAACTATTTGATGGACGCATACGCGGATGTATACGAAAAAGGCGGTGTCACGTGAGGAAGCCATAAACTGTCCACTCGCGTGTGTGTAACCGAAGTGAAAGGACATATTTAGGTAGTGTGAACATAGAATTTTCACCAGACTTTCATCAAGCATTGGTTCCACTAAATGAGAAGGTGGAAGCGTTTTAAATCATTTAGAATGGTGCTGAGAGGAATTATTTAATGTAAAGTATCGATGAAGTGTTAATAAAACAATACATTGTGGTGAAGAAACATCGTGTGATTTTTCATTCCATCCGTTACCAAGCCCTGAGATCACAAAGATCTCAATATCTCAAAGACACGTCATTAATAATTACAAAAAACTGCACCAACCTTAAATCAGCATTGCAAAGCAACTTTGCTATAGTCTACAGTTTTATATGCAGGAACATAACACATTTCTTCTAAACTACAGCTACACATTTAAATTACAAAGACAAAAGATAATGTGTAAATACAAGCAGCATACTACTTACATGAAACAAAGTGTTGGTGTTGCAGTTGTCACTAATTGAGTTCACTCACTATTCACACTATTCACCATGTATATACATCGGCAACTAACAGACATAATGCTGCAATTTATAGTAATTAAATCCTGAGATTACAAGTTTTACGTTGCAATTTACCTTTTGTTTTAACTGAAAGTTTCTCATTTTTAATTTGCATCCAGGAATGCAACAGTTACGGGGCATTGTGATGTTTGAGGCTAGATACCATATCAACAATAACATACACTACTGGAACAGTTTTTCTTCAACAACTTCTCACCACTGTAATCGTGACACAAATTGTACTTGTAAACAGATAAATTAACCACACTATACAGCTAATGTAGCCATAGTCTTAGATGGAACACAAACAAACACGTGGAGAATACACGGAACAGTCAACACGTTATTACATTTATTCCCGTTCCCTATACTGCCCAAATAAAAGTTTTTAAACACTCACTTTGCCAATATGAAGACAAATAAGAATTATTATAACAAACACAACTCAAAGGCTTAGAAAACAATACTAAGGATAGAGTGTGGAAACACCTCAGAAATCACAACTTACAGCTGGCGCCATTTTTGTACAACTGGGACAACAGTGTCAGGTCCAGTAATCTAGAGGGTCCTGACCAAGTGTTAAAACTTTGCACCTGTAACACCAAATGGCAACAGAGAGGTGGTGAAGGAAGAAGTTGACTTCAGTCACCCAACGGCAGAGGTTAAGATCAAATGATCTTAAAAACATTCCTATTCTTCCAACATATTATAAGTGAAGGTGAGTGTAAATGAAGTGACTCAAAAAACCAAATTCAAGGACAAAGAATACTTCACTGTTAATATTTATTATGTCCCTAGTTATTTGTGTAAGCAGTATACAAAGGTTTGTTGTATCAAGTGACTCCTAATTCAGGCATTATGGGGTTAAATGTTTGGTCTTCACTTCAGATTACATTTGGTAATGTTAAATACATTTTGCAATTAAATTCTGCAATTCACTGACCATGCAATTGCAACTATATTTGGTTTTTCTTTTTCCAGCACAAAATATTTTCACTGTCAATTTTCAGTTGTTCTCACAAAAATCACAAATCTGTGCTATAGAGGGCATAAACTGCTGCAATTAAAGTACATAATACATTAATAAAATTGTTTTATTTACAAAATATAAAGTTTATATGTCAATAATTACAAATACTTCAGCTTTTCCTTCATTTTGATGAACTTGCATATTTGAATAAGTTATTGCTTTCACTTCAGTTCCTTGTGGATGTTTTCCAAGCTGAAATTCTTCACCATAACACTTAGCTTTTATACTGAACTTCTCTTTGTCAAACTCTTGTATCTTCACTTTCTGCAGGGGGAAAAGAAAATAGTCATTAATGTCAGACCTTGCATAACATCACTATGCATCCTGAAAGTGATAAGTTTCATTAAATCTCACTTGGGGCGATTAGAGAGGGATAACGAAAAACACGAGACTAAATTGAACATACACATGCAGTACTGTAGAATAGAAATCTTTAAAAGTAATGTAATTAATATAGGTGCTAAATTGTCAACAAGTTATCCCTTTCAATTAGACAACATAATGAATTTACTAGGTTTAAAAATTAAGTTCAATCCTTCCTCCTACAACATGCCTTTTACTGTCAGCGAGTATAAGGCATAGGAATCTTTGACAATGTGTAATATTAATGTAAAAAGTGCAAATTGTTGCCACCAATGTCTTTGGAATATGAACATTGTATTATTTATCTGGTAAATAGATTGCTTCTTAGTATTATGTACACAGTAAAAACTATTTTAAGACTATATTCATGGCATGTTTGTATGATACTGTGAGAATATAACTGTAAGATCTGCTCTGTTAAAATGATTCCTAGCATTAGGTATACAGTAGTAATAAGTATTCAGATAGTATAGGGTTATCAACAACTCTGCAGTTCTCATGTAACCAAGATTACCCTAGAGATGAGAATTCTGGTGGCAGCATTGGCTGCCGCAAGGGTATGGTTATAACATTCTGCGAAATAAAAAAATCTGATAGATTCAAATATGTAATTGACGATAGGTAATGTAGATGTAAACAGGATACCAACGCTATCTTGAGTGGTAGGCACTGGCACAGTGCGGAGGAACTTGTTGAACCCTTTATACCCAATGTTGTTGTTGTTGTTGTTAGCTAATGCTGGATTTCTGACAATGAAGTCATTAATCCTCTTGCTCTCCAATATTTTTCACTGATGGATGGGGCACTAGAAGTGGCTGGGCATATTTGAAGGTGGTCTCGGTCCATTTCCTCTTGCAGATCACATAGAGGACAGAGTGGTGAAGAATATATCCCAATTCTGTTAAAATGTTTTGCCAGACAATCATGTCCTGTAATCAACCTGAAGGTTGCAACTGCTGTTTTTCGAGGATACTCAGGAATCACTGTTTGAATGTTTGGTAGTTCCCATCTTTTATTCTTTGATTTTTCATAGTAATATTTTGCAATAATTTTTTTGAATTCAGAGTTGACTAATCTTTTAGCTGCATAAAATGGTAAATTAACTATAGATTTTTGTACACCGCTGGTACCCTTTTTTGCAAGAAAATCAGCTTTCTCATTACCACTCAGTCCACAGTGAGCCGGTATCCATTGGAAGACTAGGTGTTTTTGAAGTGCTGTTAGATGGCTAAGCATCTTCCAACATTCTATAATAGTTTGGTTTTTTGGTGACAACTTGGAAGTAATTGCTATAATTGCTGCCCTGGAATGTGAGAGAATAACTGCTTGCTGAAAACGTGAAATTCTGTACAAAAGATTTTGTAGGGCCATTCGAATTGCTTCAATTTCTCCATCAAAGTTAGTAGTTCCATAACTTAAAGATTTGTAATAGGAAAAGAGGTGACATGTGACTCCAGCACCTGCTCCATCTCGGTTTGATATCAATGATCCATCAGTATAAATATGGAGCCTTTCATGTTCTGGAAATCTAGTATGGATTGTCTCTAATGCCAATAATTTTAGAACACTAGTTGGAGTATCACTTTTTTTAACTTCTTCTGTCAGGTGTAAATAATATGTGATGTCTAATGTATGTGTCGGATTGACTTTAGATATGAAGTTTTCCTTTGAATTAGGAACGTGTACATCCTTCTTGATGTCTTGAATTTTGGAAAGAAAGCTCTCCTGAGTCTTTAGTGTATGTGTAAAATTTCTCTTGTGCCATGTATTGAATGGGAGTCTGATCAACTTTTCGTGTTGAATAAGAGCCGCTTTTTCTATTTCATATTCAATAGGATATTGGTTGGTTAGTATTTCCATAGCTGCTATTGGTGTGGTTTTGATAGCACCTGTAATTAATCTCAGACTTTGGTTTTGAAAGATTTGAATTTTTTTTGTGTTTGCTGTTACAAGAACTTCGCTGCAGCAAATAAATAATGGCTTTATATATACATTGTATGTTGTGTTAAGAGCTGCTCTGGAACATCCCCACTTCATTCCTGTTAGACGTTTTAACAGTGAAAGGCGCCTCTCTGCTCTTTATATTACATTTTCTATTTGTTTGGTCCATGTAAGTTTGGTATCAAATGTAACTCCTAAATACTTTGCTTCCTTTGTTTCTGGTAATTGTTGACCCTCAAAATTTAGTTTTATTTTTAGTGGTTTTTTTCTTGAAAAGATTTGGTAGTTTGATTTTGTTGTATTAACAGTCATTAAATTTTCTTTGGTCCACCTCTGTAAGTTGGTTAAGGATTGTTGCATGGTTTTTTCCAGTTCTGTACTTTTGCTTTTTGGTTTTGAAGTCCACATTACCAAGTCATCAGCAAATAGTGCACACTTCACGCCTGATTCTTGTATTTGTTGTGGTAGATCATTAATAAATATATTAAAAAGTGTAGTGCTGAGCACTGCACCTTGTGGCAAGCCACGGTGTATTTGTTTATATTTAGATATATTTCTTCCATATCTGGTTGCAATAAAGTGTTGTGTTAGGAAATGACATAGCCATGAAAACATTGGACCTTGTATCCCTATTTTTTTTACTTTCTTTAGTAGTTTTGTTCTGCATATAGAATCATATGCACTTTGAAAATCAATAAAAACTGATAAATTATCTTCTTTTCTATTGAAGGAGTCTTTGATTTCTTGACTGAGAAGTAAGACTTGTTCATTTGTAGAGTGGAACTCTCTGAATCCAGCTTGACATGGGGATATTAAATTTTGTGATTCTAGGAACCAATTTAACCTGTTTGACACCATTCTTTCCATCACTTTTGCTATTATGCTGGTAAGAGCTATTGGTCTATAATTTTTTATTTCTGATGCTGTTTTGTCTTTCTTCAAGAGTGGGACAATTATTGCTTTTCGCCATTCAGCAGGTAGTTAAGTGATATGTTGTATATTAACAAAAAATCTGATGTGTTGCACTCACATGATTTTCTCTGCTCTTGTACTAACCATTCTTACAAACTCTTATTACTGTATCTTCTTCGTGTTAAGATAAACATATGTACTCAGGGTTCTCCATCTAGGGGATATGTGAATGGTAACCACAAGGTACCCAAGCTGAGCAGAACATTACTTCCACTTACTGGTGTTTTGCTCCTCACTGTAACTTTCCTATCTGACCTTACCTTGGTCATCTCTTGTTCTCTTCCGACCCCGATGCTATTAGGGTTCCTGAGGGCTAGGGAGTCTTTATTTTTCCAAGCTCTCCATTTCTCTAATTTTTCTATAAAACCTTAACCCCTAACATGCTGACCTGTCATGGCATGTAATATGTCTTCTGATTGGTAATCAGAGGATATGGTCGGTGAATTTATTTTGATAATCCTCCCAATCAGGTCGGTGAGACCCATAAACCAACGACAGGTGTGGTCCCCCAGACATTCTGGGGGTTGTGAGAGAGCGATGTGACCGCCAAAACATAAAAAATATGGTGCTCTCTAAAAAACGGTTACTATTACTGCTATTGCTCTCTTTTTTATGAAATATGACTCGAGGGGTAAAATGTTCCGGAGTTAAAATAGTCCCCCATTCTGATCTCCGGGCGGGGACTACTTCTCAAGAACCAAAACATTATACTAATAGAAGATCTAACATCAGACTTCTACAATGGAATGCGGGTGGTCTCACACAAACAAAAAGAGTAGAACTGAATAAAATTGTATTTGAGTATACCCAATGTTGTTGTTGGCTAATGCTGGATTTCTGACAATGAAGTCATTAATCCTCTTGCTCTCCAATATTTCATAAATATTGAAGAGACTTGGCAATAATAGTAACCGCTTTTTAGAGAGCACCATATTTTTATGTTTTAGCTGTTACATTGCCCTCTCACAACCCCCAGTGTCTTGAGGACCACACCTGTTGTTGGTTTACGTTACGGGTCTCACCGACCTGACAGAGTTATCAAAATAAATTCACCGACCATATCCTCTGATTACGAATCAGAAGACATATCACATGCCATGACAGGTCAGCATATTAGGGGTTAAGAGGTTATAGAGAAATTAGATAAATGGAAAGGATGGAAAAATAAAGACTCCCTAGTCCTCAGGAACCCTAATAGCATCGGGGTTGGAAGAGAACAAGAGATGACCAAGGTAAGGTCATAAAGTCAGATAGAACATTACCTCCACTTACTGGTGTTTTGCTCCTTACTGTAGCTTTTCTATCTGACCTTATACCCAATTTAAAAGTTGACTATAGTGGATAATACTATGAAAGTATCTTTGTTCTGTTAAACTAGTTCTAAATGGTATGTATAGATATTCTATTTTTATAATCATTGTATCATAGACTACTCCTATTGAGAAAACCATGAAAATGTAAAAAAAAGAAAGAAAGAAAAGCAAAAAAAAAATTACCAGTGAATAAAAACATACGTGCATAACCAAATAAAATATTTTAAAAATGCATTTTTATTTACTTTAGTAGCAAGTACTCAGAAATGTTTTACAATTGCATTGCTTTAATCATACCGCTCATAGTCAGATGCTAGATGGTAGCTGTGAAGAGCGTATATAGTGAAAGAACAGTGATTGCTGTCAAGTAAAGAAATCTAGGTACAAGAGACAAGACGAGTATCAGAACGGAGATGGACTGAATGGTTTTTGTGAAAGGAAGGAATCAAAACAGTACATATTCATAAATGTCTAACTGCAGTATGTGGTCAAGAAACTCCTGCATAAAAGACCGTTTATAACTAGTATCAGTTGTAAATATATAGTTGTCACTATTAAAGTTCCAAAATCCATATAAGAGATATACCTAAGTACAAAAACATACTGGACACAAAGGAAAAAAGTAGCCCTCTTTAAAATACAATTTATTTCATGGCATCAGCTGTTTCTAAGATATTTGTTATTATTGGTTTACATTTTTCAATACTCTATTTTTTAAGTACTTTCTTGCCTCAGGACTCTGACAAGGTTCAGAGGGGGAACTTAGCACCTAGATCTATAATGTTGTGGAAAGATCATAGAATTTCAAGATTATTTTTAAACACTTGACTCACTATTCCTGTTGTACCCAGAACAAAATGTGTAAGAAACTATTTATGCAAATGTTTACCTCAGCTGGAAGTTAATATGAAAATAAGCCTTTGTAAAAACAGCTTTCAGAAGCTATAGAAACATAAATTATAGTATCTAGAGAAAATAATGTAAATGTAATCCATCAAGCTTTCAAATAGGTTTCTAACAATATTTTAAAAATGTGAGCATCTATAGATTAGTTTTACAAATCTAATGACAGCACAAATCACAATTTTTTTTAATTGATGCTATCATCATTTCCTTGTAAACATAATGAGTTATACGTTCTTTCTACACTAAAAAAGCAGTCAGGACACATTATCAGTAATTCTGGCAAATTTACTTCCTACTTATTTGAAATTTAAATGACACAAGCTCCATTTCTATTAAATAGACAAATCATAAGGGACAACAATGACTAGACACACTTGTCACATGGTGGTGGTTACGTTGATATATTTAAGTAATGACTTCCTTTTCTTTTCTGTGCTTCCTATTACTGTTTCAAACAGTTACATCAGCCTACTTTTAAAGCAAAGTAAGGTAGAGAATATTCTACTTTCCTATATACCAACTGCTGTTGTTACTATTTCTTTTTAAGCATTCTAAAGCCTTTAACAATCAGAGCAATGATTGAAGATTACAAGTTATGGATTTTTAAAAATGAAAAGTACTCACAATGCTACATTTTGTGTGGAGTTTTCATGTGCAAATATAATCAACTGTTTGAAATTTAATTATAAATTATTCTAAATTATTTTAATGAGTGAATATTGCTTTCATTTGGAAAAATAGAATCAATTGAAACATTCTATGTCATAGACAGGATTTAAACCACAGCTCCTTGGCTCTATACTGCTGCTCTAACCAACTGAATTGAGCTGTCATGTCAACTTGCCAATATACTTAAATTCCACAACTGACTCACATATTGCCTACTAAATCAACAAGGGTTCTCAAATTCATTTTGAGATCACATATCCCAATAGTCCTGGGCTTCATAGATAACCAGTATTAGGTCACTTAATTATCAGTAATTTATTGTCACTATTTAAAAATATGCAAACAGAAAAAATAAATGCAATAAAGTTCACTGTATTATACAAAAAGTCACATAGTAACACAGGCAGTGCTACATGGAATGAAGAAAGAGCACTGCTGGAATGAGATGGCACAAGAAATCAGAGAACCTGGGGGAAACTCACCCCTACACCCTTTATCCACCACAAATCCCAAATGCAGTTGCCTGGGATCAAACCTTGGCCACTTTGGTGAGAGCCAAATGGTCTAACCACTTGGCCTGCGATGGGGTTGGCAATGTAAAATATTAAAGCATTAACATAATGGAATATATTATAAAACAATTACCCTTGCTATTAAATATGGTTCTGCACAGAAGAGAAATAGACATTCATCCAAAAAATGAAACAACAGTGATAACATATCATCTCCTTCAGCTTCTATTTCTTGAACATCTGTGATTTCCACTGTTTCAATTTCTGTCATGTAAGCATACATTGCCATTGCACACTGCTCAAAAGCTTCTTCCACAGTTGCTCCCCATGCATGTAACCTGAAACATACACATTAAACAGTTCCTAACTGTTCAATTCTGTAATACAGGATGTCCATGGCAACCTACGATTTTTGATATGTGACTAGTTGTTAACATTACAGTGCACTATTTTAATAATAGTGGACTGTTGAACATTACATTTTGATGAAGAAATTGGAGGCCAATTTACTGGAGGGGGGGAGAATAAAGCTTCTTCCATTATGATTGAATTTAGCATAATTTTCTATTTTCTACAAGCAGGAAATAATGTCCTCTTCTGTCTTGTCATGTTTTTACCTTTTAGGGAAACTCAAATATGTATTTCCAGTAAAATCTTGGAATTTAATTTTTGAATGATGTATTAAACTTCCTCTATCATGGGTAAGAAGAGAGAATATAAAATATACTATAGAGGAAGACGCAGAATGCAACATTAATTGTTCAACAAATTTTCATTTGCAGCTGCTCACAGAAAATACAAACTAAAAATAAATAAATATATACTCAGGTTGCATTTATTACTCACTGTACATCTGCAGGATGGTCCAAATCTGAAATAAAGATTAATAAATGAATATTACTGATAATTATTTTATGTATCTTCAATGTTACTTTCATTTCAACTGTTACTACGAGATAGATGGAAGAATGTATTATGACAGAAGGGCAGATTACCATAAGTCTTGTACCGAGAGAATCAAAAGATTCTGAACTGGCTGTGCAGTGTTTTGCTTGTCCACATTCAACGTGCTTGCTCCCACCTGCTGCTATCATAGAAAGGTGCGGATGCTTTTACTTTTAAAGGCTTTACTTACCAACTTTATGAAAGGAGATCATTATTGGAGCTCTGAGAAACCTAATATTGTTCATGAAGTACCCCTTCATGATGCAAAAATTGGTGTATGGTGCACCATTAGTGGAGAAAAAGATGTAGGGCCAATCTTTTTTGAGTCAACAGTTGCCACCCATACAATATTTCTCCTAATTTTTAGAGAATTAACAGACGTGTGCATAATTTTGCCTTTTTTAAACAAGGTTCTGCAATACCTCATATGGCCAATCTTTCAATGAAAACAATTGAAAGTATGTTTCAGGACAGAATTGAGGAGCATTTTTTCAAAACTCGAAAGATGCACAAAATGTGTTTCTGAGAAAAACGTTTTTCTATTTATTGGCAATACTAATTGGTTAGCACAGCAACCATATTAATCATTCAATTCTCTTTCCTGATACTGTATCATTGAATGTGAAAAGAAACAAATAGGGGTTTGAAAATACAGTTTTTTCAAAAACCAATAGAGCAAGAAATTAACACATGAAGTTTTGTTATTTTTGTCATTTATTGTTTTTGTTGCTTTTTATGTATTTACTATTTTTTATTTATTTTCACCTTTTTTTATAATACATAATGTACTATACAACCAACATATTAATGTTTATAAGGATTATTTTATTAGGTATAAACTTAGAAGCTAAGTACTGCTACATGAAGTTGAGAAGAAAATTCATACAATAAAGACTTACCTTATAAAATATGCTTTCTACTCAATTGATGAATATAAAATAGAAAACTGATAATGTTAAATGTGTACTATATCTTTTATAAAATTGACGATGCTTTGTAAAAATATTGCAATTGGCTGAATAAAAACTGAAACTTCACAATAATATATTTTGTTTTATTTATATAACAACCATATTGAATACACACAAAGAAATTTCAAACAATATGAATAAGTAAGCTTTCACCTTTATTAGTGCTTGTGCAGTCTGTACATTCTTCTTAGTTCGTTTCTCTTTTCCATATCTGCCTCTGTCTTAATCTTCATCTGTCCCAATTTGCAGATTGAGCACGTGTCAGTGTATAGTGTACGGAATGAAAGATTGAAGAAGTTGTAAAATATGTTTTTGTATTTTGACAATGAGCAAACTGGTAGATTTCTTAATCTTCTTTCATTGCAAAAGTTGCTCCACATTTTTCTGATATTAAGTTCTGGAGGTAAATATCCTCTCCTTGATTTTGCTCTTCCATAGTGGCATTTTTCTACATCTGTGCTTCTTAATGTCTTCCTTTATAGCAGCAGTAATGCCCTTCTGTAATATTCCTGTTCTGTCACCTCCTCTGGTTTCCTTTGGCACATTCCCAGATAAGTGAAATTTTCTGGCCAGGAGAGATAATCTAACTTTTGACACCTGTAATTCCTTCGAAGCTTGTAGCACATACTGACAATACTCGACCAGCATTAGTTCTCACACTGTATTTAATGCTAACAGTCTGCTTTCCATTTGCAGCTTCTCTCTTCACCACTCTGCGATTAGGAGATGTAATACTCATATATTTCATAAGGAATTTATCTTTATCTATTTTGTTGAGCATGGAAAGGTGTTGGTGAAATCCACTTATATCATTATAAGTCAAATCAGCTGCATCACAATGCTTATGCCCTTTACTTTTAGGATTTCATGGAGTGCACTTGAGACCACGTGAACATGTAATTGCTGGAGTATGAGCTTTCCTTGACTTGCATTTTGATTTCCTTTCCTTGTTTTTGCAATTCCTACCTCCAGCACATTCTACGACTGGTACAGTTTCACAATCTGAGCTCCTGTCCATTGTGCATAGTACAGTGCAGTGTCTCAACTAAGAATAAAAATGCCATGTAAGTATAACAAAACTTGCAGAAGCACCTGCCTACTGTGCAAGGGATCCCGGCTTCGATTCACGGCAGGGAGATAGGAATTTTTCTCCAGCCAAGATTAATCCTCATCCTTCCCTGAGTCTAGAAGTATGAGTGTGCTTGTGAATTCAACGTATAAAAACCCCAAGAGACCAAAAAACCCACTGTTAAACGAGTACCACCATTGCCAATTGTCAAGGCCGCCGATATAACCTCTGCAGTTAAAAGTGGGATATAAATGGAACAAAAACAAAAAAACTTGCAGAAATGAATGTGAAATCCAAGTGCACAACCTGAGTTCGCAGTTAATGCGAACAATGCAGCAGTGTACAAAGCTTGCAGAAATGATTGAGAATTCCAAGAATCGCAATAGTGAGATGGCAGTCAATGTCAACATGTGTTCCATAAAATTCAGGTTGCTACATTCTGGATCATAAAATTGCATCTATTGACCTTTGCTTTAACTGAGCAAGTGCATCTATCGAGTTTTGAAAAAATTGCTAATATTCCCTACCTTCTACAAAGAAAAAGAATTGAATTTTGAAAATCTGATTTCACAGAATGATGCAGAAGGTGAAAATTATGCCAATACTCTATATAACTCAATTTCGTAAAATTTTGCATCTATTGAGTTTTGAAAAAATGCTCAATTATTAGTAGAATTGTGGCCCCTCTCAGTACCTCGGCCTAATCCCTTATAATTTCTATCTCTGGGGTAACTTAAAACATAAAGTGTACAAGACAAACCCACACACCCTGGAAGAATTAAAACAAAATATCCCTCAGGAAATTGCCAGCGTTACTCAATGTGAACTACAGCAAGTGATAAGTTTCCGAAAGAGGTGCCAAAAATGTATGGGCAATGATGGTGGCCAGTTTCAGCATCTCATTTCATAAAGTTGGTAAGTAAAGCCTTTAAAGTAGTTCTAAAAATGTTGAATGGTTTCATCTGCATCTTTCTATGATAGAGACAGACAGCGACGAGTGCGCCAAGGACATGGACAGGCAAAACACTGTACAGCTGGTTCAGAACCTTTTAACTCTCTTGGTATATGTCTAATATTAGCACTAGCATTGTATTTCTATGTCATTATTTGTTAGCTCCAAAACTAGCTGGTTGATGCCTTTGTGATTCAGTGATAAATATCATCAAAATCCTTGAACACAATTTAAATTATGTCCACTTTTTTTCCTGGAACCAGGAGCAAACTTTAATAAATCAAGAACAAATATTATAAAACATGGATTAATCATCATTTGGTATGCACAATAAAGATTTTAAAGTGATTATTATTTTATTTATGCCAACAAACTTACTGTTGGTGTAATTGGGGTAATTTGTCTCTGATGTGAGACTGCCTTTGTGGTTTACCAGGAGAAATACGAACTGGTTTAAGAATTTAATGTCATTCTGGCAGTTTGTCACAATAGCTCAGTGGTAGAGCAGCCGCCCGGTAAACGGAAGGTCTGTGGTTCAAATCCCAGTTGTGGCATTGAATTTTTAAGTTCCAGTACTACCTCTTAAATTTTAAAGTGAATTTATTCATAATGTGATAATGAAGCAATAAGTTAAGTGTATTCTTCTGGTCTTAAAACACTTATTTTCACTACCAATTACTACATCGTGTTAAGTTTCTGTTTGAATGAGCAAGAAATTGCATGTTTGCCATTATTCAAGAAAAGACTTTCCAAAAAGATAATCCCTATTGGCACTTTAGTTCAAGTTGCTGATATGCTACACCTTCATCCTGTTAAGGAGAAAATGGTAAGCATTTTGTTAAAAGTAGGCTCTGGTGAAAATATGCAACAAATCCAGGAGGTGGTTGATAATGTTTGTATTCCTCAGCACATCATAAGGAATCAGAAAATCCAACAGATCTATAGGTGTAATGAATTCAGATACAGATTTCATAAACACACCATGCATACACTGGCAATGTTGCATATACATATTATCTTGATGAAAGAAACAAAGAGTTACCTTTCCATCCATCATATAATTATTAATTTTGTTGCAGTACTATATGCACACCACAATTATGAATTTATCTTCTATGAGTTTACAATAAATAGTTACTTCAGTAGATAACCACACATTATTAAAAATATGTCAGTTATGGTGTGTATCTGAGGCACTTTTCTGCCTAAACGAATTAAAAAGAATTCTGTTTAAAAAAATTCTTGTTAAAATTAAGCAATTTTGCTCATAAGTATTATCTCAATCTCATCAAAGGTACCCATAGAAATGTATTATTGCATTCACATATAAGTAAACTCAATTATAAAAGCATCGTTTGTTTCACATTCTGAATACAGAATGCCAGTATTTTATACACATTGATAGGTAAGCACCTTTATCCTAATCCAAAAAAGTTAAAGATTTTATAAAGAAGTTATAAATGCGATACTTGCAGTTTAAAATTTTGCTACTACTGCTACCACTGCTGCAGTAAATAAAAAAAATTATAGTGAATTCTGAGAAAGTAATATGGTGTAATAAGAACTTTCTCAAAGAATGGTTTGGGTTTAAATTGTTTGATTTACAGAAGAAAACATCTGTTAATGCTGAGTTGAGGATGCAAAAAAGACGACGTCCTAATTCCTGAAGGTATGCCTTTGACGTACATAAAAAATTCAGTTTTTTTCATGATTCTCATTCTTTCCAAAAATTAGCTTGCAAAATGCAACAGCATATATCCAAACCTACAAATCTAATATAACCTTAAAACAAAGTTTTTCCTTAAAGCATGATTATATTGATGAACGCCACGAGGTTAAAGGGAAGGAGCCAATGCCTTCTCTATTGTAATCGTGAGTTGGTCTTAGACCTATATACATGTGCTGATTTATTGCAATAGTGGGCTTTAGCTTTGGAAATCGAGTTAGTCAACACTGGAACTTGATCATGAACGCTGAACTTCCTAGAGTCAAAGTTAAAGAATTGAAACTGTCGTCCGTGAAAACACCTTCAGTAAAGTTAAGCTTTCCTAGCGAAACTATCTATGAAAATGTCGTTTATGAATACAAGCTAGTGGGAAAAACCAGCACTAACCTCAAAGTATTTTTAAAGGTAGGTATAGTGCACAGGTTGTCAAACCCTGCGTCACGGATTCTGCGCATATAAGGTGTAATACCTTTAATAAATCTGACTTTAATAATATCCTGACTTGTGGCTTGCATTATTCATCTCATAGTAGCGCACCTTAACCTCTATCATGTGACAGTGTGCCGACATCCTTTTGAATTGACATTAATCAATTCGCCAGAGTATTCCATTATGTCACAGCCTTCAGAGAGTTAAAATTTTTATTGTATTTTCTTACATTCATATTTGATATCTGGAATTTCCAGTTCCTCTTCTGTAAATTCACCAGACATGCCTGATCCTTACTTGTTTATCTAACTTTTTAGGGTACCACAGAACAGTAGAGTGAATAATCTGTGAGTAGAGTACAGTAGTGATGGAAGGTGGATGGGAGTACTCGAATGCAAAATGTCGATGTATTCGATTCTTGAAAGTTCTCGAGATTTTCTGGAATCCTTATACTGTATTCGAATACTTCACTCGGTTCTCGTTTGATAATTACAACTCTGCTGTTATCGAATACTCACGGCATGTTCGCGGTTCTCGTTTGTTAATTACTACTCTGCTGTTATCGAATACTCTCGGCTTGTTCTCGGTTCCCGTTTGCGTATGTTATGAATGCTGAATTCGAATGTTTCACTCGGCTTGTTCTCGGTTTATGGAATAACGAAACGCACATTACGGGATCAGTCAGCTAGAACGTATGGACGTCAATGTTATAAATTCGACACTAAATTTATATTTATAACGCTGACATTATTGATTTCCAAGTCAGCATAACATAAAACGGTGTATCTGCATGTAAACTAATGTTTAACAATGAAAATAATGTATTATTGTGTCATATCTTACTTCACAATATTTATAATAATAATAGTAATACTAGAACTCTATGCTGGAAGGCATAGCTCTCTAATATTTGGACTCGGGAGTTCACTAATTGGATCACCCTGAAGATGCAGTTTTCAGCGAAACGTTGGAGGAAGGCAATCCAACTCGACCACGGCCCACAAGCCCGGAAAACCTACTTAACATAGTTGCTTCTTATCTTGTTTATTAGGAGAGCGAAATAATAGTAAATTGACGTATAATCAGTGATAAAACACAAATAGATGATCTCTCCGCCTAACGCTATGTGAGTCGTTGCTGTCCTGAACCTATGATTTCATCTGAACATAGTGTACACCACAGAACACTCTAGTAGGGTGTACACACCATGTATCGCTGTATTTGTGCGATAAGCTCACGTAAGCAGCTAGGGAGTTTCACATTCCTTCCGATACGCCTCATGGCTTTGTCAAGTAGTAGTGTCTGCTTCACTGTTTGTCTCGTTATATAAATCACCCCTCTGGGATATTTTAGTGCGGGGAAATTCTGGGTATAAAGTCCTCGGAGAGAGTGGGGGATCCAACCCATCCCTCCGGGATTTCGCTCACTGATGGTAAACATCGAGTGAAGTTTGAAGACCTAAAGAAAATCCCACTCGTAGATGCCTATGGTGAGGGGACGATATTGCATTATAGCCGCTCGGTGATTAAGCATGCGTGCCTATTTTATGTTACGAGAGGCCGTTTCCTCACCAATGGTTAAAATCCACTTGCACAATCGTATTCTTAGTGTTTGATAAAGATTGGTTTCAATTCCACCTCTGTCAGACGAATAACATTCACATTGGTTTCATCTGCCGACGATTACGAAAACCACCTTCTCCTTCACATTGCCACGCTGCTATTCATTGTTGAGAACTGCGGAGGGTAATAACTTAATATCACTTTGGTGATATCACGGGGATTCGTGTGCTTCATTTACATTCCTCATATCCCCGCAGCTATGTCACGTTCCGCTTTCAGAATATCCTTGTAGTAGCTAAAATTGCAGGCATTCAAAGGTCATGGGACTCCATTGTCCAGACAATTGAAAATTACACTGTTGGTGCTGTGAGGATATAAATGTTAAAAGCCGTACTTTCACAGCATGTCAATTGCTGAGCCAAACTGCTAAAGACTTCTTTCTGCCGCCGTTATCGTTTTTGTGCTATTTTGTATGCCGTTCACTTATATGGTTACCCTTGCTGATTCATCGGGAATGAAGCTCCACATAAAAGGGTATCAACAATAACATTTGACACATGCGCATGTCCTGTTATTTGAGTGCATTTTATTCTATTCTGAGCCTCCATCGAGGGCAAGTTTTGTCAATCTCAAGCACTGAGTACAGTTTGATCTATTCACTTTTGAGTAGAGTAAGGTGTAAGTCTGTAACCAGTTTATACACCACACCACGTTGTACTGATGCTCTAAAAAAACACCACACGACAAACCACCTGACCGCATCTAGGAAGATTAAAGACAAAAAGACACTGACCTATGCATCTACACCTAAAGGTATTTGACTACTGCACTCTCAGGCTTATCAATGGGTAATGTCACGAATACACGTACGTATTAAGCAAGCTATCACGTGCTTTATCAATAACACTCTTTCTTTTAAGTTTAATGTCCCTTAACCTATGTCATATCGGACGATGAATGAAATGATACTCAAAATAGCCCGAGTACCGTAGAACTTAAAGCCACCCTACATTAATCTTCTCAGGATAAGGGAAAATCCGGGAAAAGGCCTTATAGGGATAAAATTCGAGCTCGAGACCTCTCGAATGTGAGGCAGACACGCTGCTCCTGTAGCGTAGAGGTGGTTAAAACTATAATGTAGCCAGGCTCATTTAGTCTCTGCCGTATAGGTTGATGAGAACATCGTATTCTACATACAGGGCCAGCAAACTGATCTGTGTATAATAGGGTGCTCCCTCACCTCTGCCACCAATACCGAGTTTTGTGCAGCAGTAGTTGCCCGAGGTCTTCCTCATCTTGGTAGCGACTTGGCCCATTCAACGCCTTTCACTTAATGTCTGCGTAGCCATTTCTTGACCATCTTACGGTTAAGAGCAAGTTATCTAGATATCTGAGAAACGTTCTACCCTTGAGAGAAATGGCGTATGGTCTCACCTGGACGAGGCATATTGGGTCTGCAGAATACGGTTGCAGAAATAGCCGAAGTCGTTTGGTAACTATCGGTTGGGGTTGAAAGTTCTGGGTGCCTCGCCTCCTGCGTGTTTATTTTCTAAAATAGAAAATTAACCAGCGTCTTTAGTTCTCCAGAACTTTTTATCAGAAGTAGAAAATCGGGATAAGGGCACACTTGTAAAATTGATTTAATGGGCAAATGGCAACATTGTATTATGTAGAGTTTGGAAATACAGATACTGGCAACGCTGCTGGGTGCGAAAGTTGGTTCCCGTTGAAGTAATCTACAAGTGAATGACATTCTACTTAATACGTCATTAACTGCCTTAGTCACTGAGATCAAGTTCTTCTAACTACGCATGGTAACACACTAAATATCTTTCTTTCGATACGTTGAGCCTTATTCTCAGATAGTACGATATTTGGTCCTATTACTTCATAATGAAGTATAAATGAATGTAATCATGCTGAGTTATTAAATTTTCTAAAAGAATTGTTTTCGTTTTTTGTGCCTGTAACATTTTAGTTTCTGTGCATCAACAAGATACGCTTTCTTATATCCACTGTAAGCAAAGTAAACATTAACAGTGCATGACGGAAGTAAATTCTTTAACTTGACAATAATCTTCATTATCTATAGACAGATGCCTTAGAGTGCTGGTATATAAAAGAAAATATTAGGTATTAATTTCTGGAAGAGTGATTGAGAGTTGAAGTACGTGTATTCCCTGTTTTATCTACAACAATTGTAATCAACATCTTCTAAAACTTTCAGTTCTAAAATGTCAATCGTATTGCAGCAATATGATAATATTGTATAATAGTATATTAGGCACAGCTTATATAATTAATTACGTTCCCGTTAGGACAAAAAGGTAGGGGGAAAAAAGATACCTCTTACGGGATTCGAGCCATGTTCAAAGCATCACGCAGTGGCGGCTCGTGGATTTAACTGATAGCCTGCTGCATGCGCATACAATGATGTAAATCTACTCACCTATTTCTGATTATACGTAGTAGTAAATCGGCCGGAGGATTTTTTCATGTCGGCAAATATGTTGATGACCTTTGTGTTGAAATCTTTGATGCTCGAAACTAGATTCTTTTCTACAGAGAGTATGGCGAGTGCCGAGAGTCGGTCCTGGTTCATTGTGTTCCTTAAGAAGCACTTGATCCGCTTTAGTGAAGAGAGTACCGTAGTCATAGGGATCGTGACGATAATCCTCAGGAGATTTGCTATTTCATCAAAAGCTTCAACCAAATTGTTTGAATAGAGCATTTAAGTAATGCCCCACTCCCATGATGAAATGCTGGCCTTTCATAAATAATTGAAAGCTCTGATTTTAGTTTGTTACAGTTTAACATTGTATATGTAATTACAGCCAAATCTAGAATATGCTCCGACAAATTTCTCGAATATTCTTCGAAATTTTCTATGTCTAAGGGCTTGCAAACATCAAGAGGTAATATTGGCTCAAGCTTACGTTGGTAAGCATAACAACCAACGGTGGCATAGTTGTTGCTTCTAATCCACTATTTAATCAAAACCCAATAACAACATATTTTCTGCATCTGCACTGAAGTTAAATTTGCAATGTTTGCCCCTTAATGTAGAAGGATTGCTGAAATATTGGTTTTTAAAACTTTGAGGTGAGCTACGAGGTGACATTTCTGCCATGTCCTTTGAACAGCAAGGGAAGCATATGACTAGTTTAATTCTATCTATGCAAGTACGCCTGAGAATTAGGTTACCCTTCGCGTAGGGATCACTAAAGTTGGGTATTTACTTTTGTGAAAGATAGTACATATATCTTATTAGCTAAATCACGAACATCCCATGTTCTTTAATGTAATTTGTACCATATTCCAAAGTCTTTATAATTTTTCTTGCCAAGTCGTCTTACTAATATATTAATCAGGCGCGGCTCCTCAGGGTAGGCAGGGTAGGCACTGCCTACCCTATCGTAATACATCAACAAATAATGTTTAACTATGATTCTGCATTTTATCATTTGAACCGTCATTTTCCCCTAAATTGCAGTTCAAGAAAAGTTTTCTCGGTTATAATGACCAGCGCATGGTCAAATCCTTTAATCTCAATTCCGATTCATCAAAACTGCGCTGCGTGTTTGAAACGCGCGGCAGAAATGATACGCATGGAACCTGGGTAGTGGAAAGCCGGCTAGCTTAACCTCTGCCTGCCCGGCCCCCTTTCCTCAGTACGAGGCCCTTGAACAGGGATAAGGAAACATTCCGTCTGTATATGCACTCCGAGCATGCGTAGACGCGTCTGCCAGGCAATCCGAACACTTGCCTGCCCAAATCCGAATTTATGCGACATTTTCCGAACAGCCATACTCCACGAACGAAGATCTCAGAGATCTGAATCTGTCGTTGTCTCTGTGTAATACCAGTATGACCGACTTAATTAGTGAACTATTACAAATTTCGCTTTCGCGGCGCACTAACAATGAAAAGAGGAGTGTTTTAGCTATTTAACACAAAGCTGCAGTCAGACAATTTTTCAATTTCTTAATCTATTTTAGTCATGGGTGTAGCGAAACGGGGGCAAGGGGGGCCACGGCTCCCCCTTGGAAGTTGGTGAACTTAATGTGCAGTTAGTTACTGACCTTTAAACTATTATTTTAATTTTGATGTAAAGAACAATTTTTGTTTAGCACAAATTAATACGGTTATCTGCAACAAATACTATAAATTTTGACAGTAAAATAATGATTTAATATTATATGATTGCAAATTTCCAACATGTGCCCCTCCCCCCTGGAAAAAAGTCTGCCGACACTCCTGATTTTAGTTTTGGCGGTAATTCGTCCGTAAGTCACACTCATTCACTCTGCTCTTATTAAACAACCAAACAATATATTGTTTGCGTTATCCGCAATGACTTCGCCCCCTATATTTGGATAAACGGGGTTTATTATTGTTGTTGTTATTATTATTATTATTATTATTATTATTATTATTATTATTATTATTATTATTATTATTATTATTATTATTATTATTATTATTATTATTATTATTATTATTATTATTATTATTATTATTATTATTATTATTATTATTATTATTATTATTATTATTATTATTATTATTATTATTGTTATTGTTATTATTATAATTATTGTTGTTGTTGTTGTTTGTTGTTACTGTTACACTTTGCCTACCCTAAAATTTTGACTGCGAGCCGCCACTGATATTAATATAATATAAATACATGCTTAATGTAATATATTATATATAACATGTATTACCCATGAGTAAAATTCAGGGATCTTTCTCGCCCAATGCAGAAGGGACGCTGAGAACCATAGTGCTTTAAGTGCTTGCAAAAATGAAAGATAATAAATTCTTCTGTCCCGTCTGTCTGTCAATAACAGGTAAATTTGTTTCTTTCTGGGAATAATACGCTGCACGTTGGTAGTGCTGTCATATGCCGGATGTGAATTGCTTTACCCAGAATCCCGTTGTATATATCCGAGTTCTTTCGGATCGGTCGGCAAGATGGGTGAGTGTGTTTTGTTGTTATAGAAGTTATATCTAGTATCATCTACTTAATTTAGGTGAATATTTTAATCATGCTATTTCGAAAATGAAATTACTATATTTATAATTAAAATTTGGTTACTGAAATACAGTAGAACATCTGAGAGGAAGATTTCATGCTTCAACTTATTTCATGCTTCAAAACATGTTGTAGCACACGTCAGGAATGATGATCTATACTTATGCATAAGATAATGCTGACACTCTTTTTCATCCCATAGCGTGCTGAACTTGACGTGATATGCTACAAGTAGTTTAGTTTTATATTAGCCTTCGGATATTGATGCTTTGTTTTTATTGAAGGTATATCCCGGGACCATTGGCATAAACGGAGGGCCACAGGTGGCAAAAGGAAACCTTTGAGGAAAAAGAGGAAGTTTGAATTAGGACGTCCAGCAGCGAATACAAAGGTGAGTTTGAGCTCGAAATACGCGCAATGTTGAACCAATATTTGGATTTTTCCAGTACTGATATGCAGTGTGCACATTTTGTTTGGTGAAAGTACTCTTTATTGATTTGGAGATTATCCTATATAATAGGAGCCTAAGCTCCCATTACTCTTTATAATGGTATCAACAGAATCATTACTTGGATGGACAGATTAACTCCTCAAAGAATAAAACCATATGGAATATAAGCAAATCTCAGCTATAGACATGCCACTGGAAATATATCTAACAGTAAATATAGCTGTGAAAAATCCAGCTGAAGTCAACATCCTCAACTTGTCATGTTATGGATAGAGTAATTTTATCATAAATTGGCACTGGTAATAATAGCCACCACCCTAAATTTATGGGAAAAGAACGCATGAAGAAATGATTGGATAATGTTTAGAAACGTTTACGCGATGAGTTGGTCAGAAATTCGGCAAAGTCCCATTCGGCAGTGTGTACAAGTGGTCACGAAAGTTGCCGAAGTTGCTGTGTTAATGCAGCGCTGCCAACAGCAGAATGTCCCTAGGAGTTTGTTGCCAATAGTAAGTTTGAATGTTTTTGCGGGAGTCGGCATTATGCTATTGACCTTCGTACAAGGAAGAAGCAATGGCTCGGTTTATAAGCATTTTAGATTTGGCGCCTCTGTTGTCAGATGAAGAGGCATGTATGCAATTTTTGTATGATGAGGGGCTGTTGAGGACTCGCATGCTATGCAGGGAATGCGATGCATTGAGTTCTCTTTGCACACTTTACATACAAAACAAATGAACAACGATGTGCCATTTCACGAAAGTTTTAAGTTTTCCGAAACTCACACACATAATATAATATAATATAAAATAAATAAAAAAGAACGATAAATAATAGTAATATAAATATAATAATATATATAATATAAATCTAATAACATTAAAAGCAATAATATAAAATAAATAAACAAAAAAGATAAAGGTAATCCTGTGCGAGCGCGTCCTCACGTGGTTCACTGACAGTTCTATGATGTCACTGACCTACAACGGAAGAAGATGGCGCTGCAAGGCAGAAATATCTGTTGCCAACTTAACATTGTTGTTGTTAGCTAATGCTGGATTTCTGACAATGAAGTCATTAATCCTCTCCAATATTTTTCACAATGATATTGAAGAGAGCAATAGCAGTAATAGTAACCGTTTTTTAGAGAGCACCATATTTTTACGTTTTGGCGGTCACATCGCTCTCTCTTAACCCCCAGAATGTCTGGAGGACCACACCTGTCGTTGGTTTACGGGTCTCACCGACCTGACTGGGAGAATGATCAAAATAAATTCACCGACCATATCCTCTGATTACCAATCAGAGGACGTATTACATGCCATGACAGGTCAGCATGTTGGGGTTAAGATTTTATAGAGAAATGGAGAGGTTGGAAAAATAAAGACTCCCTAGCCCTCGGGAACCCTAATAGCATTGGGGTCGGAAGAGAACAAGAGATGACCAAGGTAAGGTCAGATAGAAAAGTTACAGTGAGGAGCAAAAACATTGTACAACTCGCTAAAACTACCAACCACGCATCACAAAATGCCAAAACAATGTACTATTATTTATTAATATCAATGTACTATTATTTATTAATATTTATGTTGTTAGTAATCTGTAATAACATTACTGGGTAGGTGTTCGGCTATTGGGTCAAGCTCCCTTCTCTCTTGTATAGCACGCTGTGGCTGTGCGGCGGCGATATTATTCCTTTCCTTTTTAATTTATCTTTTACGTATAGTAAGTCGGGGAATTGTATTTCACCCAAAAATTCCATGTAGATATTTCACCGGAAATATGTTTTGAGGTCCCCTGAATAAAAAATAGAATTTTTACAAAAAGGTCCGCGTGTGTGCGTATGTGTGAACAGCATACTTCAAAATGAAAAGTAGATTAAAAACCAAAGTTGTTATTTATAATATATAAATGCGACACGAAGATTTAGAGGAAAAGTTCTCTACCCTAATCTACCCTTTACATGGAACCTTTTGGCAACATTCACATACTTCCGCTGATTTCAATTTTCCAGCGTTGGCAATACATACGTCTCCGAGTTAAAGGAAATGAACCTCATAACAACACTCTTCAGCCACAAAACAACTGCCTATCGCCCACGTGAGGACGCGCTCGCACAGGATTACCAGATGAAGATAAAAGATAAAATAAATTAACAAAAAAGAACGATAAATAATAAACATAATAAAAATATAATAAAAAAATATATCCCACTGCCGAGTGTGACTTTGCCGAAATTCTCACAAAATCATCGCGTAAGCTTTACTAAACAATATCCATTTCGGCTCATAATAATATAATAAAAATAATAATATAATAAAATAATATAAAAATAAAGAAGGAGCCAGCGTATCGTATAATAATAATAATCCATAATAATGGATTAAAAGTAATAAATATAAATCCATTTCGGCTCATAATAATAATATAATAAAGAACGAGCCAGTAATAATGTATGGAGTTGCGCTACGCGATAGCGGTGTATGTCATTGTTATGTTACTGCTAGATTGCAGGTGGTTGCATCACATATCGGTGTTTAATGTGTTGGCAACGAAAACTAGTGTAGTGTAAAAAGCAATGTTGGCAGATGTGAAATAGCGTGTGCTGAAATCTAGTGGGCGATTGTGAAACTACTGCTGGCGCATGCGCAGAAGGTAAGTTCGGACACTTAGAATCTGGCTGGCAAAAAAGTGAACGTTTCTAAACACGAGCCGAAATGATTTAATATCATAAATACTAAAAGAAACAGCTTCTTGGCCAGTCCTGATAAAGTTATTGGATTACATGGGGTAAAAGGAGCTTAGGCCAGGCCACACTGTTATACAGGATTACCAATTTGTATGCTATTATAGTCTCAAGGTATCCATGCTAAAAACTTGCTCGTGAACCCTGGAGACACAAGCATTTATTTTGTGACATTTTAAGCACATGTGTGGAGCTTAATTCACCTATTGTATGGCCAGTGGATCTCCAGCTGACATTTCTCGCAAACATGTGGCTTGGTGTTGCCAGTTCTTTAGCAGGAATTTCAAACAGGTTATTTTAAACCATTTACACAACGCATCACTACTTTGTAAATTTATGTGAACACTATGCATATAAGTAAATTTATGTGGACACTATGCATATAAATGATCATAGAATAGTAGGCTCTTCTTTAGAAAGAGTCCCGTAGCACTTGCTGGCCAAATTCTAAGTCCGAAGCTACTTACTGTGCATGCGCCGACAGTCGTTAGGTTGTGCCGTGTCACTAGCAGACGATTTTCATAGTTGCCAACACACTAAACACTCGCGTGCACATCAGCTAATCTACACCCCCAGCGCAACTCCATACAATTATTGTGTACATTATCGTTATTGCCCATACAGATATATCGCTAGCGCGACTCCATACTATTGTTTGCATTATTGTGTAACACTGTTATTGCCTTGTGACTGAGTCCACGAAATGTTGGCTCGTTTTTTTTATTTTATTTTTTATTTCCGAGTGGAGCAAAAATCCATTTATGGAGCCCCGTGCACTGGGATGGTACAAATGGGGGACTATAGGCTTCGCCCTAGGGCACTACCCACAAAAAAAAAACTCCATCGGAAGCGCTGAATTAACACTAATTAATTTTTGTTATGGGGTGTAGCACGGCATCACATTCCCTGCATAGCATTCAGGTTCTCAGCAGGCCCTCGCCGTAGAGGAATTGTATACATTTTTCCTCATAACACAAAGGTGCTAAATCTACTATGCTAATGAAGCGATTCATTGCACCCTCACAACTTGCTTCTAACAAGTTCACTACCATACTGCTGGGTCCCGCTAAATCATTCGAATTTAAGATTGGCAACAAATTAATGGAGAAATAGTGCTGTTGGCAGCGCTGAATTAACACTGCAACTTCGGCAACTATCGTAAGAATTTGCTCACACTGCCGAGTGGGACTTAGATGAAATTCTCACGGGACTCTTTCTAAAGAATATCCGAATAGTAGAATATGGAGATAATTGTTATACAATTTACCTACCAGTAAAAACCAACAATATTGTGTTATATTATACTAATTGGAATTGCCAATTATACAACTTACATTTTAATCCAACAGAAAGGCGCCAAAATCCTTGTAAATATTGACTTCATTACTGGAGTTGCTGTTGTTACGTGGGCTGAATGAAATTATCAGCTCTTCCACACAATTTTCCATTACGCCATCAGCTTCCCTTGCTTTTCTTAAAAGTTTCCAGGTGTGATCCACGACATTTTTCCATTCGTCCATTGTCACTTGTTGCACTAATGGCTTCACATCAGCAATTTGAAATGTTTTGATATGTTTCGTAACATAACCTTTTACTTGTGACCAAATCAATTCAATCGCATTGAAGCGACAATGGTAGGAAGGAAGCCGAACGACGTTATGACTGAGCAGCAGGGCTCATGTTTAAATTAGGTTACTTGCCACTTGCCAGTCAGAATCTAAGTCCGAACTTACTTATGGCGCATGTGCCAACAGTACTTTCAGAATCGCCCACTAGGTTTCGCTGCATGACTAGCAGGCGATTTTCACATCTGCCAACATTGCTTTTTACACTGCACTAGTTTTCGTTGCCAACACATTAAACACAAATGCACTCACTCGTGTCGTTGCCGCCACAGACATATCGCTAGTTGTCTACATTATTATTTTGCTCATTGTGTACATTATTTTGCTCTTGCTCACACAGATATATCGCTAGTGCAAATTATTGTGTACATTATCCTTATTGCCTTGTTACTGGGTCCACGATATGCTGGCTCGTTCTTTTTTTATTTATTTTTATTATATTATTATTTATATTATTTTTTTAAATTTATTTATTTATACTGATAACGCTATCCCCGAGTGAACACTGCACCGCAGTTTGCTCGTAGGATAGCTGATTCGCAAAACTGTAGGTGAGCAGCAGTACTTGGGCTGGTGGTATTCTGGTGTTTGCGAACCAGGTACCTTTGGCTACGGACTCCAAAAACTGTTCAGGGTGACCCCTCCTGCAGGAAAAAAAACTAACTTTTTACCCCTTCCACTCACGGGGTGTAGCACGGCATCACATTCCCTGCATAGCATTTGAGTCCTCAGCAGGCCCTCGTAAAGAAATTGCATGCATTCCTCCTCATTATAGCACAAAGGTGCTAGATCTAATATAGTGATAAAGTGATCCATTGCACTACTTGCTTCTAAGAAGGTCAGCAGCATACTGCCGGGTCCCGCAAAAACATTCAAACTTACTATTGGCAACAAACTCCTAGGGACATTCTGCTGTTGGCAGCACTGCATTAACACAACTTCGGCAACTTTCGTGACCATTCGTACACACTGCCGAGTGGGACTGCCAAAATTCTGACCAAGTGCTTGCGTAACCTAATCTAAACAATATCCGAGCAGCAACAATGGTGTCTAGCCCATGCGTACAAAACCGTGGCTTGTGCAATTTTAAAACTTGAAAAAGTTCTGCTTTTGTCATTTCTATGCACACTTCAGGTATGTTCTCCAACCACTAAAGAATAAAATTTTTTCTGTCGCTCATTGTCAGTGCTTTAACTTACCGAGTGGTAAGATGCATTGTCCATAATAGCCAGTAATGGAGTTTGCATCAATGTTTGGCAGGAGGGAACCAGCATTTAAATGTGTTTCCATCCATTTCTTTATGATAATCACAAGTGCTCTTTGATTTAAACAAGAGCATAGTGCCTGGAGCAAAACCACCTACACCACCAACATGAAGCAGAAACAGTTTACTTCCTTTCCCAACTGGCACTTTCATTGCCCCTACAAGAGTGGCATCAGTCCATGCCTTTGTCTTCGTGTGTCCTGCATTTACCCATGTTTCGTAAGCTATGCAACCTTTTTGGGATTGGTTTTAAGAATTTCCTGCAAAAATTTGCCAGGCATGCAACGTCACTTCTTTCCATCACAGCTTTCCTGCCGAAATACATTTAAATCGAAAACCCAAGTTGTTTCAGCACTTTCCTTAGGCTGCTTTTTCCGCCATCGAATAAGCCAGGTTCTTTCAGAGTACACAGCAGCTTCTCACGAGTAGGAAACTCCTTCCTTACATAATACTGATACACGTGCTGCCTAATTGCATCCTTTTGAAATGCATCAAGTGAAGCTTTAGTGCTCTTTCATGGCCTTCGTTTTCCTGGAGTATGCAGAACTGCAGATGGTGTATTAAAATCCACTGGGCACTTCTCCTTGCTCACACTCTTCACAGTATTTTACCCATTTTCAAAGCATCACAAACTATCCAGCAGCTTGGGAACAGGTAAAAAGGGTCCACCATTGTTGTGTTACTTCTGAAAGTACTCACATGGGCTGAATATAAATTCATGGCTTTGGCTCTTATCAGAGCCGATTTTTTTCCTTGATTCCGACGAACCAGTAGCCATGTTATTACAGTAACAATGATAACACGAAAAACACTTCAATCGGAATTCATGCACGTACAAAATAGCTAACAAACTTCAATTGAAACCAGGTGGTCCTTGTAAAATGGAGCTGGCAACACGGTGCTAGATTTGAAAGCCATGTCTAGCAATGAGAGCACTGGTGCTAGCAGAAAGTTTTACCCGGTGCGTTACTCGCTTCCAGTATTGGGAATAGTAACAGCTACTGCCCGTAACAGATGTAACGTAATATTCGAACATAATAGTGGCGTAATGAAAATATTGCATGAAAATAAAACCAAAACTTGTACTTTAATGTTTTAAACTTTATAAACATCATATACTTCCATTCTTAAGGTAATTTTGAGAATCTAGTTTCCGAAACTTATTAGTATACATTGGCAATGTTAACCTTCCCCCTCCAACTCATCACAGCTGTTAAACGCCAGAGTCGAAGATCCACTGGCCGTACAATAAGCATCTATACCGCTCGCAAAAGTTAAAGGCATGTGAATGCTGGCCAATGCTCAAGCAGAGCGCTGTTGCCAAGCATAGTGTGTGTACCGGCAGAGAGTCTGTACATAAAGTTGTGTGAGATGCATGCACCACGTTCGGCAGCACTGGTAGGAGGGGCAAGCGTAGGATTTGCTGGAGTCCGCAGTACGCCCCGCCTCCATATGCCTTTAAGTTTTGCGAAGATTATAGTGGATCATAAGGTCATGAAATAAGGAAATAATGAGGATATTGACATGAAAGCAAAGCAGGCATAAAACAAGAATTGAAATGTGGCGTCATAGCCAAGTGGTTAGACCATTTGCCTACCACCCAGGTTGCCTGGGTTCAAGCACAGGTACATGCATTTGGTAATTGTGGTGGACAAAGTGGCAGCTGGGTGGGTTTTGTCCATTCCCCCCCCCCCCCCCCCCCCCCCCCACTCATTCCACCAATTGCTCCGTTATGTTTCTATTCATCCATTTCACCTGCATTTTTATCTTCACTATCAGACCTGGTGCTGGGCTGACCACGTGTTTCCAGGTCTTCATTCTTTATGGCCCATAGGTTCCTCTGCCTCCCAACAGACACTGGCTTGTAAGTCCTAGGGGTGCATGGGTTATCCTGTAGGAGAGCGGCGTCACGTGGTCGATAGGCAGCTGTGTTGTGACTGTTATCAGGTACATGTCCTTTAACTCGGTGACGTATGTGTTGCCAATGCTGGAAGATTGAAATCTGCAGAAGCATGTGAATGTTGCCAACCAGCTTAACATTATTTCTTGTTCTTATTTAGTTATTATTGTTATGTAATTAAGTGATGTGACGTAAGTTCTTGTGCGGTGTGGTTGCAGTTTTAATCTGTATTCTACATACGTTTGAAAATGAAAAATTGTACTGAGGAAGAGATATTGTCGCTCATCGAAGCATATGAACAATTCAAAAAGTGAAAATTACCACAACAGGCACAAGAGAAGGGATGCTCTCGATGTTATTATTGTTAATACTGCGTAATCTGTAATAACATTACTGTATTATACAATCTCAATATTATTACTTCATTATTGATTATTATGATCATTATTATTGTTGTACTATTGTGTAATACTGCGTAGTAATATTGAGGTTGTATAATACAATACTTTTATTACAGATTACGCAGTATTACGCAATAGTACAATAATAATGATAATCATAATAATGATGAAGTAATTAATATTGAGGTTGTATAATACAGTAATGTTATTACAGTTTACGCAGTATTAACAATAAATAGTAGTTCATTGTATTGGGTATTTTGTGATGTGTGGTTGGTAGTTTTAACGAGTTGTACAATGTTAAGTTGGCAACAGACATTTCTGCCTTGCAGCGCCACCTTCTTCCGTTGTAGGTCCATGACATACTACAACTGTCAGTGAACCACATGACGCCACTCTCCTACAGTTTTACCGGTTGTATGTCCCATATAAGGGGAGGGTAATCAGGTGAGGAATTATGCTAGAATGTGTATAACCTAGAAACTACACAACTCAATTCACTAGCATAAGTGGAACATTTCACATTATAAGCACATTTAGTTTCCATTCTGCTCCATGTGAATCCAGTTGTAAAGATGGATACAGAGAGATTAATCAATGGGATTAAATTCATTGTGTATAATGGGGTACTGCATGTGCTAAATACGAAGATAAAAATATAAAATAGCTGCATGGAATGAAGTTGCAATGGCTCTATTTCTAGCATTTGCTACAGAAAATTAACCAAATCAAAAGCTAATACATATTTTATAGTTTTTCATTGTTGATGCAGTGTTTTGCCATGAACTTAACTAGCACCTACAAAGTACTGTGCATATCTTAGTTGTATCTGTTATACTCGGTGCCAAATAAGAAGGGAATTGACAGTTGCTACCCACGTGGTGGAAGGGTCTAAATCAGGAGGGGATGGATGCGTCGTGGCAACGAAAAGAGCAACCAATTAGAGCAAAGATATTTCCATAGCAACACTAAACCATTGTTGTCGATATTTAACACATGATTAGCATGTGCCTGAGCTGCAATCTAGCAGCAACATAAACTGTGCATTTTATCTTGTTCTCCCTGCAATATATACAATGTCTCCCTCCAGCTCCAGCTTGCAATGTTTGTATCAGAGATTGCGTGTATGCTGACAAGTTCGTTTGATTCATTCTATTAATTGTGGTTATTTGCTTTGTATTTACGTGTGTATTTGCGTATGTTGCGAGCATTTAAAACTGTCACTCTTTTAATAAATAATTATGTCCAAAAATATTGACAAAGACAAGTAGCCAAACGAAAAACTTTACGTACTCCGGAAGAAAATGAAATTGTGCTTGGTAAGGTACACATCCCAATTAAAGGATTATGCAGTTGATGGTATTGCTGAAGAACATGGTCGCAAAATTGTTTGGTATGGCCCTTTCCTAGTGTACTCCGATTTAATTAATTTGAGCGGAAGTAAAGGATTGTGTGAAACAAAGATTTCACAGTGTCGTCTGTAATAAAGCTACATAGGTAAAAGGCTGAAAACTGTGAACAAATGGTTACCGATACAAAGGGCGTAATAACTGCAACATAGGGAAATGTAGTCTTAGAAAAAAGGATAAAACAATTTGTCATTTCCGCAGATAATTCCAGCAACAACAGTAATAATGCAAGCGATTCAGATATCAGCAGCATTTCCCTTTACAATATTCCAGGTATGTTTCTTTTGTTAACATTAATCTTCACAGTGATATAATACTTCCATATTCCATCCTTTGCATGTAGATGAACTATTTTACTATTTTTGAATACAAATATAAATTATACCTGCTCTACATTCCAAACATCTTCTTGCACATAATGCTAATGCACTCTTCGCGTGGTGCAATAATCGGCAATGTCGCCTCTTTCACTGCCAACAGTCAATCCCTTTCTTATTTGGCACCGATAATAGTGTTAAAACTATCTTCAAAATGAATGTCTTGAAATCCTGTGAGCAATAGTACGTTTTAAAAATGGCTCTCAGCCATGTTTGTTTAGATCCCAAATGTGCAAATATGCTGGTGTGGCTGCAAGGTAAGAGTGTATTTTAGTAGCAGTTCGTATTGATGTCAACTGAAACATTGTCACCTTTACACCTGCATAATTTGTAAACTGATGTTTCATATTGAGCACAATTTTCAAACAAAAACCAAGTTATTGCTATGGTGTGAATATCTTTGTACAAGATATTTTTATTAATGTGAAGCGTATTACCAGCACTGTATTGTATTAACATGGTGTATTCTATATTAGCTTTACAACAGTTGTAAATTATTAATTACAATTGCTGATCAGTACACTATAATGGAAGAAATATGTCACTGTTTGTTGATTCTAACAGCTTGTTTCCTATAATAGGCTATCTGTAGATAGTTTGGATATACTTTAGATGATGTCCCTCAAGAATTTTGTTAGTCCAACTTGGGAGGCATGCACGAGGGCTTACGGAATCTGAGTTGCCATGTAATTGCAGTGCTGCCAACATCACTAGTTGTCCATTAATTTGTTGCCAACAAATCGAAGTAAAATTTTGCCTATGAAGGGCACCAGAAAAATAAATCATGGTTGCCATGTTGGACAGTGCTTATGTATAGCATTTCTGCAAAAATTTCTTATCGAGATTAAAATGCATATACACGTCGTGACTTCTCCTGAATCCAATAACATAATTTCAGAAAAAGGTTCATGTAATTGTGAGCTGCTTAGCTCGAAATAGAAAAGTTGCAGAAATAGCAAATGTTATATATAGGTATCCTCTAACAATGTAAGGGGAAAAGTGTTACAGAATTGTTCCAACTCAAAACTGCACATATTGGAGAATTTTCTTTTTTTCATGAAACTGGTCTCAAATATTTCAATTAAATAATTGTTTCCATTGGGAATTGAAAACAATTTTTCTCATTCCGAACTGAATACTGTAGGGAAACTCAGATTCAGATCGAACCGACTCCTTGGAGCCAATCCTCTTTGAAGTGGGATCAGATTGAAATTTTGTTGCATGGAAACACGATTTCTAATGCTAAATCAAGATGTGAAAAGCAGATTAGCCGACTCCTTTCATGAACTGATTGACGACATCTGAGTTCATTTGTGTTTAGTGTGTTGGCAAGAAAAGCCAGTGTTGTGAGGGAGCAAAGTTGGTAGCAATGAAAATTGTCTGCTAGTTACGCTAGCGCATATGCAGTGAAAACCTTTGTACTTAAATTTTCTATTGTAAAATGCTGGGGTACAATCTAAAGAAGAGACGAAAATTTAAGACATCTTTTTTGTCATGCAAATTTGAAGGTATGTTATCGTATTTCAAAATCATTAGCCTTTTTGAAAATATTGCAACAACTATTGTTTGCAAAGAGTAATTTAGCATAGAAGGAATTTCTTAAACATTTTGAATCTATGGAAGATGTGGAACCTAAATACAAAGTTTATCAGACTTAGCCTTTAAGTTGCAATATCCACAGGTCCACAAACTTCACTTTTAGATATTATTCAGGGTGCTCTAAAAGTTTTGGCAATATATATATATATCAAATTTTACTATGGAATGCAGTTCTTAAAAAACTTGTTACATAGGTATTAGAAAAAATAAAAATTTTGGGTTAATGTTGCTTAGGTGTCAATGTGGTTTTTGTCTCACTTAAGTTAGCAACTGTTGGGTACCTGCATAAATAACTTGTGTATGTTAATGTTTTAAGAGCATGATATTGCCTCATTAAACTCTTAGGAACATGTAAATAACCTTTTCCGAACTTGGATAGATAGCAGATGCAATGCAAGCTATGTGGGGAAATTGTTATTGCCAACGTATTGAGGCAATATATGGTCAGACCCCGAAAAGAAAGCATTTGTGAATATTTATTGTAAGTATAGTTTATTTTTCATGTTGGTAAGGATTTGTTAAGTACTAAGAATGTATTACCATTGTTGTACTATTAAGAGAGATATTTGTTCAATGTCATTAATGTTAAATAACATGTTCAAATTTAATATGTATATGAATCATTTTATATTTAATATTAAAAGTGTAGGGAGGATAGAGATTGCTTCCCTAACATTCCAGGAACTATTTAAGCACGTAGGATTATTCCATGGGATACGCTGCGGGGAATGGACGTGTACGCGTATGAATACAAACGCATTGTGAAAGAAAATGCTAGATTTTCTTAGCATCATAGTGTCCTAAGAAAGACATGTTTTGTGATATGTGCAGATGTGGATGCTAAAAGTGATTTAAAACAACTAATAACAAGAAGAAACCATTAAGGAAGTAGATTCATGTGCAACAAAAGTTAGTGTTACGCGTGTAATATTGAATGAGAAAGGTGCAAATAAGAGTTATAGAAGTTATATCCTGTGTCCGCATTATTTCACCCTGTACCACGACCCGAGATAATAAAGAGTCCCAAAGCTCAGCTCATTCGACCCATAATTAAAAAACAGCACCAGTATGAAAAGCAGGAATGTCATTTAGCGACATATGCAGGAAATGGGGAAACCATGAAATAAGTATGAACTGGATGGTACATAACCAAAGGCGAATTTCTGGCAAAAATAAAATTATGGAAATTCAATGATAAAACTAAAATCAAATCAAATTTAGAGTCTAAGAGCTTCTTATCCCAGTTATTGCTATAATTTCTGGAATTGATATGCAGTGGACATGTTTCATGATGCCTTCCATCACATTTTCTCTAAATTAGTTTTTATTTTAGACTTTTAAAATTGTGGAAATTGACAGATTCAAATTTGGGCACAAAGTACAGCAGGGAATGCCATAAGTATGTATGCCAACAATCTTACTGTAAGTGTGGGCAATGTTTGAGAGGTAGGATTGTAACTGAAAATTCAATGCTACAGCTGGGATTTGAACCACAGACCCTGTGCCTACCAGGTGGGTGCTCTAACCATTAAGCTGCTGTGACAACCTGCCAGAATGACTTAGAATTCCCCAACCAATTCGTATTTCTCTCGGTAAACCACAAAGACAGACTCACATCAGAGACAATTACCCCAATAGTGACTTCCTATTATAAGTACTTTATGTCCCAGGATTAAATAACCTTCAGATGGTAATTATTATTTATGCCATCAAACTTACTGTTTTTAAACACAAATGTGGCCAATGTTTGAAAGGTAGAATTGGAACTGAAAAATTCAATGCCACAGCTGGGATTTGAACCACAGTTCCAATTCTACCTCTCAAACATTGCCAACAGAGGGCTTGTGTGTTTAGAAACAATAGCAGTAAGTTTGTTGGCATAAATAAATAACCATCCAGAGGTTATTTAATCCCGGGACATAAAGTACTTAAAATAATAGTAAGTTACCATTGGGGTAATTGTCTCTGAGGTGACTGCCTTTGTGGTTTACTGGGAGAAATACGAATTGTTTGGAGAATTCAATGTCATTCTGGCAGGTTCTCACAGTAACTTAATGGTTTCAGCACCTATCTGGTAAGTGGAGGTTCTGCGGTTCAAATCCCAGCTGGGGCATTGAATTTTACAGTTCCAATTCTACCTCCCTGGGAATGCCTTGTACAATGGGTGTTTGGTGGTGTGGAGTGTGGTGATAACAATCACCTATTGAACAAAAGGAATTTCAAAGCTCTTCTGCAACTAACAAAGGACTGGATATTGCCGGGGACAATAGTAGTCAGTAAGTGCTGGAGAGAGCCTACAATACTCTTGATCATGAGGCCTTTGGTCACTTCAAAGTTAACTATTTGCTGGAATTTGTTTTGGCTGAAAGGGCCATTTTGTGGGCTACCTTACGGAGCACATTATGTGTATCTGAGGGACCTGCGAGCAGCTGACGTGTACCCAACACCGTTGCAATAATAGGTAATATATTTGTTTCCTGTAGTTGCAGCACCATTTGATTATTTTAACTACCAATATCTGCAACAGCTTGGCAGGAATTGGAAGGGATGAGCAGGAGAGGAGCACTCCAAAGATGCCTCCGATGAACTGCATTTGTACTGTTAGCTTCAATTGCTGAAATGTCTATATCTTGCCTCAAGTGCATTTTACGGAAATGTGTATAAACAGCATTGTATGGGTGTCAATTATTGTTCCTAAAGGTGTATTATTAATACTTCTGCAATAAATCGTGCAATAGTGTTACAAGTGTGTGAAAATCACAGTGAAGTGTTTTGGAAAATCTGCAATATTAACCAAATATTCATAGTTTAATGTGCCTTAAAATTTCAAGATCATTCGTGAAAGAAAAATCATATACGAATGCTATTATGTGCTGGCCTAGAAATCCAGCAAGGATGTGCAGGCCATTTTTACATTCTGGTGTAAGGTGCCTGAATAAAGACTTAATGACATTGAGAAAGAGTGGAAAATGTTCAGTGTTCCACATACATGAATTATTGTGTTGTATATTTGTGGCCATCACATTGCAGGAGAACCACAAACACAAACATTAGACAAGCCGACTGCCACTGCCTGCATCCCATATACTGGCAATCTATCCGGCAGTATCAGTAGAATATGTTCGTCACCAGAAAAGCTTCAGATCTTATTTGAAACTACTAGTGCAGCCTAGAAACATGGTTTTAAAAAGTATGTTTCAAAATGTATGCTATCAAGGCTTGCATATGAGTTAACCCCATGACATATCTGTGTGGAGGAACTTTGAACTCAATTGTTTCCATGTATGCCAGGATGAGGGGCATCTGGGATATATGCCCTTGGGTATATATACGATGAACTACAAAAACTGGCAAAGAGGAGGCTACAATCTAATATACCTGGTTACACGTTTCATTGCACATGGTTTACTATAAGAAGTTCCATCACCCAAACCATCACGAGGATTGTGTTATTAACGTTATAGCAAGATTCGTAAACCAATACCTTAACATGAGCTGTGCATTCAAGCAAAACTCCTTTAACAGCTCTCTACAGTGGCGATTAATGTTATGTTTTAATATGGTCATTGGAAACTAATCTGCTCCATAATTTAAATTTCATTGCGTTGACTGAAAATGTTTGAAAAAAGCAATTTTAGGTGTCACTTCTCAAGTAATCTTCTCAACTTACATAAGACACTTGCCAAAATGTCTATTTTAAATCTTTCTATAAGTCATTGTAATGAGTGCAATTGTATCCAAATCTGTGTCAAAAAGTAAAATGTTTTCACTTCTTTACAACTATCATTGAATTCAATAGATGGTAGATTTCGGGCTTGTGGGCTGTGGTCCAGTCGATGAATTTTCTGATGTTTCGCCCAATGCAATCTCGGGCAAAACGTCAGAAAATTCATTGACTGGACCACGGCCTACAAGCCCGAAATCTACCATCTATTGGATTAACACCGGCCATGAAAGCCTCAGCATGTATATCTTTGAATTTATTGGCACTTAAGATTGCTTTTATTATACCACACCGATTGTTTTTTATTTTGTTACATTAACAAAATGGTTGCCCTTTTGTTTTGGAGAAATATATTTTGTCTTCCAGGAATTAGATTCTTGCAGTATGCATGATCAGTGCAGCACATTGGGTGTTCATATTTTCCAATCATGGCACAGAACTTTTGGTGCTAGCTACGTTGTGGTGAAGACGTACTTAACAAAGCTCCAAAGCTAAGAAATATGCTTTTTAAATTGAATCATGCTGGCGTGAGTTAGCCTTTATTTAATGATCTGTGAAACTACTGTCGGCGAGAGCTAACCTGGCACTTGACAGCTACCTAATACACTTAACTGTGAAAGAGGCTAACCCTATGTTGTCCAGTCGTGTTACAAACACATCACACAATGATTGGTCGATGGACGAGATAGGGCTTGTATGCAGGTGAGTGCATCACGTAGCTGTCCAGTGCCAGGTTAACTCTCACTGTCTTGTCTTAGGATTCATTCCATTCTTTATGTATTAAATATCTTTTGCATCCAAAATTTAAATTTTAGCCTATTCCACAGTCAAAACAAATGCTGTGACTTCAATAATGGTAATTGTGAATACAATTATTCCTACAGTGTGCTTTGACTAAGAGTGTAAACAGCAAAGTTAAAGCTTCCTCAGGTTAGCTAATTAGGCTTTGATAAGCCTTGTCTAATTTTCAAAACTTTTGTTTTAAAATGTGCATTAATCTTAGTTCTTGTTTTTGATTATTCCTGGTTTATTGTGTACTAATCTTAAAATATAGTTTTAGCTTCAAATTTTGGCAAATGATGACTGCTATACATTAGCATTTTACTGTAATAACCATGATGGTTTCTTTTCACCTCTAACGTACTGAGGCCATGTTAGACAATGTAACACTAATTAGTGTTTTTATTATATAAAACTAAGTGTGTAACATTTTCCCCAGCTTGGTGCCAAGCGTATTCATACTGTTCGAACAAGAGGGGGCAACAAGAAATACCGTGCTCTTCGTTTGGACCAAGGAAACTTCTCCTGGGGCTCAGAATGTAAGTGTAATGTATGAAATCAGTTGATTGGATTGCATTCCTTGTGTTCGCTCTTTTCAATGCAGTCTTTCTAGTTCTGTATTTTGAAACAAGCTCTTTGAACTGTATGTATGGTTAGGGCATGACTAAGGTACAAGCTTCACTATGGACAGAAATGTTAGAACCTTTTAAGATTGCGTATTTGCTAAAACACCTTTGCTTTTTGTGCACATGTAGCATTATATTGCACTCATTTATTGCAATACTTGTAATAGTACACTTTATGTACAATAATTGATGCTCATCATAGGTGTTCATACATATATGCATATGTAATATCCTAGTGTTATAAGGTATCGTGAAATGATAATGAAGGAAACAGTCCACTCCAGGCATGGAAGCATCCCTCTCCTGTTCATCCCTTCCTCTCCCTGACTAGGTGTTGCCAACATTGGTATTCCAAATGTTGCTGCGAGTGCATATAGCCACTCCTCCCAATTGACGCAAATTCCAGCGATTGGTTAACTTTGAAGTGAACAAAGCCCTCGTGATCCACAATGTTGTAGACTTTTCAGTAGTAGCTGATTAATATTGCTCCCGGTAATGTCCAGTTCTTTGTCATTTGCAGGAGTGTTTCTTTATTCCTTTGTTCAACAAATGGCTTTTATCCCCATGCTCCACACCTTCAAACATTCTTTGTCCTTCCACAAGTTATACGGTTATACTTTCTGTGCCAAAATTTGGATTGAATTTCCACAATTTTATTTCTGCTGCCAGTTTGCCTTCAGTTGCATACCATCCGGTTCACGCATATCTCATGGTTGAACATTAACCAATTCACAAATGTGTTCGTGCCACATTGTCACTCTGGAATAATGTATTGACGTAGATGTGGGAACAATAGCCAATACAGACAGAAAAACATAATTATGAATGCTCCATTTACTCTCCCCAATGAAGGTACTATGTGTGCAATAGTGGAAGTATCCTTGCCATTTCTTGCATATATTGCTAAAGTCCATGGTTCCCTGCATTTTCATACATTGGTAACATTGCCTTCTCCTTAGCCCTATTCCATTCCTTCCATGTGGAAATAGCTGTAGCATCTTGCTATGTAAGCAGCTTCAACATGTTTTCTGGATGGTCTTATAACTACGAGATTCTTAAAGCAGTAATTATGAACTCAGGAAATTCTGCGCCTACCCAGGATTCACTAATGTATCTATGAACAAAAATTTATTTCAGCAAATATGCAGTCTTAACTAAACATTTAAATGATTTAGAACTAGATCATTTGTAATGCATTGAGTTATTTTTATACACAAATTATTTGTACAATTTTACAATCCTATTTCGTAAGTTAATTCAAGCTTTTACTCAGAAATTTAATAGCATCTAACAAAAGAAATGATGAATTATGGCTTTTCTGCATTTCTCTGTTCACTTTTATGCATCATACCTAAGACTAAATGCAAATCACCATGCTTACCATTGCTTTGGTGATGTAACAGGAATGTCCAAGAACACTTGGATGTGAAGGTCAGGATGACTATATCATTAAATGGACATGTTATGAAAATGAGAGTAATCAATTGAATAGAAAATTAGACTTCTCAAGTTAAGAAAGTAATCCTATAATTACTTTGTGTAGTGTTGCCTGTAGTAGCTAGAATTTTGTATTCCATCCAGAAGTCTGGTATGAATATTTTACTGAAGTATCTTCCAAGGATGCAGCACTAAGATTATCCATTAGGAAAATTTGTGATAGTTAAACAAGTTCAGAGTGGCTGGTCCAAGAGGAAATTTCCCGAAGGGAAGTCTGATGTTACCACCTAGTTAGCTCAGTTTTAGCTTTGCATTTAATATCGGTTTTTCTGATGCATAAGTCTATGTAAAGATATGTGTTAGATGTAGCCTAGATGATGATTTTACCTTACCTACAATGATTTGCATTGATTAGGATAATACTCTGAAGGGTGGCTAAAATGCTTCTCTTAAATATATCTCTGTACTTTGTAAGCAACCTTAAATTATTTTCTCCCCAGGTTGTACGCGAAAAACACGTATCATTGATGTGGTCTACAATGCCTCTAACAATGAATTGGTGCGTACGAAAACATTAGTCAAGAATGCTATAGTAGTAATTGATGCTACTCCATTCCGCCAGTGGTATGAATCACACTATGCTCTTCCTTTGGGTAGGAAGAAAGGAGCAAAGCTGGTAAGTGTGAATCAAAATTATTTATAGTATTTAGTATCGGAATCAATGGCATTGTGATGAACAAAATTTCATGCGTGTCATCTGATGACAAGATGAAAATTGGCTCCTGATGTGCCTGATTATGTGTGTGCTGCAAATTTAGATTTTCAAAGCTTTCTGTTGGAGGAACCATGAAGATGTACTGTGTATTTTAGAAGTAATGCTGATTTATTTGATTTCTGCTAAAAGCAAGAGTACTGTATTTAATGTGTTGGTCACAGGTGATATTTAGAGGTATGGTAGACCCAAAATTTAATGGCAGCATATACTTATGACCATTCTTTTTCCCATTGCGCAAGTGATATATTGCTAGCTTTACAGCATGTTTAACTATACAATACAGCAAGGTGTGGCAAGCCTCTGATTGAGTGTTGTTTTGAGCCACCTGCCATTAAATTTTGCATCAGCCATATTGAAAATTTGGAAACTAAAATACAAGGTTAACGATATGAATGGTAGTGCAGCGGTCGAGTTATTGTCCATCTGCTCACCTAGTCGGTTCTTTTCGATGAGACTTGTGCGTGCAGGGAAGTTGCTTGAAAATATTACTTTCTCCCATAAATCATTTTTATTTACTTCAATAACATTTTAACAATTTCAAATAGCAAGTGGTATTCTTACAGGAATTAAAAGAAATATGAAAGCTACTATCCAAATCCAAAAATCAATGGAAGAACCAGATAAATCAGAAATAGTTAAAATTGAAGTATAGAATTTACAGTATCTACAATCCTCCAGACAATACACTAGATCTAAATTCTATTCCCATAGAACCCAAAAGTATTTTAATAGGTGATTTTAATGCACACTCCCCTAGGTAGGGCTACAGAGATATGACTGACAATGGTTCGGGTACAAATCCTCATCTTCTGATGGTGTCATCTGACATAATTGACAATACAAAAAGAGAAATAATAGAAGACCCAGATGCAGGCCACAGAATCACCATAAACTCCATAAGAGGCCTAATAAATAAAAGTAACAAACCAAAAATTAAAACTTCTTGGAATTTTAAAAAAGCAGATTGGTCCAGTTTCCAAAATGAGATAGAAGGGAAGTGTAATATACTGCTAGAATCAGAGTTCAAGTCAACCGATGAAATGAATAAAAAAAATTGTGAAATATTGACGACAGCAGCCAAAACACATATCCGCAAAGGAAAGTTAAAGAAAATAGCTACTTTTGGTCTCCATCTTTAAGTTAAAGCACGAAAGAAATATAGCAAGAGTCAAAGCCGAAAGAACCAAGTGTCCAGAAGATATACAAAACTGGAGAAGAAAAGCAGCTATTTTTAAGAAAGAATTACAGCAAAGTGGGCCAGTTTCACAAATTTTGTAGAACATATGGACTATAGGAAAGATGGAAATAAAATATACAAATTCCTTAATAAAACAAAATTATCAAAAAATACAACTGAACCATTAAAATATAATAAAAGCTTAACTACAGATAGGGAAATAGCAGAATCCCTTAACAAGTTTTATGCTCCGTCACAAAGAATACCCCAAGCGTATAAAAAACAAGATAAAGCTATCCAAAAAACTATCAGAGAAACTAATAAGCCAAAAGATATACGAAATGATATTTTTATTCAGGATTTTAACGAAACAGAACTAGATTTAGCAATAGAACAATTACAGAACAAAAAATCTCCAGTACCTGCCAAAATCCACCCAGAGTTTATTAAACACCTTGGCACGGCAGGAAAAGAAATACTACTTAAACTGTATAACACGTGTTGGAGAATGACTGTGCCTTCCTACTGGAAAAAAGCCATTATCATCCCGATTTTAAAGAAAAACAAACCCTCAAACAATATTAATAGTTTCAGGCCAATACCTTTGACCAGTGTTATTGCAAAAGTGATGGAAAGAATGGTGGCATCTAGACTTAACTGGTTCCTAGAATATTACAACTTAATTAATAGTTCACCGACCGGCTTCAGACAGAATCATAGTACAAGTGAAAATGTACTCCTACTAAGCCAAGACATCAAGAAAGCTTTCAATAGAAAGGAGGATACCTTGGCAGTATGTTGTTGTTAGCTAATGCTGGATTTCTGACAATGAAGTCATTAATCCTCTTGCTCTCCAATATTTTTCACTGATGGATGGGGCATTAGAAGTGGCCGGGCATATTTGAAGGTGGTCTAGATCCATTTCCGCTTGCAGATCACATAGAGGACAGAGTGGTGAAGAATATATCCCAATTCTGTTTAAATGTTTTGCCAGACAATCATGTCCTGTAATCAACCTGAAGGTTGCAACTGCTGTTTTTCGAGGATACTCAGGAATTACTGTTTGAATGTTTGGTAGTTCCCATCTTTTATTCTTTGATTTTTCATAGTAATATTTTTCAATAATTTTTTTGAATTCAGAGTTGACTAATCTTTTGGCTGCATAAAATGGTAAATTAACTATTGATCTCTGCACATTGCCGGTACCCTTTTTGCAAGAAAATCAGCTTTCTCATTACCACTCAGTCCACAGTGAGCTGGTATCCATTGGAAGACTAGATGTTTTTGAAGTGCTGTTAGATGGGTAAGGATTTTCCAACGTTCTATAATTGTTTGGTGTTTTGGTGACAACTTGGAAGTAATTGCTATAATTGCTGCCCTGGAATCTGAGAGAATAACTGCTTGCTGAAAATGTGAAATTCTGTACAAAAGATTTTGTAGGGCCATTCGAATTGCTTCAATTTCTCCATCAAAGTTAGTAGTTCCATAACTTAAAGATTTGTAATAGGAAAAGAGGTGATATGTGACTCCAGCACCTGCTCCATCTTGGCTTGATATCAATGATCCATCAGTATAAATATGGAGCCATTCGTGTTCTGGAAATCTAGTATGGATTGTCTCTAATGCCAATAATTTTAGAACACTAGTTGGAGTATCACTTTTCTTAACTTCTTCTGTCAGGTGTAAATATGTGATGTCTAATGTTTGTGTCGGATTGACTTTAGATATGAAGTTTTCCTTTGAATTAGGAAGGTATACATTCTTCTTGATGTCTTGAATTTTGGAAAGAAAGCTCTCCTGAGTCTTTAGTGTATGTGTAAAATTTCTCTTGTGCCATGTATTGAATGGGAGTCTGATCAACTTTTCGTGTTGAATAAGAGCCGCTTTTTCTATTTCATATTCAATGGGGCATTGGTTGGTTAATATTTCCATAGCTGCTATTGGTGTGGTTTTGATAGCACCTGTAATTAATCTCAGACTTTGGTTTTGAAAGATTTGAATCTTTTTTGTGTTTGCTGTTACAAGAACTTCGCTGCAGTAAGTAAATAATGGTTTTATATATACATTGTATGTTGTGTTAAGAGTTGCTCTGGAACATCCCCACTTCATTCCTGTTAGACGTTTTAACAGTGAAAGGCGCCTCTCTGCTCTTTGTATTACATTTTCTATTTGTTTGGTCCATGTAAGTTTAGTATCAAATGTAACTCCTAAATACTTTGCTTCCTTTGTTTCTGGTAATTGTTGACCCTCAAAATTTAGTTTTATTTTTAGTGGCTTTTTTCTTAGTGAAAAGATTTGGTAGTTTGATTTTGTTGTATTAACAGTCATTAAATTTTAACAGCCCTAAACAAAGTACATGAATGGAGCTCCAAAAACCTCATGACTATCAATGTGGAAAAAACAAATTATGAATTATTTACACTAAAATACAAACCAGTTAATATTAACAAATTATAATGGTACACCACTCAAAGCAGTTGATGGCAAATACTTAGGCATCACTTTCGACAGAAAGCTAAGTTGGAAAAAACATAACAAACATCTCAGAAAAGGTTGAAAAGAAACTGCAAATCCTGAAAAGGTTAGCTGGTGCTAAATGGGGCTGCTCAAGGAGAGTCCTTAACACAACATACAAAATGTATGTTAAACCAAACCTCTTGTACTGTTCTGAAGCTTTAATAACAGCAGCAAATGCTAACATCAATAAACTTGAACAAATACAAAATCAGGCTCTTCGCCTAATCACTGGAGCAGTTAAATCCACACCTATTGATGCCATGCTTGCCTTAACACGGACCCCATCAATAACAACAAAAATAGAACAAACATTGCTCCAACACGAGAAAATGTTACGACTGCCAAACTCGTAGTAGTTTTCTAGAAAAGGTAACACATTAAATCCAAATTGAACATTCCTAACACCAGAGAAAATCTACTTATAAGAGAAAATCCATTGGAATTATTGCAACCTACCTTCAGTTTGGAATTAATAGAGAAAATAAGTAAATCAGACACACCAAAAGAAATACAAAAACTTCTAGCTCTGGAAACAATCAATACTACATATCCCACAGAAGAATGGCTGCACATATATACTGATGGATCCTCCACGGAAAACCTTACTGGAGCTGGAGTTACGTGTTCACATTTTTCCTTTTATCATTCTGTTGACAGAGACAACAAATTATGATGGAGAAATAGAGGCTATATACATTGCTCTCCGACAATTATTAAATCTTCCCTTTAATAAATTTAACAAGGCAGTAATTCTTTCAGATTCTAAAGCTGCAATTCAGGGAATATGTTCAAATACTACAAAGAAGTCAACAAAAATTAGAGAATGCTACAAAAATGTTAACACAACTCCAAAAAGTTAATAAGACTGTTCATCTCCAATGGATTCCAGCACACTGTGGAGTCATGGGGAATGAAGCTGAACTCACTTGCAAAGAAAGGCACAACAATAAAACAAAAGTCTAAATTCAATTTCTCATATTCCTCAATAAAACGCTTGATCATTAAAAATTTTTCTCATTCATACCTACAAGAAACAGAAACAAATGCCAAAGATAAAAAATGGATTACACTACTTTCCATCCCAGATATAATCCCCCAGAGACCAAGGAAAACAGCGATTGCAGCCTTCCGATTACTGACAAATCACGACTGCTTAGCAAGTCATCTCTACAGAATAGGTATCTTAGCTTCACCAATATGTGTCCTGTGTAACGATCCAGCAGAAATGAACGAATACCACTTGAAGACCTGTGAAGCATTAAGATCAGAAGAAACTACAGTTGAAAAGTGTTGGAAAGCACGAATGCTAATGGCTTCATTGCCAGAGGCAAGGCACTAGAAAACGACAACAACATTTTAACAATTATGCTTCTTTACAATAACTGGCCTTCTTCAAATGAATAAGGTACAAAAGCTCTCAATCCTTTATTGCATCTATTCCTTAACTATTTTTATCCTCCTTCCCTATAATTTAACCCTGTTGCTAGTGGTTATCTGTTATTAGGTGAACAAATTTTGTAACAGTCTGGGTTCATTATTTGTGTGAACCACAGAAGCTGTAATATCCGGACATTGCCATGCTGTTTATCCATTGCATACTTAAATATAAAGGAGAGTGTTTTAGCTTATATAATTTAACATCAATTCTTTACCATTCAAAATTATGTAATAAAATTAAATATAACAAAATGATGAATTCAGGGTGTGACCTAAAATTACTGCCACAAATGCCCCTTTCTTTACTTGCATTTTGGTTTAAATTGTTACCATATATTATACCTTTAAAATGACAAGTAAAGAAATATTCCCCATGTATTTGTTATATAATATAAATGGAACATAACATATGTACACGAGACACTTTTATGTCAACACATTTATATGAGCTTTTTTTTAATTCAGTATTTATAAATGGTCATAAGTTACACTTATGGTAACGACCATATGTTTTTCCATTTTCATTTATTAATTCATAGGTATGATGACCTAGTTGTTTATTTATCCAATAAGGTTCTAGTATAACAAGAATTAGAAATTTGCAAAATGTCATCCTTTAGTATTTCTTGAATTACTTCACTAGCCTGTATCCTAATTGAATTGGGAATAGGACATAGGTAAATGGCTGTAATCCTTCCACCTTGAATTATGGATATATTTATTACAAAGTTCAGGCTTGTTAGAAAATATATTTTTCTATTTTATGAGAATACTCAGCAATAGTTGTTTTTGATCTGTATTAAGGCTATAATAATCAAGTTTATTACGTAGAGCTACGTTAATACGTTTAATTTTAACATGACTTGGTGTCATATTCTTTCTTTTTACCAATGGCTACGCTACAGTAAATGCCACAAACTGGTAAATAATTGGCCTTTCCTGACTTCTATTTTTAGAAATAGATTTTTGTTCACAACGCTAGTACTGCAGCCTGTGTCTGTCATTGCTCGATACTCCTGATCTCATATGTTTGTTAATAACCAGTGGGTTCATAAGCTCTTTCTGGCTCGTGTTATTATTTTTCTGGTGATATTGCTTGTTATTTTCACCAATTAATGTATTTAAATAACTCCAATTTTGAATGTCAGTGTGTTATATAAAAGGACCTAGAATAGGAGTCGAATTCTGGTCCCCTCCTAGTTTTCCTGAATTTGATTGGTAGACGGTCCAGGTGTGTTAGTCTCTACCGGAGGCTCGGTATTACAACTTATGTCCACTCTTATATTTTGATCCGTTTCTCTGTATTCCAAGTTTTCGTATCTTGGGTGCCAATCATTACGGCGTTGCCAATAATTACGCATATCATATTTATATGGGTTATATGAATTACTATACCATGACCAGTTGCTATCATGTCGATTTACATGTATATCATTTATTTGGTTATTAATTGGGAACCCGTTGATTATTTCCGGTGCCAGAAATTAGCTGCGGGCTATGTGTATTTCTAAATCTTGAATGATTTCCTTGCTCTTGTCTTATTCTATTTTCGGGGTTATAATTGTTTTGGAATTATGCCCCTTCTCCACTGGATGATGGATTACCGGACCTTCTTAGAAACAGATACGTTTGATTGTTATTACTTCTACTTCGGTTTTCATTGATGTCTGGTTATTTGGATTTTGAGTGCACCTAGCATTTCTTTCAGTTATGTAGTACTGATGTTCTTTAGGAACAGATTGGTTTTCGAATTCTTGAGTAATTCGATAACATCAGTGAAATCTACAGGCCTACCCACTATTAAGCTCCGTCAGATGTTATCCGGAAAATGTCTGATAACAGCGGTTAAGATCTTTTAACCTGATAAAGGAGGGTGGAGTAATTGTGACTGATTCACTATGCTCATTAAGTAATCCGTAAGACTTGTATTAGTCAATGGATTGTACTTCCCAGTTGCTAGTTCAAGACGGACACTATTTTGCTCCAATAACGTGCTAAAAATAAATTTTTAAGTGATGCGTAACATTCATGTCCTGCACCTGTAGCTCCAAGCCACTGTAATCTATTATCTATTAATGATCTGTTTTACGATCATCTTCAATTCATCAGGTATTCTTTTTTATTTTAAAATAATGGTCAGTTTCTTTTAGAAATTGCTTGGGATTGTTGGTTGCTTTATCAAAAATAGGTGGGGTAATTTCGGACAAGACATTCTTATAACCAATTTTGTAATTATGTCATGTGTTTCCAGGTAGGAGTGAACGGTGTAGGTAAACTGGTATATCAGTGTTAGTGTCATTGTTTGTATACTAGCCCATTCATCACAGTTATGCATACAGTCTACATTTGTATCATTTTCAATATTTACATTATCATTATTTTTACCTTGTGCTTGAAATGCTACCACGTTTTCTTTTTCTTTAAACATTTTTGTATGGATTTTATTTCATTATCTATTTGCGTTTTGTGGTCTCGTATTTAAAGCACGAGGTTTTTTTTACAGTTCGGTCTTTATACTTTATACTTCTTGGTATACATCTCTTAAGTTGAATAATAGCTGCTGCTTGTACAGAACTATATTCTGGTTGTTTGAACTTATGTTTGTCCAGCTCTTGTGATTGGCTATCAACTTTGTTGCTTATTTCATTAGTTTTATCTTTTTGTTCTAATTTAAAATTTTCTATACTTCAAGAATTTTGCCTAATTAGCTTAATTTGTTCATTAGTGATCTCGGCCATCCTAGATTTCATCACAGCCATTTCAGACTTCATCTGACTCAGTTGACTGGTGAAATCAGATATCTGATCTGAACATTTAAATTATTCATTTGGTTAGCTATTTGAGATTTTAATTGACCATTTGAATTATTAATTTGGTCAACCTGTCAACCATTTCAGATTTAAGTTGAATATTTGAATTCTTAATTTGATCAATCATTTCTTTGAACATTAATACCATGCTGTTTGTCTATTTTGTACACTGTTGCCTTCACCACTTGCCTGGTTGTGGTTGTCTTCCATCTTAAAAGATCTCGTAACTTTTCCACTACGTAAAAACACGCATAAACACAATAGTAAGTAATATGCACTGACTTACTTTCTGTCTCTCCTTAAATATGTATATATATAAAACCATATCCTACGGGTTGGAATTTCCAGTCCTGGACGTCATGTAGTACTGCTTCCTTCCCAGGGCCTAATCAATCCAATCGTCTTTTTTCGAACCACAGTCATTAAGTTCCAAAATATGTAGCGGGTGCCAATATCTTCCTTTCAAATTCTTCCCCTTTGTGCCGTACTCGGGTGCCAAATATGCAGCGGTCGAGTTATCGTCGCTCAGCTAGCCTAGTCTGTTCTTTTTTATGAGACTTGCGGGTTGCAGGGAAGTTGCTTGAAAATATGACTTTCTCCCATAAATCATTTTTATTTACTTCAATAACATTTTAACAATTATGCTTCTTTACAATAACTGGCCTTCTTCAAATGAATAAGGTACAAAAGCTCTCGATCCTTTATTGTATATATTCCTTAACTATTTTTATTCTCCTTCCCTATAATTTAACCCTGTTAGGTGAAAAAATTTTGTAATAGTCTGGGTTCATCATTTGTTTGAACCACAGAAGCTGTAATATCCGGACATTGCCATGCTGTTTATCCATAGCATACTTAAATATAAAGGAGAGCTGTTTTACCTTATATAATTTAACATCAATTTATAAATTAAATATAACAAAATGGTGAATTCGGGGTGTGACCTAAAATTACTGCCACAGCAGTATGCATGAAAGTTGCATAATATCCATTTCAATTATGTACAGTTAATCTGCAGCATACATGAGCTCTAGAAGGATGCAATTAGCAAAGAAGCCACTTCGTATTTTCTCAGGACAGTTATACTTTGCAGGAAAATAGTATTTTACTGTAGGGTTATAGTCAGGTTGCCATACAAGGGCAAAAAAGAGGCATTTGCCCAACCAAGAATGTTTTGGAAGACTGCACACAGCATGTTCCTTTAACTGTGGTATGAGCCAGTAGCTTTTAATCAAATCAATTTGCATGGTGAATTTCTACACTTAAGTATATTACTAAATTTTCTAATGCAATTAAGGGTATTGTATTTCTTGATAGGCAGAACTGGAACTTAAAAATTCAATGCCACAGCTGGGATTTGAACCACAGACCTTCCGCTTACCAGGTGGCTGCTCTAAGCGGAAGGTCTGTGGTTTAAGTCCCAGCTGTGTCATTGAATTTTTAAGTTCCAGTTCTGCCTCTCAAACATTGCACACACACGGCTTGTGTAAGTTTGACATAAATAAATAATTGTATTTCTTGTTAGACTAGATTGGTGATACTTGGGTCTTCTCCAACCCACCCCAATTTATTCCACCAACTGTGCCATCTTTCCTTTCATCCATTTAATCTTTATTTCATGTTTCATTTCTCACTCTCATACCAGACCTTGAGCTGATCACTAGAGGCACTTTTTTTTTTTTTTGCATTAATTTTCGAATCTCACAAAATTAGTTCTTATTTTTGTTCTATATGGCTTGTATTGATTTAATTTCGTGCTTTTTTTTAATTCATGGTAAATAACACACAGGGAATACTTTGCTGCATATAATTTTTTCAAATTTTGTGAGATGAATTTGTTTTTTTGGCATTATGGCTTGTATTTTATATATACATATACCTTGCTACATTTTTTGGTAGTTGCATATTTTTTATTAAATGTATTTAATATACATTTTAAAGTTTAGAATGGAAGATTTGTATCTACTATGGAACTACAATACCCACAAAACAGTAATGTTACTTTAATTTAATTGGTACCATAGTACATTAAACATATGCATTACAGAATTATTACACACTGTGCTATAGACAACATAGCTCATGTTACAATATTGCTTTCTTTCATCAATCGCCTTCAATCCTTTTTTAAATTGTACCTTGAGAAATACCTTTCCACATAGTTGAGGAAGCTATTACTTCACTATTTTTTTAATTGAGTTTTACTTTAGTCTTTTTTGTAATTTAACAATTTGCAGGAATGAATTTTAAAGAAAGTGAGAACTAATTTTTATATTTAAAATTGCTGAAGTTTTGAGTTTTTTTGCAAAATAACGCAATTTTGCTTCAATCTGCACTGTTTGCTAAACTATTGATTCATTGATCAATATCACATAATTCGGAAAGATAATATGGAAATGACTTTAATATATTGCTTTTATCGTGAATGCTAAAAAAACGCCCCTACTGATCTCTCATCCTGGCTACTGTCTCGATAGGTATCTGGCCCCAGCACCTTCCATAAAATAAGGGTAAGGAGAGGAAGAGGAATTTCCTCTTTATATTGCAGATTCTTTTCAGCACATCTAAAACAATTCCAAATCCAGTTTGTGTTTCTGTACTAATTCATGCTTTTCCTGTTTTCTATCCTTGCCTCTTAGACTGAAGCAGATGAAGCAGCGCTGAATAAAAAGCGCTCGAAAAAGGTAGAAAAAAAGTACAAGGCACGACAAAGACTTGCTAAAGTGGAAAGTGCGTTGGAGGAGCAATTCCAATCTTCACGTGTACTAGGTATGTATTATGAACTGCAGAATACTTTAATTCAGTCAAAAATGTTTTCATTGGATGTTTCTTTAAAAGCCTATCAAAATAATGCCATTTTGTTATTGCACCATGATGATCATATAATATTGCTAAATCACAATTTTGTGGTTGATGTGGCAAGTGTCATAGTTACTCTGAGTGCAAAATTTATCATGAAATCAGGATTCTCAAATGCATTCTCTAATCTGAGCATTTAAAGAACATTTTGGTAGTTTACATGGAGTAACTCCTATACATTTTAAAGAGTTTTCTGAGGCCTCTTCATTTTTTAGATTAGTTTTGTTTTATTAAGTTTAAAGTAACTTTCCAAATCATGGAGGTGAAGGACTGATATTTATATAGAAGCTTAAGCCAATTCATTTTAAATGTACATGAATTGACATAAAATTGATAGTTTTATCGAAAGCTATAACATTTAAGGCATTCAGGGGAACATTTATAGTCTTCAAATTTCTTTTAAATCAGTGAAATTGCAGTTGGTTTACATACAGAACCCACTAAAAATTATACTTTTAACCTCTTGAGCGATGGCCATTTAAATGTCCGCGAGCCGAGAACTGCTAGCATTTAAATTCTTAAATGCGCTTCGTATATACACAGCTGTATTTTGTGTAAATATTAAGTTATTTTAATGAAACAAAAACTGGTATAAAACTCGTTATTTGCAGTATAAATGTACGTCATCAGCAAAGTTGAGTTGTATTTACAAAAGGTTGAAATGGCACAACTTTGCTTCACTGTGGTGAAAAGTCAACTTTGCTCTGTCGAACGCATCTAATATATGTTCTGGGAAAGATTCAGTAAAGAAACACCCATTGTATGTGTGGCTAATGCGTCAGCATCCTGTGAAATACATCGCTACTGTTTGCGTGGTCTCTTAGTCATCAGAATAGATCAACATTACAACTTTTGCTTACGCGAGTTTCGTAACTGAGTAGAGTCCGTGTCTTTCTTTGTTGAAATACATACGTATTCTTTCCTGCTTGTAGCTGAAGGGAGAAGTGGTATAAAAAGGAGTTTTTGCACCAACTGGATATAACCATATACAATTGTTTGGGGATTTGGACAGCTCTCTAAACCCACACAGGACAATGACCGACCTTGACTACCGACTATAAATAACTCACAGCCTAATTGAACAATACCACGTTGGGGGTTGAAAATCCAAAACCCCTGCACCCCTCAGACTTCAAGGAAAACATTATCCTAAAAGGATACCACCAACAGCAAAGAAGTCCCGCCCATTTCGAAAGTGTTTCGTGTGCCGCAAGAAGGGAATTCGCGAATGTGGAGATGTACCTACCCTTGTGTGTTTATCCCTGTTTTGAGGTAAATCACTGCAGAACGAACATATTAAGGTAAGCCAATAAAGTATATAGACCTTACTAAAATGTTTCATAAAGGGAAAATTATAATAAGTTGAGTTGCATAAGGGATAAATAAGGGTTAAATGCTTAAACGCACAGGACGCCCATATCGCTCATCCGCCATTTTAAATGGACGTCATATGACGTCCATATCCCTCAAGAGGTTAAAGTGAATACAAAGCTGAAGATATCTCCACATTTCACATTTGATTGAAATTTGTATAAAATTTAGTTTAACCCTTTCAGACCCAAATTATTTTGCTACTTATGCCGTTCTTCCTCTAATTCGAAACCGGTTTAGATTAGGCGGTCTGGGACACCTTCAGCTTGCTGGCTTGGATAGCCATGATCGTTAAGGCAACACGTAGTGCACTGGCCATGCACTCAAAGCCTGAGGTCGTGAGTTCGAGTCTCGGCAACCGCAGTCAAATGTGCCTGTGGTAAAGGACGGGGAGGGCCCACGTAAAATAATCGATGTGATGGCACGCGTGGATGATGACGGGGTATCATTTGACTGCGGTTGCATGGATTTTGCTTCTTTTCTTTAAAAAAAAAAACACTACAATGTAAATTGTAAAAAATAAATAATTTTGTACAATTCAGAACATGTTTTTACATAGGTTTAATTGGTGACGAACAGTATAACAAGAATATAGCAGAAAATACCGTTAAAAGTATTACAAGCAGGCAAAAAATGCCTATGTCCATTATAATGGACACCGGGACTGAAAGGGTTAAGAATGTGTGGTCTTTGGGATATATTTACAAATAGTTTCTTGACATCACTACCACACTTATAAAGCAAACACTAATGTAATATATGTTATGTTAATTTTGTTTTAAAAGATTTGAAAAATATTAAATTTATTGATTTAACTTTTTCAGCTTGTATTTCAAGTCGTCCTGGTCAGTGTGGACGAGCAGATGGATACATTCTAGAAGGAAAAGAGTTGGAATTTTACATGAGAAAGATAAAAGCTAAGAAAGGAAAGTAAATAGAGTATTTATACAACAAAAAAAATGTATTTCTCATGAGGGAAATAAAAAATTTCTTTGATCAAAACAGAAGCAGCAAATTTTCCCTTCTAATACCCAGCACAACCTGCCTGTAATGTTTGACTATGATTTGAAAACCAGTTAAGTTCTCACATGTTTGCCATTTATTCATATGTTGCCCCTAGAAACAGGCATTTTAAGAATTTTAAGGTTTATGGCTCAAACCTAACCAGGATCATCCTCCATGATTTTTCTGTTTTCTTCAGTCATTGGGAAGATACCCTAAAGGGCTTGGAATGTTTCCTTCCCAATTATTTTGTTCATGTGTCAGTGTCTGTTTCTTCTGGTGCTGTAAGTAGAAGGAATGAGTATTACATATTTAAATATTTTTCAGAAAATTGATACAAATTTTAAAATGCTGAAAATAGTGCCGTGGCGTACTTTCTCATATCAGTAACATGCGCTGGTGTCACACAAAGATACATAAGTGTGAAGTTGTGTTGTAATTGTGCATCTGCCTGATAATTCAATAACAAGGAGTGTGAACTACCTCCCAGCATGACTGGGAATTGTGCTTTGCTGTGTCATATAGAAAAGAATAAGCTACAATGTATGTATTTACCTCTAAATTATAAATAAGCATTTGCACTGTACAGGATGTTCAAAAAAAGTGATATTGCAAACCTAGCATAAATTTTCATATAAACATATGTCCAAAAACAAATACCTGTTGAGATATTAGTCATTTTACTTATGTTGAGTATTTATCCTAGACAAGGGACATCATCCAATGCATGGATTGGGCAAAGGGGTCCATTAGCACAGTCTCCCCATTTGAAACAAACCTCAATCCATTGGATTTTTGTCTATATATGTAAGATTTTTATACATGTTTTACGTGCGGCTTGTTAGTAGTGGCAAACCCGGCCGCGGCAGCTTCAAACTCGCACAGGCAAAAGGCCGTGCAGCGGTGAAAAACCAGTTCGAAAGCCCTGTATGAGGGCATTGATGTATGCCGAACTCATCGACAATGTATACATTACAAGAGCATGTGCCCAAATATGAGAGCACCCAAGTATGGTCGAAGGACAGATTGAGAGGTATCACAATTCCTGTTTGGTGTTTATGGAGGTTTACCTAACAGTTGTTCCATTAACTGTTCGTGACAGCAAAGTGTTCCATAGAATGTGCTTGTTGAATGAAGTCCATTGTTTGGAGTAAGTACCCAACACAAGTAAAATGGCTCATGTCTCAACAGGTAGTTTTGATATATGTTTATAGGAACATTTCTAGTTTTGACCAATCCCAGCTCCAGTTGCAATAATACCCCCCCCCCCCCCCCCCCTTTTTTTTTTTTTAAACATTTGGTATATAGGTGTTAAAATTGTGTTAAGCTAGTTTGCAATAAACTAAGAAGAGGAACAAGAATGTAAAAAGGCAAAAAATCTTAAAAGTTGGGTTCACATACAAATGGAAGTGCCAGTTGATGACAAATGAAGTTCATAAGAATGCCATTGACCAGTGCCTTCACCAGGCTGTAAATTCAGGCAGCATTGCGACTACCTTCTAAAATACATGCCATAACTTAGATTTATCTTACAAAGGCATTCCTGTCTATTTAACAGCTTTCAAAGTATATTCCAATTGACTACAAAGAGCTCCAACAACATAGGTCTTGCAACTTAAATCCTGAACCCTTTATCAACTAGTTTTACTCGTGCGTGACAATGTCAAGATTGAGATACAGAAATGTACATTCATTTAAATTGTTTTAAGCATTTAGTTGGACTGCACTGTCCATTTCAAACCAGAGGTTCCAGTGACAAGAAAAAGCATGTGCTTTTGAGAGGTGGAATCGGAACTGAAAAATTCAGTGGGACTTGAACCACAGACCCTCCTACCAACAGTAAATCTGTTAGCGTAAATAACTTAGCATGTGCTTTTGCTTGTCATGAGCCTAAGGACACTTCTTTGCCAATGTAAACGGTTTGCTCCTTAATGCATTGTCATAAAATATTGGGGTAGGAAAGGTATGGAATTGCACATTTTATTGAGGTTATAACATAGCTTTAGGTAACATGTACTGTTATGGATTCCAGAATAGAATTTTGTTACTGCCATGTGCTATTGCACTGAAACTGAAGAGTATCTTGCTTATTAATTACCAAACTTGTACATAACTGCCATTGTCTTTCATAGATTAGAAATGTGTCAATGAATTCCTCAGTGCTATTTAAGTACCAAATAAACACTTTGCACGACATAGGAAATATGATACATTCTTGATGTAGCACACAATGCCCTGCTCTGTAAAATCGTGTGGTTTAATCAGAACAATTACGTCCCCTGTCTTGTGGCTTCCTGTAGGAAGCACGTCATTCTTTGCAGGTTGTGTCATTTATGCTATACTGGCAACACATAGCATTGCTGCCATTTACAACTTTTGAATGACTACTTCCCACCATTTATACATTTTTCACGGTAGCATTGATTTTAATTGAATCACTCACTTATCTCCATTTTTTGCAAAGTTGCCAGACATCTTTGCTACATATTGTGTCCACATAGTATTTGTGATGAAGCCTGTGATTTATGTGTTGTATCATAGTTATAATACATATACTCTGTTCATCTAGAGATTAGAGGAGACGTAAACAAAGCCACGTGCGTTTTGACCACAGCTCTTGACGCTTTTGCCATGTAAATAGTCCCTTGAAGAAATACTGTTACTAAGGTCTAAAATGTCACTTAATGTTTGCTAAAGCATGAACTAAGTGTACTAAGCATAGCTAAAGTGTAAGAATACGCACTTACGTGAATCTGTAACCAGCCTAATTCATTCTGCGCGCGCATTATTCAGTATGACAGTAACATGGCGGAACAAGTGAGTGCTGTAAAACATAAGCGCGGCAAAGCGTTGCGAAGTGGTGAAAAGACAGTAATATTGAACGTGTTTAACAAGTTCTGCGAGAAATATCCCGAACTTGCTATCGAAGACGTGATAAAATTAACATCCGAGTTTACCGGTGTGTCAGTTGCAAGTATTTACAGCACACGCAAAGAGAAATCATCAGTTGGTGAAGATCGGAGCCAAAAGCTTCCACGTGCCAGATAAATGGTGGATGTAGTTTGCAACGAATTTGTGAGTGTGAGATCTGCAATCCGTCGAAAAGTTTGTCAGTCAATGAATCCCCACCTTAAACAAAGTGCTGTTGGCAGTTAACTCTGAACCCGATCTTCCAGATTTAAAACTAACCTCCCTCCACAAGCTGCTTCTGGAGATTGGTTTAGAGATTGTGAGCAGAAAATGGAAAAGTGTTATTGTGGACAGAGAAGACGTAAGTAGCTGTTAATTTCCACGTGCTACATGATATTTGGATCAAGTAAATATATCCTTTTAGTGTAAAATGCATATTATAACTACGCGTAGCGGTAGGTAACTGTGTTGCGTCATTGTGAAAGCACGTGGCCGCGGAGTGATACAAACCGGTGCTTTGTTTATATCTCCTCTAATCTCTTGATGAACAGAGTATAGGGTAATTAGAGTTGAATTAACATAACTTGGGTATCCTAACACATGTGTTCCCACTATGCTATGTGCAAAACGTGCAATGTTGTCGATCCATTGGTGGATTTTTGTTTCCCAGCCAAACAAACTTTTCAACTTTGATTTAGGGCAGGTAACTACAGATTAAAGCTGTGCTTTGACGAATGAAGTAAATTTGATGTAATATATGTAAATAATGTAAAACTCTCCACTTCTCAAAATAAAACATGGCTGTAAAAAATTATTTTGTTTGAGAGGTAGAATTGGAGCTGAAAAATTCAATGCCACAGCTGGTATTCGAACCACAGACCCTTGCTTACTGGGTGGGTACTCTAAGCATTAAGCTACTGAGACAACCTACCAGAATATCAAATTCTCAAACCAGCTCGTATTTTTCCTGGTAAACCACAAAGGCAGTCAGTCTCACATCAGAGACAATTACCCCAATGGTGACTTACTATTGCAAGTACTTTATGTCCCAGGATTAAATAACCTTCAGATGGTAATTATTGTTTATTTATGCCAAACTTACTGTTGGTGATTTTAAACACACAAGCCGTGTGTGGGCAATGTTTGACAGGTTGAACTGGAACTTAAAAATTCAATGCCATAACTGGGATTTGAACCTCCGCTTACTAGGTGGGTGCTATAACCATTAAGCTACTGTGACAACCTGACAGAATTCGATTCATTTGATTGTCATTCCGGCAGGTTGTCATAGTAGCTTAATGGTTAGAGTACCCACCTAGTAAGTGGAGGGTCAGTGATTCAAATCCTAGCTGGGGCATTGAATTTTTAAGTTCCAATTCTACCTCTCAAATTTTTTGTTGTTTATTGATGCAGTTAATTCCCAGGATCACATTAGTGTGCCGGAATTTGGTCCCCCAGGAGTTCTTTTATCTAGGCTAACATAGGCAGATGTATGTTACTAGGCTAACATAGGCTCATGTACTTGTGTAGGCTAGCATAGTCTGATGTAGAGGTTAACATAGGCCCATGTACTTGTGTAGGCTAACATAGTCTGATGTAGAGGTTACATATGCAGATGTACGTTACTAGGCTAACATAGGCAGATGTATGTTACTAGGCTAACATAGGCTCATGTACTTGTGTAGGCTAGCATAGTCTGACGTAGAGGTTACATAGGCAGATGTATGTTACTAGGCTAAATTAGGCTCATGTACTTGTGTAGGCCAGCATAATCTGATGTAGAGGTTACATAGGCAGATGTACGTTACTAGGCTAACATAGGCTCATGTACTTGTGTAGGCCAGCATAGGCTGATGTAGAGGCCAACATGGGCTGATGTAATTGTATATGCTAGCACAGGCTGATGTAGAGCCTAACATGGACTGATATAGAGGCTAACATGGGCTGATGTGCCTGTATATGCTAGCATAGGCTGATCTATAGGCTAACAGGCTGATGTAGAGCCTAACATGGACTGATGTAGAGGCTAACATGGGCTGATGTGCCTGTATATGCTAGCATAGGCTGATCTATAGGCTAACAGGCTGATGTAGAGCCTAACATGGACTGATGTAGAGGCTAACATGGGCTGATGTGCCTGTATATGCTAGTATAGGCTGATCAATAGGCTAACAGGCTGATGTAGAGCCTAACGTGGACTGATGTAGAGGCTAACATGGGCTGATGTGCCTGTAAATGCTAGCATAGGCTGATCTATAGGCTAACAGGCTGATGTAGAGCCTAACAAGGACTGATGTAGAGGCTAACATGGGCTGATGTGCCTATATATGCTAGCATAGGCTGATCTATAGGCTAACAGGCTGATGTAGAGCCTAACGTGGACTGATGTAGAGCCTAACATGGACTGATGTTGAGGCTAACAGGCTGATGTAGAGGCTAACATGGGCTGATGTACCTGTATATGCTAGCATAGGCTGATGTATAGGCTAACATGGGCTGATGTACCTGTATATGCTGGCATAGGCTGATGTAGAGCCTAACATGGACTGATGTACCTGTATATGCTAGCATAGGCTGATGTATAGGCTAACATGGGCTGATGTAATTGTATATGCTGGCATAGGCTGATGTAGAGCCTAACATGGACTGATGTACATGTATAGGCTAGCATAGGCTGATGTATAGGCTAACATGGGCTGATGTAATTGTATATGCTAGCATAGGCTGATGTAATTGTATATGCTGGCATAGGCTGATGTAGAGCCTAACATGGACTGATGTACATGTATAGGCTAGCATAGGCTGATGTATAGGCTAACATGGGCTGATGTAATTGTATATGCTGGCACAGGCTGATGTAGAGCCTAACATGGACTGATGTATAGGCTAACATGGGCTTATGTAATTGTATATGCTAGCATAGGCTGATGTAATTGTATATGCTGGCATAGGCTGATGTAGAGCCTAACATGGACTGATGTACATGTATAGGCTAACATGGGCTTATGTAATTGTATAGGCTAGCATAGGCTGATGTAATTGTATATGCTGGCATAGGCTGATGTAATTGTATATGCTGGCATAGGCTGATGTAGAGCCTAACATGGACTGATGTACATGTATAGGCTAGCATAGGCTGATGTAATTGTATATGCTAGCATAGGCTGATGTAATTGTATAGGCTAGCATAGGCTGATGTAATTGTATAGCCTAGCATAGGCTGATGTAATTATATATGCTAGCATAGGCTGATGTAATTGTATATGCTGGCATAGGCTGATGTAGAGCCTAACATGGACTGATGTACATGTATAGGCTAGCATAGGCTGATGTATAGGCTAACATGGGCTTATGTAATTGTATAGGCTAGCATAGGCTGATGTATAGGCTAACATGGGCTTATGTAATTGTATATGCTAGCATAGGCTGATGTAATTGTATATGCTGGCATAGGCTGATGTAGAGCCTAACATGGACTGATGTACATGTATAGGCTAGCATAGGCTGGTGTATAGGCTAACATGGGCTGATGTAATTGTATATGCTGGCATAGGCTGATGTAATTGTATATGCTGGCATAGGCTGATGTAATTGTATATGCTGGCATAGGCTGATGTAATTGTATATGCTGGCATAGGCTGATGTAATTGTATATGCTGGCATAGGCTGATGTAATTGTATATGCTGGCATAGGCTGATGTAATTGTATATGCTGGCATAGGCTGATGTACATGTATAGGCTAGCATAGGCTGATGTATAGGCTAACATGGGCTGATGTAATTGTATATGCTAGCATAGGCTGATGTAATTGTATATACTGGCACAGGCTGATGTAGAGCCTAACATGGACTGATGTATAGGCTAACATGGGCTTATGTAATTGTATATGCTAGCATAGGCTGATGTAATTGTATATGCTGGCATAGGCTGATGTAGAGCCTAACATGGACTGATGTACGTGTATATGCTAGCATAGGCTGATGTAATTGTATATGCTGGCATAGGCTGATGTAGAGACTAACATGGACTGATGTACATGTATAGGCTAACATGGGCTTATGTAATTGTATATGCTAGCATAGGCTGATGTAGAGCCTAACATGGACTGATGTAGAGGCTTACATGGGCTGATGTAGAGCCTAACATGGACTGATGTAGAGGCTAACATGGGCTGATGTACTTGTATAGGCTAACATAGCCTAAATGTACTTGTATATGCTAGCAAAGGCTGATGTAGAGCCTAACATGGACTGATGTAGAGGCTAACATAGGCTGATGAATAGGCTAACGTAGCCTAAATGTACTTGTATAGGCTGACATAGGCTGATGGGCAGGCTAGCATGGTCTAATGTACTTGTATAGGCTAGCATGGCCTAATGTACTTGTATAGGCTAGCATGGCCTAATGTACTTGTATAGGCTAGCATGGCCTAATGTACTTGTATAGGCTAGCATAGTCTGATGGGCAGGCTAGCGTGGTCTAATGTACTTGCATAGGCTGATGAGCAGTCTAGCATAGGCTGAATGTACTTGTATAGGCTAGCATAGGCTGATGGGCAGGCTAGCGTGGCATAATGTACTTGTATAGGCTAGCATAGCCTGATGGGCAGGCTAGCGTGGCCTAATGTACTTGTATAGGCGAGCATAGGCTGATGGGCAGGCTAGCATGGCCTAATGTACTTGTATAGGCTAGCATAGCCTAATGTACTTGTATAGGCTGACATAGCCTGATGGGCAGGCTAGCATGGTCTAATGTACTTGTATAGGCTAGCATGGCCTAATGTACTTGTATAGGCTAGCATAGCCTGATGGGCAGGCTAGCGTGGCCTAATGTACTTGTCTAGGCTAGCATAGGCTGATGGGCAGGCTAGCATGGCCTAATGTACTTGTATAGGCTAGCATAGCCTAATGTACTTGTATAGGCTGGCATAGGCTGATGGGCAGGCTAGCATGGTCTAATGTACTTGTATAGGCTAGCATGGCCTAATGTACTTGTATAGGCTGACATAGCCTGATGGGCAGGCTAGCATGGCCTAATGTACTTGTATAGGCTAGCATGGCCTAATGTACTTGTATAGGCTAGCATAGCCTGATGGGCAGGCTAGCGTGGTCTAATGTACTTGCATAGGCTGATGAGCAGTCTAGCATAGGCTGAATGTACTTGTATAGGCTAGCATAGGCTGATGGGCAGGCTAGTGTGGCCTAATGTACTTGTATAGGCTAGCATAGCCTGATGGGCAGGCTAGCGTCGCCTAATGTACTTGTATAGGCTAGCATAGGCTGATGGGCAGGCTAGCGGGGCCTAATGTACTTGTATAGGCTAATGGGCAGGCTAGCGTGGCCTAATGTACTTGTATAGGTTAGCATAGGCTGATGGGCAGGCTAGCGTGGCCTAATGTACTTGTATAGGCTAGCATAGGCTGATGGGCAGGCTAGCGTGGCCTAATGTACCTGCATAGGCTGATGGGCAGGCTAGCGTGGCCTAATGTGCTTGTATAGGCTAGCATAGGCTGATGGGCAGGCTAGCATGGCCTAATGTACTTGTATAGGCTAGCATAGGCTGATGGGCAGGCTAGCGTGGCTTAATGTACTTGTATAGGCTAGCACAGCCTGATGGGCAGGCTAGCGTGGTCTAATGTACTTGTATAGGCTAGCATAGGCAATGGGCAGGCTAGCGTGGTCTAATGTACTTGTATAGGCTAGCATAGGCTGATGGGCAGGCTAGCGTGGCCTAATGTACCTGCATAGGCTAGCGTGGTCTAATGTACTTGTATAGGCTAGCATAGGCAATGGGCAGGCTAGCGTGGTCTAATGTACTTGTATAGGCTAGCATAGGCTGATGGGCAGACTAGTGTGGCCTAATGTACTTGTATAGGTTAGCATAGGCTGATGGGCAGGCTAGCGTGGCCTAATTTACTTGTATAGGCTAGCATAGCCTGATGGGCAGACTAGTGTGGCCTAATGTACTTGTATAGGCTAGCATAGCCTGATGGGCAGGCTAGCGTGGTCTAATGTACTTGTATAGGCTAGCATAGCCTGATGGGCAGGCTAGCGTGGTCTAATGTACTTGTATAGGCTAGCATAGGCTGATGGGCAGGCTAGCGTGGCCTAATGTACATGTATAGGCTAGCATAGCCTGATGGGCAGGCTAGCGTGGTCTAATGTACTTGTATAGGCTAGCATAGGCTGATGGGCAGGCTGGCGTGGCCTAATGTACTTGTATAGGCTAGCATAGGCTGATGGGCAGGCTAGCATGGTCTAATGTACTTGTATAGGCTAGCATGGCCTAATGTACTTGTATAGGCTGACATAGCCTGATGGGCAGGCTAGCATGGCCTAATGTACTTGTATAGGCTAGCATGGCCTAATGTACTTGTATAGGCTAGCATAGCCTGATGGGCAGGCTAGCGTGGTCTAATGTACTTGCATAGGCTGATGAGCAGTCTAGCATAGGCTGAATGTACTTGTATAGGCTAGCATAGGCTGATGGGCAGGCTAGCGTGGCCTAATGTACTTGTATAGGCTAGCATAGCCTGATGGGCAGGCTAGCGTCGCCTAATGTACTTGTATAGGCTAGCATAGGCTGATGGGCAGGCTAGCATGGCCTAATGTACTTGTATACGCTAGCATAGCCTGATGGGCAGGCTAGCGTGGCCTAAAGTACTTGTATAGGCTAGCACAGCCTGATGGGCAGGCTAGCGTGGCCTAATGTACTTGTATAGACTAGCATAGGCTGAATGTACTTGTATAGGCTAGCATAGGCTGATGGGCAGGCTAGCGTGGCCTAATGTACTTGTATAGGCTAGCATAGCCTGATGGGCAGGCTAGCGTGGCCTAGTGTACTTGTATAGGCTAGCATAGCCTGATGGGCAGGCTAGCATGTCTAATGTACTTGTATAGGCTAGCATAGGCTGATGGGCAGGCTAGCATGGCCTAATGTACTTGCATAGGCTGATGGGCAGGGTAGCGTGGCCTAATGTACTTGTATAGGTTAGCATAGGCTGATGGGCAGGCTAGCGTGGTCTAATGTACTTGTATAGGCTAGCATAGGCTGATGGGCAGGCTAGCGGGGCCTAATGTACTTGTATAGGCTAATGGGCAGGCTAGCGTGGCCTAATGTACTTGTATAGGTTAGCATAGGCTGATGGGCAGGCTAGCGTGGCCTAATGTACTTGTATAGGCTAGCATAGGCTGATGGGCAGGCTAGCGTGGCCTAATGTACCTGCATAGGCTGATGGGCAGGCTAGCGTGGCCTAATGTACTTGTATAGGCTAGCATAGGCTGATGGGCAGGCTAGCATGGCCTAATGTACTTGTATAGGCTAGCATAGGCTGATGGGCAGGCTAGCGTGGCTTAATGTACTTGTATAGGCTAGCACAGCCTGATGGACAGGCTAGCGTGGTCTAATGTACTTGTATAGGCTAGCATAGGCAATGGGCAGGCTAGCGTGGTCTAATGTACTTGTATAGGCTAGCATAGGCTGATGGGCAGGCTAGCGTTTCCTAATGTACTTGTATAGGTTAGCATAGCCTGATGGGCAGGCTAGCGTGGTCTAATGTACTTGTATAGGCTAGCATAGGCTGATGGGCAGGCTAGCGTGGCCTAATGTACCTGCATAGGCTAGCGTGGTCTAATGTACTTGTATAGGCTAGCATAGGCAATGGGCAGGCTAGCGTGGTCTAATGTACTTGTATAGGCTAGCATAGGCTGATGGGCAGACTAGTGTGGCCTAATGTACTTGTATAGGTTAGCATAGGCTGATGGGCAGGCTAGCGTGGCCTAATTTACTTGTATAGGCTAGCATAGCCTAATGGGTAGACTAGTGTGGCCTAATGTACTTGTATAGGCTAGCATAGCCTGATGGGCAGGCTAGCGTGGTCTAATGTACTTGTATAGGCTAGCATAGCCTGATGGGCAGGCTAGCGTGGTCTAATGTACTTGTATAGGCTAGCATAGGCTGATGGGCAGGCTAGCGTGGCCTAATGTACTTGTATAGGCTAGCATAGCCTGATGGGCAGGCTAGCGTGGTCTAATGTACTTGTATAGGCTAGCATAGGCTGATGGGCAGGCTAGCGTGGCCTAATGTACTTGTATAGGCTAGCATAGCCTGATGGGCAGGCTAGCGTGGCCTAATGTACCTGTATAGGCTAGCATAGCCTGATGGGCAGGCTAGCGTGGTTTAATGTACTTGTATGGGCTAGCATAGCCTGATGGGCAGGCTAGCGTGGTTTAATGTACTTGTATAGGCTAGCATAGCCTGATGGGCAGGCTAGCGTGGTCTAATGTACTTGTATATGCTGGCATAGGCTGATGTACATGTATAGGCTAGCATAGGCTGATGTATAGGCTAACATGGGCTTATGTAATTGTATATGCTAGCATAGGCTGATGTAATTGTATATGCTGGCATAGCTGATATAGAGCCTAACATGGACTGATGTACGTGTATATGCTAGCATAGGCTGATGTAATTGTATATGCTGGCATAGGCTGATGTAGAGACTAACATGGACTGATGTACATGTATAGGCTAACATGGGCTTATGTAATTGTATATGCTAGCATAGGCTGATGTAGAGCCTAACATGGACTGATGTAGAGGCTTACATGGGCTGATGTAGAGCCTAACATGGACTGATGTAGAGGGTAACATGGGCTGATGTACTTGTATAGGCTAACATAGCCTAAATGTACTTGTATATGCTAGCAAAGGCTGATGTAGAGCCTAACATGGACTGATGTAGAGGCTAACATAGGCTGATGTATAGGCTAACGTAGCCTAAATGTACTTGTATAGGCTGACATAGGCTGATGGGCAGGCTAGCATGGTCTAATGTACTTGTATAGGCTAGCATGGCCTAATATACTTGTATAGGCTAGCATGGCCTAATGTACTTGTATAGGCTAGCATGGCCTAATGTACTTGTATAGGCTAGCATAGCCTGATGGGCAGGCTAGCGTGGTCTAATGTACTTGCATAGGCTGATGAGAGGTCTAGCATAGGCTGAATGTACTTGTATAGGCTAGCATAGGCTGATGGGCAGGCTAGCGTGGCATAATGTACTTGTATAGGCTAGCATAGCCTGATGGGCAGGCTAGCGTGGCCTAATGTACTTGTATAGGCTAGCATAGGCTGATGGGCAGGCTAGCATGGCCTAATGTACTTGTATAGGCTAGCATAGCCTAATGTACTTGTATAGGCTGACATAGCCTGATGGGCAGGCTAGCATGGTCTAATGTACTTGTATAGGCTAGCATGGCCTAATGTACTTGTATAGGCTAGCATAGCCTGATGGGCAGGCTAGCATGGCCTAATGTACTTGTATAGGCTAGCATAGGCTGATGGGCAGGCTAGCATGGCCTAATGTACTTGTATAGGCTAGCATAGCCTAATGTACTTGTATAGGCTAGCGTAGGCTGATGGGCAGGCTAGCATGGTCTAATGTACTTGTATAGGCTAGCATGGCCTAATGTACTTGTATAGGCTGACATAGCCTGATGGGCAGGCTAGCATGGCCTAATGTACTTGTATAGGCTAGCATAGCCTGATGGGCAGGCTAGCGTGGTCTAATGTACTTGCATAGGCTGATGAGCAGTCTAGCATAGGCTGAATGTACTTGTATAGGCTAGGATAGGCTGATGGGCAGGCTAGCGTGGCCTAATGTACTTGTATAGGCTAGCATAGCCTGATGGGCAGGCTAGCGTGGCCTAATGTACTTGCATAGGCTAGCATAGGCTGATGGGCAGGCTAGCATGGCCTAATGTACTTGTATAGGCTAGCATAGCCTGATGGGCAGGCTAGCGTGGCCTAAAGTACTTGTATAGGCTAGCACAGCCTGATGGGCAGGCTAGCGTGGCCTAATGTACTTGTATAGGCTAGCATAGGCTGATGGGAGGCTAGCGTGGCCTAATGTACTTGTATAGGCTAGCATAGCCTGATGGGCAGGCTAGCATGGTCTAATGTACTTGTATAGGCTAGCATGGCCTAATGTACTTGTATAGGCTAGCATGGCCTAATGTACTTGTATAGGCTAGCATGGCCTAATGTACTTGTATAGGCTAGCATAGCCTGATGGGCAGGCTAGCGTGGTCTAATGTACTTGCATAGGCTGATGAGCAGTCTAGCATAGGCTGAATGTACTTGTATAGGCTAGCATAGGCTGATGGGCAGGCTAGCGTGGCATAATGTACTTGTATAGGCTAGCATAGCCTGATGGGCAGGCTAGCGTGGCCTAGTGTACTTGTATAGGCTAGCATAGCCTGATGGGCAGGCTAGCATGTCTAATGTACTTGTATAGGCTAGCATAGGCTGATGGGCAGGCTAGCATGGCCTAATGTACTTGCATAGGCTGATGGGCAGGGTAGCGTGGCCTAATGTACTTGTATAGGTTAGCATAGGCTGATGGGCAGGCTAGCGTGGTCTAATGTACTTGTATAGGCTAGCATAGGCTGATGGGCAGGCTAGCATGGCCTAATGTACTTGTATAGGCTAGCATAGGCTGATGGGCAGGCTAGCGTGGCTTAATGTACTTGTATAGGCTAGCACAGCCTGATGGGCAGGCTAGCGTGGTCTAATGTACTTGTATAGGCTAGCATAGGCAATGGGCAGGCTAGCGTGGTCTAATGTACTTGTATAGGCTAGCATAGGCTGATGGGCAGGCTAGCGTGGCCTAATGTACTTGTATAGGTTAGCATAGCCTGATGGGCAGGCTAGCGTGGTCTAATGTACTTGTATAGGCTAGCATAGGCTGATGGGCAGGCTAGCGTGGCCTAATGTACCTGCATAGGCTAGCGTGGTCTAATGTACTTGTATAGGCTAGCATAGGCAATGGGCAGGCTAGCGTGGTCTAATGTACTTGTATAGGCTAGCATAGGCTGATGGGCAGACTAGTGTGGCCTAATGTACTTGTATAGGTTAGCATAGGCTGATGGGCAGGCTAGCGTGGCCTAATTTACTTGTGTAGGCTAGCATAGCCTGATGGGTAGACTAGTGTGGCCTAATGTACTTGTATAGGCTAGCATAGCCTGATGGGCAGGCTAGCGTGGTCTAATGTACTTGTATAGGCTAGCATAGCCTGATGGGCAGGCTAGCGTGGTCTAATGTACTTGTATAGGCTAGCATAGGCTGATGGGCAGGCTAGCGTGGCCTAATGTACTTGTATAGGCTAGCATAGCCTGATGGGCAGGCTAGCGTGGTCTAATGTACTTGTATAGGCTAGCATAGGCTGATGGGCAGGCTAGCGTGGCCTAATGTACTTGTATAGGCTAGCATAGCCTGATGGGCAGGCTAGCGTGGCCTAATGTACCTGTATAGGCTAGCATAGCCTGATGGGCAGGCTAGCGTGGTTTAATGTACTTGTATAGGCTAGCATAGCCTGATGGGCAGGCTAGCGTGGTTTAATGTACTTGTATAGGCTAGCATAGCCTGATGGGCAGGCTAGCGTGGTCTAATGTACTTGTATATGCTGGCATAGGCTGATGTACATGTATAGGCTAGCATAGGCTGATGTATAGGCTAACATGGGCTTATGTAATTGTATATGCTAGCATAGGCTGATGTAATTGTATATACTGGCACAGGCTGATGTAGAGCCTAACATGGACTGATGTATAGGCTAACATGGGCTTATGTAATTGTATATGCTAGCATAGGCTGATGTAATTGTATATGCTGGCATAGCTGATATAGAGCCTAACATGGACTGATGTACGTGTATATGCTAGCATAGGCTGATGTAATTGTATATGCTGGCATAGGCTGATGTAGAGACTAACATGGACTGATGTACATGTATAGGCTAACATGGGCTTATGTAATTGTATATGCTAGCATAGGCTGATGTAGAGCCTAACATGGACTGATGTAGAGGCTTACATGGGCTGATGTAGAGCCTAACATGGACTGATGTAGAGGGTAACATGGGCTGATGTACTTGTATAGGCTAACATAGCCTAAATGTACTTGTATATGCTAGCAAAGGCTGATGTAGAGCCTAACATGGACTGATGTAGAGGCTAACATAGGCTGATGTATAGGCTAACGTAGCCTAAATGTACTTGTATAGGCTGACATAGGCTGATGGGCAGGCTAGCATGGTCTAATGTACTTGTATAGGGTAGCATGGCCTAATGTACTTGTATAGGCTAGCATGGCCTAATGTACTTGTATAGGCTAGCATGGCCTAATGTACTTGTATAGGCTAGCATAGCCTGATGGGCAGGCTAGCGTGGTCTAATGTACTTGCATAGGCTGATGAGCAGTCTAGCATAGGCTGAATGTACTTGTATAGGCTAGCATAGGCTGATGGGCAGGCTAGCGTGGCATAATGTACTTGTATAGGCTAGCATAGCCTGATGGGCTGGCTAGCGTGGCCTAATGTACTTGTATAGGCTAGCATAGGCTGATGGGCAGGCTAGCATGGCCTAATGTACTTGTATAGGCTGACATAGCCTGATGGGCAGGCTAGCATGGTCTAATGTACTTGTATAGGCTAGCATGGCCTAATGTACTTGTATAGGCTAGCATAGCCTGATGGGCAGGCTAGCATGGTCTAATGTACTTGTATAGGCTAGCATGGCCTAATGTACTTGTATAGGCTAGCATGGCCTAATGTACTTGTATAGGCTAGCATGGCCTAATGTACTTGTATAGGCTAGCATAGCCTGATGGGCAGGCTAGCGTGGTCTAATGTACTTGCATAGGCTGATGAGCAGTCTAGCATAGGCTGAATGTACTTGTATAGGCTAGCATAGGCTGATGGGCAGGCTAGCGTGGCATAATGTACTTGTATAGGCTAGCATAGCCTGATGGGCAGGCTAGCGTGGCCTAGTGTACTTGTATAGGCTAGCATAGCCTGATGGGCAGGCTAGCATGTCTAATGTACTTGTATAGGCTAGCATAGGCTGATGGGCAGGCTAGCATGGCCTAATGTACTTGCATAGGCTGATGGGCAGGGTAGCGTGGCCTAATGTACTTGTATAGGTTAGCATAGGCTGATGGGCAGGCTAGCGTGGTCTAATGTACTTGTATAGGCTAGCATAGGCTGATGGGCAGGCTAGCATGGCCTAATGTACTTGTATAGGCTAGCATAGGCTGATGGGCAGGCTAGCGTGGCTTAATGTACTTGTATAGGCTAGCACAGCCTGATGGGCAGGCTAGCGTGGTCTAATGTACTTGTATAGGCTAGCATAGGCAATGGGCAGGCTAGCGTGGTCTAATGTACTTGTATAGGCTAGCATAGGCTGATGGGCAGGCTAGCGTGGCCTAATGTACTTGTATAGGTTAGCATAGCCTGATGGGCAGGCTAGCGTGGTCTAATGTACTTGTATAGGCTAGCATAGGCTGATGGGCAGGCTAGCGTGGCCTAATGTACCTGCATAGGCTAGCGTGGTCTAATGTACTTGTATAGGCTAGCATAGGCAATGGGCAGGCTAGCGTGGTCTAATGTACTTGTATAGGCTAGCATAGGCTGATGGGCAGACTAGTGTGGCCTAATGTACTTGTATAGGTTAGCATAGGCTGATGGGCAGGCTAGCGTGGCCTAATTTACTTGTGTAGGCTAGCATAGCCTGATGGGTAGACTAGTGTGGCCTAATGTACTTGTATAGGCTAGCATAGCCTGATGGGCAGGCTAGCGTGGTCTAATGTACTTGTATAGGCTAGCATAGCCTGATGGGCAGGCTAGCGTGGTCTAATGTACTTGTATAGGCTAGCATAGGCTGATGGGCAGGCTAGCGTGGCCTAATGTACTTGTATAGGCTAGCATAGCCTGATGGGCAGGCTAGCGTGGTCTAATGTACTTGTATAGGCTAGCATAGGCTGATGGGCAGGCTAGCGTGGCCTAATGTACTTGTATAGGCTAGCATAGCCTGATGGGCAGGCTAGCGTGGCCTAATGTACCTGTATAGGCTAGCATAGCCTGATGGGCAGGCTAGCGTGGTTTAATGTACTTGTATAGGCTAGCATAGCCTGATGGGCAGGCTAGCGTGGTTTAATGTACTTGTATAGGCTAGCATAGCCTGATGGGCAGGCTAGCGTGGTCTAATGTACTTGTATATGCTGGCATAGGCTGATGTACATGTATAGGCTAGCATAGGCTGATGTATAGGCTAACATGGGCTTATGTAATTGTATATGCTAGCATAGGCTGATGTAATTGTATATACTGGCACAGGCTGATGTAGAGCCTAACATGGACTGATGTATAGGCTAACATGGGCTTATGTAATTGTATATGCTAGCATAGGCTGATGTAATTGTATATGCTGGCATAGCTGATATAGAGCCTAACATGGACTGATGTACGTGTATATGCTAGCATAGGCTGATGTAATTGTATATGCTGGCATAGGCTGATGTAGAGACTAACATGGACTGATGTACATGTATAGGCTAACATGGGCTTATGTAATTGTATATGCTAGCATAGGCTGATGTAGAGCCTAACATGGACTGATGTAGAGGCTTACATGGGCTGATGTAGAGCCTAACATGGACTGATGTAGAGGGTAACATGGGCTGATGTACTTGTATAGGCTAACATAGCCTAAATGTACTTGTATATGCTAGCAAAGGCTGATGTAGAGCCTAACATGGACTGATGTAGAGGCTAACATAGGCTGATGTATAGGCTAACGTAGCCTAAATGTACTTGTATAGGCTGACATAGGCTGATGGGCAGGCTAGCATGGTCTAATGTACTTGTATAGGGTAGCATGGCCTAATGTACTTGTATAGGCTAGCATGGCCTAATGTACTTGTATAGGCTAGCATGGCCTAATGTACTTGTATAGGCTAGCATAGCCTGATGGGCAGGCTAGCGTGGTCTAATGTACTTGCATAGGCTGATGAGCAGTCTAGCATAGGCTGAATGTACTTGTATAGGCTAGCATAGGCTGATGGGCAGGCTAGCGTGGCATAATGTACTTGTATAGGCTAGCATAGCCTGATGGGCTGGCTAGCGTGGCCTAATGTACTTGTATAGGCTAGCATAGGCTGATGGGCAGGCTAGCATGGCCTAATGTACTTGTATAGGCTGACATAGCCTGATGGGCAGGCTAGCATGGTCTAATGTACTTGTATAGGCTAGCATGGCCTAATGTACTTGTATAGGCTAGCATAGCCTGATGGGCAGGCTAGCATGGCCTAATGTACTTGTATAGGCTAGCATAGGCTCATGGGCAGGCTAGCATGGCCTAATGTACTTGTATAGGCTAGCATAGCCTAATGTACTTGTATAGGCTAGCATAGGCTGATGGGCAGGCTAGCATGGTCTAATGTACTTGTATAGGCTAGCATGGCCTAATGTACTTGTATAGGCTGACATAGCCTGATGGGCAGGCTAGCATGGCCTAATGTACTTGTATAGGCTAGCATAGCCTGATGGGCAGGCTAGCGTGGTCTAATGTACTTGCATAGGCTGATGAGCAGTCTAGCATAGGCTGAATGTACTTGTATAGGCTAGCATAGGCTGATGGGCAGACTAGTGTGGCCTAATGTACTTGTATAGGTTAGCATAGGCTGATGGGCAGGCTAGCGTGGCCTAATTTACTTGTATAGGCTAGCATAGCCTGATGGGCAGACTAGTGTGGCCTAATGTACTTGTATAGGCTAGCATAGCCTGATGGGCAGGCTAGCGTGGTCTAATGTACTTGTATAGGCTAGCATAGCCTGATGGGCAGGCTAGCGTGGTCTAATGTACTTGTATAGGCTAGCATAGGCTGATGGGCAGGCTAGCGTGGCCTAATGTACTTGTATAGGCTAGCATAGCCTGATGGGCAGGCTAGCGTGGTCTAATGTACTTGTATAGGCTAGCATAGGCTGATGGGCAGGCTAGCGTGGCCTAATGTACTTGTATAGGCTAGCATAGCCTGATGGGCAGGCTAGCGTGGCCTAATGTACCTGTATAGGCTAGCATAGCCTGATGGGCAGGCTAGCGTGGTTTAATGTACTTGTATAGGCTAGCATAGCCTGATGGGCAGGCTAGTGTGGTCTAATGTACTTGTATATGCTGGCATAGGCTGATGTACATGTATAGGCTAGCATAGGCTGATGTATAGGCTAACATGGGCTTATGTAATTGTATATGCTAGCATAGGCTGATGTAATTGTATATACTGGCACAGGCTGATGTAGAGCCTAACATGGACTGATGTATAGGCTAACATGGGCTTATGTAATTGTATATGCTAGCATAGGCTGATGTAATTGTATATGCTGGCATAGCTGATATAGAGCCTAACATGGACTGATGTACGTGTATATGCTAGCATAGGCTGATGTAATTGTATATGCTGGCATAGGCTGATGTAGAGACTAACATGGACTGATGTACATGTATAGGCTAACATGGGCTTATGTAATTGTATATGCTAGCATAGGCTGATGTAGAGCCTAACATGGACTGATGTAGAGGCTTACATGGGCTGATGTAGAGCCTAACATGGACTGATGTAGAGGGTAACATGGGCTGATGTACTTGTATAGGCTAACATAGCCTAAATGTACTTGTATATGCTAGCAAAGGCTGATGTAGAGCCTAACATGGACTGATGTAGAGGCTAACATAGGCTGATGTATAGGCTAACGTAGCCTAAATGTACTTGTATAGGCTGACATAGGCTGATGGGCAGGCTAGCATGGTCTAATGTACTTGTATAGGCTAGCATGGCCTAATATACTTGTATAGGCTAGCATGGCCTAATGTACTTGTATAGGCTAGCATGGCCTAATGTACTTGTATAGGCTAGCATAGCCTGATGGGCAGGCTAGCGTGGTCTAATGTACTTGCATAGGCTGATGAGCAGTCTAGCATAGGCTGAATGTACTTGTATAGGCTAGCATAGGCTGATGGGCAGGCTAGCGTGGCATAATGTACTTGTATAGGCTAGCATAGCCTGATGGGCAGGCTAGCGTGGCCTAATGTACTTGTATAGGCTAGCATAGGCTGATGGGCAGGCTAGCATGGCCTAATGTACTTGTATAGGCTAGCATAGCCTAATGTACTTGTATAGGCTGACATAGCCTGATGGGCAGGCTAGCATGGTCTAATGTACTTGTATAGGCTAGCATGGCCTAATGTACTTGTATAGGCTAGCATAGCCTGATGGGCAGGCTAGCATGGCCTAATGTACTTGTATAGGCTAGCATAGGCTGATGGGCAGGCTAGCATGGCCTAATGTACTTGTATAGGCTAGCATAGCCTAATGTACTTGTATAGGCTAGCATAGGCTGATGGGCAGGCTAGCATGGTCTAATGTACTTGTATAGGCTAGCATGGCCTAATGTACTTGTATAGGCTGACATAGCCTGATGGGCAGGCTAGCATGGCCTAATGTACTTGTATAGGCTAGCATAGCCTGATGGGCAGGCTAGCGTGGTCTAATGTACTTGCATAGGCTGATGAGCAGTCTAGCATAGGCTGAATGTACTTGTATAGGCTAGCATAGGCTGATGGGCAGGCTAGCGTGGCCTAATGTACTTGTATAGGCTAGCATAGCCTGATGGGCAGGCTAGCGTGGCCTAATGTACTTGCATAGGCTAGCATAGGCTGATGGGCAGGCTAGCATGGCCTAATGTACTTGTATAGGCTAGCATAGCCTGATGGGCAGGCTAGCGTGGCCTAAAGTACTTGTATAGGCTAGCACAGCCTGATGGGCAGGCTAGCGTGGCCTAATGTACTTGTATAGGCTAGCATAGCCTGATGGGCAGGCTAGCATGTCTAATGTACTTGTATAGGCTAGCATAGGCTGATGGGCAGGCTAGCATGGCCTAATGTACTTGCATAGGCTGATGGGCAGGGTAGCGTGGCCTAATGTACTTGTATAGGTTAGCATAGGCTGATGGGCAGGCTAGCGTGGTCTAATGTACTTGTATAGGCTAGCATAGGCTGATGGGCAGGCTAGCATGGCCTAATGTACTTGTATAGGCTAGCATAGGCTGATGGGCAGGCTAGCGTGGCTTAATGTACTTGTATAGGCTAGCACAGCCTGATGGGCAGGCTAGCGTGGTCTAATGTACTTGTATAGGCTAGCATAGGCAATGGGCAGGCTAGCGTGGTCTAATGTACTTGTATAGGCTAGCATAGGCTGATGGGCAGGCTAGCGTGGCCTAATGTACTTGTATAGGTTAGCATAGCCTGATGGGCAGGCTAGCGTGGTCTAATGTACTTGTATAGGCTAGCATAGGCTGATGGGCAGGCTAGCGTGGCCTAATGTACCTGCATAGGCTAGCGTGGTCTAATGTACTTGTATAGGCTAGCATAGGCAATGGGCAGGCTAGCGTGGTCTAATGTACTTGTATAGGCTAGCATAGGCTGATGGGCAGACTAGTGTGGCCTAATGTACTTGTATAGGTTAGCATAGGCTGATGGGCAGGCTAGCGTGGCCTAATTTACTTGTATAGGCTAGCATAGCCTGATGGGTAGACTAGTGTGGCCTAATGTACTTGTATAGGCTAGCATAGCCTGATGGGCAGGCTAGCGTGGTCTAATGTACTTGTATAGGCTAGCATAGCCTGATGGGCAGGCTAGCGTGGTCTAATGTACTTGTATAGGCTAGCATAGGCTGATGGGCAGGCTAGCGTGGCCTAATGTACTTGTATAGGCTAGCATAGCCTGATGGGCAGGCTAGCGTGGTCTAATGTACTTGTATAGGCTAGCATAGGCTGATGGGCAGGCTAGCGTGGCCTAATGTACTTGTATAGGCTAGCATAGCCTGATGGGCAGGCTAGCGTGGCCTAATGTACCTGTATAGGCTAGCATAGCCTGATGGGCAGGCTAGCGTGGTTTAATGTACTTGTATAGGCTAGCATAGCCTGATGGGCAGGCTAGCGTGGTTTAATGTACTTGTATAGGCTAGCATAGCCTGATGGGCAGGCTAGCGTGGTCTAATGTACTTGTATATGCTGGCATAGGCTGATGTACATGTATAGGCTAGCATAGGCTGATGTATAGGCTAACATGGGCTTATGTAATTGTATATGCTAGCATAGGCTGATGTAATTGTATATACTGGCACAGGCTGATGTAGAGCCTAACATGGACTGATGTATAGGCTAACATGGGCTTATGTAATTGTATATGCTAGCATAGGCTGATGTAATTGTATATGCTGGCATAGCTGATATAGAGCCTAACATGGACTGATGTACGTGTATATGCTAGCATAGGCTGATGTAATTGTATATGCTGGCATAGGCTGATGTAGAGACTAACATGGACTGATGTACATGTATAGGCTAACATGGGCTTATGTAATTGTATATGCTAGCATAGGCTGATGTAGAGCCTAACATGGACTGATGTAGAGGCTTACATGGGCTGATGTAGAGCCTAACATGGACTGATGTAGAGGGTAACATGGGCTGATGTACTTGTATAGGCTAACATAGCCTAAATGTACTTGTATATGCTAGCAAAGGCTGATGTAGAGCCTAACATGGACTGATGTAGAGGCTAACATAGGCTGATGTATAGGCTAACGTAGCCTAAATGTACTTGTATAGGCTGACATAGGCTGATGGGCAGGCTAGCATGGTCTAATGTACTTGTATAGGGTAGCATGGCCTAATGTACTTGTATAGGCTAGCATGGCCTAATGTACTTGTATAGGCTAGCATGGCCTAATGTACTTGTATAGGCTAGCATAGCCTGATGGGCAGGCTAGCGTGGTCTAATGTACTTGCATAGGCTGATGAGCAGTCTAGCATAGGCTGAATGTACTTGTATAGGCTAGCATAGGCTGATGGGCAGGCTAGCGTGGCATAATGTACTTGTATAGGCTAGCATAGCCTGATGGGCAGGCTAGCGTGGCCTAATGTACTTGTATAGGCTAGCATAGGCTGATGGGCAGGCTAGCATGGCCTAATGTACTTGTATAGGCTGACATAGCCTGATGGGCAGGCTAGCATGGTCTAATGTACTTGTATAGGCTAGCATGGCCTAATGTACTTGTATAGGCTAGCATAGCCTGATGGGCAGGCTAGCATGGCCTAATGTACTTGTATAGGCTAGCATAGGCTGATGGGCAGGCTAGCATGGCCTAATGTACTTGTATAGGCTAGCATAGCCTAATGTACTTGTATAGGCTAGCATAGGCTGATGGGCAGGCTAGCATGGTCTAATGTACTTGTATAGGCTAGCATGGCCTAATGTACTTGTATAGGCTGACATAGCCTGATGGGCAGGCTAGCATGGCCTAATGTACTTGTATAGGCTAGCATAGCCTGATGGGCAGGCTAGCGTGGTCTAATGTACTTGCATAGGCTGATGAGCAGTCTAGCATAGGCTGAATGTACTTGTATAGGCTAGCATAGGCTGATGGGCAGACTAGTGTGGCCTAATGTACTTGTATAGGTTAGCATAGGCTGATGGGCAGGCTAGCGTGGCCTAATTTACTTGTATAGGCTAGCATAGCCTGATGGGCAGACTAGTGTGGCCTAATGTACTTGTATAGGCTAGCATAGCCTGATGGGCAGGCTAGCGTGGTCTAATGTACTTGTATAGGCTAGCATAGCCTGATGGGCAGGCTAGCGTGGTCTAATGTACTTGTATAGGCTAGCATAGGCTGATGGGCAGGCTAGCATGGCCTAATGTACTTGTATAGGCTAGCATAGCCTGATGGGCAGGCTAGCGTGGTCTAATGTACTTGTATAGGCTAGCATAGGCTGATGGGCAGGCTAGCGTGGCCTAATGTACTTGTATAGGCTAGCATAGCCTGATGGGCAGGCTAGCATGGCCTAATGTACCTGTATAGGCTAGCATAGCCTGATGGGCAGGCTAGCGTGGTTTAATGTACTTGTATAGGCTAGCATAGCCTGATGGGCAGGCTAGCGTGGTCTAATGTACTTGTATATGCTGGCATAGGCTGATGTACATGTATAGGCTAGCATAGGCTGATGTATAGGCTAACATGGGCTTATGTAATTGTATATGCTAGCATAGGCTGATGTAATTGTATATACTGGCACAGGCTGATGTAGAGCCTAACATGGACTGATGTATAGGCTAACATGGGCTTATGTAATTGTATATGCTAGCATAGGCTGATGTAATTGTATATGCTGGCATAGCTGATATAGAGCCTAACATGGACTGATGTACGTGTATATGCTAGCATAGGCTGATGTAATTGTATATGCTGGCATAGGCTGATGTAGAGACTAACATGGACTGATGTACATGTATAGGCTAACATGGGCTTATGTAATTGTATATGCTAGCATAGGCTGATGTAGAGCCTAACATGGACTGATGTAGAGGCTTACATGGGCTGATGTAGAGCCTAACATGGACTGATGTAGAGGGTAACATGGGCTGATGTACTTGTATAGGCTAACATAGCCTAAATGTACTTGTATATGCTAGCAAAGGCTGATGTAGAGCCTAACATGGACTGATGTAGAGGCTAACATAGGCTGATGTATAGGCTAACGTAGCCTAAATGTACTTGTATAGGCTGACATAGGCTGATGGGCAGGCTAGCATGGTCTAATGTACTTGTATAGGCTAGCATGGCCTAATGTACTTGTATAGGCTAGCATGGCCTAATGTACTTGTATAGGCTAGCATGGCCTAATGTACTTGTATAGGCTAGCATAGCCTGATGGGCAGGCTAGCGTGGTCTAATGTACTTGCATAGGCTGATGAGCAGTCTAGCATAGGCTGAATGTACTTGTATAGGCTAGCATAGGCTGATGGGCAGGCTAGCGTGGCATAATGTACTTGTATAGGCTAGCATAGCCTGATGGGCAGGCTAGCGTGGCCTAATGTACTTGTATAGGCTAACATAGGCTGATTGGCAGGCTAGCATGGCCTAATGTACTTGTATAGGCTAGCATAGCCTAATGTACTTGTATAGGCTGACATAGCCTGATGGGCAGGCTAGCATGGTCTAATGTACTTGTATAGGCTAGCATGGCCTAATGTACTTGTATAGGCTAGCATAGCCTGATGGGCAGGCTAGCATGGCCTAATGTACTTGTATAGGCTAGCATAGGCTGATGGGCAGGCTAGCATGGCCTAATGTACTTGTATAGGCTAGCATAGCCTAATGTACTTGTATAGGCTAGCATAGGCTGATGGGCAGGCTAGCATGGTCTAATGTACTTGTATAGGCTAGCATGGCCTAATGTACTTGTATAGGCTGACATAGCCTGATGGGCAGGCTAGCATGGCCTAATGTACTTGTATAGGCTAGCATAGCCTGATGGGCAGGCTAGCGTGGTCTAATGTACTTGCATAGGCTGATGAGCAGTCTAGCATAGGCTGAATGTACTTGTATAGGCTAGCATAGGCTGATGGGCAGGCTAGCGTGGCCTAATGTACTTGTATAGGCTAGCATAGCCTGATGGGCAGGCTAGCGTGGCCTAATGTACTTGCATAGGCTAGCATAGGCTGATGGGCAGGCTAGCATGGCCTAATGTACTTGTATAGGCTAGCATAGCCTGATGGGCAGGCTAGCGTGGCCTAAAGTACTTGTATAGGCTAGCACTGCCTGATGGGCAGGCTAGCGTGGCCTAATGTACTTGTATAGGCTAGCATAGGCTGATGGGCTGGCTAGCGTGGCCTAATGTACTTGTATAGGCTAGCATAGCCTGATGGGCAGGCTAGCGTGGCCTAGTGTACTTGTATAGGCTAGCATAGCCTGATGGGCAGGCTAGCATGTCTAATGTACTTGTATAGGCTAGCATAGGCTGATGGGCAGGCTAGCATGGCCTAATGTACTTGCATAGGCTGATGGGCAGGGTAGCGTGGCCTAATGTACTTGTATAGGTTAGCATAGGCTGATGGGCAGGCTAGCGTGGTCTAATGTACTTGTATAGGCTAGCATAGGCTGATGGGCAGGCTAGCATGGCCTAATGTACTTGTATAGGCTAGCATAGGCTGATGGGCAGGCTAGCGTGGCTTAATGTACTTGTATAGGCTAGCACAGCCTGATGGGCAGGCTAGCGTGGTCTAATGTACTTGTATAGGCTAGCATAGGCAATGGGCAGGCTAGCGTGGTCTAATGTACTTGTATAGGCTAGCATAGGCTGATGGGCAGGCTAACGTGGCCTAATGTACTTGTATAGGTTAGCATAGCCTGATGGGCAGGCTAGCGTGGTCTAATGTACTTGTATAGGCTAGCATAGGCTGATGGGCAGGCTAGCGTGGCCTAATGTACCTGCATAGGCTAGCGTGGTCTAATGTACTTGTATAGGCTAGTATAGGCAATGGGCAGGCTAGCATGGTCTAATGTACTTGTATAGGCTAGCATAGGCTGATGGGCAGACTAGTGTGGCCTAATGTACTTGTATAGGTTAGCATAGGCTGATGGGCAGGCTAGCGTGGCCTAATTTACTTGTATAGGCTAGCATAGCCTGATGGGTAGACTAGTGTGGCCTAATGTACTTGTATAGGCTAGCATAGCCTGATGGGCAGGCTAGCGTGGTCTAATGTACTTGTATAGGCTAGCATAGCCTGATGGGCAGGCTAGCGTGGTCTAATGTACTTGTATAGGCTAGCATAGGCTGATGGGCAGGCTAGCGTGGCCTAATGTACTTGTATAGGCTAGCATAGCCTGATGGGCAGGCTAGCGTGGTCTAATGTACTTGTATAGGCTAGCATAGGCTGATGGGCAGGCTAGCGTGGCCTAATGTACTTGTATAGGCTAGCATAGCCTGATGGGCAGGCTAGCGTGGCCTAATGTACCTGTATAGGCTAGCATAGCCTGATGGGCAGGCTAGCGTGGTTTAATGTACTTGTATAGGCTAGCATAGCCTGATGGGCAGGCTAGCGTGGTTTAATGTACTTGTATAGGCTAGCATAGCCTGATGGGCAGGCTAGCGTGGTCTAATGTACTTGTATATGCTGGCATAGGCTGATGTACATGTATAGGCTAGCATAGGCTGATGTATAGGCTAACATGGGCTTATGTAATTGTATATGCTAGCATAGGCTGATGTAATTGTATATGCTGGCATAGCTGATATAGAGCCTAACATGGACTGATGTACGTGTATATGCTAGCATAGGCTGATGTAATTGTATATGCTGGCATAGGCTGATGTAGAGACTAACATGGACTGATGTACATGTATAGGCTAACATGGGCTTATGTAATTGTATATGCTAGCATAGGCTGATGTAGAGCCTAACATGGACTGATGTAGAGGCTTACATGGGCTGATGTAGAGCCTAACATGGACTGATGTAGAGGGTAACATGGGCTGATGTACTTGTATAGGCTAACATAGCCTAAATGTACTTGTATATGCTAGCAAAGGCTGATGTAGAGCCTAACATGGACTGATGTAGAGGCTAACATAGGCTGATGTATAGGCTAACGTAGCCTAAATGTACTTGTATAGGCTGACATAGGCTGATGGGCAGGCTAGCATGGTCTAATGTACTTGTATAGGGTAGCATGGCCTAATGTACTTGTATAGGCTAGCATGGCCTAATGTAGTTGTATAGGCTAGCATGGCCTAATGTACTTGTATAGGCTAGCATAGCCTGATGGGCAGGCTAGCGTGGTCTAATGTACTTGCATAGGCTGATGAGCAGTCTAGCATAGGCTGAATGTACTTGTATAGGCTAGCATAGGCTGATGGGCAGGCTAGCGTGGCATAATGTACTTGTATAGGCTAGCATAGCCTGATGGGCAGGCTAGCGTGGCCTAATGTACTTGTATAGGCTAGCATAGGCTGATGGGCAGGCTAGCATGGCCTAATGTACTTGTATAGGCTGACATAGCCTGATGGGCAGGCTAGCATGGTCTAATGTACTTGTATAGGCTAGCATGGCCTAATGTACTTGTATAGGCTAGCATAGCCTGATGGGCAGGCTAGCATGGCCTAATGTACTTGTATAGGCTAGCATAGGCTGATGGGCAGGCTAGCATGGCCTAATGTACTTGTATAGGCTAGCATAGCCTAATGTACTTGTATAGGCTAGCATAGGCTGATGGGCAGGCTAGCATGGTCTAATGTACTTGTATAGGCTAGCATGGCCTAATGTACTTGTATAGGCTGACATAGCCTGATGGGCAGGCTAGCATGGCCTAATGTACTTGTATAGGCTAGCATAGCCTGATGGGCAGGCTAGCGTGGTCTAATGTACTTGCATAGGCTGATGAGCAGTCTAGCATAGGCTGAATGTACTTGTATAGGCTAGCATAGGCTGATGGGCAGACTAGTGTGGCCTAATGTACTTGTATAGGTTAGCATAGGCTGATGGGCAGGCTAGCGTGGCCTAATTTACTTGTATAGGCTAGCATAGCCTGATGGGCAGACTAGTGTGGCCTAATGTACTTGTATAGGCTAGCATAGCCTGATGGGCAGGCTAGCGTGGTCTAATGTTCTTGTATAGGCTAGCATAGCCTGATGGGCAGGCTAGCGTGGTCTAATGTACTTGTATAGGCTAGCATAGGCTGATGGGCAGGCTAGCGTGGCCTAATGTACTTGTATAGGCTAGCATAGCCTGATGGGCAGGCTAGCGTGGTCTAATGTACTTGTATAGGCTAGCATAGGCTGATGGGCAGGCTAGCGTGGCCTAATGTACTTGTATAGGCTAGCATAGCCTGATGGGCAGGCTAGCATGGCCTAATGTACCTGTATAGGCTAGCATAGCCTGATGGGCAGGCTAGCGTGGTTTAATGTACTTGTATAGGCTAGCATAGCCTGATGGGCAGGCTAGCGTGGTCTAATGTACTTGTATATGCTGGCATAGGCTGATGTACATGTATAGGCTAGCATAGGCTGATGTATAGGCTAACATGGGCTTATGTAATTGTATATGCTAGCATAGGCTGATGTAATTGTATATACTGGCACAGGCTGATGTAGAGCCTAACATGGACTGATGTACGTGTATATGCTAGCATAGGCTGATGTAATTGTATATGCTGGCATAGGCTGATGTAGAGACTAACATGGACTGATGTACATGTATAGGCTAACATGGGCTTATGTAATTGTATATGCTAGCATAGGCTGATGTAGAGCCTAACATGGACTGATGTAGAGGCTTACATGGGCTGATGTAGAGCCTAACATGGACTGATGTAGAGGGTAACATGGGCTGATGTACTTGTATAGGCTAACATAGCCTAAATGTACTTGTATATGCTAGCAAAGGCTGATGTAGAGCCTAACATGGACTGATGTAGAGGCTAACATAGGCTGATGTGTAGGCTAACGTAGCCTAAATGTACTTGTATAGGCTGACATAGGCTGATGGGCAGGCTAGCATGGTCTAATGTACTTGTATAGGCTAGCATGGCCTAATGTACTTGTATAGGCTAGCATGGCCTAATGTACTTGTATAGGCTAGCATGGCCTAATGTACTTGTATAGGCTAGCATAGCCTGAAGGGCAGGCTAGCGTGGTCTAATGTACTTGCATAGGCTGATGAGCAGTCTAGCATAGGCTGAATGTACTTGTATAGGCTAGCATAGCCTAATGTACTTGTATAGGCTGACATAGCCTGATGGGCAGGCTAGCATGGTCTAATGTACTTGTATAGGCTAGCATGGCCTAATGTACTTGTATAGGCTAGCATAGCCTGATGGGCAGGCTAGCATGGCCTAATGTACTTGTATAGGCTAGCATAGGCTGATGGGCAGGCTAGCATGGCCTAATGTACTTGTATAGGCTAGCATAGCCTAATGTACTTGTATAGGCTAGCATAGGCTGATGGGGAGGCTAGCATGGTCTAATGTACTTGTATAGGCTAGCATGGCCTAATGTACTTGTATAGGCTGACATAGCCTGATGGGCAGGCTAGCATGGCCTAATGTACTTGTATAGGCTAGCATAGCCTGATGGGCAGGCTAGCGTGGTCTAATGTACTTGCATAGGCTGATGAGCAGTCTAGCATAGGCTGAATGTACTTGTATAGGCTAGCATAGGCTGATGGGCAGGCTAGCGTGGCCTAATGTACTTGTATAGGCTAGCATAGCCTGATGGGCAGGCTAGCGTGGCCTAATGTACTTGCATAGGCTAGCATAGGCTGATGGGCAGGCTAGCATGGCCTAATGTACTTGTATAGGCTAGCATAGCCTGATGGGCAGGCTAGCGTGGCCTAAAGTACTTGTATAGGCTAGCACAGCCTGATGGGCAGGCTAGCGTGGCCTAATGTACTTGTATAGGCTAGCATAGGCTGATGGGCAGGCTAGCGTGGCCTAATGTACTTGTATAGGCTAGCATAGCCTGATGGGCAGGCTAGCGTGGCCTAGTGTACTTGTATAGGCTAGCATAGCCTGATGGGCAGGCTAGCATGTCTAATGTACTTGTATAGGCTAGCATAGGCTGATGGGCAGGCTAGCATGGCCTAATGTACTTGCATAGGCTGATGGGCAGGGTAGCGTGGCCTAATGTACTTGTATAGGTTAGCATAGGCTGATGGGCAGGCTAGCGTGGTCTAATGTACTTGTATAGGCTAGCATAGGCTGATGGGCAGGCTAGCGGGGCCTAATGTACTTGTATAGGCTAATGGGCAGGCTAGCGTGGCCTAATGTACTTGTATAGGTTAGCATAGGCTGATGGGCAGGCTAGCGTGGCCTAATGTACTTGTATAGGCTAGCATAGGCTGATGGGCAGGCTAGCGTGGCCTAATGTACCTGCATAGGCTGATGGGCAGGCTAGCGTGGCCTAATGTACTTGTATAGGCTAGCATAGGCTGATGGGCAGGCTAGCATGGCCTAATGTACTTGTATAGGCTAGCATAGGCTGATGGGCAGGCTAGCGTGGCTTAATGTACTTGTATAGGCTAGCACAGCCTGATGGGCAGGCTAGCGTGGTCTAATGTACTTGTATAGGCTAGCATAGGCAATGGGCAGGCTAGGGTGGTCTAATGTACTTGTATAGGCTAGCATAGGCTGATGGGCAGGCTAGCGTGGCCTAATGTACTTGTATAGGTTAGCATAGCCTGATGGGCAGGCTAGCGTGGTCTAATGTACTTGTATAGGCTAGCATAGGCTGATGGGCAGGCTAGCGTGGCCTAATGTACCTGCATAGGCTAGCGTGGTCTAATGTACTTGTATAGGCTAGCATAGGCAATGGGCAGGCTAGCGTGGTCTAATGTACTAGTATAGGCTAGCATAGGCTGATGGGCAGACTAGTGTGGCCTAATGTACTTGTATAGGTTAGCATAGGCTGATGGGCAGGCTAGCGTGGCCTAATTTACTTGTATAGGCTAGCATAGCCTGATGGGCAGACTAGTGTGGCCTAATGTACTTGTATAGGCTAGCATAGCCTGATGGGCAGGCTAGCGTGGTCTAATGTACTTGTATAGGCTAGCATAGCCTGATGGCAGGCTAGCGTGGTCTAATGTACTTGTATAGGCTAGCATAGCCTGATGGGCAGGCTAGCGTGGCCTAATGTACTTGTATAGGCTAGCATAGGCTGATGGGCAGGCTAGCATGGCCTAATGTACTTGTATAGGCTAGCATAGCCTAATGTACTTGTATAGGCTGACATAGCCTGATGGGCAGGCTAGCATGGTCTAATGTACTTGTATAGGCTAGCATGGCCTAATGTACTTGTATAGGCTAGCATAGCCTGATGGGCAGGCTAGCATGGCCTAATGTACTTGTATAGGCTAGCATAGGCTGATGGGCAGTGTAGCGTGGCCTAATGTACTTGTATAGGCTAGCATAGCCTGATGGGCAGGCTAGCGTGGTCTAATGTACTTGTATAGGCTAGCATAGGCTGATGGGCAGGCTAGCGTGGCCTAATGTACTTGTATAGGCTAGCATAGCCTGATGGGCAGGCTAGCATGGCCTAATGTACCTGTATAGGCTAGCATAGCCTGATGGGCAGGCTAGCGTGGTTTAATGTACTTGTATAGGCTAGCATAGCCTGATGGGCAGGCTAGCGTGGTCTAATGTACTTGTATATGCTGGCATAGGCTGATGTACATGTATAGGCTAGCATAGGCTGATGTATAGGCTAACATGGGCTTATGTAATTGTATATGCTAGCATAGGCTGATGTAATTGTATATACTGGCACAGGCTGATGTAGAGCCTAACATGGACTGATGTATAGGCTAACATGGGCTTATGTAATTGTATATGCTAGCATAGGCTGATGTAATTGTATATGCTGGCATAGCTGATATAGAGCCTAACATGGACTGATGTACGTGTATATGCTAGCATAGGCTGATGTAATTGTATATGCTGGCATAGGCTGATGTAGAGACTAACATGGACTGATGTACATGTATAGGCTAACATGGGCTTATGTAATTCTATATGCTAGCATAGGCTGATGTAGAGCCTAACATGGACTGATGTAGAGGCTTACATGGGCTGATGTAGAGCCTAACATGGACTGATGTAGAGGGTAACATGGGCTGATGTACTTGTATAGGCTAACATAGCCTAAATGTACTTGTATATGCTAGCAAAGGCTGATGTAGAGCCTAACATGGACTGATGTAGAGGCTAACATAGGCTGATGTGTAGGCTAACGTAGCCTAAATGTACTTGTATAGGCTGACATAGGCTGATGGGCAGGCTAGCATGGTCTAATGTACTTGTATAGGCTAGCATGGCCTAATGTACTTGTATAGGCTAGCATGGCCTAATGTACTTGTATAGGCTAGCATGGCCTAATGTACTTGTATAGGCTAGCATAGCCTGATGGGCAGGCTAGCGTGGTCTAATGTACTTGCATAGGCTGATGAGCAGTCTAGCATAGGCTGAATGTACTTGTATAGGCTAGCATAGGCTGATGGGCAGGCTAGCGTGGCATAATGTACTTGTATAGGCTAGCATAGCCTGATGGGCAGGCTAGCGTGGCCTAATGTACTTGTATAGGCTAGCATAGGCTGATGGGCAGGCTAGCATGGCCTAATGTACTTGTATAGGCTAGCATAGGCTGATGGGCAGGCTAGCATGGCCTAATGTACTTGTATAGGCTAGCATAGCCTAATGTACTTGTATAGGCTGACATAGCCTGATGGGCAGGCTAGCATGGTCTAATGTACTTGTATAGGCTAGCATGGCCTAATGTACTTGTATAGGCTAGCATAGCCTGATGGGCAGGCTAGCATGGCCTAATGTACTTGTATAGGCTAGCATAGGCTGATGGGCAGGCTAGCATAGCCTAATGTACTTGTATAGGCTAGCATAGGCTGATGGGGAGGCTAGCATGGTCTAATGTACTTGTATAGGCTAGCATGGCCTAATGTACTTGTATAGGCTGACATAGCCTGATGGGCAGGCTAGCATGGCCTAATGTACTTGTATAGGCTAGCATAGCCTGATGGGCAGGCTAGCGTGGTCTAATGTACTTGCATAGGCTGATGAGCAGTCTAGCATAGGCTGAATGTACTTGTATAGGCTAGCATAGGCTGATGGGCAGGCTAGCGTGGCCTAATGTACTTGTATAGGCTAGCATAGCCTGATGGGCAGGCTAGCGTGGCCTAATGTACTTGCATAGGCTAGCATAGGCTGATGGGCAGGCTAGCATGGCCTAATGTACTTGTATAGGCTAGCATAGCCTGATGGGCAGGCTAGCGTGGCCTAAAGTACTTGTATAGGCTAGCACAGCCTGATGGGCAGGCTAGCGTGGCCTAATGTACTTGTATAGGCTAGCATAGGCTGATGGGCAGGCTAGCGTGGCCTAATGTACTTGTATAGGCTAGCATAGCCTGATGGGCAGGCTAGCGTGGCCTAGTGTACTTGTATAGGCTAGCATAGCCTGATGGGCAGGCTAGCATGTCTAATGTACTTGTATAGGCTAGCATAGGCTGATGGGCAGGCTAGCATGGCCTAATGTACTTGCATAGGCTGATGGGCAGGGTAGCGTGGCCTAATGTACTTGTATAGGTTAGCATAGGCTGATGGGCAGGCTAGCGTGGTCTAATGTACTTGTATAGGCTAGCATAGGCTGATGGGCAGGCTAGCGGGGCCTAATGTACTTGTATAGGCTAATGGGCAGGCTAGCGTGGCCTAATGTACTTGTATAGGTTAGCATAGGCTGATGGGCAGGCTAGCGTGGCCTAATGTACTTGTATAGGCTAGCATAGGCTGATGGGCAGGCTAGCGTGGCCTAATGTACCTGCATAGGCTGATGGGCAGGCTAGCGTGGCCTAATGTACTTGTATAGGCTAGCATAGGCTGATGGGCAGGCTAGCATGGCCTAATGTACTTGTATAGGCTAGCATAGGCTGATGGGCAGGCTAGCGTGGCTTAATGTACTTGTATAGGCTAGCACAGCCTGATGGGCAGGCTAGCGTGGTCTAATGTACTTGTATAGGCTAGCATAGGCAATGGGCAGGCTAGGGTGGTCTAATGTACTTGTATAGGCTAGCATAGGCTGATGGGCAGGCTAGCGTGGCCTAATGTACTTGTATACGTTAGCATAGCCTGATGGGCAGGCTAGCGTGGTCTAGTGTACTTGTATAGGCTAGCATAGGCTGATGGGCAGGCTAGCGTGGCCTAATGTACCTGCATAGGCTAGCGTGGTCTAATGTACTTGTATAGGCTAGCATAGGCAATGGGCAGGCTAGCGTGGTCTAATGTACTAGTATAGGCTAGCATAGGCTGATGGGCAGACTAGTGTGGCCTAATGTACTTGTATAGGTTAGCATAGGCTGATGGGCAGGCTAGGGTGGCCTAATTTACTTGTATAGGCTAGCATAGCCTGATGGGCAGACTAGTGTGGCCTAATGTACTTGTATAGGCTAGCATAGCCTGATGGGCAGGCTAGCGTGGTCTAATGTACTTGTATAGGCTAGCATAGCCTGATGGCAGGCTAGCGTGGTCTAATGTACTTGTATAGGCTAGCATAGGCTGATGGGCAGGCTAGCGTGGCCTAATGTACTTGTATAGGCTAGCATAGCCTGATGGGCAGGCTAGCGTGGTCTAATGTACTTGTATAGGCTAGCATAGGCTGATGGGCAGGCTAGCGTGGCCTAATGTACTTGTATAGGCTAGCATAGCCTGATGGGCAGGCTAGCGTGGCCTAATGTACCTGTATAGGCTAGCATAGCCTGATGGGCAGGCTAGCGTGGTTTAATGTACTTGTATAGGCTAGCATAGCCTGATGGGCAGGCTAGCGTGGTTTAATGTACTTGTATAGGCAGGCATAGCGTGATGGGCAGGCTAGCGTGGTCTAATGTACTTGCATAGGCTGATGAGCAGTCTAGCATAGGCTGAATGTACTTGTATAGGCTAGCATAGGCTGATGGGCAGGCTAGCGTGGCATAATGTACTTGTATAGGCTAGCATAGCCTGATGGGCAGGCTAGCGTGGCCTAATGTACTTGTATAGGCTAGCATAGGCTGATGGGCAGGCTAGCATGGCCTAATGTACTTGTATAGGCTAGCATAGCCTAATGTACTTGTATAGGCTGACATAGCCTGATGGGCAGGCTAGCATGGTCTAATGTACTTGTATAGGCTAGCATGGCCTAATGTACTTGTATAGGCTAGCATAGCCTGATGGGCAGGCTAGCATGGCCTAATGTACTAGTATAGGCTAGCATAGGCTGATGGGCAGGCTAGCATGGCCTAATGTACTTGTATAGGCTAGCATAGCCTAATGTACTTGTATAGGCTAGCATAGGCTGATGGGCAGGCTAGCATGGTCTAATGTACTTGTATAGGCTAGCATGGCCTAATGTACTTGTATAGGCTGACATAGCCTGATGGGCAGGCTAGCATGGCCTAATGTACTTGTATAGGCTAGCATAGCCTGATGGGCAGGCTAGCGTGGTCTAATGTACTTGCATAGGCTGATGAGCAGTCTAGCATAGGCTGAATGTACTTGTATAGGCTAGCATAGGCTGATGGGCAGACTAGTGTGGCCTAATGTACTTGTATAGGTTAGCATAGGCTGATGGGCAGGCTAGCGTGGCCTAATTTACTTGTATAGGCTAGCATAGCCTGATGGGCAGACTAGTGTGGCCTAATGTACTTGTATAGGCTAGCATAGCCTGATGGGCAGGCTAGCGTGGTCTAATGTACTTGTATAGGCTAGCATAGCCTGATGGGCAGGCTAGCGTGGTCTAATGTACTTGTATAGGCTAGCATAGGCTGATGGGCAGGCTAGCGTGGCCTAATGTACTTGTATAGGCTAGCATAGCCTGATGGGCAGGCTAGCGTGGTCTAATGTACTTGTATAGGCTAGCATAGGCTGATGGGCAGGCTAGCGTGGCCTAATGTACTTGTATAGGCTAGCATAGCCTGATGGGCAGGCTAGCGTGGCCTAATGTACCTGTATAGGCTAGCATAGCCTGATGGGCAGGCTAGCGTGGTTTGATGTACTTGTATAGGCTAGCATAGCCTGATGGGCAGGCTAGCGTGGTCTAATGTACTTGTATATGCTGGCATAGGCTGATGTACATGTATAGGCTAGCATAGGCTGATGTATAGGCTAACATGGGCTTATGTAATTGTATATGCTAGCATAGGCTGATGTAATTGTATATACTGGCACAGGCTGATGTAGAGCCTAACATGGACTGATGTACGTGTATATGCTAGCATAGGCTGATGTAATTGTATATGCTGGCATATGCTGATGTAGAGACTAACATGGACTGATGTACATGTATAGGCTAACATGGGCTTATGTAATTGTATATGCTAGCATAGGCTGATGTAGAGCCTAACATGGACTGATGTAGAGGCTTACATGGGCTGATGTAGAGCCTAACATGGACTGATGTAGAGGGTAACATGGGCTGATGTACTTGTATAGGCTAACATAGCCTAAATGTACTTGTATATGCTAGCAAAGGCTGATGTAGAGCCTAACATGGACTGATGTAGAGGCTAACATAGGCTGATGTATAGGCTAACGTAGCCTAAATGTACTTGTATAGGCTGACATAGGCTGATGGGCAGGCTAGCATGGTCTAATGTACTTGTATAGGCTAGCATGGCCTAATGTACTTGCATAGGCTAGCATGGCCTAATGTACTTGTATAGGCTAGCATGGCCTAATGTACTTGTATAGGCTAGCATAGCCTGATGGGCAGGCTAGCGTGGTCTAATGTACTTGCATAGGCTGATGAGCAGTCTAGCATAGGCTGAATGTACTTGTATAGGCTAGCATAGGCTGATGGGCAGGCTAGCGTGGCATAATGTACTTGTATAGGCTAGCATAGCCTGATGGGCAGGCTAGCGTGGCCTAATGTACTTGTATAGGCTAGCATAGGCTGATGGGCAGGCTAGCATGGCCTAATGTACTTGTATAGGCTAGCATAGCCTAATGTACTTGTATAGGCTGACATAGCCTGATGGGCAGGCTAGCATGGTCTAATGTACTTGTATAGGCTAGCATGGCCTAATGTACTTGTATAGGCTAGCATAGCCTGATGGGCAGGCTAGCATGGCCTAATGTACTTGTATAGGCTAGCATAGGCTGATGGGAAGGCTAGCATGGCCTAATGTACTTGTATAGGCTAGCATAGCCTAATGTACTTGTATAGGCTAGCATAGGCTGATGGGCAGGCTAGCATGGTCTAATGTACTTGTATAGGCTAGCATGGCCTAATGTACTTGTATAGGCTGACATAGCCTGATGGGCAGGCTAGCATGGCCTAATGTACTTGTATAGGCTAGCATAGCCTGATGGGCAGGCTAGCGTGGTCTAATGTACTTGCATAGGCTGATGAGCAGTCTAGCATAGGCTGAATGTACTTGTATAGGCTAGCATAGGCTGATGGGCAGGCTAGCGTGGCCTAATGTACTTGTATAGGCTAGCATAGCCTGATGGGCAGGCTAGCGTGGCCTAATGTACTTGCATAGGCTAGCATAGGCTGATGGGCAGGCTAGCATGGCCTAATGTACTTGTATAGGCTAGCATAGCCTGATGGGCAGGCTAGCGTGGCCTAAAGTACTTGTATAGGCTAGCACAGCCTGATGGGCAGGCTAGCGTGGCCTAATGTACTTGTATAGGCTAGCATAGGCTGATGGGCAGGCTAGCGTGGCCTAATGTACTTGTATAGGCTAGCATAGCCTGATGGGCAGGCTAGCGTGGCCTAGTGTACTTGTATAGGCTAGCATAGCCTGATTGGCAGGCTAGCATGTCTAATGTACTTGTATAGGCTAGCATAGGCTGATGGGCAGGCTAGCATGGCCTAATGTACTTGCATAGGCTGATGGGCAGGGTAGCGTGGCCTAATGTACTTGTATAGGTTAGCATAGGCTGATGGGCAGGCTAGCGTGGTCTAATGTACTTGTATAGGCTAGCATAGGCTGATGGGCAGGCTAGCATGGCCTAATGTACTTGTATAGGCTAGCATAGGCTGATGGGCAGGCTAGCGTGGCTTAATGTACTTGTATAGGCTAGCACAGCCTGATGGGCAGGCTAGCGTGGTCTAATGTACTTGTATAGGCTAGCATAGGCAATGGGCAGGCTAGCGTGGTCTAATGTACTTGTATAGGCTAGCATAGGCTGATGGGCAGGCTAGCGTGGCCTAATGTACTTGTATAGGTTAGCATAGCCTGATGGGCAGGCTAGCGTGGTCTAATGTACTTGTATAGGCTAGCATAGGCTGATGGGCAGGCTAGCGTGGCCTAATGTACCTGCATAGGCTAGCGTGGTCTAATGTACTTGTATAGGCTAGCATAGCCTGATGGGCAGGCTAGCGTGGTCTAATGTACTTGTATAGGCTAGCATAGGCTGATGGGCAGGCTAGCGTGGCCTAATGTACTTGTATAGGCTAGCATAGCCTGATGGGCAGGCTAGCGTGGTCTAATGTACTTGTATAGGCTAGCATAGGCTGATGGGCAGGCTAGCGTGGCCTAATGTACTTGTATAGGCTAGCATAGCCTGATGGGCAGGCTAGCGTGGCCTAATGTACCTGTATAGGCTAGCATAGCCTGATGGGCAGGCTAGCGTGGTTTAATGTACTTGTATAGGCTAGCATAGCCTGATGGGCAGGCTAGCGTGGTTTAATGTACTTGTATAGGCTAGCATAGCCTGATGGGCAGGCTAGCGTGGTCTAATGTACTTGTATATGCTGGCATAGGCTGATGTACATGTATAGGCTAGCATAGGCTGATGTATAGGCTAACATGGGCTTATGTAATTGTATATGCTAGCATAGGCTGATGTAATTGTATATACTGGCACAGGCTGATGTAGAGCCTAACATGGACCGATGTATAGGCTAACATGGGCTTATGTAATTGTATATGCTAGCATATTCTGATGTAATTGTATATGCTGGCATAGCTGATATAGAGCCTAACATGGACTGATGTACGTGTATATGCTAGCATAGGCTGATGTAATTGTATATGCTGGCATAGGCTGATGTAGAGACTAACATGGACTGATGTACATGTATAGGCTAACATGGGCTTATGTAATTGTATATGCTAGCATAGGCTGATGTAGAGCCTAACATGGACTGATGTAGAGGCTTACATGGGCTGATGTAGAGCCTAACATGGACTGATGTAGAGGGTAACATGGGCTGATGTACTTGTATAGGCTAACATAGCCTAAATGTACTTGTATATGCTAGCAAAGGCTGATGTAGAGCCTAACATGGACTGATGTAGAGGCTAACATAGGCTGATGTATAGGCTAACGTAGACTAAATGTACTTGTATAGGCTGACATAGGCTGATGGGCAGGCTAGCATGGTCTAATGTACTTGTATAGGGTAGCATGGCCTAATGTACTTGTATAGGCTAGCATGGCCTAATGTACTTGTATAGGCTAGCATGGCCTAATGTACTTGTATAGGCTAGCATAGCCTGATGGGCAGGCTAGCGTGGTCTAATGTACTTGCATAGGCTGATGAGCAGTCTAGCATAGGCTGAATGTACTTGTATAGGCTAGCATAGGCTGATGGGCAGGCTAGCGTGGCATAATGTACTTGTATAGGCTAGCATAGCCTGATGGGCAGGCTAGCGTGGCCTAATGTACTTGTATAGGCTAGCATAGGCTGATGGGCAGGCTAGCATGGCCTAATGTACTTGTATAGGCTAGCATAGCCTAATGTACTTGTATAGGCTGACATAGCCTGATGGGCAGGCTAGCATGGTCTAATGTACTTGTATAGGCTAGCATGGCCTAATGTACTTGTATAGGCTAGCATAGCCTGATGGGCAGGCTAGCATGGCCTAATGTACTTGTATAGGCTAGCATAGGCTGATGGGCAGGCTAGCATGGCCTAATGTACTTGTATAGGCTAGCATAGCCTAATGTACTTGTATAGGCTAGCATAGGCTGATGGGCAGGCTAGCATGGTCTAATGTACTTGTATAGGCTAGCATGGCCTAATGTACTTGTATAGGCTGACATAGCCTGATGGGCAGGCTAGCATGGCCTAATGTACTTGTATAGGCTAGCATAGCCTGATGGGCAGGCTAGCGTGGTCTAATGTACTTGCATAGGCTGATGAGCAGTCTAGCATAGGCTGAATGTACTTGTATAGGCTAGCATAGGCTGATGGGCAGACTAGTGTGGCCTAATGTACTTGTATAGGTTAGCATAGGCTGATGGGCAGGCTAGCGTGGCCTAATTTACTTGTATAGGCTAGCATAGCCTGATGGGCAGACTAGTGTGGCCTAATGTACTTGTATAGGCTAGCATAGCCTGATGGGCAGGCTAGCGTGGTCTAATGTACTTGTATAGGCTAGCATAGCCTGATGGGCAGGCTAGCGTGGTCTAATGTACTTGTATAGGCTAGCATAGGCTGATGGGCAGGCTAGCGTGGCCTAATGTACTTGTATAGGCTAGCATAGCCTGATGGGCAGGCTAGCATGGTCTAATGTACTTGTATAGGCTAGCATAGGCTGATGGGCAGGCTAGCGTGGCCTAATGTACTTGTATAGGCTAGCATAGTCTGATGGGCAGGCTAGCGTGGCCTAATGTACCTGTATAGGCTAGCATAGCCTGATGGGCAGGCTAGCGTGGTTTAATGTACTTGTATAGGCTAGCATAGCCTGATGGGCAGGCTAGCGTGGTCTAATGTACTTGTATATGCTGGCATAGGCTGATGTACATGTATAGGCTAGCATAGGCTGATGTATAGGCTAACATGGGCTTATGTAATTGTATATGCTAGCATAGGCTGATGTAATTGTATATACTGGCACAGGCTGATGTAGAGCCTAACATGGACTGATGTATAGGCTAACATGGGCTTATGTAATTGTATATGCTAGCATAGGCTGATGTAATTGTATATGCTGGCATAGCTGATATAGAGCCTAACATGGACTGATGTACGTGTATATGCTAGCATAGGCTGATGTAATTGTATATGCTGGCATAGGCTGATGTAGAGACTAACATGGACTGATGTACATGTATAGGCTAACATGGGCTTATGTAATTGTATATGCTAGCATAGGCTGATGTAGAGCCTAACATGGACTGATGTAGAGGCTTACATGGGCTGATGTAGAGCCTAACATGGACTGATGTAGAGGGTAACATGGGCTGATGTACTTGTATAGGCTAACATAGCCTAAATGTACTTGTATATGCTAGCAAAGGCTGATGTAGAGCCTAACATGGACTGATGTAGAGGCTAACATAGGCTGATGTATAGGCTAACGTAGCCTAAATGTACTTGTATAGGCTGACATAGGCTGATGGGCAGGCTAGCATGGTCTAATGTACTTGTATAGGCTAGCATGGCCTAATGTACTTGTATTGGCTAGCATGGCCTAATGTACTTGTATAGGCTAGCATAGCCTGATGGGCAGGCTAGCGTGGTCTAATGTACTTGCATAGGCTGATGAGCAGTCTAGCATAGGCTGAATGTACTTGTATAGGCTAGCATAGGCTGATGGGCAGGCTAGCGTGGCATAATGTACTTGTATAGGCTAGCATAGCCTGATGGGCAGGCTAGCGTGGCCTAATGTACTTGTATAGGCTAGCATAGGCTGATGGGCAGGCTAGCATGGCCTAATGTACTTGTATAGGCTAGCATAGCCTAATGTACTTGTATAGGCTGACATAGCCTGATGGGCAGGCTAGCATGGTCTAATGTACTTGTATAGGCTAGCATGGCCTAATGTACTTGTATTGGCTAGCATGGCCTAATGTACTTGTATAGGCTAGCATAGCCTGATGGGCAGGCTAGCGTGGTCTAATGTACTTGCATAGGCTGATGAGCAGTCTAGCATAGGCTGAATGTACTTGTATAGGCTAGCATAGGCTGATGGGCAGGCTAGCATGGCCTAATGTACTTGTATAGGCTAGCATAGCCTAATGTACTTGTATAGGCTAGCATAGGCTGATGGGGAGGCTAGCATGGTCTAATGTACTTGTATAGGCTAGCATGGCCTAATGTACTTGTATAGGCTGACATAGCCTGATGGGCAGGCTAGCATGGCCTAATGTACTTGTATAGGCTAGCATAGCCTGATGGGCAGGCTAGCGTGGTCTAATGTACTTGCATAGGCTGATGAGCAGTCTAGCATAGGCTGAATGTACTTGTATAGGCTAGCATAGGCTGATGGGCAGGCTAGCGTGGCCTAATGTACTTGTATAGGCTAGCATAGCCTGATGGGCAGGCTAGCGTGGCCTAATGTACTTGCATAGGCTAGCATAGGCTGATGGGCAGGCTAGCATGGCCTAATGTACTTGTATAGGCTAGCATAGCCTGATGGGCAGGCTAGCGTGGCCTAAAGTACTTGTATAGGCTAGCACAGCCTGATGGGCAGGCTAGCGTGGCCTAATGTACTGGTATAGGCTAGCATAGGCTGATGGGCAGGCTAGCGTGGCCTAATGTACTTGTATAGGCTAGCATAGCCTGATGGGCAGGCTAGCGTGGCCTAGTGTACTTGTATAGGCTAGCATAGCCTGATGGGCAGGCTAGCATGTCTAATGTACTTGTATAGGCTAGCATAGGCTGATGGGCAGGCTAGCATGGCCTAATGTACTTGCATAGGCTGATGGGCAGGGTAGCGTGGCCTAATGTACTTGTATAGGTTAGCATAGGCTGATGGGCAGGCTAGCGTGGTCTAATGTACTTGTATAGGCTAGCATAGGCTGATGGGCAGGCTAGCGGGGCCTAATGTACTTGTATAGGCTAATGGGCAGGCTAGCGTGGCCTAATGTACTTGTATAGGTTAGCATAGGCTGATGGGCAGGCTAGCGTGGCCTAATGTACTTGTATAGGCTAGCATAGGCTGATGGGCAGGCTAGCGTGGCCTAATGTACCTGCATAGGCTGATGGGCAGGCTAGCGTGGCCTAATGTACTTGTATAGGCTAGCATGGCCTAATGTACTTGTATAGGCTAGCATAGGCTGATGGGCAGGCTAGCGTGGCTTAATGTACTTGTATAGGCTAGCACAGCCTGATGGGCAGGCTAGCGTGGTCTAATGTACTTGTATAGGCTAGCATAGGCAATGGGCAGGCTAGCGTGGTCTAATGTACTTGTATAGGCTAGCATAGGCTGATGGGCAGGCTAGCGTGGCCTAATGTACTTGTATAGGTTAGCATAGCCTGATGGGCAGGCTAGCGTGGTCTAATGTACTTGTATAGGCTAGCATAGGCTGATGGGCAGGCTAGCGTGGCCTAATGTACCTGCATAGGCTAGCGTGGTCTAATGTACTTGTATAGGCTAGCATAGGCAATGGGCAGGCTAGCGTGGTCTAATGTACTAGTATAGGCTAGCATAGGCTGATGGGCAGACTAGTGTGGCCTAATGTACTTGTATAGGTTAGCATAGGCTGATGGGCAGGCTAGCGTGGCCTAATTTACTTGTATAGGCTAGCATAGCCTGATGGGCAGACTAGTGTGGCCTAATGTACTTGTATAGGCTAGCATAGCCTGATGGGCAGGCTAGCGTGGTCTAATGTACTTGTATAGGCTAGCATAGCCTGATGGCAGGCTAGCGTGGTCTAATGTACTTGTATAGGCTAGCATAGGCTGATGGGCAGGCTAGCGTGGCCTAATGTACTTGTATAGGCTAGCATAGCCTGATGGGCAGGCTAGCGTGGTCTAATGTACTTGTATAGGCTAGCATAGGCTGATGGGCAGGCTAGCGTGGCCTAATGTACTTGTATAGGCTAGCATAGCCTGATGGGCAGGCTAGCGTGGCCTAATGTACCTGTATAGGCTAGCATAGCCTGATGGGCAGGCTAGCGTGGTTTAATGTACTTGTATAGGCTAGCATAGCCTGATGGGCAGGCTAGCGTGGTTTAATGTACTTGTATAGGCTAGCATAGCCTGATGGGCAGGCTAGCGTGGTCTAATGTACTTGTATATGCTGGCATAGGCTGATGTACATGTATAGGCTAGCATAGGCTGATGTATAGGCTAACATGGGCTTATGTAATTGTATATGCTAGCATAGGCTGATGTAATTGTATATACTGGCACAGGCTGATGTAGAGCCTAACATGGACTGATGTATAGGCTAACATGGGCTTATGTAATTGTATATGCTAGCATAGGCTGATGTAATTGTATATGCTGGCATAGCTGATATAGAGCCTAACATGGACTGATGTACGTGTATATGCTAGCATAGGCTGATGTAATTGTATATGCTGGCATAGGCTGATGTAGAGACTAACATGGACTGATGTACATGTATAGGCTAACATGGGCTTATGTAATTGTATATGCTAGCATAGGCTGATGTAGAGCCTAACATGGACTGATGTAGAGGCTTACATGGGCTGATGTAGAGCCTAACATGGACTGATGTAGAGGGTAACATGGGCTGATGTACTTGTATAGGCTAACATAGCCTAAATGTACTTGTATATGCTAGCAAAGGCTGATGTAGAGCCTAACATGGACTGATGTAGAGGCTAACATAGGCTGATGTATAGGCTAACGTAGCCTAAATGTACTTGTATAGGCTGACATAGGCTGATGGGCAGGCTAGCATGGTCTAATGTACTTGTATAGGCTAGCATGGCCTAATGTACTTGTATAGGCTAGCATGGCCTAATGTACTTGTATAGGCTAGCATGGCCTAATGTACTTGTATAGGCTAGCATAGCCTGATGGGCAGGCTAGCGTGGTCTAATGTACTTGCATAGGCTGATGAGCAGTCTAGCATAGGCTGAATGTACTTGTATAGGCTAGCATAGGCTGATGGGCAGGCTAGCGTGGCATAATGTACTTGTATAGGCTAGCATAGCCTGATGGGCAGGCTAGCGTGGCCTAATGTACTTGTATAGGCTAGCATAGGCTGATGGGCAGGCTAGCATGGCCTAATGTACTTGTATAGGCTAGCATAGCCTAATGTACTTGTATAGGCTGACATAGCCTGATGGGCAGGCTAGCATGGTCTAATGTACTTGTATAGGCTAGCATGGCCTAATGTACTTGTATAGGCTAGCATAGCCTGATGGGCAGGCTAGCATGGCCTAATGTACTTGTATAGGCTAGCATAGGCTGATGGGCAGGCTAGCATGGCCTAATGTACTTGTATAGGCTAGCATAGCCTAATGTACTTGTATAGGCTAGCATAGGCTGATGGGCAGGCTAGCATGGTCTAATGTACTTGTATAGGCTAGCATGGCCTAATGTACTTGTATAGGCTGACATAGCCTGATGGGCAGGCTAGCATGGCCTAATGTACTTGTATAGGCTAGCATAGCCTGATGGGCAGGCTAGCGTGGTCTAATGTACTTGCATAGGCTGATGAGCAGTCTAGCATAGGCTGAATGTACTTGTATAGGCTAGCATAGGCTGATGGGCAGACTAGTGTGGCCTAATGTACTTGTATAGGTTAGCATAGGCTGATGGGCAGGCTAGCGTGGCCTAATTTACTTGTATAGGCTAGCATAGCCTGATGGGCAGACTAGTGTGGCCTAATGTACTTGTATAGGCTAGCATAGCCTGATGGGCAGGCTAGCGTGGTCTAATGTACTTGTATAGGCTAGCATAGCCTGATGGGCAGGCTAGCGTGGTCTAATGTACTTGTATAGGCTAGCATAGGCTGATGGGCAGGCTAGCGTGGCCTAATGTACTTGTATAGGCTAGCATAGCCTGATGGGCAGGCTAGCATGGTCTAATGTACTTGTATAGGCTAGCATAGGCTGATGGGCAGGCTAGCGTGGCCTAATGTACTTGTATAGGCTAGCATAGTCTGATGGGCAGGCTAGCGTGGCCTAATGTACCTGTATAGGCTAGCATAGCCTGATGGGCAGGCTAGCGTGGTTTAATGTACTTGTATAGGCTAGCATAGCCTGATGGGCAGGCTAGCGTGGTCTAATGTACTTGTATATGCTGGCATAGGCTGATGTACATGTATAGGCTAGCATAGGCTGATGTATAGGCTAACATGGGCTTATGTAATTGTATATGCTAGCATAGGCTGATGTAATTGTATATACTGGCACAGGCTGATGTAGAGCCTAACATGGACTGATGTATAGGCTAACATGGGCTTATGTAATTGTATATGCTAGCATAGGCTGATGTAATTGTATATGCTGGCATAGCTGATATAGAGCCTAACATGGACTGATGTACGTGTATATGCTAGCATAGGCTGATGTAATTGTATATGCTGGCATAGGCTGATGTAGAGACTAACATGGACTGATGTACATGTATAGGCTAACATGGGCTTATGTAATTGTATATGCTAGCATAGGCTGATGTAGAGCCTAACATGGACTGATGTAGAGGCTTACATGGGCTGATGTAGAGCCTAACATGGACTGATGTAGAGGGTAACATGGGCTGATGTACTTGTATAGGCTAACATAGCCTAAATGTACTTGTATATGCTAGCAAAGGCTGATGTAGAGCCTAACATGGACTGATGTAGAGGCTAACATAGGCTGATGTATAGGCTAACGTAGCCTAAATGTACTTGTATAGGCTGACATAGGCTGATGGGCAGGCTAGCATGGTCTAATGTACTTGTATAGGCTAGCATGGCCTAATGTACTTGTATTGGCTAGCATGGCCTAATGTACTTGTATAGGCTAGCATAGCCTGATGGGCAGGCTAGCGTGGTCTAATGTACTTGCATAGGCTGATGAGCAGTCTAGCATAGGCTGAATGTACTTGTATAGGCTAGCATAGGCTGATGGGCAGGCTAGCGTGGCATAATGTACTTGTATAGGCTAGCATAGCCTGATGGGCAGGCTAGCGTGGCCTAATGTACTTGTATAGGCTAGCATAGGCTGATGGGCAGGCTAGCATGGCCTAATGTACTTGTATAGGCTAGCATAGCCTAATGTACTTGTATAGGCTGACATAGCCTGATGGGCAGGCTAGCATGGTCTAATGTACTTGTATAGGCTAGCATGGCCTAATGTACTTGTATTGGCTAGCATGGCCTAATGTACTTGTATAGGCTAGCATAGCCTGATGGGCAGGCTAGCGTGGTCTAATGTACTTGCATAGGCTGATGAGCAGTCTAGCATAGGCTGAATGTACTTGTATAGGCTAGCATAGGCTGATGGGCAGGCTAGCATGGCCTAATGTACTTGTATAGGCTAGCATAGCCTAATGTACTTGTATAGGCTAGCATAGGCTGATGGGGAGGCTAGCATGGTCTAATGTACTTGTATAGGCTAGCATGGCCTAATGTACTTGTATAGGCTGACATAGCCTGATGGGCAGGCTAGCATGGCCTAATGTACTTGTATAGGCTAGCATAGCCTGATGGGCAGGCTAGCGTGGTCTAATGTACTTGCATAGGCTGATGAGCAGTCTAGCATAGGCTGAATGTACTTGTATAGGCTAGCATAGGCTGATGGGCAGGCTAGCGTGGCCTAATGTACTTGTATAGGCTAGCATAGCCTGATGGGCAGGCTAGCGTGGCCTAATGTACTTGCATAGGCTAGCATAGGCTGATGGGCAGGCTAGCATGGCCTAATGTACTTGTATAGGCTAGCATAGCCTGATGGGCAGGCTAGCGTGGCCTAAAGTACTTGTATAGGCTAGCACAGCCTGATGGGCAGGCTAGCGTGGCCTAATGTACTGGTATAGGCTAGCATAGGCTGATGGGCAGGCTAGCGTGGCCTAATGTACTTGTATAGGCTAGCATAGCCTGATGGGCAGGCTAGCGTGGCCTAGTGTACTTGTATAGGCTAGCATAGCCTGATGGGCAGGCTAGCATGTCTAATGTACTTGTATAGGCTAGCATAGGCTGATGGGCAGGCTAGCATGGCCTAATGTACTTGCATAGGCTGATGGGCAGGGTAGCGTGGCCTAATGTACTTGTATAGGTTAGCATAGGCTGATGGGCAGGCTAGCGTGGTCTAATGTACTTGTATAGGCTAGCATAGGCTGATGGGCAGGCTAGCGGGGCCTAATGTACTTGTATAGGCTAATGGGCAGGCTAGCGTGGCCTAATGTACTTGTATAGGTTAGCATAGGCTGATGGGCAGGCTAGCGTGGCCTAATGTACTTGTATAGGCTAGCATAGGCTGATGGGCAGGCTAGCGTGGCCTAATGTACCTGCATAGGCTGATGGGCAGGCTAGCGTGGCCTAATGTACTTGTATAGGCTAGCATGGCCTAATGTACTTGTATAGGCTAGCATAGGCTGATGGGCAGGCTAGCGTGGCTTAATGTACTTGTATAGGCTAGCACAGCCTGATGGGCAGGCTAGCGTGGTCTAATGTACTTGTATAGGCTAGCATAGGCAATGGGCAGGCTAGCGTGGTCTAATGTACTTGTATAGGCTAGCATAGGCTGATGGGCAGGCTAGCGTGGCCTAATGTACTTGTATAGGTTAGCATAGCCTGATGGGCAGGCTAGCGTGGTCTAATGTACTTGTATAGGCTAGCATAGGCTGATGGGCAGGCTAGCGTGGCCTAATGTACCTGCATAGGCTAGCGTGGTCTAATGTACTTGTATAGGCTAGCATAGGCAATGGGCAGGCTAGCGTGGTCTAATGTACTAGTATAGGCTAGCATAGGCTGATGGGCAGACTAGTGTGGCCTAATGTACTTGTATAGGTTAGCATAGGCTGATGGGCAGGCTAGCGTGGCCTAATTTACTTGTATAGGCTAGCATAGCCTGATGGGCAGACTAGTGTGGCCTAATGTACTTGTATAGGCTAGCATAGCCTGATGGGCAGGCTAGCGTGGTCTAATGTACTTGTATAGGCTAGCATAGCCTGATGGCAGGCTAGCGTGGTCTAATGTACTTGTATAGGCTAGCATAGGCTGATGGGCAGGCTAGCGTGGCCTAATGTACTTGTATAGGCTAGCATAGCCTGATGGGCAGGCTAGCGTGGTCTAATGTACTTGTATAGGCTAGCATAGGCTGATGGGCAGGCTAGCGTGGCCTAATGTACTTGTATAGGCTAGCATAGCCTGATGGGCAGGCTAGCGTGGCCTAATGTACCTGTATAGGCTAGCATAGCCTGATGGGCAGGCTAGCGTGGTTTAATGTACTTGTATAGGCTAGCATAGCCTGATGGGCAGGCTAGCGTGGTTTAATGTACTTGTATAGGCTAGCATAGCCTGATGGGCAGGCTAGCGTGGTCTAATGTACTTGTATATGCTGGCATAGGCTGATGTACATGTATAGGCTAGCATAGGCTGATGTATAGGCTAACATGGGCTTATGTAATTGTATATGCTAGCATAGGCTGATGTAATTGTATATACTGGCACAGGCTGATGTAGAGCCTAACATGGACTGATGTATAGGCTAACATGGGCTTATGTAATTGTATATGCTAGCATAGGCTGATGTAATTGTATATGCTGGCATAGCTGATATAGAGCCTAACATGGACTGATGTACGTGTATATGCTAGCATAGGCTGATGTAATTGTATATGCTGGCATAGGCTGATGTAGAGACTAACATGGACTGATGTACATGTATAGGCTAACATGGGCTTATGTAATTGTATATGCTAGCATAGGCTGATGTAGAGCCTAACATGGACTGATGTAGAGGCTTACATGGGCTGATGTAGAGCCTAACATGGACTGATGTAGAGGGTAACATGGGCTGATGTACTTGTATAGGCTAACATAGCCTAAATGTACTTGTATATGCTAGCAAAGGCTGATGTAGAGCCTAACATGGACTGATGTAGAGGCTAACATAGGCTGATGTATAGGCTAACGTAGCCTAAATGTACTTGTATAGGCTGACATAGGCTGATGGGCAGGCTAGCATGGTCTAATGTACTTGTATAGGCTAGCATGGCCTAATGTACTTGTATAGGCTAGCATGGCCTAATGTACTTGTATAGGCTAGCATGGCCTAATGTACTTGTATAGGCTAGCATAGCCTGATGGGCAGGCTAGCGTGGTCTAATGTACTTGCATAGGCTGATGAGCAGTCTAGCATAGGCTGAATGTACTTGTATAGGCTAGCATAGGCTGATGGGCAGGCTAGCGTGGCATAATGTACTTGTATAGGCTAGCATAGCCTGATGGGCAGGCTAGCGTGGCCTAATGTACTTGTATAGGCTAGCATAGGCTGATGGGCAGGCTAGCATGGCCTAATGTACTTGTATAGGCTAGCATAGCCTAATGTACTTGTATAGGCTGACATAGCCTGATGGGCAGGCTAGCATGGTCTAATGTACTTGTATAGGCTAGCATGGCCTAATGTACTTGTATAGGCTAGCATAGCCTGATGGGCAGGCTAGCATGGCCTAATGTACTTGTATAGGCTAGCATAGGCTGATGGGCAGGCTAGCATGGCCTAATGTACTTGTATAGGCTAGCATAGCCTAATGTACTTGTATAGGCTAGCATAGGCTGATGGGCAGGCTAGCATGGTCTAATGTACTTGTATAGGCTAGCATGGCCTAATGTACTTGTATAGGCTGACATAGCCTGATGGGCAGGCTAGCATGGCCTAATGTACTTGTATAGGCTAGCATAGCCTGATGGGCAGGCTAGCGTGGTCTAATGTACTTGCATAGGCTGATGAGCAGTCTAGCATAGGCTGAATGTACTTGTATAGGCTAGCATAGGCTGATGGGCAGGCTAGCGTGGCCTAATGTACTTGTATAGGCTAGCATAGCCTGATGGGCAGGCTAGCGTGGCCTAATGTACTTGTATAGGCTAGCATAGGCTGATGGGCAGGCTAGCATGGCCTAATGTACTTGTATAGGCTAGCATAGCCTGATGGGCAGGCTAGCGTGGCCTAAAGTCCTTGTATAGGCTAGCACAGCCTGATGGGCAGGCTAGCGAGGCCTAATGTACTTGTATAGGCTAGCATAGCCTGATGGGCAGGCTAGCGTGGCCTAATGTACCTGTATAGGCTAGCATAGCCTGATGGGCAGGCTAGCGTGGTTTAATGTACTTGTATAGGCTAGCATAGCCTGATGGGCAGGCTAGCGTGGTTTAATGTACTTGTATAGGCTAGCATAGCCTGATGGGCAGGCTAGCGTGGTCTAATGTACTTGTATATGCTGGCATAGGCTGATGTACATGTATAGGCTAGCATAGGCTGATGTATAGGCTAACATGGGCTTATGTAATTGTATATGCTAGCATAGGCTGATGTAATTGTATATACTGGCACAGGCTGATGTAGAGCCTAACATGGACTGATGTATAGGCTAACATGGGCTTATGTAATTGTATATGCTAGCATAGGCTGATGTAATTGTATATGCTGGCATAGCTGATATAGAGCCTAACATGGACTGATGTACGTGTATATGCTAGCATAGGCTGATGTAATTGTATATGCTGGCATAGGCTGATGTAGAGACTAACATGGACTGATGTACATGTATAGGCTAACATGGGCTTATGTAATTGTATATGCTAGCATAGGCTGATGTAGAGCCTAACATGGACTGATGTAGAGGCTTACATGGGCTGATGTAGAGCCTAACATGGACTGATGTAGAGGGTAACATGGGCTGATGTACTTGTATAGGCTAACATAGCCTAAATGTACTTGTATATGCTAGCAAAGGCTGATGTAGAGCCTAACATGGACTGATGTAGAGGCTAACATAGGCTGATGTATAGGCTAACGTAGCCTAAATGTACTTGTATAGGCTGACATAGGCTGATGGGCAGGCTAGCATGGTCTAATGTACTTGTATAGGCTAGCATGGCCTAATGTACTTGTATAGGCTAGCATGGCCTAATGTACTTGTATAGGCTAGCATGGCCTAATGTACTTGTATAGGCTAGCATAGCCTGATGGGCAGGCTAGCGTGGTCTAATGTACTTGCATAGGCTGATGAGCAGTCTAGCATAGGCTGAATGTACTTGTATAGGCTAGCATAGGCTGATGGGCAGGCTAGCGTGGCATAATGTACTTGTATAGGCTAGCATAGCCTGATGGGCAGGCTAGCGTGGCCTAATGTACTTGTATAGGCTAGCATAGGCTGATGGGCAGGCTAGCATGGCCTAATGTACTTGTATAGGCTAGCATAGCCTAATGTACTTGTATAGGCTGACATAGCCTGATGGGCAGGCTAGCATGGTCTAATGTACTTGTATAGGCTAGCATGGCCTAATGTACTTGTATAGGCTAGCATAGCCTGATGGGCAGGCTAGCATGGCCTAATGTACTTGTATAGGCTAGCATAGGCTGATGGGCAGGCTAGCATGGCCTAATGTACTTGTATAGGCTAGCATAGCCTAATGTACTTGTATAGGCTAGCATAGGCTGATGGGCAGGCTAGCATGGTCTAATGTACTTGTATAGGCTAGCATGGCCTAATGTACTTGTATAGGCTGACATAGCCTGATGGGCAGGCTAGCATGGCCTAATGTACTTGTATAGGCTAGCATAGCCTGATGGGCAGGCTAGCGTGGTCTAATGTACTTGCATAGGCTGATGAGCAGTCTAGCATAGGCTGAATGTACTTGTATAGGCTAGCATAGGCTGATGGGCAGGCTAGCGTGGCCTAATGTACTTGTATAGGCTAGCATAGCCTGATGGGCAGGCTAGCGTGGCCTAATGTACTTGTATAGGCTAGCATAGGCTGATGGGCAGGCTAGCATGGCCTAATGTACTTGTATAGGCTAGCATAGCCTGATGGGCAGGCTAGCGTGGCCTAAAGTACTTGTATAGGCTAGCACAGCCTGATGGGCAGGCTAGCGTGGCCTAATGTACTTGTATAGGCTAGCATAGCCTGATGGGCAGGCTAGCGTGGCCTAGTGTACTTGTATAGGCTAGCATAGCCTGATGGGCAGGCTAGCATGTCTAATGTACTTGTATAGGCTAGCATAGGCTAATGGGCAGGCTAGCATGGCCTAATGTACTTGCATAGGCTGATGGGCAGGGTAGCGTGGCCTAATGTACTTGTATAGGTTAGCATAGGCTGATGGGCAGGCTAGCGTGGTCTAATGTACTTGTATAGGCTAGCATAGGCTGATGGGCAGGCTAGCGGGGCCTAATGTACTTGTATAGGCTAATGGGCAGGCTAGCGTGGCCTAATGTACTTGTATAGGTTAGCATAGGCTGATGGGCAGGCTAGCGTGGCCTAATGTACTTGTATAGGCTAGCATAGGCTGATGGGCAGGCTAGCGTGGCCTAATGTACTTGTATAGGCTAGCATAGGCTGATGGGCAGGCTAGCATGGCCTAATGTACTTGTATAGGCTAGCATAGGCTGATGGGCAGGCTAGCGTGGCTTAATGTACTTGTATAGGCTAGCACAGCCTGATGGGCAGGCTAGCGTGGTCTAATGTACTTGTATAGGCTAGCATAGGCAATGGGCAGGCTAGCGTGGTCTAATGTACTTGTATAGGCTAGCATAGGCTGATGGGCAGGCTACTGTGGCCTAATGTACTTGTATAGGCTAGCATAGCCTGATGGGCAGGCTAGCGTGGTCTAATGTACTTGTATAGGCTAGCATAGGCTGATGGGCAGGCTAGCGTGGCCTAATGTACCTGCATAGGCTAGCGTGGTCTAATGTACTTGTATAGGCTAGCATAGGCAATGGGCAGACTAGCGTGGTCTAATGTACTTGTATAGGCTAGCATAGGCTGATGGGCAGACTAGTGTGGCCTAATGTACTTGTATAGGTTAGCATAGGCTGATGGGCAGGCTAGCGTGGCCTAATTTACTTGTATAGGCTAGCATAGCCTGATGGGCAGACTAGTGTGGCCTAATGTACTTGTATAGGCTAGCATAGGCTGATGGGCAGGCTAGCGTGGCCTAATGTACTTGTATAGGCTAGCATAGCCTGATGGGCAGGCTAGCGTGGTTTAATGTACTTGTATAGGCTAGCATAGCCTGATGGGCAGGCTGGCGTGGTCTAATGTACTTGTATAGGCTAGCATAGGCTAATGGGCAGGCTAGCGTGGTCTAATGTACTTGTATAGGCTAGCATAGGCTGATGGGCAGGCTAGCGTGGCCTAATGTACTTGTATAGGCTAGCATAGCCTGATGGGCAGGCTAGCGTGGTCTAATGTACTTGTATAGGCTAGCATAGCCTGATGGGCAGGCTAGCGTGGTCTAATGTACTTGTATAGGCCAGCATAGGCTGATGGGCAGGCTAGCGTGGCCTAATGTACTTGTATAGGCTAGCATAGCCTGATGGGCAGGCTAGCGTGGTCTAATGTACTTGTATAGGCTAGCATAGGCTGATGGGCAGGCTAGCATGGCCTAATGTACTTGTATAGGCTAGAATAGCCTGATGGGCAGGCTAGCGTGGCCTAATGTACCTGTATAGGCTAGCATAGCCTGATGGGGAGGCTAGCGTGGTTTAATGTACTTGTATAGGCTAGCATAGCCTGATGGGCAGTCTAGCGTGGTCTAATGTACTTGTATAGGCTAGCATAGGCTGATGGGCAGGCTAGCGTGGTCTAATGTACTTGTATAGGCTAGCATAACCTGATGGGCAGGCTAGCGTGGTCTAATGTACTTGTATAGGCTAGCATAGCCTGATGGGCAGGCTAGCGTGGTCTAATGTACTTGTATAGGCTAGCATAGGCTGATGGGCAGGCTAGCGTGGCCTAATGTACTTGTATAGGCTAGCATAACCTGACGGGCAGGCTAGCGTGGTCTAATGTACTTGTATAGGCTAGCATAGGCTGATGGGCAGGCTAGTGTGGCCTAATGTACTTGTATAGACTAGCATAGCCTGATGGGCAGGCTAGCGTGGCGTAATGTACCTGTATAGGCTAGCATAGTCTGATGGGCAGGCTAGCGTGGCCTAATGTACTTGTATAGGCTAGCATAGGCTGATGGGCAGGCTAGCGTGGCCTAATGTACTTGTATAGGCTAGCATAGGCTGATGGGAAGGCTAGCCTGGCCTAATGTACTTGTATAGGCTAGCATAGGCTAATGTAGAGGCTAACATGGGCTGATGTACCTGTATATACGTAGCAGTATAGGCTGATGTAGAGGTTAACTTAGCCTAATGCACTTGTATAGGCTGATCTGTAGGCTATAGAGGTCTGAACGGGGTTGGGCCTAGGCCCGGCCCGGCTTGCAGGCCGGGTTCGGGTCTAATTTGAAAAATAGTGATAGCTTCACGGGTGATCAGCCGTGTTAAATTTAAGAAGGTCGAGCTTTCGGCCATTATACTCTCCATGGCCATCTTCAGGACATTGTCGAAAGCTCGACCTTCTTAAATTTAACACGGCTGATCACCCGTGAAGCTCTTATCACTAATGTTCGCCGTGAAAGCTTCAAATCTTACATTAATTTGAAAAATGCTTCTCGGGCCGGGCCTGGACTTGAAAATTAAGGGAATAAACAACTGAAAATGGATTTTTAAAATATTTCAGCCAAGTTAGCTGAACATTTATTTTCAATGCTGTCTTATACCAGCATTAGAGGGTTTTGAATTTTAGTTTCCCACTTACACAATGTTGAATCTGGATTTTATTATGTTATGCCAAATGCTCTACATGACGAAATTAAAAAAAATGCCTATTTTTAAGGTTCTATTATACTTATCTGATTATAATGTAAAATCTGCCATACAAATTTGTTTTATTAGCCTCAGCTCAAAAGACAATAGTTTTTAAATTCTGTCGCTGGAAATTTCTAGTATAAAGTTTTATAAGCTGCAAGTTTCTTAGCAACTCAAAAGCATGCAAAAGAAAAAAAAAGTATATGGCAGATTTAGTTGTTTGTGTTTTGGGAATGATACGAAGAATTGCATGAAAACTGCATCATGTGGAATTTTCAATAAGTGAATATGGTGAAAACTTAATTTTCAAAAACCTTAAATTTTAAAATGAAAAACATTGTTATTCCACATTGTTAGGGTACATTATGCAACTACAAGTATTTGTAATATAAAAACTCAAAACACATTTAGTATTTTTAAAGCCATGGAATACAAATGCAATGTTTTGCCAGATTTGTACTAAATTTCAGTGGTACATTCACTTAGGAGGCAAAAAATGTATCATATTTCTTGGTCACCTATGTTGAAATGCCGAGAATAGCACAATTACCGCAGCATTTCTTTACTAGGAATTCTAAATGATTATTCTGCTGACACATTTTAAATGCTGCTACTGATGCTAGCCAAAGCACAGAATGAGAGGGTTTGCAACAATATTATTTCTCACTACTCGGCTGCAATTCAATCCTTTCACTTATTCTATGTATACAATCTTACACTCTTATCTCAAAGCCAAGGTGTATTTGATTCTTTCATACTGCTAGTAACGCATGTTTCTTCCTGCTTCGTAAAGTGTAAACACAGCATCAATGTTTATACTGATACAATTACAGTTTGTTTTGTGGCTAATGCTGTAGTAATGTTACTGCATCATTATTGTTCAGCATTTCTCCAAATTAAAACGTTTATTTTATTATTATCATGACATGAATCACTATATATATCAGACATCAGGGCCATTGCCCATTAGTCAGCATCACCAAGTTGCAACATACAAGTTGTGACACTTTTATTTTTCATGGCCCTTCTGTCTTACAACCAAGTTATATGTAGAAAAAAATATCTCGTCAGCATTTGATACTGGCAACCAAAGACACTGAAGGGACTTTTCATAGAAAAGGTGGTAGCATTCATCAAGTGCGAGTATTGAAAGAAATTTTAGTGCAGCAGGATTAGTTATTCAAGAACGTCGAACCAACCTGAGCAGCCAGAGTGTGGATTCCATTCTCTTTCTGCACGACAATTTGGGTCGTTAAACATGGTGAGTCCTTAGTCCAATAACTTATAATTAATGTTTACTTTGATTTAAAACATGCACAGGCATGTACATATCCATTGTAGAAATAATTATAACTAGAGACCGGAACTTAGGCGGAATGCCTTTTTAAATGTGTCAAATTTATCTTCAATTTGAAAATGAATCTGTACGAATTATACCTTTGTGATTGAAATGACACAGTTTTATATTGCCTTTTTAAATTGTCTATTTTACAAAATATATGCTTTTTGATGCCTTTATTTAATTATTTATTAATTATTAAACATTTTCTTCAGGTACATTTTATTTCAACAACCGTTAGACCGTGACAATGAAAGCTACTTCGCCGAATGTATACTATTGTCTTTAAGTTGCAGACGACATAGGCATCCCTCATTCAATTCATTATTTTCTTTGCAACAATGAGTGCTGCCGCACAAATAAACATATAGATAAAAAAAAGCATTTGGATTATCACGTGTGTTTATTTTAAAATGCAATAATGAGCAGGTACGGGTCTAACTTTGATTTGCTTTCAGTTTTCATTGCGATGTAGCTAGCAGCAAGGTGCTGAAATTCAATGTTCCTTTATGCACTAAATTACACAGTTATGTTAATACTTTTGGGTCCAGCATATTTTGTACCGACGGTAAAGTACTTACATGTAAAATACGCGAGCAGTCAGTGAACTACGAAAAGAAGTATTTTATATCACAACATATCGGCACAATCAAACAGGGCTACAGGCAGAAGATTCGTTTGCTTCCAACAGTAATTACAACATCGAGTCAAAAATCCCAGTTTGCATTTGACTTATGTAGTTTTCTTCAGCGCCAGAATCACTTTCTGGAAATTACAGAATCCTACATTATCACAGTTTTTGGAGAAGTATGCTAACCAATCTGTACCTAGCGAGTCAAGTTTGTGAAAATATTACTTAACCGAATGTTACGATGTCACAATGAAAATAACTAAAGATAAAATGAAAAATAAGATGATCTGGGATATCGATGAGTCAACTGATACCATAGGTCGTTCCATTGCCAATTTGTTAATGGACAATTAGATCCTACAGAAGATGAATCAATGAAATCATTCCTGCTTACTACAGTGTCTTGAGAAAGTTAACAATTCAACTATTGTGCAGTTATTCACCAGTTCATTAAATTTGCTGCGGCCTGAAGACACCTTACTTTTCGTCAATGACGCTGCATCATATATGAAAAAGGCTGGAATAGCATTTAAAAGTTTTGTTTCCAAACATGCTTCACATGACCTGCGTAGCACATGGTGTTAGAAGAAATACGATGCTTGTTTCTGGATGTTAGCAAATGTATTTCCAGTATTAAGAAGATCTTTGTATAAGCCTCATCAAGAATCCTGACATTTAAGTTCATTACACCAGATGTAACCCCCCCCCCCCCCCCAACCTATAACGAGATATGGGGACATGTATTGCGGCAGTACTTCGTTTAAAACTTTGAAGTTCTTTAAAATATGACAATCAGTTATTGAATAGAGTAATGGATTATTGGGTTTCTCTTATTGCCTGTTTTAGTATTTATAATTCCTTTTTTTCTGCCTATTTTAACTATTTACAATGTCTTTTTGCCTGCCTCTCTTAATGATTTATAATGCTTAAACTTCCCACCTCCTAATTTCTGCTATGGCCAACTGCGGATAGCTTACAACAGATTGACTACATTAATATTGTTTTATAATCCTATATTGCCCTGATAAACCCTTAGAAACACACCAATAACCTTCTCCTCAAACTTGGTAAAAAAGGTTATTTGTAAGGCTTTAAGGAGAATTTATCATGATTTCAAAACAATATTAATGTACTAACATTATTTATGCAGGTACCCAAAATTCGCTAGCATAAGTATTTGGACCAAAATTAGATTTTAGGAAATAAATAATCATAGTAATAATATCGTCAATAACTGCTGGATAATTTTGTTTAAAAGAAAATTGCACAATCGGGCTTGGGTCGGGCCCGGGCCATGGCCTATACACTATTCTCGGGCTTGGGCCGGGCCCGGGCCATGACCTAATGACTCTTCTCTTGCTGGGCCTGGGCTTGGTTGGTACCGGGCCGAGGTTAAGATAATCGGCCCGTGCAGACCTCTCGTAGGCTAGCATAGCCTAATGTACTTGTGTAGGCTAGCATAGCCTAATGTACTTGTATAGGCTAGCATAGGCTGATCTACTTGTACTTGTATAGGCTAACAGCCTAATGTACTTGTGTAGGCTAGCATAGCCTAATGTACTTGTGTAGGCTAGCATAGCCTAATGTACTTGTGTAGGCTAGCATAGCCTAATGTACTTGTGTAGGCTAGCATAGGCTACTTTACTTGTATAGGCTAGCATAGCCTAATGTACTTGTACAGGCTAGCATAGCCTGATGTACTTGTACAGGCTAGCATAGGCTGATGTAGAGGCTAGCATAGCCTAATGTAATTGTATAGGCTACCATAGGCTGATGTATAGGCTAACATAGCCTGATGTACTTGCATAGGCTAGCACAGGCTGATGTACTTGTATAGGCTAGCATAGGCTGATATACTTGTATAGGCTAGCACAGGCTGATGTAGAGGCTAGCATAGCCTGATGTACTTGTATAGGCTAGCATAGGCTGATGTACTTGTATAGACTAGCATAGACTGATGTATAGGCTAGCATAGCCTGATGTACTTGTATAGGCTAGCACAGGCTGATGTAGAGGCTAGCATAGCCTGATGTACTTGTATAGGCTAACATAGCCTGATGTACTTGTATAGGCTAGCATAGGCTACTTTACTTGTATAGGCTAGCATAGCCTAATGTATAGGCTAGCATAGCCTGATGTACTTGTATAGGCTAGCATAGCCTGATGTACTTGTACAGGCTAGCATAGGCTGATGTATAGGCTAGCATAGCCTGATGTACTTGTATAGGCTGATGTAGAGGCTAGCATAGCCTAATGTAATTGTATAGGCTACCATAGGCTGATGTATAGGCTAACATAGCCTGATGTACTTGTATAGGCTAGCACAGGCTGATGTACTTGTATAGGCTAGCATAGGCTGATATACTTGTATAGGCTAGCATAGGCTGATGGGCAGGCTAGCGTGGCCTAATGTACTTGTATAGGCTAGCATAGCCTGATGGGCAGGCTAGCGTGGTCTAATGTACTTGTATAGGCTAGCATAGGCTGATGGGCAGGCTAGTGTGGCCTAATGTACTTGTATAGGCTAGCATAGCCTGATGGGCAGGCTAGCGTGGCCTAATGTACCTGTATAGGCTAGCATAGCCTGATGGGCAGGCCAGCATGGTCTAATGTACTTGTATAGGCTAGCATAGGCTGATGTACTTGTATAGACTAGCATAGACTGATGTATAGGCTAGCATAGCCTGATGTACTTGTATAGGCTAGCACAGGCTGATGTAGCGGCTAGCATAGCCTGATGTACTTGTATAGGCTAGCATAGGCTACTTTACTTGTATAGGCTAGCATAGCCTAATGTACTTGTACAGGCTAGCATAGCCTGATGTACTTCTATAGACTAGCATAGACTGATGTATAGGCTAGCATAGCCTGATGTACTTGCATAGGCTAGCACAGGCTGATGTAGAGGCTAGCATAGCCTGATGTACTTGATAGGCTAACATAGCCTGATGTACTTGTATAGGCTAGTATAGCCTGATGTACTTGTATAGGCTAGCATGGCCTAATGTACTTGTATAGGCTAGTATAGCCTGATGTACTTGTATAGGCTAGCATGGCCTAATGTACTTGTATAGGCTAGCATAGCCTGATGTAGAGGCTAGCATAGCCTGATGTACTTGATAGGCTAACATAGCCTGATGTACTTGTATAGGCTAGTATAGCCTGATGTACTTGTATAGGCTAGCATGGCCTAATGTACTTGTATAGGCTAGCATAGGCTGATGTACTTGTATAGGCTAGCATAGGCTGATGTACTTGTATAGGCTAACAGCCTGATGTACATGTATAGGCTAACAGCCTGATGTACATGTATAGGCTAGCATAGCCTAATGTACTTGTATACGCTAACAGCCTGATGTACATGTATAGGCTAGCATAGCCTAATGTACTTGTATAGGCTAACAGCCTGATGTACATGTATAGGCTAACATAGCCTGATGTACTTGTATAGGGTAGCATAGCCTGATGTACTTGTATAGGCTAACATAGCCTGATGTACTTGTATAGGCTAGGATAGCCTGATGTACTTGTATAGGCCAACATAGCCTGATGTACTTGTATAGGCTAGCATAGCCTGATGTACTTGTATAGGCTAGCATAGCCTAATGTACTTGTTAAGGCTAACAGCCTGATGTACTTGTGTAGGCTAGCATAGCCTAATGTACTTGTATAGGCTAGCATAGGCTGTAGTAGTTGTATAGGCTAGCATAGGCTGAAGTAGTATCAACTATCAATTGAGGCCAAAGGTAAGAAATTTTTGTATGGTTACTGCCAAATTAGTACCATAACTGCTACCTGAAGTGCATTTAGTTCATTGCTAAGAACAACTCTTAGCAGTTGACAAACATTTGGGCCAGCTTCCGATAAGCACCTGAGACCATCATACAGGTCCCATAAAGGAAGCTGGAAAAGGAGAAATGATCAAAGGAAGAAAACTTTCTGACTATATTTCTTAAAAGGAATTAACTGAAAAGTACTATAACAACACACTTTGTTACAGTGAATAGATATGTTATTCAAAAGTATTTCACAAGTGTTTGCCTTGCCATATTGATAGGATTCACATTTATCTTTTTTTCAAAGGCTGTATTCACATCTCAGTTTTTTATAGTAGAATGTAGCAATTAAAAAAAAATTGGTGTTTGAATTCTTGTATTGCTTTAAAATGTCACCTATAGGCTTGAAAAGCACAGTCAAATGAAACGAAGAAAAGTGGGTTTACATTTGGAATCATTCACTTTCTTCTTTACTCTTTTCTCTATCTGATCGACGTGACTTCTTCTTCCGATGACTTCTATGACCTGGACTTCTACTTCTGCTTTTATGCCGACGTGAACGCCTTTCCGTACTTCTGCTTCTTGATCTATGGCGATGTGACCTGAAGAAGAAATATCAATATATGATTACCATTATTCAGTTTTTACTGTTGAATGTTTTGTTATTCGAAGAAAAAACTGCACCTATAAACAGTGAAGCAATATAGAATATGTAGACAAGGCTTCACTTATCTCTAAAGTATCACACCCTTGGTGCTACTTAAAAACTCATGAAACTGCAGTCTGCCTTTTAATTTCACAACTTACATCAAAGATAAGTGAAACCTAGTCTCTATATATTTATTATATTTGTTGAAATGCTTTGTTATCTCCTAGGGGAAAAAAATATGCACCAACTTCAAAAGAACAGGAGAATGACAAATAAAAATGAGACAAAAGTTTCAGAGGTAAAATCAGGACTGCAAAATTCAATGCCATAGCTGGGATTTGAACCATGGATCTTCCACTTCACATGCAGCTGCTCTAACCACTAAGCTACCATGGCCAACTTGCCAGCATGACATTAAATTCCCCAACTGATTCGTATTTTCCCGGTAGACCACAAGGGAATCTTGCATCTGAAATAAGCACTCCAAGGGCGACTTACAACTTTAAGTACTTATGTCCTGGGTTTAAATAACCTTTATACGAGGTTTGTTCATACGAGGTAATGTGCCACATTTTTTTTCTCTGAACATATTTATTAAGAATCAGAATTTGGTGACAAATACCTCAATGTCTTGTCCATGTCCTATTTTTCTACGCAGTCTCCATCACATTCTATGGCCTTACGCCAACGTTGTGGGAGAGCATGTATTCCGCACTGATAAAAGTTCTTGTCCTGTAGGCGCAGTCATGTTGTCACTGCGTGAGTGACACTCTCGTCTTCAAAGTGTGTCCCCTATAGAGAATCTTTAAGTGGCCCAAAGAGATGGAAGTCTGAGGGTGGCAGGTCTGGACTATTGGGTGGATGAGGCAATGATATCCAATCCAACTTGGCGATGTGTTCCCGGGTTCTCAGACTTCTGTGTGGGCGTGGATTATCATGTTGGAGTAAGATTTCTGCTGGATTCTTGTCAGATCAATCACGTTGGAAACATTTCTTGAGTTTATTCAGTCTTCACGTATGCCTCTCAATTAATGGTTGACCCTCTTGGCATCACATCCATAAGAATGATGCCATCACAATCCCAGAAGACTGTCACCATGACTTTTCTGGCAGAAGGGGTTGTCTTCTTGAATGTTTTCTTTTTTGGTGGATGAGGATGACGCCACTGCATGGACAACCTTTTTGTTTCTGGCGCGAAGTGGTGCACCCAGCTTTCATCCCCTGTAATGATCCAAGACAGAAAGGCCTCTCCGTTGGTCTCAAAACGCTCCAACAATTCAGATGAAATGGTCTTTCTTTGAATCTTGTGGTCTGCTGTGAGAATTCGTAGAACCCATCGTGAGAACATCTTCGAATATCTGAGAGCCTCGATCATTGCAGACCCACTTCTAATGCTGACTGACAACTGTAGAGCCAATTGTCGAGTTGTGATGAGCTGGTTGGCACGAATAATGGCACCTGCATGATTCAGCATGTCTGGAGCAGTGGCTGTGACAGGACATCTTAAGTGTGGCTGATCGTGGAGCTCTGTTTCTGCATTTCCTGAGGCTTTAAATTTCTTTACCCATCGCCCAACAATACTCCTATCAACTGCAGCATTGCTATACACTGCACACAAAACGTTTATGGATGTTTGCCACAGTTTCTTTTTCTGCACACATGAATTCAATAACAGCACGCTGCTTGTAACGTGAGTCATGTGTAGATGCCATTTTGGCACTGTACAATGGCTCTGCCATCTGCCGGAACGGTTCGAAACTCAACCGGCACACAGAAGAAACATCAATGTGAAGCACCTACATGGACGTTGGTCTATATATATCAATGGATTTTTAAACAAATGTAGGGCATTATATATTGAACAACCCTCGTATAGTGTTTTTTTATGCCATTAACTTACTGCTGGTGTTTTTAAACACACAAACCATGGGTGGGCAATGTTTGAGAGGTAGAGTCAGGACTGAAAAATTCAATGCGATAGCCAGGACTTGAACCACAGATCTTATGCTTCACGCACGGCTGCTCTAAACACTGGAGCAGTTGGCCAACTTGCCAGTACAAATCAATTGGAGAATTTAATGTCATACTGGCAAGTTGGCCATGGTAGCTCAGTGGTTAGACCAGCTGCACGTGAAGCATGGTTCCAATCCCGGCTATGGCACTGAATTTTTCAATCCTGATTTTACCCACACACAACTTGTGTGTTTAAAAACACCGAAAGTAAGTTGGTTGGTGTAAAAAAATGATACCAGAGTACTTGGCAAAAAATGTTCATAGAACATGTTTAGCTTTACTGTAAACTTGTACGATTTAAGTAGAACCATCTGCAGTAAAATCAAGCTGAAAGGCAGATCTCCACAAAGTTTTCAGCAGTGTTAATAAGAAAATGCTGAAGTGATTTTGAATCAGTGTTCTAAATGTTAATGAGTGTTATAAAATGTGTTCAATATGTGTATAATCAACAGTGGCAATTTGCTGCATCAGTAAAATAGTTGCTTAGAGCATGTCTGGTGGAATGAATCTCTGTGACATGTCACCACATGCTGCCTTTAGAATAAGCAAGAATGTGTGTCCTGATAGATGTTGTTGTTAGCTAATGCTGGATTTCTGACAGTGAAGTCATTAATCCTCTTGCTCTCCAATATTAAGATACTGAAGAGAACAACCTGATAGATGTTATCCTTCAGATATCTCCAGAGTTAAAAATCACAGTCTTGCAGACCAAGAATTTGGAAAGCTATAGATAATGCATGATGAAGATGTTGCACTTATCAATACGCAGTGTTGTCCATCTTGCATAAAAGCAGTGGACTCAGCACAGGTACATCTTGCAGAAAGGAATCACAAACCACATATGGGTCAATCCACGTCAAATCACAGACCCGTAAAACACGACATTTTTGTAAGAGGTTCAAATTTGTTTTTATGAATAATAGGCATCAAATAAGGAGACCCGTATTTTTTTATTTCCATATTTTTAAATTATTTGCTTAGTTATGGCTATTAGAAACTAAGCAATTTCTGCGCACACTATAATATAAAATCACTTGTTACTCTATGGCCATATAGAGTTGAGAGTTGGGGTTTGGCGCACTGGAAAGGCTAAATACAATGCTTTTAACAACTTTCGATCAATCATTATTACACACAAATTTTGGACTGTTTTTTTTTATGCTACATTTTGTAAAACCAAAAATAGAATTTAAATCGATGTGTTAAAAATCTAAATAAAATACCACGTATTCCCTGACATTTTATCTATAAAATAAGACATTAAAAACTACGGAGCAAGTATAAGTGCATTCGTTACAATTTTTTTTCTGGAGGCGTGCAAGCGCTCATGGAGGACAGGAAGTAGGGATCCATTTGTACAGCTGAATTCACCGTGGAGGAAGCAAACGTTAAGCTTGAAAGTGAGTACCGAGCCAGGTGACTGCAGACAGGATGCAAACTGGTACATCAGCTTCATATGCTACTCACATAACTTCTTCTTACTAAGACAGTACAGTCCATGCAGAAAAATGTTTCCACAATGTACCTTCTTTCTGATACTCCTATGGCATCTGATATGCACTTTTGAGCTTTTTGAATTTTTTTGAAAAAATCTTCTGATGTAAGCAGTTCTTTGCATTTAGTTTCTTTCTTCATGTACACCCATACATTTGAAACAATTTATCTGTTCTGACTGCGTAATGTTTTGGTCCCTAATTTAGAATGTACAGGTGGCATAATTGATTTATGCTATGTTCAATGTCTCACAAATGCACTATATTCACTCCTTATCACAAAGATCTAACTATAACTTCAACTGCACATTGCACTAAAAAGCACCTGTGAATTAACAAGGACTGTCTCAGACCATGCAGACCTTCCCCCTCCTCCCATGTTGTACATGGTTTCATTCGCAGAATTATACAATATGAGCTGACGAAAGAGACAAAAGCTCTGGGTTTGCCTACAGGATTTCCAGTCAAGGTCAGGGGCCAAGAACGATTGGTCCAGCTGTGCTTTAAAATTACATTCCTTCATTCCTTTGTCAAAAACTGAAGCTTTAGTGAAACAATTTTCTTTCGAAGAAGGAGGTAGACGAGTAGAAATTTAAAGTTTTGTATGTAAACATCAGTTTAAAATGCATATTTTAAAAACAGTTTGGAGATGCTAATAGTGTACATATTATACTGTCAGCTAGCAGTGTTCTCCTTACTGTACTGTTGTGACGTTCATGGAACCTCAAGCAGTGAGCAGTTGCCGTAATGGAAGATGCCAATTGTGCAAGATTACGGTTGCCATCACCGCTGCCACACGACTCCGCTGCACTGGTTTGTAAGTTAATTACAACTGAACTATTAGACTCCAGTCTGATTTTTTCCTGAGAATATTGACTAAACTTCAGTATATTTTTAGTTTCTTTTCAGATTTTTAAATGGTCGAGTTTGTTTTATTATCTAACTTTAAAAATTTAATCATATGAAATATAATATTAATAATAATTAATAAAATTTTCTAATAAATATCTCACAAAACACTGCGATTTATCTTTAATTTGAGCCAAAGTTCAAGTAATTTGCTTGATTACAGTCGGAGGTATGATTGATCGAAGGGTGAGGAGCGCGTGATTTTTGGGACATTTCAAAAATTAATATCTACCAAAATTTTTTTTTTATAAAACGAAGAAACATGGGTCAAATGTATTTTGTTCCAAAACACTTTTCAAGGAAATCTGAGATATTAAGGTCAATTTTTAATATATATTGTGCAATTTGATGTGGAATGACTCATATGTACAGTGCCACATTTTGGTCCAGGTTTAATCACTTCTTTGTTCTATTAAGGTAATTGCAGAACAGAATGAACATAGGTGTGGCTGGTCTATTGCTGACTAGCCAGTGAGATGCTTGTGGCGTTGTACAGTGTGAAAAAGACAAACATATCTTTAATCCCTGTCGCCCACTTGCTGGGCAACTGGCAACGCGAAGAGAGTAACATTACTGTATTGGGTTGGATCATGTTCATTCTTGTTTTGTAGCTACTCTAGCATGTTAACCAAATTTGATTGGCATACATTCAAAAGTCCATTCTGGCCACTCTTGAGTAGTTAATAAAACTAGACAGAAATTTTAAGCTCTAATAATTCCTTTAAGATGTATGAATTGATAACTTTCATAATATGCACATAATAGTATATTACACAATAAGAGCATAATGGCAGCAATTAAGATGTGAGTATATTTTATGAAATGAGTGGTAGCAAGTTTCATAATACTCATACAATCATCTTAATTGCTATTATACTCAAGTTTCATACGGCTATTTATGCTCAACCACACGTCTAAGTTTAAAACATTTATAAGTTATTTTTAATATTCTATGCTGCATGTTATTGACACTGGTGTATGATATTTTAACTATTTGTTACTCAATTCAATTGTACATATGAGCATCGACAGTAGCACCAACTTTCGTTATGTTGGTCTTGATACAATGATATAGAGAGTATATATGCTATAACCTATATAAGAATAGACTTTCAAAAACGAGAAGACATGTTATTTATAATATTAACACTAATTATTAAATAAACATTCCATATACACTTTCAGCTATGTGGGAATGTGTGCAGATGCCAGAGTACTGATCGCTACATGTGGATCACTTGTTTGGCTGCTAGCAGTGTCATGATGACTGGTGCGCCTTTGATTGATGTCATAATGAAGAGGTGAATATAATAAGGTTCATTACAGTGGTGTATCAGTGCTACATTAGGATATGGTCGAGCATAAAAAATATTAATACATCATACCAATACAAAACAAAAATTCAAGGGAATTTTATATCTAAAAGTTATTTATGTGTGAATAAAACTATTGTGAAAATCACATGGACTTATTACTCAAAAAAAGTATCTACAGCATTGAAGAGTTAGGATATGCCCCAGCAACAAGCTTTGTTGTTCACTTTTGCTTTTAGCATGATTACACAAAAATAAGGTCATAAACGTATTTTTCATTCAAGAAGCAAATTTAACAAATGACAAACTTAAGTACTTCAATTTAACTGGATTTTTACTAAGCCTACTGCCCAAAAATAGATAAGTAGTGGAATATTAGTTGGAGTCAGAAAAGATATTATATCCTCCTTTCAAATTGATAAAGAAATGGATAACGCAGATAAATCTGAATTACCAAACATCTACATTTATACAGTATTTACAATCCTCTCAGGTATGAGCCAGATCTCTCACTAATTGACAAATTACATAAAACAATCATAATTGGGGATTTCAATGCCCATTGGGGTTATGAAAAAGTGGATTCTACAGGGAAGATAGTGGAAGAATTTTTCAATATAACCTTTGAACTGATTTATAATAAAGAAGATCCCACAACCTTCATATATTACTCTGGAGCAGGCAGTAACCCAGACCTCTTGTTAGCTACAACAGATATTGCTTCAAAGATTAAAAAACAAGTTATAGAAGTCCCAAGTTCTGGTCACACAGCAGTAATTGCTGATATAAAAAACTAGATAATACAAATGTCAGTCAACATCACATGAATCTGCATTGGAACCTCAAAAAAGCAGGAATAAATATAAAACTGAACTGGAAAATAAATTTAACCCTTTGTGGCGCATAGCGTACTAAAGCGTAGTGAAATGAAAAATGGCCTGCCGCGCATAGCGTAGCAGAACGTAGTAAAGCTTGTTCATCGTTTCATATGGGTTCTGCTTATGCTGATCCCAGCTTTTAGGAGCTGTGTCAATGTAGACGTTCTCCTATTACACTGTTACAGCAATAGCAACGTGAAAGAAACTAATACCAAGCTATAAATAACACTTCTTAGAGCTGAGTGCAGTCGTGTAAGTAAGCAGTTTCCTGACGCATTTACAGCTAATTCAGTACCATGGAGGCCGTTCCAAGTACATCACGGGCTAGTAAGTGCGGTAGTGATAAGATTTTGGTAACAGATGAGGAAATACTTGCAGCAGTTTATGAGGAATTAGATCGCGAAAGTAGCTCCGACGAATCTTGGTTTGGCGAGTTAGAGGAAGACAGTGATAAGGAACAAAGTGACAGTGAAGGTGCTGAGGAACAGGTAGCAGAACAGGTGACTAAAACTAATGCAAAGCAAACTAAAACTAAATTAGTACCTGCACAGTGGACCTCCAATTTGTCTTTCAATGAGTTAGAAGTATTCTCTTCCCCTGTAGGTGTAAATCATTCTATTCCTCCAGGAAGTCCAGAAATAGATTATTTTGAACTTTTTATAGATTCCAGCTTTTGCGGCAAAATTGCGGAGGAAACCAATACGTATGCAGCTCAGATTCAAGCTAAAAATGCAGATCCAAAATGGGAAGAAACAAATTCAAGGGAGATACAGGCCTATTTAGGTATTTTGATATATATGGGGATGGTGGATTTACCTGAAATTAGGGATTACTTTTTGGGGGATTTTTGCGTTTGTCCAATTGTAAGACAAGCAATGACCTTGCTCCGCTTTAAAAAGATATCACAATATCTTCACCTGAATGACGAATCTGCAAAACCACAATTTGGGGTAGATTCTTATGATTACCTGTATAGGGCACGACCTGCGTTAGATATAATTAAAAAGTTTTCAAATGTCTACAAACCAAATCGTGATCTCTCTGTTGATGAAGCAATGATCGGTTTCAAAGGGCGCTTCTTTTTGAAACAATACATGCCCGCTAAACCTACAAAGTGGGGGATAAAGGCATGGGGTATTGCAGACAGTAAAAGTGGATATTTACTGACCTGTAAAATCTATCTGGGGAAAAAAGAGGCGAGAAACAGCGATCTTCTGCTTGGAGAACAGGTGGTGTTAGACATGTGTGAGAAATACATGGGATTGTGGCACCACGTCTACTTTGATAATTTTTTTACTTCCACGCGGTTAATGAAATTACTTTTAGAGAATAAGACATATGCGTGTGGTACAACGCGTGCCGGAAGGAAAGACTGGCCAAAACAGTTTTCTAAGCCAAAACAATTAAAACTGAAAAGGGGTGAATCTTGCAAACTGCAACATGAAGGTGTAACTGCAGTAGTTTGGCATGATAACAGGGACGTTCTTTTATTATCCACCAATTCCGATCCTAGAACAGATGGAGAGGTACACAGGAAGAGTGGTAGGGGGAGAGAACAAATAAAAATACCTTGTCCTAATGCAGTGATAAATTACACACGTAATATGGCAGGGATTGATCTCGCGGACCAAAGGAGGGAGTGTTACGGTGTCGGCCGGCCTTCAAAAAAATGGTGGAAATACTTGTTCCATTTCGTAGTGAATGTTGCCATTGTTAATAGTTTTATAATATACGACATTTCAAACAGACCTGCTTCTACAGCTCATGGCAACAGGCTTCTTCACTACAGGCAGAATTTGGTGCGACAGCTAATCAGAAACTTCACGTCCCGCAAGCGAGTGGGATTTCAGCGTAGCCTACCTTCTGCTACCCCTGTGCCCAGTTCTCTTCACACCCTTGTAAAAATTCTAGGCCGGGTGAAATCGTGTGTACAGTGTATCATAAAGAAAAGAAAAACACAATCAGGTCGTGGCATACAGTCACAGTACAAGTGCAAACAGTGTGACATTGCCTTGTGTAGAACTGGGTGTTTCCTCAGTTATCATCAAGCGAGCGGGGTGGAAATTCAAAACTAACATGGGGTGCACATACCAAAACATTAATAAGCATAAGTGTATATAGAATATTTTTATTGTGCAACAGAATAGTGTGAATAACATTTTATGGACCAGCTTCAATATCTTCAATATAATAATGGCAGGGATGTAAACTTTTTAAGGGTGAGTACCATAAAATTTCGCAGAAATTATTTTAATTTATCTTAGCTAACTTTAGGATATTTTTATGTGGTGTTAATATTCTAAAGTAGCAAAATTTAATTTCTTTAATATTGTGGAATATTAAAAATGTGTTACAAAGGGGTGCATATCTTTCCCTTCAACGGGGTTGATTTTTTCCGTTATAAACAGTTGAAATAAAACTTATATCGTATTTACTGCCAACCAATATCAAATAAGTTATTAATTAAACACATTATTTCAGACAGTAAAAGATACTATAATTATGCAAGTACATAGGTCACTTTTAGTATAATATCTGTAGTAGCAGTTCAGAATTTAAAGGGACACAAGTCTGCTGGGAGAACAACTAGTTAATACTGTATGCGCAGCAAAGGGTTAAAGAACAAACTCACAGCTGCATGACCAACCAGATCGTATGAACAAAAACTTCCGTAAAGCCATCCTAGAAGCTGAAAAAAAAATTTCTAACTCTTTTGGAACCTCCAGTTAGAACAACTAGAAAAGGGATATAGCTAGAAATACAGCTGAACAAACAAAAAACATATCGGATACACAAATATGGCGGAAGAAATGTGCCTCACAAAAGAAATTAATAAACCACTTTAATAATTTCTTAGAAAAAAATGGATTATAGAACAGATGGTAATAAAGCCCATAAGTTCATAAAAATGTCAAGGACAGGAAAGAAAAAAATAACATACCTATCATACATAATAAAATATTGACAAATGATGCAGTCATAGCCAAAACCTTCAATAAATATTATGCCAATTCACATAAAGTAACAAGAAATAATAAAAAGGAACATAAACAATTTAAGAAAGATTTGAAACAGAAAAGAGAATATGATCCTAACACTCAACACAAAATCTTTTTTTACAGAATTTTAATATGCAGGAACTGAACATTGCAATTAATAATCTAAAAGACAAAAACTCTCCTAGACCAGATCACATACATCCAGAGTTCATAAAAAAACCTTGGAAAAACAGCAAAGCTATTTAAACTCTACAATCTATCCTGGAAAACCACTGCACCTGCCTAATGGTGAAAAGCAATAACTGTCCCACTCTTGAAGAAAGATAAAACAGCATCAGAAATAAAAAATTATAGACCAATAGACCTTACTAGCATAATAGCAAAAGTGATGGAAAGAATAGTGTCAAATAGGTTAAATTGGTTTCTAGAATCACAATATTTAATTTCACCATGTCAAGCTGGATTCAGAGTTCCACTCTACAAATGAACAAGTCTTACTTCTCAGTCAAGAAATCAAAGACTCCTTCAATAGAAAAGAAGATAATGTATCAGTTTTTATGTTGTTGTTGTTGTTTTCTAGTGCCTTGCATCTGGCAATGAAGCCATTAGCATTCGTGCTTTCCAATACTTTTCAACTGTAGTTTCTTCTGATCTTAATGCTTCACAGGTCTTCAAGTGGTATTTGTTCATTTCTGCTGGATCGTTACACAGGACACATATTGGTGAAGCTGAGATACCTATTCTGTAGAGATGACTTGCTAAGCAGTCGTGATTTGTCAGTAGTCGGAAGGCTGCAACCGCTGTTTTCCTTGGTCTCTGGGGAATTATATCTGGGTCGGAAAGTAGTGTAATCCATTTTTTATTTTGGCATTTGTTTCTATTTCTTATAGGTATGAATGAGAAAATTTTTTAGTGATCAAGCGTTTTATTGAGGAATATGAGAAATTGAATTTAGACTTTTGTTTTATTGTTGTGCCTTTCTTTGCAAGTGAGTTCAGCTTCATTCCCCATGACTCCACAGTGTGCTGGAATCCATTGGAGATGAACAGTCTTATTAACTTTTTGGAGTTGTGTTAACATTTTGTAGCATTCTCTAATTTTTGTTGACTTCTTTGTAGTATTTGAACATATTCCCTGAATTGCAGCTTTAGAATCCGAAAGAATTACTGCCTTGTTAAATTTATTTAAGGGAAGATTTAATAATTGTCGGAGAGCAATGTGTATAGCCTCTATTTCTCCATCATAATTTGTTGTGTCTCTGCCAACAGAATGATAAAAGGAAAAATGTGAACACGTAACTCCAGCTCCAGTAAGGTTTTCCTTCGAGGATCCATCAGTATATATGTGCAGCCATTCTTCTGTGGGATACCTAGTATTGATTGTTTCCAGAGCTAGAAGTTTTTGTATTTCTTTTGGTGTGTCTGATTTACTTATTTCCTCTATTAATTCCAAATTAAAGGTAGGTTGCAATAATTCCAATGGATTTTCTCTTATAAGTAGATTTTCTCTGGTGTTAGGAATGTTCAATTTGGATTTAATCTGTGTTACCTTTTTCTAGGAAACTACTTGAGTTTTAAGGATTGAAGGGGGAAGGTTCTCTTCTGTCCATTTAGAGTTTGGCAGTCGTAACATTTTCTAGTGTTGGAGCAATGCTTGTTCTTCTATTTTTGTTGTTATTGATTGGGTCCGTGTTAAGGCAAGCATGGCATCAATAGGTGTGGATTTAACTGCTCCAGTGATTAGGCGAAGAGCCTGATTTTGTATTTGTTCAAGTTTATTGATGTTAGTATTTGCTGCTGTTATTAAAGCTTCAGAACAGTACAAGAGGTTTGGTTTAACATACATTTTGTATGTTGTGTTAAGGACTCTCCTTGAGCAGCCCCATTTAGCACCAGCTAACCTTTTCAGGATTTGCAGTTTCTTTTCAACCTTTTCTGAGATGTTTGTTACATGTTTTTTCCAACTTAGCTTTCTGTCGAAAGTGATGCCTAAGTATTTGGCATCATCAACTGCTTTGAGTGGTTTACCATTATAATTTATGTTAATATTAACTGGTTTGTATTTTAGTGTAAATAATTCATAATTTGTTTTTTCCACATTGATAGTCATGAGGATTTTGGAGCTCCATTCATGTACTTTGTTTAGAGCTGTTTCTATTCTGCCTTTAATTAATTCAGGTTTTTTTTGGAGAGCCTGGGTCCAAATGACTACATCGTCAGCAAATAAAGCAATTTTGGTATCTGAAGTTTTTATTATTGATGGAAGGTCGTTTATATATATGTTAAAGAGTGTTGTGCTCAGAACAGCACCTTGGTGAAGTCCTCAGTGTGTTTGTTTATATTTGGAAATGTATGTATTATATTTTGTGGCACAAAATCTTTGTGAAATAAACTGAGTTATCCATTTAAGCATATTACTTTTCACACCTATTGATTGCAACTTCTCAATTTTCTCCAGACTGAGTCATATGCTGATTTAAAATCAATGAATACTGCTAAGGTATCCCTCCTTTCTATTGAAAGCTTCCTTGATGTCTTGGCTTAGTAGTAGTACATTTTCACTTGTACTATGATTCTGTCTGAAGCCGGTCTGTGAACTATTAATTAAGCTGTAATATTCTAGAAACCAGTTACGTCTAGATGCCACCATTCTTTCCATCACTTTTGCAATAACACTGGTCAAAGATATTGGTCTGAAACTATTAATATTGTTTGAGGGTTTGTTTTTCTTTAAAATCGGGATGATAATGGCTTTTTTCCAGTCGGAAGGTACAGTCATTCTCCAACACGTGTTATACAGTTTAAGTAGGATTTCTTTTCCTTTCCTGCCAAGGTGTTTAATAAACTCTGGGTGGATCTTGTCAGGTCCAGGAGATTTTTTGTTCTGTAATTGCTCTATTGCTAAATCCAGTTCTGTTTCATTAAAATCCTGAATAAAAATATCATTTCGTATACCTTTTGGCTTACTAGTTTCTCTGATAGTTTTTTGGATAGCCTTATCTTGTTTTTTATACGCTTGGGGTATTCTTTGTGACTGAGCATAAAACTTGTTAAGGGATTCTGCTATTTCCCTATCTGTAGTTAAGCTTTTGTTATTATATTTTAATGGTTCAGTTGTATTTTTTGATAATTTTGTTTTATTAAGGAATTTGTATATTTTATTTCCATCTTTCCTATAGTCCATATGTTCTACAAAATTTGTGAAACTGGCCCTTTTTGCTGTAATTAATTCTTTCTTAAAAATGGCTGCTTTTCTTCTCCAGTTTTGTACATCTTCTGGACACTTGGTTCTTTCGGCTTTGACTCTTGCTATATTTCTTTCGTGTTTTAACTTAGATAAAGATGGAGACCAAAAGTAGCTATATTTCTTTAACTTTCCTTTGGGGATATATGTTTTGGCTGCTGTCAATAATATTTCACAGGGGTAGTAAGGGGTAGTGATGCGCCTCCTACAGCCTCTCCTACCCAATTCCCATCCTCATCCTGCCCGTGGTGCACCCTGCTTTTAACAGATGAGGCTCTGGGGACCGAATCACAGCGGTATAACTGTTTCATCTAAAATGGAGGAAATGTCATTTACATATGTGCTGGCCTATCACAGCACAACAGCGTCCCTCAGAGGCACATGAGGGGAAGGTCGGTGGATCTAAATATCATCTATTTAGTCCTCCCGGCTAGGTCCGATGGACCCGTTGACCAACGATAGGTGTGGTCCCCCTTGCAAAATGGGGGTTTAAGTCGGGTGATGTAACTGCCACATTGTAAAACTGGTGCCCGTTAAGAAAACAGTTACATGAAAGCCACATACATGAATATGAGTCCTAAAGATAAACATTCCGGAGTTAAAACTGTCCCCCAATCGGATCTCCGGGTGGGGACATCTTTAGGCAAATTTCATCTTTCCAATACTTTAAGAATTCTACAATGGAATGCAGGAGGCATGTCCCAGCCTAAAAAACAAGAGCTAATGAAAATATTAAAAGACCAAGATATAGATGTCTTCACAGTACAAGAAGCCAATATATCAGAAGAACAGGAAATATACTTTGAAATGGATCAGTACACTACACATATACTTCCAAAGGCTCGTCAAATAGCAAGTGGTATTCTTACAGGAATTAAAAGAAATATGAAAGCTACTATCCAAATCCAAAAAACAATGGAAGAACAAGATAAATCAGAAATAGTTAAAATTCAAGTATGGAAAAGTAACTACCACTATAGAATTTACAGTATCTACAATCCTCCAGACAATACACTACATCTAAATTCTATTCCCATAGAACCCAAAAGTATTTTAATAGGTGATTTTAATGCACACTCCCCTAGGTGGGGCTACAGAGATATAAATTCAGCAGGAAGAGTCATAGAAGACCTATTAAACTCGTCAACAATGGAATTAATATTTAATCCAAATGATCCACCCACTTACCTTCATTATAATGGTTCGGGTACAAATCCTGACCTTCTGATGGTGTCATCTGACATAATTGACAATACAAAAAGAGAAATAATAGAAGACCCAGGTTCAGGCCACAGAATCACCATAAACTCCATAAGAGGTCTAATAAATAAAAGTAACAAACCAAAAGTTAAAACTTCTTGGAATTTTAAAAAAGCAGATTGGTCCAGTTTCCAAAATGAGATAGAAGGGAAGTGTAATATACTGTTAGAATCAGAGTTCAAGTCAACAGATGAAATGAATAAAAAAATTTGTGAAATATTATTGACAGCAGCCAAAACACATATCCCCAAAGGAAAGTTAAAGAAATATAGCTACTTTTGGTCTCCATCTTTATCTAAGTTAAAACACGAAAGAAATATAGCAAGAGTCAAAGCCGAAAGAACCAAGTGTCCAGAAGATGTACAAAACTGGAGAAGAAAAGCAGCCATTTTTAAGAAAGAATTAATTACAGCAAAAAGGGCCAGTTTCACAAATTTTGTAGAACATATGGACTATAGGAAAGATGGAAATAAAATATACAAATTCCTTAATAAAACAAAATTATCAAAAAATACAACTGAACCATTAAAATATAATAACAAAAGCTTAACTACAGATAGGGAAATAGCAGAATCCCTTAACAAGTTTTATGCTCAGTCACAAAGAATACCCCAAGCGTATAAAAAACAAGATAAGGCTATCCAAAAAACTATCAGAGAAACTAGTAAGCCAAAAGGTATACGAAATGATATTTTTATTCAGGATTTTAATGAAACAGAACTGGATTTAGCAATAGAGCAATTACAGAACAAAAAATCTCCTGGACCTGACAAGATCCACCCAGAGTTTATTAAACACCTTGGCAGGAAAGGAAAAGAAATCCTACTTAAACTGTATAACACGTGTTGGAGAATGACTGTACCTTCCGACTGGAAAAAAGCCATTATCATCCCGATTTTAAAGAAAAACAAACCCTCAAACAATATTAATAGTTTCAGAGCAATATCTTTGACCAGTGTTATTGCAAAAGTGATGGAAAGAATGGTGGCATCTAGACTTAACTGGTTTCTAGAATATTACAACTTAATTAATAGTTCACAGACCGGCTTCAGACAGAATCATAGTACAAGTGAAAATGTACTCCTACTAAGCCAAGACATCAAGGAAGCTTTCAATAGAAAGGAGGATACCTTGGCAGTATTCATTGATTTTAAATCAGCATATGACTCAGTCTGGAGAAATAAATTAGTTGATAAGTTGCAATCAATAGGTGTGAAAAGTAACATGCTTAAGTGGATAACTCAGTTTATTTCACAAAGATTTTGTGCCACAAAATATAATACATACATTTCCAAATATAAACAAACACACCGAGGACTTCCACAAGGTGCTGTTCTGAGCACAACACTCTTTAACATATATATAAATGACCTTCCATCAATAATAAAAACTTTAGAAACCAAAATTGCTTTATTTGCTGACGATGTAGTCATTTGGACTTCAGGCTCTTCAAAAAAACCTGAATTAATTAAAGACAGAATAGAAACAGCCCTAAACAAAGTACATGAATGGAGCTCCAAAAACCTCATGACTATCAATGTGGAAAAAACAAATTATGAATTATTTACACTAAAATACAAACCAGTTAATGTTAGAATAAATTATAATGGTAAACCACTCAGAGCAGTTGATGATGCCAAATACTTAGGCATCACTTTCGACAGAAAGCTAAGTTGGAAAAAACATATAACAAACATCTCAGAAAAGGTTGAAAAGAAATTGCAAATCCTGAAAAGGTTAGCTGGTGCTAAATGGGGCTGCTCAAGGAGAGTCCTTAACACAACATACAAAATGTATATTAAACCAAACCTCTTGTACTGTTCTGAAGCTTTAATAACAACAGCAAATGCTAACATCAATAAACTTGAACAAATACAAAATCAGGCTCTTCGCCTAATCACTGGAGCAGTTAAATCCACACCTATTGATGCCATGCTTGCCTTAACACGGACCCCATCAATAACAATAAAAATAGAAGAACAAGCATTGCTCCAACACGAGAAAATGTTACGACTGCCAAACTCTAAATGGAAAGAAGAGAACCTCCCCCATTCAATCCTTAAAACTCATAGTAGTTTCCTAGAAAAGGTAACACAGATTAAATCCAAATTGAACATTCCTAACACCAGAGAAAATCTACTTATAAGAGAAAATCCATTGGAATTATTGCAACCTACCTTCAATTTGGAATTAATAGAGGAAATAAGTAAATCAGACACGCCAAAAGAAATACAAAAACTTCTAGCTCTGGAAACAATCAATACTAGGTATCCCACAGAAGAATGGCTGCACATATATACTGATGGATCCTCGAAGGAAAACCTTACTGGAGCTGGAGTTACGTGTTCACATTTTTCCTTTTATCATTCTGTTGGCAGAGACACAACAAATTATGATGGAGAAATAGAGGCTATATACATTGCTCTCCGACAATTATTAAATCTTCCCTTAAATAAATTTAACAAGGCAGTAATTCTTTCAGATTCTAAAGCTGCAATTCAGGGAATATGTTCAAATACTACAAAGAAGTCAACAAAAATTAGAGAATGCTACAAAATGTTAACACAACTCCAAAAAGTTCATAAGACTGTTCATCTCCAATGGATTCCAGCACACTGTGGAGTCATGGGGAACGAAGCTGCAGACTCACTTGCAAAGAAAGGCACAACAATAAAACAAAATTCTAAATTCAATTTCTCATATTCCTCAATAAAACGCTTGATCATAAAAAATTTTTGTCATTCATATCTACAAGAAATAGAAACAAATGCCAAAGATAAAAAATGGATTACACTACTTTCCAATCCAGATATAATCCCCCAGAGACCAAGGAAAACAGCTGTTGCAGCCTTCCGACTATTGACAAATCATGACTGTTTGGCAAGTCATCTCTACAGAATAGGTATCTTAGCCTCACCAATATGTGTCCTGTGTAACGATCCAGCAGAAATGAACGAAGACCACTTGAAGACCTGTGAAGCATTAAGATCAGAAGAAACTACAGTTCAAAAGTATTGGAAAGCACGAATGCTAATGGCTTCATTGCCAGATGCAAGGCACTAGAAAACAACAACATAATATTTCACAAATTTTTTTATTCATTTCATCTGTTGACTTGAACTCTGATTCTAACAATATATTACACTTCCCTTCTATCTCATTTTGGAAACTGGACCAATCTACTTTTTTAAAATTCCAAGAAGTTTTAATTTTTGGTTTGTTACTTTTATTTATTAGACCTCTTATGGAGTTTATGGTGATTCTGTGGCCTGAACCTGGGTCTTCTATTATTTCTCTTTTTGTATGGTCAATTATGTCAGATGACACCATCAGAAGATCAGGATTTGTACCCTAACCATTATAATGAAGGTAAGTGGGTCGATCATTTGGATTAAATATTAATTTCATTGTTGATGAGTTTAATAGGTCTTCTGACTCTTCCTGCTGAATTTATATCTCTGTAGCCCCACCTAGGGAAGTGTGCATTAAAATCACCTATTAAAATACTTTTGGGTTCTATGGGAATAGAATTTAGATGTAGTGTATTGTCTGGAGGATTGTAGATACTGTAAATTCTATAGTGGTAGTTACTTTTCCATACTTGAATTTTAACTATTTCTGATTTATCTTGTTCTTCCATTGTTTTTTGGATTTGGATAGTAGCTTTCATATTTCTTTTAATTCCTGTAAGAATACCACTTGCTATTTGACGAGCCTTTGGAAGTATATGTGTAGTGTACTGATCCATTTCAAAGTATATTTCCTGTTCTTCTGATATATTGGCTTCTTGTACTGTGAAGACATCTATATCTTGGTCTTTTAATATTTTCATTAGCTCTTGTTTTTTAGGCTGGGACATGCCTCCTGCATTCCATTGTAGAATTCTTAAAGTATTGGAATTGTGAAGAAATTTACCTAAAGATGTCCCCACCCGGAGATCCGATTGGGGGACAGTTTTAACTCCAGAATGTTTATCTTTAGGACTCATACTCATGTATGTGGCTTTCATGTTACTGTTTTCTTAACGGGCACCAGTTTTACAATGTGGCAGTTACAGCACCCGACTTAAACCCCCATTTTGCAAGGGGGACCACACCTATCGTTGGTCAATGGGTCCATCGGACCTAGCCGGGAGGACTAAATAGGTGGTATTTACATCCACCGACCTTCCCCTCATGTGCCTCTGAGGGACGCTGTTGTGCTGTGATAGGCCAGCACATATGTAAATGGCATTTCCTCCATTTTAGATGAAAAGTTATACCGATGTGATTCGGTCGTATCAGTTTTTATTGATTTCCAAATTGCACATGATTCTGTATGCAGAACAAAACTGCTACAGAAAGTAAAAAAAAACATGGATACAAGGTCCAATGTTTTCATGGATATATCAATTCCTAACACAACACTTTATTGCTACCAGATATGGAAGAAATATATCTAAATATAAACAAGTATACCGTGGCTTACCACATGGCACAGTGCTCATCACAACAGTTTTTAATATATTTATTAACGATCTGCCACAAAAAATACAAGAATCAGCCGTGAAGTGTGCACTATTTGCCAATGACTTAGTAATGTGGACTTCAAAGCCAAAAAACAAAAGTACAGAACTAGAAAAAACCATGCAACAATCCTTAACCAACCTACAAAAGTGGACCAAGGAAACTTTAATGACTGTTAATACAACAAAATCAAACTATTAAATCTTTTCATTAAGGAAAAAAATTATTAAAAATAAAACTAAATTTTAAGGGACTCCAATTACCAGAAACAAAGGAAGCAAAATACTTGGGAGTTATATTTGATACCAAACTTACATGGACCAATCAAATAGAAAATGTAATACAAAGAGCAGAAAGTCACGTTTCACTGTTAAAACGTCTAACAGGAATGAAGTGGGGATGTTCCAGAGCAGCTCTTAACACAACATACAATGTATATATAAAGCCATTATTTATTTGCTGCAGCAAAGTTCTTGTAAGACCAAATACACACACACACATAAAAATTAAATCTTTCAAAACCGAAGTCTGACACTAATTACAGGTGCTATCACAACCACACCAATACCAGCTATGGAAATACTAACCAATCAATACCCCATTGAATATGAAATAGAAAAAGCAGCTCTTATTCAATACGAAAAGTTGATCCGACTCCCATTCAATACTTGGAACAAGAGAAATTTTACACATACACTAAAGACTCAGGAGAGCTTTCTTTCCAAAATTCGACATCAAGAAGAATGTAGACCTTCCTAATTCAAAGGAAAACTTCATATCTTAAGTTAATCCGACACAAACATTAGACATCACATATTATTTACACCTGACAGAAGAAGTTCCGAAAAGTGATACTCCAACTAGTGTTCTAAAATTATTGGCGTTAGAGACAATCCATACTAGATTTCCAGAACATGAATGGCTCCATATTTATACTGATGGATTACTGATATCAAACTGAGCTGGAGCAGGGGCTGGAGTCACGTGTCACCTCTTTTCCTATTACAAATCATTAAGTTATGGAACTACGAACTTTGATGGAGAAATTGAAACAATTCGAATGGCCCTACAAAATCTTTTGTATAGAATCTTACATTTTCATCAAGCAGTTATTCTCTCAGATTCCAGGGTGGATATTAAGGGAATTACTTCTAAGTTGTGACGAAAAAACAAAACAATTATAGAATGTTGGAAAATCCTTACCCATCTAACAGCACTTCAAAAACACCTGGTCTTCCAATGGATACCAGCTCACTGTGAAGTGAGTGGTAATGACAAAGGGTACCAGCGTGTACAAAAACCTATAGTTAATTTACCATTTCATGCAGCTAAAAGATTAGTCAACTCTGATTTCAAAAAAATTATTGCAAAATATTACTATGAAAAATAAAAAAATAAAAGATGGGAACTACCAAACATTCAAACAGTAATTCCTGAGTATCCTTGAAAAACGACAGTTGCAACCTTCAGGTTGATTATGGGACATGATTGTCTGGAAAAACATTTGAACAGAATTGGGATATATTCTTCACCACTCTGTCCTCTATGTGATCTGCAAGAGGAAATGGATCGAGACCACCTTCAAATATGCCCGGCCACTTCTAGCGCCCCATCCATCAGTGAAAAATATGGAGAGCAAGAGGACCAATGACTTCAATGTCAGAAATCCGGCATTAGCAAACAACAAAGCAAGGCCTTCACTATATATATAAAAACAACATACCACCCAACTGAAAGACTGAAGTTTCAACTGGAGAACAACTATAAACATGTAGGGATACTTTCGGAATTAAATTTCTAACACTACCATATTTCACTGCACATACCCGGCATTTGTTATGCTTTTCTTTCAAGTAAAAATAGTGTAACCATTAGGTGAAGAATAAATGGATATTGTTTAGATAAGCTTATGCAAGCACTTGGTCAGAATTTCGGCGAAGTCCCACTCGGCAGTGTGTACGAATGGTCACGAAAGTTGCCGAAGTTGCTGTGTTAATGCAGCGCTGCCCACAGCAGAATGTCCCTAGGAGTTTGTTGCCAATAGTAAGTTAGAATGTTTTTGCGGGAGTCGGCAGTATGCTGCTGACCTTCTTAGAAGCAACTAGTGCAACGGATCGCTTTATCAGTATATTAGATTTGGCGCCTCTGTGCTTTAATGAGGAGTCATGCATGCAGTTCCTGTACGACGAGGGCCTGCTGAGGGCTCGAATGCTATGCAGGGAATGTGATGTGCCCTAGGGCGAAGCCTACAATCCCCCATCTGTGCCATCCCAGCACATGGGGCTCCGTAAATGGATTTTTTCTCCATTCGAAAATTAAAAAATAAACAAATAAAAAAAAAAAAGAATGATAATTAATAAAAATGATATAAATATAATAATATAATACTATTAAATATAATATATATAAATAATATATAGAATATAATATTTAATAATAATACAATAAAATAATATAATATGTTGTTTTCTAGTACCTTGCATCTGGCAATGAAGCCATTAGCATTATATTATAATATAATATAAAATAAATAAAAAAGATCGATAAATAATAAAAATAATATATATATATAATATAAATCTAATAACATTAAAAATAATAATATAAAATAAAATAAATAAACAAAAAAAGAACGATAAATAGTAAACATAATAAAAATATAATATTAAATATAATAAATATAATATATAAGTATATATAAATAATAATAATAAATATAAGTATAATATATAGTATTATATATAAATAATATATATAATATAAATGTAATAATCATCATACGCGATAGCGGTATGTCTGTGGCGGCAACGACGCGAGTGAGTGCATTTGTGTTTAATGTGTTGGCAACGAAAACTTGTTGTTAGCTAATGCTGGATTTCTGACAATGAAGTCATTAAGCCTCTTGCTCTCCAATATTTTTCACTGATGGATGGGGCACTAGAAGTGGCCGGGCATGTGGTCTTGGTCCATTTCCGCTTGCAGATCACATAGAGGACAGAGTGGTGAAGAATATATCCCAATTCTGTTTAGATGTTTTGCCAGACAATCATGTCCTGTAATCAACCTGAAGGTTGCAACTGCTGTTTTTCGAGGATACTCAGGAATCACTGTTTGAATGTTTGGTAGTTCCCATCTTTTATTCTTTGATTTTTCATAGTAATATTTTGCAATAATTTTTTTGAATTCAGAGTTGACTAATCTTTTAGCTGCATAAAATGGTAAATTAACTATAGATTTTTGTACACCGCTGGTACCCTTTTTTGCAAGAAAATCAGCTTTCTCATTACCACTCAGTCCACAGTGAGCCGGTATCCATTGGAAGACTAGGTGTTTTTGAAGTGCTGTTAGATGGCTAAGCATCTTCCAACATTCTATAATAGTTTGGTTTTTTGGTGACAACTTGGAAGTAATTGCTATAATTGCTGCCCTGGAATCTGAGAGAATAACTGCTTGCTGAAAATGTGAAATTCTGTACAAAAGATTTTGTAGGGCCATTCGAATTGCTTCAATTTCACCATCAAAGTTAGTAGTTCCATAACTTAAAGATTTGTAATAGGAAAAGAGGTGACATGTGACTCCAGCACCTGCTCCATCTTGGTATGATATCAATGATCCATCAGTATAAATATGGAGCCACTCATGTTCTGGAAATCTAGTATGGATTGTCTCTAATGCCAATAATTTTAGAACACTAGTTGGAGTATCACTTTTTTTAACTTCTTCTGTCAGGTGTAAATAATATGTGATGTCTAATGTATGTGTTGGATTGACTTTAGATATGAAGTTTTCCTTTGAATTAGGAAGGTGTACATCCTTCTTGATGTCTTGAATTTTGGAAAGAAAGCTCTCCTGAGTCTTTAGTGTATGTGTAAAATTTCTCTTGTGCCATGTATTGAATGGGAGTCTGATCAACTTTTCGTGTTGAATAAGAGCCGCTTTTTCTATTTCATATTCAATAGGATATTGGTTGGTTAGTATTTCCATAGCTGCTATTGGTGTGGTTTTGATAGCACCTGTAATTAATCTCAGACTTTGGTTTCTAAAGATTTGAATTTTTTTTTGTGTTTGCTGTTACAAGAACTTCGCTGCAGCAAATAAATAATGGCTTTATATATATATATTATATGTTGTGTTAAGCGTTGCTCTGGAACATCCCCACTTTATTCCTGTTAGACGTTTTAACAGTGAAAGGCGCCTCTCTGCTCTTTGTATTACATTTTCTACTTGTTTGGTCCATGTAAGTTTGGTATCAAATGTAACTCCTAAATACTTTGCTTCCTTTGTTTCTGGTAATTGTTCACCCTCAAAATTTAGTTTTATTTTTAGTGGTTTTTTTCTTAATGAAAAGATTTGGTAGTTTGATTTTGTTGTATTAACAGTCATTAAATTTTCTTTGGTCCACCTCTGTAAGTTGGTTAAGGATTGTTGCATGGTTTTTTCCAGTTTTGTACTTTTGCTTTTTGGTTTTGAAGTCCACATTACCAAGTCATCAGCAAATAGTGCACACTTCACGCCTGATTCTTGTAAATTGGTCAATAAGTGAGAGATCCGGTACATTCCTGGGAGGATTGTAAATACTGTATAAATGTAGATGTGTTTTGTTATCCCAAAAATTTAGCTTTATTAATTCGCTTTTATCTGTGTTATCCATTTCTTTAACAATTTCAAAGGAGGTTTTAATATCCCTTTTGACTCCTACTAATATTCCACTACTTATCTGTCTATTTTTGGGTAGTAAGTGCAGTAAAAATCCAGTAAAATTGAAGTATTTAAGTTGGTCATTTGTTAGATTTGCTTCTTGTATTACAAATATATCAATGTTATAATCAAATACAATTTTATTCAGTTCTACTTTTTTTTGTTTGTGTGAGACCACCCGCATTCCATTGTAGAAGTCTGATGTTAGATCTTCTATTAGTATAATGTTTTGGTTCTCGAGAAGTAGTCCCCGCCCGGAGATCCGAATGGGGGACTATTTTAACTCCGGAACATTTTACCCCTCGAGTCATATTTCATAAAAAAAGAGAGCAATAGCAGTAATAGTAACCGTTTTTTTAGAGAGCACCAGATTTTTATGTTTTGGCGGTCACATCGCTCTCTCACAACCCCCAGAATGTCTGGGGGACCACACCTGTCGTTGGTTTACGGGTCTCACCGACCTGACCGGGAGAATTCACCGACCATATCCTCTGATTACCAATCAGAAGACGTATTACATGCCATGACAGGTCAGCATGTTAGGGGTTAAGGTTTTATAGAAATGGAGAGGTTGGAAAAATAAAGACTCCCTAGCCCTCAGGAACCCTAATAGCATCGGGGTCGGAAGAGAACAAGAGATGACCAAGGTAAGGTCAGTTACAGTGAGGAGCAAAACACCAGTAAGTGGAAGTAATGTTCTGCTCAGCTTGGGTACCTTGTGGTTGCCATTCACATATCCCCTAGACGGAGACCCCTGAGGGCGCAACGAAAACTAGTGTGGTATAAAAAGCAATGTTGGCAGATGTGAAAATCGTCTGCTAGTCATGCAGTGAAATCTAGTGAGCGATTGTGAAACTACTGTTGGCACATGCGCCGTAAGTAAGTTCGGACTTAGAATCTGGCTGGCAAGTGGAAAGTGAGCTGTTCTAAACTTGAGCCGATTAAATTACTTAAGAATGGCTGTGTTAATTTCCATTGAGGAGGAGACCCAATTCTATATCAACATTTATTTTGATTTTTTGGACATCCTGAAGTTTAGTGTATAGCTATGGGAATAAAAATGAGTGCGCGTACTCAAGCATGGCCATGTTACATTGTGCATAGTTGAAAACATGGTAGTAAATCAAATGATTTCACTTCACCACTCTGTCCTCTATGTGATCTGCAAGAGGAAATGGATCGAGACCACCTTCAAATATGCATGGCCACTTCTAGTGCCCCATCCATCCATGGGCGTCGCGAAATGGGGGCAACGGGGGGCCGCAGCCCCCTCTTGAAAGTTGATGAACTTAATGTGCAGCCAGTTACTAACTATTAAACTATTATTTTAATTTTGATGTAAAGAACAATTTTTATTTAGCACAAATTAATACGGTTATCTGCAACAAATATTATAAATTCTAACTATAAAATAATGATTTAATATTACATGATTGCAAATTTACAATATGTGGCCCCCCCCTGGAAAAAAGTCTGCCAACACTCATGAAAAATATTGGAGAGCAAGAGGATTAATGACTTCATTGTCAGAAATCCAGCATTAGCTAACAACAACAACACTTTATATAGTAAGTGAAACTGAAGTGTCATCAAACCACTTATAATTTCATTAGTTTCTCTATTTCTAATAACTTTGTATATGTATCCCATTTTAAAATTTAAACCAAAGATTTCCATAACATAACATACCTATCTCGGTGTCGTTCTGATTTTTCTGAACGCTCACTACGATCCTTTGTCCTCTCTCTTGTTTCCTTTTCTGAGGTAACAGTCTGCTCATCTCTCAAGCCTGGTTCTTCCTTGATACTGATGCTTGGAACAGCTGATATGCCAGAAATGGACAGCTCCTCTGAATGAGCTCGTGCAGAGCCACGAGAACTGAAGCCATCCTGAGAATCTAGATTTCCATCCTCACCAGCTGCCGATGGTGGTGGAATCACTGGTGGTAAAGGAGTTATCAACGGAGCAGGAGTAATAACTTTAATGTCTCCCGGTGGTGCTGCCATTGTAGTAGGCTGCCAAGTCTGTAATTAAAAGAGAGATCCATGTATAATTTGGTTTTACCATGTAAAACATTAACCAAATTCATAACTTTAATAATATCAAATTTTAACATCTCTTTAAAATGTATATTAATGTATGTTTAGAACATGATAATTTTTTGTGGAAGTAATATTATGTAGCTGGGCAAAGCCTGGGTTGGGTGGAAAAAAAATTGCACAATCTGAAATTTCACTCATTGAACTGAATGAATTACATCATCTCTTTTTCCATTTTATTTGTGTAATTATTAATGTAACTACTGTTTATGGACTGACACCTGATAGAACACCCCTGGAGCAATCAGTGTTAAATTTATGTAACGCACCAGGTCACTGTCACCCTGATACAAGATAAGAATGTCACCAATAAATTTGCAAAACGTCATTATAAATTTTACAGAAAAAATCAGTCATTATCACTCACAGATACAGGATGGAAGTGAAATAATCCATCAGACTTTAACAGAGAACTTCTCTTACTGTGAATAACAAGAAAGTCTAATACCAAAAAGCTGAAAGTTTATAGTTTTCTAGAAAAAACATATGTTATGAAAAAAATTTATCATCACCTGGCTGAATTATTATTGTTTAAAGGTTCTTGATTTATGGGTATATCCATTGAAAATTGAATAAACGACAACTTTTTCCTTTGGCGTACTTCAATAAATTCAATGGTTTTTGTGTAAATTAAGGGGAGGCATCAGTGAAATTTGGACAAAAATGAAAAAAAAAATGCAATTTTTCGTTTTTTGCCTTAAAATTATGTCTGTACCTTGTACTTTCAGAATCTACCATGGTTTACTCCTCATCACAATTTAAAAGGCCGTTATGCCATGATTTAAATGCCCATGTGCGGGTGGGCGTGGCTGCTGGAATGCATTCATTACCCCACTGCAGCAAAATCTCGTACAATTTTGAAGTTTAAATTGGGCGGTCTGATTCAGTTCTGATGGATGTAAGCAGAGACATCTTGTGGGATTTTCTGCAAACATTCACGCCGGTGAAACAAACGAATGTTTCCTGTTTTAACATGTGTGTACCATGTGGTTGTATTTCTATGAATTTTATTCAAGATTACACAGCTTGAAGAAGAGAGAAGTCATATTTATTGTGGTGTACATTTAGATAAGTAGAGTTTAGAAAGTATAATATAGAATAAGATAAGGCAGGGAATACTAAATAAGTGTCTTCTTGCTCTAAGTGAAAATCTAAATTCTTTAAGAGGTAGAACTGGAACTTAAAAATTCAATGCCACAACTGGGATTTGAACCACAGACCTTCCGCTTGTTCTACCTCCTAAACTTTGCCCACACACGGCTTGTGTGTTTAAAAACACCAACAGTAAGTTTGTTGGCATAAATAAATCTAAATTCTTTATTTAGCTGTTTGTAAACACACAAGCAGCTAATACTCTTCTCACTATTATAATTTATTGCAAATTTGTAAAGATTGTACATTAAGTAGACCAGATTTTTATTAAATTATTATTAACTGGTATATATTGTAAAGTAGGTAAGCAAAAGCAAACAAAGAAATCTCTTGCAGCAAGGAAAAATATAATGCCTAGATGGCAAACTGGCAAATCTCAGGGGAAACAAGCATAACTAGATCTACAGTAGATCTTGAAGGAGCAGGTTCAAGTAGTAAAAAATTGCAGTGACTTCAGCTATCAGTGAATTTAATATGAGTTATGAGGCTACTCTCTATGTAAAGGAAAGAGTCACAGTTAGTAATGTAAGTCTAGTAAGCAAAAGAATCAGTAATGTTAGGGATAAGGGAAGATTAAAGCAGAGTGGACTGAGTACATTAAATACATTCAAATCAGCAAAAAAACAGTTAAGAGTAGCAAAACTTAAAGAAGAACAAACTAAACAGTTAACTGAAGGACCTTCACATGGTTCAGGGGAATTTTAAATCAGTAAATGTATGTTGTCATACACTTAAAACTTTAAAGTCGTTTTTCTCTGCTTTCTATTTTTTCACATTTTTCAATCTTCAAAATGCATCTTCTAATACAGTTCTTAATAGATTTCTTTTAAATTTTGCACACATGTTCTTAGATAGTTGCTTCATAAAACTTGGTATTTTAAATGCTGTAGATGGAGTAGTTTAATTGTTATTGAATTTTTATTTAGAAAATTATTAATAATTTGAAAAAAAAAATGGACATTGAGGTATTCAATATTTTTTTCTCCAAAACTGTTTGACATAGCCAAATAAAAATACCAGGTTTTGTAGAAATAATCTAGGGAAACATATGGCCAGAGTTTAGTTTACTTAGAACAAATAATATTTTATAAGAAGCGTTTGCTATACTACCCTAAAATTGCAGCAAAAAAACCAATAAAAATTTTTTTTTGCAAAAACTATCTTGCATAGAAAAGTGAAACTTGGTAAATCTTCTAGTTATGCTTTGGCACACATACATACAAATTTTCACATCGTGTCAAAAATTGTGGATTTTTGTCATTTTCACAGATGCCTCCCCTTAAATTTAAAAACTCCACAATTTGTTACCTTCTTAATTCTTGTAGAATTGGCAACACTGCATCAGCTGTGTTTACTTTCTTTGTGTACCAGTTAAATCGGGTATATTCAAACTGAAAGACAATTGCACACTTACCAGGCCAAACGTGCAAACAATTGCACAAACATTTTATTTAAACATTTTGCAGGAGAGCGTAAATTCACATTATAAATTATGCTTTCCTAAAGGCTTAGCAATTAGTAGTATCATATTGTTAACTTCAATACAGAATAACAGTATTAATAATGTAAGAGTGACATAACCTTTGGAATGCCCAGTGCACATTTGAAACAATGTAAGTATAACTCCAGCCATCAGCTGCCAGGCTCGGCACCAATACTTTGTACATGTCTTATAAACAATATGAAAACTGCATGTGTTCACCACAAGTGTAAGTGTTAGAAACAAACTACCTTACTACTTACTATGAACATGGATATCATGTTAGGTCCCTACTATTCAGTAAAATTAAAGTGAATAAAAAACTCGCTTTTGCTCAGTGTGCATGTGCAGTATGTAGACATGGACTTAACATGTATTTGTTTCATTTCAAGTGAACTTATGTATTTCTGACTGATTAGAGCATATTTAAAGTTTATTTTTTATGTTTCTATCATATTTGTGACTTCCTATGGATGTAATACTGCAATTGGTGTTGGAAGTTAATAAACAATTTTGTGCTGCGTTTGAAAGAAGAATCCCATTCCAAGTGAGGTCGTTATCTCATCATGGCATAAGCCTCTCAAATAGAACAGGCCATATATTCAGACCTTTAAATGTACCAAACAAAATATTTGTAATTATGTGGAAATGTACAGTTTAAGGTAATGTTTTCATACAGAGTAATCAGCCATAACCTTTTTCATGTAATTTTATGGTGTCTGGCGCAGCGTGACAAATCATCTGAATTCAATACATGGCTAACGTTACTTATATGGTAACAATAGAGCATTAGAATAGTTCATTGATCTCTGATACAAGCTGGGTACCCGATCAACAGGTTGCACCACGTTGCCACACTTGCCTTTAAACACGATTATCTATTTAACGGTGTGTATAATTAAAAAAAAGTTATTGGAATTTCTTGTTAGGTTACATCCACTCCCTCACTCCTCCAATCTGGCAGATTATTTCACTTCCACCCTGCATAAATTATGCTACTTACGGAAAAAGTGGTTCTTCTATCCAGTTTTTATTATGAAAAATATTAACCTAGAAACTGGCAATTAACTAATTCAAAATATTATATTGCACAAACTTTACATTTTTGCTGTGGTAAAATTCTTTCTACTCGTATATCTTGTGGTTTCCCAGTTATACAGAATTCAATGGCAATGAAGAGAAATTTATGTGATATTTATAAAATTCAAGATATATGAGTTCATTTTAATTTAAAAGGTGAGTTAATTAATAACACTGAACAACACTTACAAAATATTTTTCCGGGACGCGTTTCAAAGGTTAAAATAGTTAGAATAGAACCCCCAAATTCGTCCGGAAAATAGTTAAACTTAGCAACGGAAATGTTCAACAAAAAGCGGCAGAGAAAAAAGTTTTGCAATTAGAAGTCAATAAACATTACAAGCAGTTAGAAGACATAGAATTAAAACTCTACAAGTTACATTCAATTTTAACACAAGCATTGGGAAAACCTTCAAAATAATTATTTGGCAATCCTTAGCGGAAAAATGAGAGCAAAAACTCTGAAACTTAAACACAAATTGGAAAAATTAATAAATGTTTCACCAAAATTTACACAAAAAAATTACATAGAAATTAAAATGCAAAATGAAAACAGAGAGGGTTCACATACAAACGTACGTTCAAACACGGCACAAAATGGTGGAACTACAAAAACTTATTTACAAAACTTTGAGAATGTGGTTAATCTTTCTGATCATGAATTCTCCAAAGAAGAAATTAATCTTTTAAATCAAGGTTTAAAAACGTGCGTCCAATTTTCTACGGAAATTGAAGACTATATAGCAGACATAAATATTTCAACACAGTGTTTACCATTATCTACACAAAATTCGGTAAAAACCTAGTGCAAAAAGATTTTAGAAGAATTAAAATACAGATCAAGTCACAAAAATAAACGAAATCTTATCCATTCTTTAAAACATAAAAACATAGTATACACAAAGGCAGACAAAGGGAACAAAATAGTAATAATGAATAAATCAAATTACATAGAAAAAATGGGAACAATGCTAAACGATAGTAACTACGAAAAAATCAGCAAAAACCCGCTAACCACTTGTGTTCAAACCTTTGAAAAAACTATACAAAATTAAAGCATAATACCAAACAAATATGCAATTAAACCAAACAATCCAACCGTGCCTAGACTCTATGGTTTACCCAAAATACACAAGCCAGACATCACCATGAGACCCATAATTAGCAGCATAGATTCACCAACTTACAAACTGGCAAAATGGCTATCTAATAAATTTAATTCATTTCCTAAATTCGAAAGTTTAAGCATAAGAAACAGTTATGAACTAATAGAACACATCAAAGACTTCAAATTAACAGAAGAGGACACCCTTGTCTCCTTTGACGTAAAGTCACTATTTCCCAGTATACCTATAGAAAAACTCCCATCACTGATCAAAAATTGGCTCAAATCACTTGGAATGTCAACGTCAGAAATTGCAGAATACATAGATCTCACCAAATTATGCACAGAACAAAATTTCTTCCAGTTCCAAACAAAGTATTTCCGTCAAACTTCAGGTTTAGCAACGGGCAACCCTCTCTCACCATTCTTAGCAGATATTTACATGAGTTTGGTGCTGTTTTTATAATTTATCGTCGGTGATGGTGATGAGCTTTTGACTCTTTCGTTATCTCGGGTCATGGTACTGGATGGAATGAACAAACACTCGACATTTAAGAGGTAGAACCAGAACTTAAAAATTCAATGCCACAACTGGGATTTGAACCACAGACCTTCCGCTTACCGGGTGGCTGCTGTGGCATTGAATTTTTAAGTTCCGGTTCTACCTCTCAAACTTTGCCCACACACGGCTTGTGTGTTTAAAAAACCAACAGTAAGTTTGTTGGCATAAATAAATAATACTAGACATTTATTTCACTATATTACTTTATTAACACTTTTTCTCGTTACTTACATTTTCGTAGCACCAATTTATATTATATTGATAGTCTTTCCAGTTTTTTAACAACTTTAGAACAAGAGCTTCATGAAAGTTTAATCAATTTTCTACTCACATACAAGAGCACCGTAAAAACATGTCTACCCGTATCAAGCACACAGACGCTATTAACTAGGTGCCTCTTCACATGATGCTACTTTTTTTTGTGTACATCCACGTATGCGTCCATCAAATAGTTCCTGTATTGTTAGGGAAGCGATATTTAGCTATTCTCCCTTCGCTTTTAATATTGAACACATATAATTCTTTTATTTATAAATATATATTAAAATTAAATATGGAAATATTTATGACGTCCTTAAACAAATTTAATTGTTTGTAACAATGAACAATAGTAACAAGTTTTCGTCATTTAACCAACTCGTACCAACACCAAAAACAAATTACACTCTTAATAAATATTCACATAAACAATTTTCTTTTGGGGTCTTACAATATCCTGTCTCAAGTTCATTGGAAATAAGGATCACAAAAGGTTTCCCGTGGATGTTCAAACTCTGGCAGCGATACGTAGATGACATATTTGCAATAGTTCCAAAAAGATACATCAGTGACGCATTAAAACTTCTGAACATACAGGACAAAAGTATAAATTTCACAGTGGAAGTAGAAAAAGATAATAAATTACCATTTTTAGATCTAAAATTAATCAAAAACAAGGATAGAATAAATTTCGGTATTCACAGAAAACCAACGCAGACAGATAAGTACATAAAAGCTAATAGTTACAATCCAAGAAGCCACAAACGAGCAATTTTTAATAGTTTAACACATAGATTGGTGAACATCCCTCTTTCAGCAGAAGAATATAAAACAGAATATTACAAAATAATTGAAATAGCACAATAAAACGGCTTCCCCAAAGAATTAGTAGATAAAAAGATAAAACGAGCAGAAAAGAAAAAAATTATTAAAAGAAACTACAACTCTCACAGCAGCAAAAACAAAAATGATATTCAAAAAATTCACATATCATCCATGGACCTTTGATAAATTTAAAAAAGTGTTCAAGGAATACAACATTCAGCTAGCACCAGTAAACCATTACTCCATAAAAAAACCTACTACTTTCAAACATCAAAGATGCTATTCCACCTAACAAAAAATCTGGCATATACCAAATTGAATGCAGTGATTGTAATGAAATATACATAGGGAAAACCAAAAGAAATTTAGAAATCAGATCCAAGGAACAAGTTAGAAGCATTAAAAGCAAACAATTAGAAAAATCAGCAGTTGCATTTCACTTTTGGACAAAAAATCATGACATAAAGCTAGAACCGAAACTTCTCAAACACATAACCGGAAAACAAGAACTGTCCACATGGGAACAAATCTTTATTTTAAAAAAAAATAGAAACCTAGTATTTAATTTCGACATTCCTCAGAGGGACATTTTCAGTAAGTTCATTGAACCGTTACCAGAAGAAACATCAGAAGAAGCATCACCATCCGCACCATGAAACACCATGGAAACCCAGTTATTGTCTGGTTGATAATGGAGGAAAGTTAACCTTCGAAATGCGTCCCGGAAAAATATTTTGTAAATGTTGTTAAGTGTTATTAATTAACTCACCTTTTAAATTAAATTAATTAAAACAACACTGTTTTCAAACTTCCATGAAAGGAAGATACACGAGTCATCCTCAAAGTTATCAATAACCCATTGTTAAAATTCAAATTCCAACAATGCAACAAAAAGGATCACAGGATTGTAGTATACAGGCTTTACAACACACATATATATTATCATAATATGTCATTAGCTTCTATCCAGTTACCATAGGTAATATTTCCAAAATGGTGGACATCAATGTTTCATTTTGACAGTGTGGTGTCACTAACTTCCTTGTTAAAAAGAAACATTTGCTGCTGAAGTTCACCTCAAACTTAAATGTGCTTTTGTCTGCATGGGCATCAGCAGTGTTAGGAGATGAGTGAAACATTTCAAAGATGGCGGAACACAAATATCCATATCTCCCTGTTTATTTTTCTAACTTGCGGCTAGAGAGCTCTAGAGGCTGTTTCATGTCACAGCTGCCTTGAGTAATCTTTATAGCGCATCTCACCCTTGTACACGTTAAATAGAGCGCAGTAATGCAACATGTACTATACCGCTTGCAAAACTTACAGGCACGTGAACGCTGGCCAATGCTCAAGCAGAGCGCTGCTGCCAAGCGTAGTGCGTGTACCGGCAGAGGGTCTGTACATAAGGTTGTGTGAGATGCATGCACCACATTCGGCAGCGCTGGTAGGAGGGGCAAGTGTAGGATTCGCTGGAGTCTGCAGTACGCCCCGCCTCCATATGCCTTTAAGTTTTGCGAAGATTATAGTTGCGAAACTTTCTCCACGTGCGACCCTGAGGTGGCCGGAGTCCTGTACTAAGTCCTTCAATTGCTGCCTTACGGCACTTTTAACTTTGGTATCCCTCCATGCCTTTGTCACTGTATGGCCTAAATTTACAGATGACTCGTCTGTATAAACAATTGATTCCCCTGGTCCCTAAACCTTTTTAAGCCTTTTAGATATTTATGTTGTCATCTGATGATATCGTCTCTTTCTATTGATATGCACTTGTTACCCCTTTTTTCCTATTTGAACCCCAACTCATGCAAGAACCGACTAGTGGCCCTTGAGAAATTTGATAGGGTCTCATCACTGTTGACCTGTGACAAAATTATATTCAGCGTGGGTGGAATATTTGCAAACAGTAAAGAATGAACAATTTGCCGCACTTCACAGTGTACTATTCCATCATTCTGCGTTAACCTAGCGTTTTGTGTTGTCCTGCATTTTTTGCTGTCTTTTTCCTGCCGTTCTTAGAGATCCCTTCATTACTTCCTCTTTAATCATTACTGCTTCTGAAAACCCGATAGCCTTAGGTGTTTCTTTTACTGCCTTACTAAGACTCACTTTACTTGAAAAATAATCTAACACATTCATAATTATTTGGTGTTCCTTACTTCTTAATTTGCCAATATATCATCTCTTCCTAGCTTCCCCTTCCATAACTACAAATATTTACGGAAAATGTTAAATACATAACGTAATAACAGCTCACAGATTCCACACAGTTACGCACATGACTTCTTTCGAACTACTGTTAGTGCTGCTCCTTATACTATCTTCTGTCACAGGCCTGGCACGAGAGTACGCTGAATAAATGAATTGCCTTTTGTTTGCTTTACTCAATGAAAGAAAGAAGTTACAGCCTTTTGGTTTATTTTAAAAACTTTCTCCAACCCTCTTCAACATTTTTTCTCGCTTGGTCCCCGATGTAAACTCAATAACAAACGAGTTTCTCAATGTGTAACTTTTGCAGTGCACAGATATAAAATTTTCCGAAAACATTTAATTTAAAAAATTATAACACTTAACTGAGTAAACATAGAGAATTCAAAGTAGGCAGGTAGTAGCACTTTAGTTTACTCTAGTTTAATATAGACGCATTCTAGCAGTTGGTTTACTAATTAGTGCGTGATGAGCCTAGAAACAGAAATATCAGACTTCTATAAAAAAAAAAAAAAAAAAAAAAAAAAAAAAAAAACATTTTCTGAAGAAATATGAGCCTACAGAAATGTATGACTCTAAAAACGATATAACCTGATAGAGAAAAAAATTCTGCGTAGAATGTGTTCAAACCTGAAATTTATAACAGCTCAATATTTACACCACGCTATTAGGAACCTGGCAACAGTACGAGGGTAGAAAAGGACGAGGCTAATGGTAACTTTTATGTGCTAGATAGAGACAGATATATCCCATTTAACTCCATGCTGTCATCTAAGGGTTAGACAAGGTATAGAATAAAGAGTCTAATATGCACAATACGGGTATAATAGCCTGGGAAAGAGAACGTTAAAATTTGGTCTAGTTATCTTTTCCATTCCTGGGAAAGCTTTTCATTAACCATGAACGCTCACATTAGAACTTTGTCATTCTTGTTCTGGTTACTGTTCTGAGCTATTGTAAACCAGCCTTAATACTTTATGTGAAAACAGCAAAGGGTTAAACTACTGTAAAGTTTATAACACTGACACTGTAGCAAAATCCCTGAAAAAATTGATGTAATGTTTACAGAACCATTCTCTTCTACTTACTGGATCATTCCACTGTGAATCCTGAGTAGGTTCATATGCATGATAGTAAGGATCAGCTTCTGATGGGTAGAAATCAGATCCATATGCAGAGTCTATATGTGATGGGAATGTAGATGGTATCACTCCATGTGGAGGTGGTGGCAAGTCAAAAGCAGGCATTCCAGCTGGTGGCGGAGGTACTGACATATCAGGAAAAGGAGGCTTGCGACTATACTCCCGACGATCAGCAGTCATAACCTACAAAGAATTACAACATATACTCATTAATAAAATACATAACTAAATAAAAAAAAAAATAAATATTTCAACCCTTTTACCATCATCCATTTAAATGCCTGCACATCAGCAGGTCAGTTGAGTTGGTTTAAATCCAAGTCAGTGTTTATAAAGGTTCAAGAAAGCAAAACTAGCTATTTTTTAACACATGTGAGTGAATAATTGTCGCAAATAATTGTCTTTACTAGGGATGCATTGACCACATAAAAGCCACTATTGTATCATATTGGCCTGAATATATGAATAAGGAAAATTGAAGCTATTAACAGTGAAGCAACAAGATTCAAAAGTAAGAACAAATTAGAAACTAAAAACTTCACTTTATCTTAGTAATGTTGCATGTTCTTTTTGAACAAGCTAACCCAGGGTTTCAAGTTGTCTCCAACTCATTCTCAAAGCTATACAAACAAATTTGTTACCAAAGCTACAATCTTTCATTTTTTTCTGAAAACAAAAACAAATACTGATATTCAATTTTTATTTACCAATCTCTGAAAACAAAAATTTATAAATACAATCTATAGATGGTAATTCGAAGTTCATAACACTGTTCCTGATTTTTAAAATAAAAATGTTTTCCCAAACCATTAAATCTATCGGATCACTTAATTGTTTTAATAATTTAACTTCTGGATTAATTTCATGATTAAATGACCAAAAATGATCTGCCACAGCTGATTTATCAGTTTGTTTATATTTCATATTTCTAAAATGTTCTTTTATTCTGGTTTCTAAATGATGTTTAGTTTTTCCAATATAAACCTTACCACAATCTAAACAGCTAAATTGATAAATGCCAGATTTTTTATAATTTGGTATTTTATCTTTTTTAGAAAAATTAAGTAAATTTTGTATATTAAATTTATTTTGAAGGACCAAATTTATTCCATATTCTCTAAAAATCTTTGTAAAATTTTTTATTGGTCCATGGATGGTAAGTAAACTTTTTAAATTATCTTTTATTTTTTTAAGGGTTGAAACTTCTTTAACAGCTTTTTGATACTTAAATTTTTCTATCTTTTTATGTATAAAATCTGTATTAAAACCATTAATTACTGCAGTGTTAATAATGTGTTTATATTCTATGTCAAATTCATCTTTATTAAGGGGTATATTTATTAACCTATAAATTAAACTATTGAAAACAGCAAATTTATGTGCAAAAGGATTAAAACTTTTATATTTTATATTTTACATAAAATTTGGATTTTCTTGAAAATGGCTCTAACGATTAAAATGTCATATGTTTGAGATATTTTTATGACAAATAAAATGTATATCTTGAATTTTCTGACTATAGCCCCTGTAGTCGTATTTACTCTGGACGACTTTTGCATAACTCGTAAACTGTTAGAGATAGACCAAATCATACTATACAAAAAAGGTAGATCTTGGTAAAATACACAATTTATGCCTCAATAAATTTTCTTGTAGGGTGAACCATTTCGGATATATTCCTTGTTATATGTGTGAGTTTCGGAAAACTTAGAACTTTAGCAAAATGCAACGTTGTTCATTTTTTTATATGTTAATCGTGCAAAGAGAACGGAATCTCACAGGTCAAAAAGATTTGACTGTCGCACAAAGCCTTCTGAATTCTAATATCTCCCTTGCACTTACAAGGACATAAGCAATAAGATAATTTGTACGAATGTTTATCTTAACTAACATGGAAATATAGGAATAAGAATGTTAATTATTATTTATTTATGCCAACAAACTTACTGTTGGTGTTTTTAAACACACAAGCCGTGTGTGGGCATTGAATTTTTAAGTTCCAGTTCTACCTCTCATAGGAATAAGAGTTTGTTAGAATGGTTAGTACAAGAGTAGAGAAAGTCATGTGAGTGCAACACATCAGATTTTTTTATTTCAGGCTCATCTGCCATACATCATGTTGACTCCCACTGCTTAACCCAGTAGTCTTTCTTGAAAATAAGTGTATTTAAATATTAGGTTGTGCATATAAGACAACTGCAGTTCTTAAAAACATATTTTAAGGAAAATAAATTGTAATATTTAGACCAATATGGTGTTTTTTAATTCTAATTGATACCGAAATTTAGATTTCCGATTGAATGGGCTTTTGAAAAAGATACGTTTTAATTTAATTGCCGGATATGAGATTTGCGATAAATATTGAGTAATAACATAAATAGATAATAGAGTAGCAAGTGTTGTAAGGTGAGCAAGATATGAGTAAATGATAGTCGTTAAATTTGTAGAATAAACGCATTATTGGTTTGAAATTAACGAGTCATGACGTCATACTACATAGTTTAAAATATACGTTCGAAAGTCAGTTCTACAAACCTTAAAAGTCGCGCGATATATTTAATAAAATATAAAGTAAACATCGTTTAATCCTAAAAAGGTAATTATATATTCAAAAATTCATAAAAGAACATGTTATAATAGAAAGGGACATTTCTAAATTGCGGGAAAAGGAAATAACATTTTGGATACGAGGCTTTCTTGGATGACGTCATGACATTCAATTTGGAAGCGAACGGTCTTCTTGGCGTGGGTAAGAGAGAAGCGGCTAGTCAGTACTCAACCAGAGAACAGTACGGGAGTTCGTGCAGTTCGTGCTGCGCAGATGTGATTGCGAAGCTTCTACAGATACACATATAGAATCGGCATATCTCCCGAAAATATTTTATATAAAATAAATTGATGTGCAAAGTTGTTCTTGGGTTGTCCTTTACACTCACGCAAACCCGAGATAAAGAGATCATGCTCAGCTAGCCGGAGACAACACTCTAAACCACATCAACGTGACCAACAACATCACGTCACCAACGACTTCAGCTTCAAATGGCGAGGTAATAACTAGGAAGCTATATTACAGCTTCAAATTGGCTTCCCAACGTGTGGCTTCGAAAGAATGGACCAAACCCCAAGACGACCGAGCCAGCATCGAACCAGCAGACAAGAAGGTGCCCAGCGCGTCAACATCTGTGAAACGTGTAGTGAACAAGTTTAAGTGCAGTTAAAGTGAAATAGTGAAAATATTGAAAATTTTGGTGAGTAGAAAAACACATATAAATAGCTTAGAAATGGAAGACAGTGATAGTGAGTTTAGAGGTTTTGATAGTCCGGAAATTCAGGAAAGTATAAGTAGGATGGAAGAATTTAATCAGAATGTAATTGGTAGCAGAATATGCCAAGAATTAGAAGATCAGAACGTTAGAGAAACACCTAGAGGTAGTGCAGAAATGTTTAGTAGTAATTCAGAAAGGCCAGCATTTATGTCAGAAATAGAGAATATGTTTCAAACGATAATGAAAAAGATGAGTACAGATTTAAGTCAAAAGATAGATGAAAATAGTAAAGAGTTAAGTCAAAAGATGAGTACAGAGTTAAGTCAAAAGATAGATGAAAATAGTAAAGAATTAAGAACAGAGTTAAGTCAAAAGATAGATGAAAATAGTAAAGAGTTAGGACAGAAAGTAGAGAAGGGACAACAGGAATTGGGAATGCAATTGGAAAATCAGAAGAGAGCTTTCGAAACCTTTAGGGAAGAAGTTAGGGAGGAAATTAATAAAGTTAGTAGTGAAGTAAAAGAAAATAGAGAACAGGTAGAACAGGTTAAGGGAGAATTAGAGACAATAAGGCAAGAAGTAAAGAATTCTGAAAAGAAATTAGGTCAACAAGTGAGTGAAAAATTAGATAAAGAAAGGGAAAAAGTAACATATAGATTAGACAAACAAAGGGAAGAAATTAGAGAAGAGTTACAGGGGTGTAAAGTTAGAATGGAAAGATCTGATGTAGAAAGTGAAAGGCAGGCTAGAAATTTGGAGGATGTTACAGACCAAATAAAAGGAGTAGTGACAGAAATTACTCAGGTAAAAGAGGCCTTAGAAAATTTGAAATTAAATGAAAATGCATGTAATCACAACAATCTTAGTAATGAAGTTGCAAGAAACGAGGCAATACCAGGTGTATCAGCTGACATTTCGATGCAAAATAGGGGTAACAGTAATTCCCATTCTGATCTCGGAAATAGCTCAGGGATAAATGACAATTCAAATTTACATTGGCCTAACCATGTCTTAAATGAAATGACACCTCCAGTTTTTGAAAATGAAGATTCAGATGATCCTAAAGCCTTTTTAGAAGGGTTACAAGAGTACTTCACGGTGAAACGTATACCAGAGGAGTACAAGATGGTGATAGTAAGAAAATGTCTAAAGGGTAATGCTGCTAATTGGCTAGGCCTTTCTATGGGTAACAATAATGACTACAGGACCTTTAGGAACATCTTTTTAACCAGATATTGGGGAGCTAGTAGGCAGGCTAATATTAGAGTTGAATTAAGCAATGGAAAATTTAATCCTAGATCGGAGGAATCGATGGTAAACTATTTTATGAGAATAGCGAGAAAATCGAAGATGTTGGACCCTCCCTTGGATGAAAAAGATCTAATAAATATAGTTACTCCACATTTTCCGGAAACACTTCAACATTACCTAATCATAGCCCGACCCGATAGCATTGCAGCTATGATAGAATTATTATCAGCCTTAGAAGTCAATAAGCCAAAACACGCATTTGGAAATACATATGAAGGAAAAGAAACTGTAAATTCTTTCGGGCAAGGGGCACAGTATTATCAGAATAGAAGTGAGGTTAGGGAAAGATATAAAGGACCAGTACCAAGGATGGAATCATTCCGGTGGGAAAATCAAGGTAGATATAACCAGGAAGGGCGTCACCAAAATAGAAATGGTAATCAAAGGGGAAGAAATATAAGGGTGAATTATATGAATACAAATAGATTTGATCGAGGTAGACGGGGACGTTATTTTGGACATAGTAGAAATTCAAATGATGGGTATTGGACAAACGGAGATAATGAGTTTAGACCGAGGTCACCAAGACAGGGAGAAAGGTATTCTAGTGGACGAAATTCCCCTGAAAATGCGGAAATGGTCGAGGCCATTAACACAGTCAAAAACATGGTAGGAAGTAACGCCGATTTAATGCAGGAAAACAGAAGTAACAATTCGGGAGATAGTACAGGAGCAATACCTAAAAATCAGGGAAACGCCAGACCCGGTCAAACGCGCCTTCAGTGAGAACTGGGTATCATAGTAATGATTGTGATAAGTACTCGGAAATAAATAGTCCTGGAAGGCAAATGATGATACAAAAGAAAAGAGAATGGAAAAATAGAATTGACGAAAACGAAACAGTAGGAGATCCACCTAAAATCAAAATTGGAGTAAATGGAAAACAATACAATGCAATTATAGATACGGGATCAAATAGCACAGTATGCTCACAAAATTTTTATGATAATTTACAAAGTAGTGGCTTTAAAGTAATGTCTTTACCAGTTAATGGGATATATTGCTCGCTAGCTGTGGGAAAACGAAAAGAAAGAGTAAAATTTCAAGCAATGATAAATATTGAAATAAATGGGAGAATACTTGGAATTTTATTTCTGATTGTAGGAAGACTTGTGACAGATATTATAATAGGTTGTGATTGTCTTTATGCCTGGGAAGCTGTGGTGAATTTTAAAAACATGATTCTAGAAATGAAAGTTGAAGATGAGACCATTATAGTGCCTTTTGTGGAAGATAGTAGTTCAGAAACTATTGTAAGAGAAAAAGAGGAAGAAGAAATCCAAGGGGATACATTCTTTGTAGAATATGTTAAAGTAGGAGCTATGGAATTAACTGAAGTAAATGTCAAAGAGTACAGAGTCGATAATAAAGAAAATGTAGAATGGGATAAAAATGATTTCATAGACAATTTGAGGGTTTCTGATGCAACTAGGTACTATGATAGGGAGAGTAGTGAAGACTTAGAAGAATTGTTGAGGGAAAAAGTAACTCAGGCTGATCAACTAAATGAACAACAGAGGGATAAACTGTTTGAGATATTAATCCGAAATAAAGAAGTATTCTCTGAGAAACCTGGTAAATGTAATATTTATACTCATTCGTTTGAGATGATACCCATCAAACCTTTTACACATAAAGCGAGAGCTATCCCTAGTACAATAAGAGAAGAGGTAGATGCAGTTATAAAGTCAATGTTAGAAGATGAGGTTATTGAGATTTCGAATTCAGAGTTTGTGAATCCCCTATGTATTGTAAATAAGGCCAATGGAAAGATCAGGGTGACATTAGACTCGAGAAAACTAAATTATTGTTCATCATATTTTCCATCAGGGAATCCAACAGAACGTGTCCTCCGAGATATAGGAATTTATTTACGTGTACTTACACATCATAATCACAAGGATTGGGTGAAATATTGTCCATTGATAGAAAAGATTATCAATCACACCATTAATGTAACTACTGGGTTTGCACCAATAAAATTAATGTTAGGAATTGAACCAGAACCAATATTGATAGGGGAACCAAAAACACTGAAAATTAATGACATTCAGTTAAGTGAGGAAGAAAGAGCGAAAATTGCTTTTGAACGAATCAAGAAAAAGGCAGAGAAGCGAAAATTAAAGAAAAAGAGTAGAAAACATAAATGGGAACCTAAGATAGGCGATTGGGTACTAGTTAAAGACCATAAGTTATCAAGTGCATTGCGAGGTAGGAACAAAAGGATGGAATTGTTATATAAAGGTCCTGCAGAAATTATATCAAAATTTGGTTATCATACCTATGAATTAAAAGATGTTAAAAATGAAAAATGTCTGGGAAGATGGCATAAACAACTCCTTCGACCATACAAGAAACCGTGTGGTGCCTTGGAACCTTGATTTAATGTAAAAGAAAAATTGGAAGCGTCATTTGTATATTGGCGCCTAATCAGCCTTGAGATAAAATGTAAATGTTAGCTTACTTGAAAACCATACATTGGTCAGGTACTTACATATTCATGAAAAATGCAGAATGTGAATTGCTATATACTTCAAAGAGTTTAAAAATATATTGTATAGAGCTCACAAAAACAGCTTCAGAAAGATTGTTAAAATGTTCATCTCCGCATAGAGAGAAAACAGAATATTTACTTTGTAAAACATTTGTTAAAATATTTAGATGTATAGATAGTTATCACAGAAAGACAAAGAAAGAACTTGTCTAAAGAGTGCAATGGATTTATATAAAAATATATGTACATTTTAGTGCTTAAAGGATCTAGTACAGATATGTGTTACAATAACAAAAGTGAAAAATCACAGTGCAAGTGATAGTGAGAGCGAAGTGAGCAAACATGAACTAAAAGAAGGAAGTATAAAGAAAGACTCTTGAAATTTAACCTTTATATAGAAGCTTCATAGAAGAAACCATAACATATTGTAATTAGTATTTAAGGATTAATGTTTAGTCAAGTGTACAATTGTTTGTCATGTTAAATAGATTAATGAGAAAATGTGTTAATAACCAATTTCAAAAACAGTGTAATTGAAAATTGTATACAAGGGGAGTGTTGCCGATTATTCAAAATACAGGAGTAATTTTTTTTTTTTTTTCTTTCGGGCAAGACATTTACATTATTTTATTATGAAATAATAAAATAACATAAATGGGGGCATTTGATACCGAAATTTAGATTTCCGATTGAATGGGCTTTTGAAAAAGATACGTTTTAATTTAATTGCCGGATATGAGATTTGCGATAAATATTGAGTAATAACATAAATAGATAATAGAGTAGCAAGTGTTGTAAGGTGAGCAAGATATGAGTAAATGATAGTCGTTAAATTTGTAGAATAAACGCATTATTGGTTTGAAATTAACGAGTCATGACGTCATACTACATAGTTTAAAATATACGTTCGAAAGTCAGTTCTACAAACCTTAAAAGTCGCGCGATATATTTAATAAAATATAAAGTAAACATCGTTTAATCCTAAAAAGGTAATTATATATTCAAAAATTCATAAAAGAACATGTTATAATAGAAAGGGACATTTCTAAATTGCGGGAAAAGGAAATAACATTTTGGATACGAGGCTTTCTTGGATGACGTCATGACATTCAATTTGGAAGCGAACGGTCTTCTTGGCGTGGGTAAGAGAGAAGCGGCTAGTCAGTACTCAACCAGAGAACAGTACGGGAGTTCGTGCAGTTCGTGCTGCGCAGATGTGATTGCGAAGCTTCTACAGATACACATATAGAATCGGCATATCTCCCGAAAATATTTTATATAAAATAAATTGATGTGCAAAGTTGTTCTTGGGTTGTCCTTTACACTCACGCAAACCCGAGATAAAGAGATCATGCTCAGCTAGCCGGAGACAACACTCTAAACCACATCAACGTGACCAACAACATCACGTCACCAACGACTTCAGCTTCAAATGGCGAGGTAATAACTAGGAAGCTATATTACAGCTTCATAATTTTGATTTAACCTACTATGAAGGGGGCCCAAATGACCCAGTTGTCGACAGGCCCTTAAACTCCACACTCTTACTATGAAGGGTCAACAAATTGGTGTGAAATATTATAGGGGTATTTTTCAATAACATCTTCAGACTGGCCACTTACAACTTAAAATAAGGTAAGTGAAGCCTAGGCTCTAGATATATATTTGATTTAATTTGCTTCACTGTTAATAGCTTCAATTTTTTCATTGAAATATAAGAGTATATTCTTTCTTAAGAGAAAAGTGAATCAAGTTCTTAAGAACATGTGCCTGAATCCCTTTGTTTTAGTATTAAATGAATTCACTGATAATTTGACACAGTTTACTTAAAGTATTTCTCTTGCTTCAATGTACAGCTACGGAAAAACTGATATGAGCACCTTAGGAGAGCAAAATATTTCTGTCCCATGTCTATTGCAGTGCGGTTTATGCAAGTCAATAGTTTCAACATGCAGCACAAATAGGCAGTTTGCTACATCAAATTTTTCTTTATCAGGAACAAATACAACTGTGAGCAGTAATTCAAGATACAGCCTACTTGTGTGTCCAACAGACAATAACATAGGGAACAGTATCAATAAACTCAGGCTGCATGTTGGAAATATCTTTCCAGTGACCACCCAGATCTTTACTACACAAACAGATGGATCCAGTTCTGCTCACATAGCTGACACAGGCTCCTGATGTGATCTCATACTTCAGGACCCCAGGTTTTGACGTAGGGGAAACAAGACACATGCTTAACCAGATCCTACATCTGCATTTTAAAGATTAAACTGCTTTTTTGGCATTATGCCATGAGCCTTCAAGATGTGTCTCTGGACCCCACCCTTCTCTGTACAGGTAATCCTATCAGCTGTCTAGCACTGGCTATTGTTATCGCTCTTCCTTGATGCAATGTAGTAACTTCATTTATGTAAATTAAAGCTTCAATTTTAAAAACCAGAGTCACATGTCCACAAGGTCCACCCTTCACCACTCTTCTAAGCTTCCTTAGCTGGTACTCATCTGAGTTACTCCCCATTTACCTCCCATCCCCTCTCAATGTGAGACAATCAGTGAAGAGTTCAGGCTTTGTTACAACATTAAGAAATGTGTAGTCGGAAGCTTTCACGGCTGGAGTTAGAATTAAGGCTAGAGATTTCTTCTGGGCTTAAAAGCCGTGGTCTGCTGGAGTTTATAAGTCCAGACATTTCGTCCACACCTGCGGTGGACATCAATGGTGTGGTCTGAGTCTTCTCGGCGAAGGCTCAGTTACAACAGAATCGTTTATGGCTGGAGGTGCCACATTTATATCTGGGCCACCTTATATCTGGGCTTGAGCTCAAGCCCAGCCAATCCCCTGTGAGCAGCCCAAAGTTTTAAAAATCTATATTTCTGCAAACTCTGCAGTCATAGAAACATTAGTAAATATTTAGCAAAGATCTGGTTAAGCTTAGCAATTTTCCAAAATATTTATCCACAATATGCCAAATAGTTAACAATTCTTACTACGATAACAATAATATTTGCTAAGCACCAACAATTAATATTGTCTTATATTTAATGTTTAAAACATTACCTTTCCCTTATGTAGGACTAACACCCCCTAGGACTTACAAGCCAGTGTCTAGAGTCAGACACCTGTCGAGGAGCACAGGAACCTATGGACTGGACCGAGTGAAGACCTAGAAGGAGTAGTCAGCCAAGCACCAGGTATGATAATGAGGAGAAGGATGATATGAAATGCAGGCAAAATCGATGATTGGAAAGGTGACAATGGAGCAATTGGTGTAATGAGTGGTAGGGGAAACCAGAGAACCCAGGAGAACCACCCTCACGCTGCTTCATTCACCATGAATAACACATTTGGGTCCCTGGGATCGAACCTGGGCTGCCAAGGTGATAGGTGAACACACTAACTGTTCGGCCACAGCACTGCTTAAGTGAAGCTTTTAGTCTCTAAATTTATTTTTATTAAATTATCATCATTCCTAACATGGATACTTATGAACTGCCCTTGTATTGTATATAATCTGGATTGGCAGTTATTGATAAATCCAGTTAAATATTTACCTGTATAACATTTTCTTTAGGAGGAGTTCCCTTATCTAAGTTTCTCCTTGATGCCAAACCTCCACCACCAATTACATCTATGGTGCCACCCATCTTGCGTCCTGGAGGAGGCCCTGCTTTCTTTGGTCCCATAAACCCTGAATACTTGGAATTGTCATTTGTAATTGCAACAGGAATGGTTCCTCTTCCTGCAGTAGTTCCACCAATTTGGGCAAGACCAACTCCTGATTCATGAATACGAATTCTCTTTTGCCTTTCACAATAGGCTCGCCAAGTGTCTTCATTAAAGCCATAGTTGAAATAATCTAAAAAATGCAACCAAAGGTATTCAATTCACAAAACATAGTGTTATAAGAATAACTTTTTGTACTTAACTCTTCATGCAAATTTCACTCTTAAGAGAAACTAATAACAACCAATACAAGAAAAGGAATGTTAATGTAAGGTACAGAAATCCTTAGTCTTATATTGAAACCCTTGCCCTTTTTTTAAAATGCCTACTATGACACCCTGCAGATAACAAGAGATACCAACAACAACTATTAAAAGGAACTGCCGCACAATAAATATCCAACAGCATTTTCTCTTGGATGAATAAAATTTGATTGATATACTTTCAAGGATGCTATAGGAATTAGTGTCATATGTTCAGTTCACTGTAAATGTATGATGCAGGTAAAAGAATAAATCATCATGCCATCTACCAGGGACCAGTAAAGAAAATGTCAAAGCTGCCAGTCAACTTACAGCTATATGGAAGCGAAAACTTCCAAAACACGTCCTGTTAAAATTATAGAGTAAGTGAAGCAAATGTGTCCCAAAATTTGATTCCTAATGTTAAAGTGCTGAACTTGCATTTACCATTACAAAGTTTCTAAAATTTAATTGAAAAGAATAAATGTTTATCACTGTGACAAAAAAGGGGGTAACAAATGAACAATTGTGTAATATCCGCTGAAGAGTTCTCATTTGTTACAATGACCTCTGCAGTCACATAAATGGTAATACTGAGCTACTGCATTATTTTCTTCCTGTTCCTGACAATAAAAAGAGCCAGAGTATATTAAATATACTTTAGATATTCAGGGAAACTTTAACCTGTTATATCTGCTCCTGGTTTTCGCCATGGTTTATCTTCAAGTGTATCCAAATTGAACTCATGTGCTGCACAGCCATTAATTGAACCAATTGCTTCAAACTCTTCGATGGAAAACTTCCCTGGTTGCTGAAATGAAAGCATTCATAAAAGTAAATATTAATTAATATCTACTAATATAGCAAACATATAGACTAAGCTTCACTTATGTTTTATACATGGTGTTAAGTTGTTGAATAACTAACACTACTAAAGTTCCACCAGACATCATTTCAACTTAAGTTAGTGATTAACTACAGAAACAGAAAGTTATACATACCTAGGAGTTAAACTTGATTCTAAATTATCATGGACAAGTCATATCAAATACTCTGCAGAAAAGCTACAAAAAGACTTTCCTTGCTCAAAAGACTTGCTGGCAACAAATGGGGAAGTACAACAAACACTACATACATAACTTTCGTAAAACCTATCCTTTATGGTAGCAAAGCGATAATCACAGCTAACCAAACAAAACTCAACCAGTTGGAAGTTATAAAAAATCAGGCCCTCAGGCTTATTACAAGGAGTGGGGGAGGAGGGTAAAGTCAACACCTTTTACAGCTCTTCAAGTGGCTACTAGCCACTACAATACAATAGAGAAAAACAAAGTCTACAAATGTATGAAAACCTACCTCGACTAACTCAAAATGTATACTTGAAAATTTACAACCCACCACCTACAAATAAAAGTTTTATTAACCCAATTAAGAACCTGCAAACAAAAATACAATCTACCTACAGGGGAAAAAACAGAAACTCCCTCTCCCCATATACCCACTGAATCAACCAATCATTGATTACAAAGAAAAGCTGTTGGAGTATACACACTCAAAAAAATGTGTAGATAAAATTCTGAAAAGGTTGCTTTAGAAACAATCCACTCCTGTTACCCAGAAGACGAGTGACTTCATGTTTATACCAATGGATCCCTAACTGATTGAAAAGGACAAGCAGGTGCCAGCATATACTGCAAGCTTTTTATCTTTTTCATTTTCCTAAGATCTCTCACATCGCATTATGATGGAGAACTAGAAGGCATAAGAGCTTCCTTGATCCAATTGTTGTGCCACATAAATACCTCCCAAAAAGCTGTAATTTTAAGCGACTGAAGATCAGCCATTCAGGCAATAATTTCCCCATCCCATCAAACAACAAAATATTAGAGATTCTACACACACGTACAATTTTACAAAGCAAAAGAAAAAAAGAATTTTATTTCCAATGTATCCCAGCCCATTGATGCATTATTAGAAATGAAAAAGCTGACTTCCTGGCCAAGAAAGGAAGAAATATAAAACATGAATTCAATTAAAATTTCCTTACACATTTGCAACATAATTATCATGAAAAAAGTAAAAATAAATCATGAAAAACACTCTTGGAAAATACTAATGCCATACCAGAATCTCCAAGAAGCTCACCAGTGACCCTTTTTTCACTTTCTCTACTGGTAAGTAGACGAAGTATTGCATTCCAACCAAAAAATTTGATGTCGAGATTTCACCAGAAATATGTTTTGAGATCCCCTGAATACAAAAAAAAAGGGCATTTTTAGAAAAAGGTCCGTGTGTGTGCGTGTCTGTCTGTGGACAGCATAACTCAAAAATGAAAAGTCAGTTAAAAACCAAAGTTGGTATTAAGTTTAATTTCTTTCAAGGATGTGACACAAAGATTTCAAAGAAAATAGCCCCACCCCAAACTACGCATAACATGGACAATTTTTCGAAAATTTTTATTTTCTTCAAAATGGCTCAAACGATTTTGATTAAAATGCCATGTGTTTGAGAGATATATATGACAAATGAAATGTATATTTTGAATTTTCTGGCTATAGCCTAAGAAGTCCTGTTTACTCTGGATGACTTTTGAATAACTTGTAAACCGTAAGAGATAGACAAAATCTTACAAATGTAGATCAAAAAATGTAGATCTCGCTAAAAAACACAATTTATGTCTAAATAAATTTTTTGTAGAGTGAACCATTTCGGAGATATTCCTTGTTATTTATGCTGTTTCGGAAAACTTAAAACTTTCATGAAATGGAACATTGGTCATTTTTACTTTCTCTACTGGTAAGTAGAAGTATTGTATTCCACCCAAAAATTTGATGTCGAGATTTCACCGGAAATATATGTTTTGAGACCCCCTGAATCCAAAAGAAGGATTTTTGGAAAAAGGTCCGTCTGTGTGTGTGTCAGTCTGTCAGTCTGTGGACAGCATAACTCAAAAACGAAAAGTCGGTTAAAAACCAAAGTTGGTATTTAAGTTTAATGTCTTTCAAGGATGCGACACGAAGATTTTGAAGAAAATAGCCCCACCCTAAACTACCCTTTACATGGAAAATTTTTCGAAAATTTTGATTTTCTTGAAAATGACTAACGCTTTTGATTAAAATGTCATATGTTTGAGATATTTTTATGACAAATGAAATGTATATCTTGAGTTTTCTGGCTGTAGCCCCTGTAGTCGTATTTACTCTGGATGACTTTTGCATAACTGGTAAATCGTTAGAGATAGACCAAATTATACTATACAAAAAATGTAGATCTTGCTAAAATACACAATTTATGTCTCAATAAATTTTCTTGTAGGGTGAACCATTTCGGAGATATTCCTAGTTATGTGTGTGAGTTTCGGAAAAGTTAGAACTTTCGTGAAATGTATCATCGTTGTTCATTTTTTTTATGTGTTAAGTGTGCAAAGACAGCAGAATCTCAAAGCTTTGAAAGATTTGACTATCGCACAAAGCCTCCTGTATTCTAACACCTACAAGGAAATAAGCAATAAGATAATTTGTACAAATGTTTATCTTAACACGAAGAAGATATAGGAATAAGAGTTTGTAAGAATGGTTAGTACAAGAGTAGAGAAAGTTATGTGAGTGCAACACATCAGATTTTTTTATACGTTAAGTATGCAAAGAGAACAGAATCTCAAAAGCTTTAAAAGATTTGACTATCGCTCAAAGCCTACTGTATTCTAATATTCCCCTTGCACCTACATGGAAATAAGCAATAAGATAATTTCTGCAAATGTTTATCTCAATTAACATGAAGAAGATATAGGAATAAGAGTTTGTAAGAATCGTTACTACAAGAGCAGAGAAAGTCATGTGAGTGCAACACATCAGATTTTTGCTTAATGACTGGACATGGCTGTCTGGCTGGCTGCCCACCTGTTCAAGATCAATATCTTCAATTCTGCAAGATGCACACCATGCTACAACTCACAGACAGTAATGAATAGAGACCACCTACTCCAATGTATCACAATCTCAAAAATTAATGCCAATGTTCCAGTTCAACTATGTAAATATTATTGGGAAGCCTTGAGAAAAATGTAGAAAATCCAGTTAGAAGAGCATTAGCAACAACATCAATTATTCAACAATTTAATTCATGTATAACATAAGTGAAGCCTATAATCTCTATAAGTTTGTTTTATTAGTACATTTAATTTGCTTCAATTTATTAGCTTCAGTTTTTCACTGAATTAACATGCTTAAGTTTTTAAAATACAATTTCTAAATATCTTCCTTTCTAAAATAATTGCTTTGGCTCTTTTATTATTTTGGTAACCCTTAATTTAAAAAGTCTGGTTGTACTTTTGCTTGCAGCACCTCTTTATAAATCTCCATTACTTGTTTCGCTATCTATGTTCTCACAATAGATAAGAATTTTACTTTTAAATCATAGTAGTCAAACAGAACTAGTCATTGCTCACATTTGCTCCAATAACAAAGTATATTTTTAAAAATAACACACTATATTTCATTCCATAAATTTCTTGCAATTGTTATACTGATTTTGAAGACGAGAATTAAGTCTTTTTGGGTCTAGAGCAAGCTCTTCCACCTTGTGTAGCCTGCTGTACAGTGCATGTATCACATGTCATTGGTGGTAATCCTACATGCATCTCTTCTTCATATTGTTCAGGCTTCGCTACCATAGTTTAATACTATTCTTGCAAGAATCTTATGTAAGTTTAAGTGTGTTCTTTTGTATAAAAATGGTTTCACAATACTATTAATTATCCCTATTGTTTCCATACACCGGCCCCATAGCGCGACTGCCTCCTACAAGGGGGACCCAGGTTCAACCCTACTATTAGCACAGGATTTTTCCACTGGAAGGTCTGGTCTGGGGTACATTCAGTGTTGTTGGGTCCTCAAGGGGCTAAGCTAATTGAGGAGCTACTTGACTGAAAAGTAGCGACCCTTGGTAGAGAAGACCACATAACCTGCCAGGAGGGACCAAGGCACTGACCATGTCCCACCTCCAACACTGCACCCCATTCCTGATGCCTGTAGTGGGGAGAGGTGGGAGATGCAACAGTCTGGGGCTGTTGGCTTGGATGGGCTGTTGCGCCATGGGGTTACATTGTTTCCATACATTATGTAATTTTTTTGCTACAACAGCCTTATCCCCAAGGTCAAATTATAACACAACTATTTTAATTTATTTACCCTTTTTAAAATATGATTGTCTAAAACAATTCTGCTAGGCATAGGATAATTTCCACAAAAGGCTATCACTTTAGTTTTATTTGTGTTGATTTTCATGTTGCATCTTCTTCCAATTATATTTAATTTGTGTATACAATAGAGGCTTGCACGGGCCGACATTCTTAGGTTCGACCTGGCTCGGCCCTGACTCAACCAAGCCCGAGCCTGAGAAGAGGTTATAGTGCCTGGGCCTGAGCCCAGCCCGGCCCGATTATTTAATTTTATTATTATTATGATGATTGATGATGATGATGATGATGATGATGATGATGATGGTCATCGCCATCACCATCATCGTCGTCATCATCATCATCATTATTATTATTAGTATTATTATCAGTATTAGTATTATTACTATTATTTGAAACCTTTCAGCAGAATAACCATATAGAATTCCTAGTAAATGAGTGCTGGGATAACTTTGCTATTCTCGAAAAAATATATATTACATTATTTTATATCTCTTTATTTTCAAGCCCGGGCCTGGCCCACGCCCGACTAACATTCTTCAAATTAGGCCCGAGCCCGTGCAGACCTCTAGTATACAATAATGCAAATTCATTTTGCAAAAATCAGGGACCCTAGGTTCAATGTTTTACTGATTTGAGAACAACCATGTCTTGTCTGCCTCCATTCTTGAATAGTTCTATCCATGTATATTATAAACAATATGGGGGAGAGGCCACATTCTTATTTTATTCTGTTTATACTAATCCATTCAGTTAGTTTACTGTTGGTTCAAACTGAAATCAAATTTGTTTTGCAGATATTGTATATGCTTAAGATACATTGTTGTGGTAGATTATTGTTGGCTAAAATTTCTATTAATGTATTCCTATTGATTCTACCAAAGGACTCTTAGAAATATGCAAAAGCAAGATGTTTCCACATACAACTATGTTTTTCTATTAATAATTTCATTGAAAAGTATGCATCACAGCAGGATCTAGTTTTGTTAATTATACAGATCCTCAGTTAACAAGCACTTCCACAACGTTGGAATATATAGTAAAATTAATGTGATATATGTGTACTCTGGCTGCGGTAAGTTTGCACTTGACAGCTAGCATTTGGGCAGCCAGGTGGTAAGCAAAAACAGGAAAGGGAGACACTCTGTTGCCGGGAATCACTGCTTCCAGCCACGTGCTTCAGTTTGTGATTTGTATCACGTGCATCTAGTTGTTCTTTGCAAGTTGTTTATGTTTTGTTATTGTTGATAGTGTTGTTGGTGTTTGTTTATATATTTATTTTTTATTTTATATAATATTTATATGCATTATTCGTATTATAACACAAAATCTAACGCGCAAGATGGTGCCTCAGAAGAGACGCCATTCGCCAAGTGATTCACAAAGTGAAAATCCTATACGTAATGGTGTGCCACTGAATATCCAAGCATTGGAGTTATTAAGAAGAATGACTGAATTTTTTAAAAAGAGAAGGAGTATGTGGATATCCGTGGGCATCCCTCTATCCCTGCTAATAAAGTTATAGAGAAGACTGCAAGAACACTTGCAAGAACCATAATCAGCAAGGGAGTAGTGCTTCAAGAGATGGACGACAAAGTAGCTGGACCATCTGGAATGCAGCAGGTATTTCTGTCAACTACAGAGAACAAAAGAAAACGCATTCATCTGGTTACAGAGCTTGATGTGTTCGAAATAGACGCAATTCAAAGACATATTTATGCCTACTACTGTAGAAAGCAGTAACCAACCATACGGAAATTACTTTTGTCACTGAGGAACACAGAACTTTTCACTGGAAAAGCGGTGTCAAGAGCGACTGGCTTCTGATTTAAAAAGGTAAATAGACAAAAAGTGGTGCTGGAAAAGATGCACATAGTAGTGGTGCAAAATGTGTTTTTGCATAAAATCCTAATCAAAGACCTCCAGAAAATTGTGTGGCTGCACGAAACATGGGTCAATGCTGGAGACACTGTGACAAAATACCTGTGTTTACCTTCAATTATAAATAATAACACAGTAGTTTATTGTTCTTCTACGTTCACAGCTTACATGCATTGTTTGTGTGGTTTTGTGATGCGATAGAAAGCTACGTCCTCTGCTACTGTGTATTAGCAACTTCGACAATGTCGCAAGCACAGAACAGCCAACTTGATGCGAACCTATGTGAGCTGTCAAGTGCAAACTTACAGCAGCCAGGGCATAGTCACAAATTGGCTACCAGTGGGCAAAAAGGTTGTAATCCACATTTTTTTCTCAAAGCCATGTTTCCATGCAGAAAGGTGGTGAAAACATTGATGAATGTACATTTGGAGTATATGTTGGCTAACCTGATATTTTCCAGCTATATTTTGCAGTTATGGTGTAGTCCGGAAGCATAGAGGTTGTAACGTTTCACTGTCATGGCTGACACAGGATATGCAAAAATTAGTCTAAAGCTTTGTGATGACAAAGGTAAAAAGCAAAAAGTTAATATCTCAAAGTGGAAGAGGAATGAGAAGAAAGAAAAGGAATTTTGGAAAACCATAAATAGCTCATGGAAATAAACCTAAACCAGGAAAAATAACAAGTGAAGAAGTGGGAGCATAAAGGTTGTAAGCTTTTGTTATACCACAAATGAATCTTAGGCTATGGTGAGATATGACATTTTCAACACAAAAATCAGGTCTCTACAGACAGTATCATTCAAACTGGCAGACAATGTATGGTTCAAGATAGCACCAGATTCGCCTACTATTCTGCAGTGTGTGAAAGGTCATAATATTCTACAGCCATGTATTCTTAAAACATCGCCAAATTATCTTGAGGCAGAAGTAATGTAACACTGCCACCAGTTATTCCAAGTGTAGACAATCTGCCACATCTCTATAACAAGAAATTGGGTGTCTGTGGAAAGCAAGCAAGGACTAATGGCCATGAGTGTGTTAATTCCTGCAAAATACAGATAATTTTATGAAAGTATTGAGACAGAATATTGGAAGACCCCAAAAGAAAATCGTTTATGTGAATATTTGTTAAGTGTAATTTGTTTTTTGATGTTGGTATGAGATGGTTAAATGACGAAAACGTGTTAATAATGTTCATTGTTACGAACAACTAAGTTTGTTTAAAGACGTCATAAATATTTCCATATTTAATTTTAATATATATGTATAAATATTAGAATTATATGTGTTCCATAATAAAAGTGAAGGGAGGATGGTTAGGGATCGCTTCCCTAACAAGAAGCAACTATTTGATGTACGCATACGCGGATGTATACGAAAAAGGCAGTATCACGTGAGGTGACGCCAGACTCTTCCCACTAGCGTGTGTATATTAAAGGTGAAAGGACGCGTTGAGGTAACGTGTGAACATTGTAGAACGTTTACCAGACTTTCATCAAGCATTTGTTCCACTTTTAAAAAAGTGGAAAAGCTTAGATCATTTAAAACGGTGCTAGGAGGATTTATTTTAATGTAAAATATAGAAAAAGTGTTAATAAAATAATACATTGTGGTGAAGAAACATCGTGTGATTTTTCATTCCATCCGTTAACACGCCCTGAGAGAAGTAAGAGCCTCATCGCTCAAAACGTGAAACAAGCTTCGATAAAAAACTGCACCAAATGGCTTGCCCAACGTGGAACACGAATTTTGGATGGAATGGAAATCAACGGGAAATGAACTTACGCGAAATACCAAGTGACGCCATATCTTCGCATCAAAAAGAAAGAAGACGCCATTAGACCATCGTTTGAAATCTACCATAACAGAACACTGATGAACGGATACTCAACGAGGGAAAACACCAGAGATCGTATAGCGAAGCCAACCGCCCAGGAGACGCACGTAACTGGACAAATCAACGAGAAAAAAGTAGGACCAAAAATTTTTATTTTTACATCCAGTTTATTTTTATGTTACTGCGAAGTGGCAAAATAGTAGGACTTTTAAGCCAAAAAGAACTGAATAAAGAAACTAAAATGTCGCAAAAAGAGAGAGCTCTAGTAACAGGAGATGGGGAAGGGGCAGATAGGCCTAGTTATCAGATAGGAACAGAAAGTGAGGAAGAGCTAGCAATAGGAAAAGACCAAAGGTTAATGATGATCATGTTTGAAAGACTAGAATAGAATATGAAGGAAATAAGTCAGAAAATGGATCAGAATAGGGAAGAGATAGGTCAGAAAATGGAGGGAGTGAGACAGAAAGTTTAGGTCAGAAAATTGAACAGAATAGGGCAGAATTAAAGCAGGACATAGAACAAAGTTTAGGTCAGAAAATAGGAGTGAGACAGGACTTAGAAAATAATAAAAAAGAAATAGGTCAGAAACTAGAACAGAATAAGGAAGAGATAGGTCAGAAAGTGGAGGAAGTGAGAAAGGACTTAGAACAGAAAATAGAATTAGGAAGACAGGAGTGTAAAGAAAATATGAAAGTAATGGAAACTAATTTAAAATTAGTACATAAAAACTTAAATGAGACAAAGGAAGCCTTAGAAGCTAGGATAGAAATCATAGGAGATAGGATGGGAAAAATTGAATCGGAAATGAGAGAAAATAAGATTGTATTAGAAGGAGAAATTAGTAGATGTAGAGATGAAATAACAGAATGTAATGCAAGTTTAGACTGTAAGATTACAAATGTAAAAGCAGAAATAACTGAGGAATTAAGGAAAGAGATTGAGGTAGTAAAGGAAGGAATTATTAATGAAACTAGAACAAATTGTAATTCCTAAAATTAAGACTATGACTGATGTGGTACATTCGCAACAGGATGCTATAAATGATATGAAATAAAGTCACTTAGAAATAAAGAATGATTTAAAATCAATTTGTGAAGAAATGAAAAAAGGAAAAGAAAGTTTGGCTAACGTAAATGATGTTGTGAATGCACTACAAAGGCAAAATGATTTAGATGTAAGTAATGTGCAAGATGAGAATTATTTGAATAATGTACAAAATGTTGACTCACCACACAGAGAAAGAAGAAAAATGACACAACACACAACACATGCTACACCAACAGCATACTACATGAAATCACACCACCTACATTTGACGAGGAGAAGGGAGATGATCCAAAACTCTTTGTTAAAGAGATGGAAAAGTATTTTAAAGTGAAAAGGATACCAAATGAGCTTAGGATGATGATAGTTAAGAAGAGCTTAAAATACAAGGCATTAGAATGGCTTAGGTTAACACTAGCTGGTCATGAATCGTATAGCTCATTCAGAAATCTATTCCTATCAAGGTATTGGGGCCCAGCTAAGCAAAACCAAACTAGGGTAGAGCTAGCGACAGGTAGATATGATCCAACCAAAGGGTTATCGCTAGTCGTTTATTTTATGAAAGTAGCCAACAAAGGAAAGCTACTAGACCCTAACCTGTCGGAAGCAGAGTTAATTACCAGCATAACAAGACATTTCCCAGACACAGTGAGAACAGGGTTAATTGTTGCGAGACCAGTGGATTTTGCAGATATGATAGAATTACTAACAGGCTTCGAAACACAAAATGGTCGGCCTAATGAGCAGACACATAGAAACAGTCATCCAAACTCACCTATCTTAAATAGGAGCATGGCTACGAACAACCAGAATGAGGGAGAAGATAGAAATACTAGGAGCACCCATGACTGAGGGAGAGGGGCACACCATTTCCCACAACCACACAATCATGGCGAAAGAATGGAGAACACAAGACAGCGGTACCACGACACAATACCAAGGGATGAATCGAGACATCAAACATATACATATGATCGTGGAAGACCAAGAGACCGTACCCATCAAGTGAACCACATACGATTCTGAAGGGAATACTTTAACAACCAAAGACCGTCATACAATAGGGGTTTGCACCAAAGGGGCAGAAACCAATGGAACACTGGCAATATAACACAGCAGGAAGTAGATGAAAATGTGCCAAATAGGGCCGATGTTGCACAGAATACAGAAACAACAACCGCCACCAACACTCAGGGAAATTACAACAACTAAGTTCGTCCCAACTGAGTGGATGACCAACAACACAAAACCCAAGAGACTGACAATTGACATTGACACTACGATGGCTACACAGAGAGAAAATGGAACTACTGTACATTGGACCACTGGTCATAACAAAACAGCTGGGTGACCATATGTATGAGCTACAGAATACAAATGGCAAGTTGGTAGGAAGACATCATAAAAATAAATTAAAACCATACAAAGAAAGGAACAAATAGTCTTTGCCAACAAACATGTAAGGCAGGAATAGTAGAGATGATGGAAAATAATAATTTTTAATGGGTTACTTATAGAAGATTATGTTCAGATTGGAAAATACAACAAGAAAGAAAATCAACATAGTCATTGGCTATATTGACCACAAAGAGCATTGTCAACAAAGACAGATGAGGACACTGATTGTCATTAAAGAAGTGAATAGCGACGGAAAATAATGTGTTTTTGACATAAGGATGTCAAGGACAAAAATAAAAAGGAATCAATTGTGATGACAAAGATAAAATATTTTTGACACAAAGGTGTCGAGGGTGAATTGAGAAGAAAAATAATACAATTGCAGAATAATTATAAGTATAGAAGTTTTCTCTTATAGAGATAAGAGATAAAGAGGTGACAATTAGTGAAGTAAGAAAAACAATAGTCAGAAAAGCAATGCCCATGAATTAAGATGGATATAGCCAATGCTAAGCTTGAAGAAATGTTAGGGCGCTGATGACCTAGAAGTTGAGCACCCTTAAACCAAACCAAACCAAATTGAAGAAATGTCTAACTAAACAATAGTGAATAAGAACCCAATTACAATGGTATTAATAGTAACATCAGAGTTTAATAATTGACTCAACGACCTGCCTAAACATAATAAGCTTACAAGACAAAGAAGGCAAAGAACTGAATAAAATATTGCCATAAATATGATCATAATCATTAGCTCAAGATTTGTATCCTGTTTTTCTCTCCTCATAACAAGGAACGTAAGTCAAAAGCCACACAATAAACCATGATACACTTAAATTATATTTGTGTCAATGTCAAATGTATAATAACTGAATATGTGTTATATAATATCTGAACATGTATTGTATACTAACTGAATATGTGTTTTATAATAACTGAATATGTGTTGTATAACTGAATATGTGTTGTATAATAACTGAATATGTATTGTATAGTAACTGAATATGTGAAATATATAAAGACATGCTGTGTCCTGCCAAAACAAAAGACAAAAACATACAGCGAAGAAGACTGTAAAGAAAAAAAAGTGATTGTATCAGAGGAGTAGGGAGAAATGTTGTATTGTTTTTCAAGATTGTAATTATAGGTGACAACTTGAAAAACAAAACAACGGGCATGTGAGACAGAATATTGGAAGACCCCAAAAGAAAATCGTTTATGTGAATATTTGTTAAAAGTGTAATTTGTTTTTTGATGTTGGTATGAGATGGTTAAATGACGAAAACGTGTTAATAATGTTCATTGTTACGAACAACTAAGTTCGTTTAAAGACGTCATAAATATTTCCATATTTAATTTTAATATATCTGTATAAATATTAGAATTATATATGTTTCATAATAAAAGCGAAGGGAGGATGGTTAGGGATCGCTTCCCTAACAAGAAGAAACTATTTGATGTACGCATACGCGGATGTATACGAAAAAGGCAGTATCACGTGAGGTGACATCAGACTCTTCCCACTAGCGTGTGTATATTCAAGGTGAAAGGACGCGTTGAGGTAATGTGTGAACATTGTAGAACGTTTACCAGACTTTCATCAAGCATTTGTTCCACTTTATAAAAAAGTGGAAAAGCTTAAATCATTTAAAACAGTGCTAGGAGGATTTATTTTAATGTAAAATATAGAAAAAGTGTTAATAAAATAATACACTGTGGTGAAGAAACATTGTGTGATTTTTCATTCCATCCGTTAACACGCCCTGAGAGAAGTAAGAGCCTCATCGCTCAAACGTGAAACAAGCTTCGATAAAAAACTGCACCAGTATGAAAACACAATAGTGATTTTGTTGATATGTTCATGGAGACAAGAACTATTGTGCTATCTTCTTTCTGTTTTAAATCAGGTTAACTGTACTGGAATTTGTTTATTTTAATATTAAGTAATTGTTACATTTTCTAGTGTTCTTAACGATACTGCAAATATTGTTAAAAGGTTGTAAACCATGCTGGAAATAACTGTGACAACCTTTTTGCATGGAAAAGTTAGTATTGTGTTCAATTGCTGAAGGTTTAGCAATGCTAAATGTTTTTACACATCCCTATATTGTTACAGAAGCATTATGTTTTTTACAGAATAAACATTAAAAACATGTGCCAATAAAATACAGCCAAAATTGTTTTTTGTCTTTCCTGAAAAATTTCAGCTTTGCCTGTTATAACTAGAGCCTGGATTTTTGCATATTTGCAGGTTTTATTCCTTGACAGGTAAACATGTCTGGCCTGTAACGCAGTTGGTAGAGCACCTGCCTGCTGTGCAGGTTCGATCCCAGCAGGGGGGTAGGAATTTTTCTCCAGCCAGGATTATTCATCCTTCCCTGAGTCTGGAAGTACAATGGCGGCACCGTGGCTAAGTGGTTAGACCACTCGTCTACCACTTAGGCGGGACCCGCATATGGTGTTCGTGGTGGACGAAGCAGGTTTTCTCCAAGTTCTCCAGTTTCCCCCGCCATTCATTCCACCGACTGCTCCTTATCACCCTTCCAATCATCCATTTTGCCTGCATTTCATGTCATCCTCTTCCTCACTATCATACCTGGTGCTTGGCTGATCACCTGCTTCCAGGTCTTCACTCTGTCTGGTCCAGAGGTCCCTCTACTCCCCGACATGCGTCTAACCCTAGACACTGGCTCTTAAGTCCTAGGGGATGTAAGTCCTACATAAGGGGAGGGTAATCAGTGAAAGAAGAAGACAGTTAAACATATGCATGTATGGAATAAATTTGTTCCATGTTGTAAGGAATTAATTATGAAAGTTTTATAGTGCATATAAATGCATATATAAGGGGTTAGAGCTTATTTGACTAATTTCTGCATATTCGTGCATATTTTTTACTTTTCGGCAATCATTCTTGTAATACTTCTACTTTAAGAAGAAAAGAAAGACCCAAGCAAATAAAATGTATCTTTTATTGTTCTGTTGGTGTAGAAGGACTAATCTATCCATAAAAGGGTGCCAAAAAATGAGAACCCAGCTATCAACAATGAGCAGTTCTTGATACAATATAAAATGTGCAGATCAATAATCATGCTGCAAATCTTTGAAGTTCGGTGCCGCCGTCGCAGCATAACTCGATACTGTTTGTATTATGTCACAAAGGAAGGTGTCTGCCACAACGATAACATTTGCAAGAATTAAAAGTTAGCTCTTAAATTTGTAACTACTGTGGTGTTACTTGTAATTTCAGAAGTGTGAGAAGAAGACATAACAATTTAATTACCATGCCAAAGGAGAAGACGAGCAAAGCGTATTTGCTTTGGCAGTGGACTGAAGGGGATCCTATTCTAACACACACTGCCAAGTCTGTGAAAAACACGTAATTTTATTCTAAAGTAAGAACAAATTAGAAACTAAAAACTTCACTTATCTTAGTAATAGCTGATAGCTTTGAGAATGAGTTAGAGTCAACTCGAAACTTTAGTCAGCTTTGCACCAAGAACTTGCAATATTACTAATATACGTGAAGTTCTTAGTTTCTAATTTGTTCTTACTTTAGAATCTTGTTGCTTCACTGTTAATAGCTTCTATTTTCTTTAACGTAATTTTATTTTTGTTTTTTGACGATATTTTAAAACTCAATGTGATTTTTGAGTTAGTGATTGTTTCTGTTTAATTTAAAAACTCACATTATCTTGTACCATTGTTATAGGTGCCCTGCGACAAAAAATGCCAGATTACACAACATTTACAAACAGCTGCTCATAGATATGCTGTTAATAAAAATATTTCCAAGAAACAAACAACTTTACCAGCAATCATTTTTTGAAAGATATCTGTAGACCTCTGGTTTCAGCCAACATACCTTTGCATAAAAAATGTCAAGGATAGGAGAGAAAACAACAGCACACCTATCATACACAACAATAAAATATTAACTAATGATGCAGCCATAGCCGAAACATTCAATAAATATTATGCTAATTCACATAAAGTAACAAGAAATAATAAAAAGGAACGTAAAGAATTTAAGAAAGATTTGAAACAAGAAAGAGAATGTAATCCTAACACTCAGTGCAATATCTTTTTTCAAAATTTTAATATGCAAGAACTGAACATTGCAATAAATAATCTAAAAAACAAAAAGTCTCCTGGACCTGATCACATACATCCAGAGTTCATAAAAAACCTTGGAAAACAGCAAAACAACAACTACTAAAACTCCACATTCTATCCTGGAAAATCCCTGTACCTGCTGAATGGCAAAAGGCAATAATTGTCCCACTCTTGAAGAAAGACAAAACAGCGTCAGAAATAAAAAATTATAGACCAATAGCTCTTACTAGCATAATAGCAAAAGTGATGGAAAGAATGGTGTCAAACAGGTTAAATTGGTTTCTAGAATCAAAAAATTTAATTTCCCCATGTCAAGCTGGATTCAGAGAGTTCCACTCTACAAATGAACAAGTCTTACTTCTCAGTCAACAAATCAAAGACTCCTTCAATAGAAAAGAAGATAATTTATCAGTTTTTATTGACTTCCAAAGTGCATATGATTCGATATGCAGAACAAAACTACTAAAGAAAGTAAAAAAAATAGGGATACAAGGTCCAATGTTTTCATGGCTATGTCATTTCCTAACACAACACTTTATTGCAACCAGATATGGAAGAAACATATCTAAATACAAACAAGTACACCGTGGCTTACCACAAGGCGCAGTGCTAAGCACAACACTTTTTAATATATTTATTAACGATCTGCCACAACAAATACAAGAATCAGGTGTGAAGTGTCCACTATTTGCTGATGACTTAGTAATGTGGACTTCAAAACCAAAAAGCAAAAGTACAGAACTAGAAAAAAACCATGCAACAATCCTTAACCAAATTAGAAAGGTGGACCAAAGAAAATTTAATGACTGTTAATACAACAAAATCAAACTACCAAATCTTTTCATTAAGAAAAAAACCACTAAAAATAAAACTAAATTTTGAGGGTGAACAATTACCAGAAACAAAGGAAGCAAAGTATTTAGGAGTTACATTTGATACCAAACTTACATGGACCAAACAAGTAGAAAATGTAATACAAAGAGCAGAGAGGCGCCTTTCACTGTTAAAACGTCTAACAGGAATAAAGTGGGGATGTTCCAGAGCAACGCTTAACACAACATATAATATATATATATATAAAGCCATTATTTATTTGCTGCAGCGAAGTTCTTGTAACAGCAAACACAAAAAAAATTCAAATCTTTAGAAACCAAAGTCTGAGATTAATTACAGGTGCTATCAAAACCACACCAATAGCAGCTATGGAAATACTAACCAACCAATATCCTATTGAATATGAAATAGAAAAAGCGGCTCTTATTCAACACGAAAAGTTGATCAGACTCCCATTCAATACATGGCACAAGAGAAATTTTACACATACACTAAAGACTCAGGAGAGCTTTCTTTCCAAAATTCAAGACATCAAGAAGGATGTACACCTTCCTAATTCAAAGGAAAACTTCATATCTAAAGTCAATCCGACACAAACATTACACATCACATATTATTTACACCTGACAGAAGTAGTTAAGAAAAGTGATACTCCAACTGGCGTTCTAAAATTATTGGCATTAGAGACAATCTATACTAGATTTCCAGAACACAAATGGCTCCATATTTATACTGATGGATCATTTATATCAAACAAAGATGGAGCAGGTGCTGGAGTCACATGTCACCTCTTTTCCTATTACAAATCTTTAAGTTATGGAACTACAAACTTTGATGGAGAAATTGAAGCAATTCGAATGGCCCTACAAAATCTTTTGTACAGAATTTCACATTTTCAGCAAGCAGTTATTCTCTCGGATTCCAGGACAGCAATTATAGCAATTACTTTCAAGTTGTCACCAAAAAACCAAACAATTATAGAATGTTGGAAAATCCTTACCGGTCTAACAGCACTTCAAAAACACCTAGTCTTCCAATGGATACCAGCTCACTGTGGACTGAGTGGTAATGAGAAAGATGATTTTCTTGCAAAAAAGGGTACCGGCAATGTGCAGAAATCAATAGTTAATCTACCATTTTATGCAGCTAAAAGATTAGTCAACTCTGAATTCAAAAAAATTATTGCAAAATAGTACTATGAAAATTCAAAGAATAAAAGATGGGAACTACCAAACATTCAAACAGTAATTCCTGAGTATCCTCGAAAAACAGCAGTAGCAACCTTCAGGTTGATTACGGGACATGATTGTCTGGCAAAACATTTAAACAGAATTGGGATATATTCTTCAGCACTCTGTCCTCTATGTGATCTGCAAGAGGAAATGGATCGAGACCACCTTCAAATATGCCCGGCCACTTCTAGTGCCCCATCCATCAGTGAAAAATATTGGAGAGCAAGAGGATTAAGGACTTCATTGTCAGAAATCCAGCATTAGCTAACAACAACAACCTTTGCATAAGTTAAATAATGTAGAATTTCAGGCGTTCCTGCAAAAGTACCCTGGACGAAAAGTTCCTGATGAATCAACAATAAGGAAAGGCTACCTTGGCAACTATCTCCTCTCCCCCCCCACCCAAAAATTTTTAGCTCTACAAAAACATGTCATCTGTTTAAAACCTTTAAGTGTATCATACAAAATTATTTTAAAATGGAAACAAAATTATGTATGGCCTGTAGCGCCACTAAGTTTGATTTAGTTTAGTTTATGATAAAAGCTTTAAGGGAATGCACCAGTGAAAATTGCCCAAAGTCTCAAAAAATGTCAACAAAAAAAAAGTATTACAATCCTAGAAAATTCTTCATTTTTAATAGCTTCTGAACGCAACTGTATTTTTGACCTAGCAGATGTTTCAGGGTCGCAATGACGGTTTTCAAATTACCTTGCGCACTTGGCTGCAAGCTGTTTATGGTTTTAAAATGCAATTTTAAGGCACTTCTTTTTTCAGCATTTCTGCATATTCAAAATGTTTCACATGATGTTATTTTCACTCAATTGTTTTGAAAATTTTTATGCTTGTTTTAAAGACTCAAATAAATAGCTATGTCATATAATCTTTCTGTGTACTAAGTGGTTATAAAGTTGTTAATTTTTTAAGATGACAATGCGCTGAAAATCCCCCCAAAAAAAGCAAATATAGAATTTCAAGATTTTTTCTCTTAAACTAAAAATTGCAAATAATAGTTATATGACAAAATTGTAGTTTCCTAACATAGAAGCAACATTAATTTTAAAATATTTTTATTTCATTTATTTTTTGGGGGGCAGGGGGAGGAAATTGCATTGTGTGGGACATTTTGCCTATACACCTTAAAATTGTACTTTGAGAATGAATAACTTGAAAATTAATCAAGACATTGGACTGAAATTCATAACACCGTTATATCTATACAATATGGACATGAAATTAAAATTTAAGCTAGATTGGATGAATAGTTTAGAAAACAGCATTGTCGCTAGTGCATTCCCTTAAATTTGACCCTCCAAAATGTGGTACCCCAAATTACATCCCTGATCTTTACTAATTTTCAATGAAATAATTCTTTTCAGGTAATACCGAAAATAAGAATGGATATCAGCGATTCAAACTTATGGCTGTCTGTAGATGAAACAATCAACTCATGTGGGAGATTTATTGCCAACGTCGTGGGAAAAATGATGGAATCTGGACCAGGAACACCTCATCTAATTGTATCCAGGGTACTGGAAGGAACAAACCATTCAACGATTGCTAGGATTGTTAGTGATGCGTTATGTGTCTTGTAGCCTAGTAAGGAAAATGACGAAAAACTCTTGGTGATTGTTACAGATGCAGCAGCACACATGATTAAGGCTGCTAAAGCTTTGCAGGTATTTTATCCTAAGGCAGTTCATATGACTTGCTCTTCACTGGTTGGCAGAGGAAATTCCAGAAGTAAATACCTTAATTTCCTCTGTGAAAAAAGTGTTTGTTAAAGCGCCATCAAGAGTGAAGTTATTTACTATGATGCAAGGTATTCATTTACCTCCACAGCCAACCCTCATGAGATGGGTTACATGGATTGAAGCAGCTCTATATTACAGTGACCATTTAGAAGATGTGAAAAAGGTGCTCGACGTGATGGACAAACATGAAGCAGCAAGTATCCCTGTTGCAGTTAGTGCCTGCAATGAGAAGAGTCTCCAGAGCAAATTAGGGTTTATTAAGGCCTATTTTAGTGAACTCCCAGCTGCAATCAAATGTTTGGAAGAAAAATGGATGCCTGTATCTTCTGCACTGCAGGTGTACGAAATGGCTGTCTCTGGAGACATTCCAGGAGAATTAGAAAAGTCTTTGTAACAAAATTGAGAAAATTGAAGCAAGGAATCCAGATTTAATGTTTCTCTGGAATGTGAATAAGCTGCTACAAGGAGAATCTGAAAAGGAACTTAAAGCTTATTCTGCAAGCAACAGAACCTCTTTTCGGTACTGTCCAGTGACTTCGTGTAAAATAGACATCTTTCTATTCATATAAAAACATTTTAAGTGACAGAAGGAAATTACTTCTTCCCAAAAACCGTGAAAAATATTTCATTGTTCATTGCTAGGGCCAGGAATTTAATGACCTATAATTTGGTAAAAAATGCAAAATAAAAAATGCATTTATGACCTAAAAATTACAAAAAATGACCCAAAAAGATGGCCGCAAATATGTTAAAGTTACAAAAAATAAAGAATTGCCAATAAAAATGCTATTTATTTTTATTATTACTACTTTAAGCACTCACTTTGTTACTAAGTTACATAAAATATAACATAAAATCAAAATATTAAAATAAAATTTATAAATGTACATGTTAGAGTATCTTTTATTGAAGAAATTCCATTTCAGTGCACTTTTATAACAATTTTGAGTTGCAGTTAACGATCACAAATTGGTGGAGATTCTCAAACAAAAATGACTGTCTATTGTCTGCTAGTACATACTTATAAATGGAAAAGCTCCTATCTACTTCAACGGAAACAATTGGAGCATACAGAAAGCAAGCAATATCTCCTGGATTTAACTCAGAGTCAGCAAGGGAAAACTGTTCAGCAAAGCACTGGCAATTGAACACAATGTTTTGTAACCCCTGTTCTTGTCTATATACTTCTTTATTTTCATTGCCACTGCATCACCCACTTTACCATATGTACGGCTCAAATCATTCACTACTTTATCCACTATTTGTAGCTGTTCCCTTAATATCACTTGGGATTTTCCCAGAGAAGTTATTGTATCAGGAAGAAATCCAAAATTGGTGTTTATGTACGAAAGTTTACCCGCTATTTCTTTATCAGCCAACAGTTCTTGCACCTTTTTGATTGACACAGACTCAGCATTATCAAAAGAATCAACTATTTTCTTTACAACGTCAAAATTCTTGCAATAATAACTACAATCCTTGAGCCATGTTCCCCATCTAGTCAAAACGGGTGAAAAGGGCAGTTGAATTTCTGGAGCTTCTGCTTTCAATGCTACAACTCGAGAGGGGGCTTTCAAGAATACTTTCTTGACGCATCCAATTAATTTATCCACTTCAGGAAAATTTCCACGTACTTCTTCTGCGACCCGGTGTAATGCGTGCGCTAAACATGTCACATGCACCATTTTTGGGTAGAGTGCACTTAAAGAAGCAGCAGCTTTCATCATGTAGGATGCTGCGTCTGTTATAAAAAGCAAATACATTGGAATTTTGAATCCCATTAGGCCAAAGTATTCTCAATGCATGGTCAAATACTAAGCTGATGGTTGAATAGTTCACTTTGTCCAGCTGCTCACAATGTAATAGAAATTGTTCTCCGGGGCTGTGTGCTTCTAGCACTCCAACAATAACATTCGCTACATAACGGCCTACAGAGTCTGTTGTCTCGTCGATGCATACAAATATATTCTTTTCTCCAATCCTTTTTCTTATTGGTTGCAAAGTTTTGTTGTAGCATTGATCAACGTAGGTTCTTCTCAATGTTCTGGAATCTAGAATTAATTTTCCTGTCTCCTCTTCTATGAAAGCGCGCAGCTTAGGATGATTCAGCTTGTGAAGTGGAATATCGGCAGATAAAAATGCTTCACATAATTTCTCACAAAATAGCGAAAATGTTGAACGAGTTTCGCCCAGAAGCATCTGCTGTAAGCATACAATGGATTTATTTTCAAGTCGTTGAAGGCCACGTTTATGCTTCTCCCGTGACATATGTTGTTCTACGGTAAACGTTCTTTCAGCAGCCACTCTCACATCACAGATCTTGCAGAATAATATATGACCGTCCGTGGAAAAAATATTTGCTCCATATTTTGAAACAAATGCCTTCAATTGATCACTATTACTTCCCTTCACTTTAGGCATTTTGCTCTTATGGTGCAGGTGCTAAGAACAACTGATCACCTCACTTAACAGCACAACAATGCCAGTTTACCTCGATATAGGAATTTCCTTGGGAGTGTGGGCAAGTCTATTAACCACATTCCTTGAAAAATAGGGGTAAGAGTTACTATAGCATTTACTTATATCCAAGAAATTGTACTGACAAAGAAAAATACTGAATTTTAATTTTAAAAAATGAATTAGATACAAATAATCTCCCAACCTTCCGGAAAAGTGTTAAAAATGCTCAAAATTACCTAAAAATTGCCAAAAAATGACTTATCTGTGAGACAGAATATTAGAAGACCCCAAAAGAAAATCATTCATGTAAATGTTTGTTAAAAGTGTAATTTGTTTTTTGATGTTGGTATGAGATAATTAAATGACGAAAACATGTTGATAAGGTTCATTGTTACGAACAACTAAGTTTGCACAAAGACGTCATAAATCTTTCCATATTTGATTTTAATATATGTGTATAAATATTAGAATTGTTTGTATTCCATAATAAGAGGATGATTAGAGGTTGCTTCCCTAACGAGAAAGAACTATTTGATGAATAGCGCAGATGAATATGAAAAAGGCGGTGTCGCGTCAAACAACGCCAAAAAACTGGACACTAGCGTCTCCGTATTCGGCATGGATGGACGCATTTTTATGTGTACGCGTCATGAAATAGTAAAAGTGAATTTACTAAGTGTTTAGAGACCTTTAATTAAATTTCGGCGATGCTAGGGAAGTTGATCCGCTAAAATAAGACTTTCTACTGTGATACGATTTAAAAATTGTGAACAAGAAGGTGCAAATAAAATGTTTGACTAAAGTTAAACCCGACTGTATGTTCATTCCATCCGTTACCACGCCCTGAGGGAAATAAGAGCCACATCGCTCAAACAAGAAGTCACCCTCAAATAAAAACAGCACCATCTGTAAAAAAAAGTAAGAAAATGCACAAAAATGCCCTAACAAATTGCTTTTATTTAACTCGTTAGTCAATGCCATACCTTTCCGTATATGCAAGCAATGTTTCAACCTTCATAAGAAAAAGATGCAAAATCATTAATTGCCTTGCCCTATTCATTGCAATAGAAACAGTGAATGCTAAAATACTGAGACATTTAAAAATATTAATTTTGTTAAGGTCTGAGATAAAGAATAAATTTACCGTTTCATTATTTCATCAAAATTAACATTGTTAAAATATTTGAAATATTTAATTTAAGTACTTAATTTTTATGCCAACATAGACTGAGAGAGCGAAGTAATAAATAATAAAAATCTTTAATAACTTGGTTTAAGAATTAACTTACAATTTCATTGATTCATCACGATTAATAAACATGAAAAAGTTAAAATAATGTATTTTATTCTTTGTGCATATTTTGAAGTTTTTAGAGCATATTTAGCAGATTTTTAGTGCATAGCTGTGAGACAGAATATTGACTAATAGAAAATTGTTCATGTAAATATTTTTGTAAGAGTGTGTAAATTTTTAATTCTTTTAATTTGGGTGTATCAGGGACTTATTTCTTTTTGACATTCAAGAACCAATGTCTTCTCGTCACTTTGAGTTCAACCAATGAGAACTGTTGCGCGGATGAATACATAAGAATGGCGGTGTTGCGTCATACCCACGCTTGGACTAGTTTATCATTAGCGTCGGTGAACTCAAAGTGTAAGGACGTATAATTGTTGATGGCGTGTGAATATGTGGATTACACCCAAACTTTTAGCCAGCATGGACGCTATCGAATTTTAAAAGTCGTTAACTAACTGTAATAGTGATAAAAAGTGTAGATGAACGAATAAATGTGTTTGTGATAAAAGAACGTTGGCTTTTGCATTCCATTCTTCAACCATAGACCCTGAAAATAAGAGTAGCGTCTACTATAACAAACTTTCCACCTTTTAGTAAAAACATTACTCCTGCTGCTATATTCACGCTGATATATGACCATCTTTTATAATAAATCCCCCGCCACAAATGGCTTGCCCAACGTGGAGCGCGAATTTAGAATGGAATGCAAAATTACGAAGTGCTAATATCAAAAGGACGCTATCTCATCGTGCAGGAGAAAGACGCCATTAGACCATCGTCTGATATCAACAAAACATCGATACACGGAGAATCAACGTGGGAAAAACACCGGAGATCATCTAGCGAAGCCAACTACCCAGGAGACGTAAATAACCGGACGAAGAACCAGCAGAAAAAAAAGTAGGATCCAAAATTTGTCTTTATTTTATTTTCATTTATTAATGCTACTTAGAAGTGGCAAAATAACAGGACTTTCAACATTAAGTGAATTAGATAAAGGAATTAAAATGTCGCGAAAAGAGATAGAAACAGGAGTGGGGGAAGGGGCAGATAGGCCTAGTTATCAGGAAGGATTAGAAGGTGAGGAACAGGCGGAAATAAGCAAAGATCAAAGGTTAATGATGGTGATGTTTGAAAGACTAGAACAGAAACTGGAACAAAACAAGGTAGAATTAGGTCAGAAAATGGAACAAAATAATGCAGAATTAAAACATGACATAGAACAAAGTTTAGGTCAGAGTATAGAACAAAAACTGGAACAAAGCAAAGTAGAATTAGGTCTGAAAATAGAGGGAGTGAGAGAGGACTTGGAAAATAATAAAAAAGAGATAGGTCAGAAAATGGAGGAAGTGAGAAAAGACTTAGAACAGAAAATGGAATTAGGTAGACAGAACTTAGAACAGAAAATAGAATTAGGAAGACAGGAGTGTAAAGAAAATATGAAAGTAATGGAAACTAATTTAAAATTAGTACATAAAAACTTAAATGAAACAAAGGAAGCCTTAGAAGCTAGGATAGAAATTGTAGGAGATAGGATGGGAAAGATAGAATCAGAGATGAGGGAGAATAAAATTGTGTTAGAAGAAGAAATTGCTAGATGTAGGGATGAAATAACAGAAAGTAATACAAGTGTAGACTGTAAGATTACAAATGTAAAAGCAGAAATAACTGAGGAATTAAGGAAAGAGATTGAGGTAGTAAAGAAAGACATTATTAATGAAACTGTAGAACAAATTGTAATTCCTAAAATTAAGACAATGAATGATGTGATGCTTTCACAACAGGATGCTATAAATGATATGAAACAAAGCCACTTAGAAATAAAGAATGATTTAAAATCAATTTGTGAAGAAATGAAAAAAGGGAAAGAAAATTTGGCTAATGTAAATGATGTTGTGAAGGCATTACAAAGACAAGATGATTTAGATGTAAGTAATGTACAAGATGAGAGTTACTTGAGTAATGTACAAAATGTTGACTCACCATACAGAGAAAGAGGTTCACAACCAAACAATGACACAACACATAACACATGTTACACCAACAGCATATTACATGAAATCACACCACCTACATTTGACGAGGAGAAGGGAGACGATCCAAAACTCTTTGTTAAAGAGATGGAAGAATACTTTAAAGTGAAAAGGATACCAAACGAGCTTAGGATGATGATAGTTAAGAAAAGCTTAAAAAACAAGGCATTAGAATGGCTCAGGTTAACACTAGCTGGTCATGAGTCTTATAGCTCATTCAGAAATTTATTCCTATCAAGGTATTGGGGCCCAGCTAAACAAAACCAAACTAGGGTAGAGCTAGCGACAGGTAGATACGATCCAGCCAAAGGGTTGTCACTAGTCGATTATTTTATGAAAGTAGCCAACAAAGGAAAGCTATTAGACCCCAACTTGTCGGAGGCAGAACTAATTGCCAGCATAACAAGACATTTCCCAGACACAGTGAGAACAGGATTAATTGTTGCGAGGCCAGTAGATTTTGCAGATATGATAGAACTGCTGACAGCCTTCGAAACACAAAATGGTCGGCCTAATGAGCATAGACATAGGAACGGTCACCCAAACTCACCCATCCTAAACCGGAACACGACTACGAACAACCAGAGTGAGGGAGAACATAGAAATACTAGGAGTACCCATGAAAGGGGGAGAGGGGCACACCATTTCCCACAACCACATAATCATGGCGAGAGGATGGAGAACACAAGACAGCGGTACCACGACACGATACCGAGGGGTGAAACGAGACGCCAAACATATACATATGATCGTGGAAGACCAGGAGACCATACCCATCAAGTGAATCACATACGATTCAGTAGGGAACACTTGAACAACCACAGACCGTCACATGACAGAGGTTCACGCCAAAGGGGCAGAGACCAATGGTACACTAACAACACAAGACAGCAGGAAGTAGAAGATGATGTGCCAAATAGGGCAGATGCTGCACAGAGTACAGAAACGACAACCACCACCAACACTCAGGGAAATTACAACAACTAAGTTCGTCCCAACCGAGTGGATGACAAACAACAAAATCTCAGCAACTTACAATTGACATCGACACCATGATGGCTGCACGAAGAGAGAGATGGAACCACTGGTCATAACGAAACAGCTGAGTGACCACACGTATGAGCTGCAGAATACAAATGGCAAGTTGGTAGGAAGATACCATAAAAATAAATTGAAGCCATACAAAGAAAGGACCAAATAGTCTTTGTCAACAAATGTGTAAGGCAGGAGTAGTAGAGATGAAAGAAGATAACAATTTTTAATGGGTTACTTATAGAAAATTATGTTCAGAATAGGATTACAACAAGGAAGAAGATCAACATAGTCATTGGCTATATCGACCACAAAGAGCATTGTTAACAAAGACAGATGAGGACACTGATTGTCATTAAATAAATGAATCATAGCGATGGAAGATAATATGTTTTTGACATAAGGATGTCAGGGACAAAAATAAAAATGAATCAATTATGATGAAAAAGATATAATATTTCGACACAAAGATGTCGAGAGTAAATTGAGAAGAAAAATAATACAATTACAGAATGATTGTAAATATAGAAGTTTTCTCTTATAAAAATAAGAGACAAAGAAATGACAATTAGTGAAGTGAGGAAAACCATAACCAGAAAAACAATGCCCATGAATTGAGATGAATATAGCCAATGCTAAGCTCGAAGAAATGTTGAACCAAACAACAATGAATAATAACCCAATTAAGAAAATTAGTACCATTAGTAACATCAGAGTTTAAGAACCGACTCAACAACCTGCCTATACATAACAAGCTTATAAGACAAAGAAGGCAAAGAACTGAATAAAGTATTGCCATAAATATGATCATAATCATTAGCTCAAAATTTGTATCCTGTTTTTCTCTCCTCATAGCAATGAATACAAGTCAAAAACCACATGAAACACTTACATTATATTTGTGTCAATGTCAAATGTATAATAACTGAATATGTATTGTATGATAACTGGATATATTGTACAATAACTGAATATGTTGAGTAATAACTAAATGGTTTATGCCAAAACTGAATGTGTATTGTGTAATAACTGAATATGTATTGCATAATAACAGAACACATATGTGTTATGATAGCAGGATATATTGTGCAATAACTGAATATATATTGTGTAATAATTGGACATGTTGTGTAGTAATCAAATGTGTTGTACAATAACTGAATATGTATTGTATAATGACTGAAGGTGTATTGTATAATGACAACATATGTGATATGATAACTAAATGTGTTGTACAATAACTGGATATGTATTGTATAATAACCGAATGCATTGTGTAGTAACCGAATATGTGAAACTTATAAAGACATGTTGTATTATGTCAAAACAAAGGACAAAGACAAACAGTGAAGAAGACTGTAAAGAAAAAAAAAATATATTGTACAAAGTGATTGAATCATAGGAGTAGGGAGAAGTATTGTATTGTGTTTCAAGATTGTGAATAAGGTGACAACTTGAAAAACAAAACAAGGGGCATATGAGACAGAATATTGACTAATAGAAAATTGTTCATGTAAATATTTTTGTAAGAGTGTGTAAATTTTTAATTCCTTTAATTTGGGTGTATCAGGGACTTATTTCTTTTTGACATTCAAGAACCAATGTCTTCTCGTCACTTTGAGTTCAACCAATGAGAACTGTTGCGCGGATGAATACATAAGAATGGCGGTGTTGCGTCATACCCACGCTTGGACTAGTTTATCATTAGCGTCGGTGAACTCAAAGTGTAAGGACGTATAATTGTTGATGGCGTGTGAATATGTGAATTACACCCAAACTTTTAGCCAGCATGGACGCTATCGAATTTTAAAAGTCGTTAACTAACTGTAATAGTGATAAAAAGTGTAGATGAACGAATAAATGTGTTTGTGATAAAAGAACGTTGGCTTTTGCATTCCATTCTTCAACCATAGACCCTGAAAATAAGAGTAGCGTCTACTATAACAAACTTTCCACCTTTTAGTAAAAACATTACTCCTGCTGCTATATTCACGCTGATATATGACCATCTTTTATAATAAATCCCCCGCCACAGCTGCATGCATATATCCATACTTTATAGTGCATATAAATCTGGGCTCTAGTTATAACCTAAGCCAGCAGGTATTCAATTACTCAGTCATCTGATATATAAATCTGTAGTTTATAATACAAAATGCATAGTGTATGCTACCAAAATGAAACATTTTTTACCATTTTTACTTATACAGATAAAAGCATGCACATCATCATATGCTTCAACATACATTTGGATCTAAAATAAGAACAAATTAGAAAATAAAAGCTTCACATACCTTTGTAATATTGCAAGATCTTCCACAGCTAGAAGATCTTGCAATATTACAAAGATAAGTGAAGTTTTTATTTTCTAATTTGTTCTTATTTTAGATTCTGTTGCTCCACTGTTAACAGCTTCAATTTTTCCTTAATACATTTGAATATTATGTACTACCTTTAGCTTTTCTCCTCCAACAGCAGATGTCAGAAGTCCTCCACGTTTGATGTTTAAGCTTGTATATGTAGGACTGGTTTTGATATCACCAATTACCACTTGGACATCATCATCACTGTCGTCATCATCATCGTCATCCTCATTGCCATTTCCTAATACAAAACAGAATTATAAACCAAGGTGAAGTTAATTGTAACATCATATGCAATGACAAACTTCTGCTAAGCAAAACATTTAAGGCAGTCTTAGACATTAATATAATTGTAGAAATATTATGGGAATGCAGGTGCAAGTATAATAGTGACAATGTAGCACTTTATAAGTAAAGAAATTCAAGTGAAGATGCAATAAAAACTGCAGAAACACTAGATTATGGACACACATATGATATTTAGCAAAAAGGAAAAAATTCTCGAACATGTGACAGGAAAAATGTTTCTAGGTTCAAAGGTTCATTAACGCCCACGTGCAAGGAGATAAAAGCAACAGGTGCTACAATTAGCCCTTATTGCAGTCAATATGACATCTATAAGAATTATAGCCATCTTCTATACAAAAATCTTCTGATTTGTGCACATGAATTGTGTGAACATAATACCGGGAGAGCAAAAAAAGTCTGAACAGGCTACAACACGTTTTACCTGTCCTCAACCTCCGCACTTGTTGGCATCTGCTGCTATCATAGAAAGGTGCAGATGAAACCATACATTTTAAAGGCTTTACTTATCAACTTTATGAAAGGAGATGCTGAAACTGGTCGCCATCATTGACCATACATTTTTGGCACCTCTTTAGGAAACTATCCATCACTTGAAACATGCTGACAATTTCAGATGGATATTGTGTTTTAATTCTTCCAGGGTGTGTGGATTTGTCTTATACACTTTATGTTTTAAGTCACCCCAGAGATAGAAATCGTAGGGGGTTAGGTCAGGGGACAAATCTGTGGCCAGTTTCAGCATCTCCTTTCATAATGTTGGTAAGTAAAGCTTTTAAAAGTAGTTTTAAAAATGTTGTATGGTTTCATCTGCACTTTTATATGACAGCAGCAGACGACAATGAGTGCCAAGGATGCAGACAGGTAAAACACTGTGCAGCCTGTTCCAACTTATTTTGCTCTCCCGGCATATCTGCTTGGCAATTCAAATGACCATAAAGATCCAGAATAAAGATCATGCCAAATGCTGGCCGTTCTAAAAGGTATAATAAAGCTTAAAGATAAATTTAAGGTTTACTAAATGCCTCATCTCTAATATTAATTTGTTCAAACTTATAACTGAACTAAACTCATTAAAGTATGTAAGCTTTCAACACCAGAATCAGTGTGAAAAGGCAGGTCTTCTGGGCTGCATGGCGGTAGAGCAGAAATGTTCCTTCCTCCAGACATTTCATCTGGAATTATGGAGACATCTTCAGTCTCACAGTGTATATTTCGACTGCTGCTGATGCATGCCCAGTAGATTCTGGCTTTGTATGGCAGTTGGTGAGTGTTTGCTTCTGACTGGAGCGAGCGAGTGAGTGAGTGAGTGAGTGAGTGAGTGAGTGAGTGAGTGAGTGAGTGAGTGAGTGAGTGAGTGAGTGAGTGAGTGAGTGAGTGAGTGAGTGAGTGAGTGAATGAGTGATTAGGGTTTAAGGGTCTGCTGATAGCTAGGTCATTAGAGCCCCGCTTCTGACTGGATTGCTTCAGAGCTTGCTGCTTGCTGATAGGTATGGATGAAGTAGACCAGTATTTTCTGAGGTGTGCGTTGAGTGACTACGTGCCACGATTGTATTTATAGAGCATTATATTGATGAATTTGTTTGCATACTTAGTAGCTCCATATTATGGGAAACAAAGCCTCGATAATTTTTAATCGTTTCTTTCCCATTAAAATTATATGTATGTAAATGAATTATTTCTAAGGCCTCTTGCTGAAGTATGCATAGTACTGTGATACAGAGAAGAGAATACAGTGTCTCTATATCAGACAGGTTTTCTATACAGTAAAAGTAAACCTCAGCGCAACAGCCCATGAAGGACCAAGGCTTGCCGCCCAGCTGATGCGTCCCCCATCTCTCCCACTACAGGCGTCATTGGTCGGGTGCAAGACTGAAGGGTGGTACGTGGTCAGCGTCCCAAGCCCTCCCAGCCAGTTATATGACCTTGACCTGAGACCGCTACTTCTCCATCAAGTAGCTCCTCAATTGGCCCCCTGGGACCTAGCGAGGCTGAGTGCACCCCGTGCCAGATCTCCCAACAGGGGAAAAATTCCCATGCTGGTACCAGGAATCAAACCTGGGTCCTCCATGCCAGAGGCAAGCTTACTAGCAGCTGCACTATGGAGGCGGTCTGTGACTCTCTAGTGGCTTTTGAAAATCTAACATCGAAATGTTGGGATGCAAGAGGGAGAATGATTTTATTATTAACTCCTCACACCATTTTGTTGCCTTTGTCTCCTTGTTATACATGCCTTTCTCCTTTAACGATTTTATGGCCTTTTGACATGTACTTCATTTATATTCTTTCATTTTTACTCTTTCAGGAACTTTTTTGGTTGTTTTTTACTACCATTTTTTCTGGTTTCTTGTGACTATTTGGATGCCAGCAATGCAGTCTTTAGATTCCATATGGCAAGTGCTGTGCCAGAGTGAACTAAGCGCCAAGAACTATGTGCTTGCATTGAAAAAAATAAAATCATATTTCATGTATAATAAAGCAAGCAGGATTGGCCAGATAGCATGAAAATTGCTTAGGAAACACGAAAGAACATTATTCTAGAATTTGACACAGTTATGTTTTATAACAATGTTGTGACATCAGAAACTTCAGTGCCTTTTCATGAACAATATGGTACATAAGTAGTCGGAAGCTTTCACGGCTGGAGTTAGAATTAAAGCCAGAGATTTATTCTGGACTTAAAAGGTGTGGTCTGCTGGAGTTTAGAGGTCCAGACGTTGTCAACACCCCACTCACAGAACACAAGAGATGCTGCCGGCTGAGACAGGCAGACAAGTCAACAGTCGTGGAACATGTAATAGGGCCAACGGAGAACACATAATTCAGTATAAGGAGACTACTGTTCTTTCATCTATGCTGTACTACCATGCCAGACTACAACGTGAAGCCAGAGAAATTTACAAACACCCCAATCAGTTTAACAGAAAGGAAGAAGCTCTAAAACTAAACAAAACCTGACATCCAATACTTGAGAATATGTTGTTGTTGTTGTTGTTTTCTAGTGCCTTGCATCTGGCAATGAAGCCATTAGCATATACTTGAGAATATAAAAGAAGCAGAAATGCAGAGAAATAACGTAAACCATTTCGCAATCAGAGCAGAGAAGCCCTGCCCACCTAACACGCACCTTCCGCTCAAAAATCCCCTGTGAGCGGCCCACATATAAATACAGCACCTCCAGCAATGGATTCTGTTGTAACTGAACCTTTACCTAGAAGACTCAGACCATGCCACTTATTCTTTCTCATAAAATGAAGATGAATATAACTACAGCAATAAAAGAAATTATTGATCCTATTGTTACGATATTTCATGAAGTGTAAGCATCTGGATAATCTGAATATCGTCGAGGTATCCCTGCTGATATCCACCGCAGGTGTGGATGAAACATCTGGAGCTCTAAACTGCAGCAGACCACGGCTTTTAAGCCCAGAAGAAAGCTCTAGCTTTAATATAGTACATAGTACACTCTGGCATAACACCCTCTATATATAAGGCCAATCAATGCAAATGAATTGTCCTACCACACACAAAGGGAATCAGTTGAGGAATTTAACGTTATACCAGCATGTTACCATGGTAGTTCAGATATCAAGAGCAGCACACGTAGAGCGGAAGATACATGGTTCAAATCCCAGCTATGAAATTGAATTTTTCAGCTGTGGTTCTACCTTTCAAAGTTTACCTACATATGGTTTGTATGTGTTAGAACAATCCATTATCATTTATTGGCCTTAAATACGGAAACTACAATACAAATCTTAATAGCTCAGCAACTTATGATTGTAAGTTGCCATTGGGCTATATAGTCTCCAATTTGAGATTCCCTTGTGGTCTACCAGGAAAATGCATATCAGTTGGGAATTTAATGTCATAGAGGCATGTTGCCATAGTAGCTCAGTGGTTAAGAGCAGCTATGTGTAGAGTGGAAGATTCATGGTTTAAATCCCACTTGTAGCATTGAAATTACAATGTAGCATTTTACCACAATTTTCAGTTCTGATCCAACACACTCTTTGGAGGTTTTTGTTTTTTATGGTGGAATGGAGGGTTACAGTAGCTTTTATGTCCATGTTAATTAGTTTATTTCTGCAAGTGTGAATGTCTCTTTCAATCAGCAAACCTTTAATCCAATGTTTTGTTGAAGTGTCCAGAGGTCCTTTCTGTTTGGAGTTGCTTATTCCCCTCTGTCCAATTTACAGAGATTTTTTATTTCCTTCCAATGCTTTGCAAAATTATGTAACCTAACCTTTTGTTAATTTCAAATGTAATCCATATAAACTACTTTCATAATACTTTCTCCATTTTAATAATGCCTTTTGAACTGTTTTTATCAACTACAACCACTCAACATATGAATTTTGGTATTACTTTGTTTTAAACATCAGTTGATGAAAGCTTTCTACTTTCCTGCCTTCACTCCCCCCACCCCGCCCAGCTTAATATCACCACTGCCTAAAATAATGCAATATCCTACCATCGTCTGCTTTCTCTGCCCTTTCCTCACTGGGTTGCGGCTGGCTCTGATCATCCTCATTTAAGTTTTCTTCTTCCTGTTCAGGAGCCGATATTGTAGGTGGTTCTGGCACTGGTGGCTGAAACATTAGTATTCATATTTCTTAAGTCAAATTGTTCTAAATTCAAGATCATTACACACTAAAGGTTTACATAACACTTCAAGCCAAATAAGGAACATTCTATTATTGACCAATTCATCCATTTATTTATTTATTTAGAAAAATGTCAGAACCTTATACTACTTACACACCTTATCTTGAGCCCTGGAATCTGAGCAAAATTATTGTCCACACTCCAATTTACCACTTGTGCATTTCACTGTATCAACAGTCTAATGCCTTTGTTGGTGTTCTCTTGCATTATCACACCAGTTTACTTTTGTGTTTAACCAACTCAAACAGTAACTTTAAGTACTGAATGCCTGAAGCAAGTCGAGTGTCAACAGTGCCAACTCTTGTAGATAGTCAAAGGAGCCATGTAGTTAGCCTTTTACTTTAGTTGTTGGCTAACTTGGAAAAAACAAATACGGAAACTAAAACTCTTAACCTTTTATAATACAATTTAAAATATGACCGTCTAAAAGGTATGAAAAGTCCTGTTGTTATCTTGGACAACAATGACATCTGTAACCTCAAGATAAAGTGTGCAAGTAGTATTTTTCCTTGGCACTTCCCTCAACTGTCTCTGCTTCACCCTGCCTTCTCCTCCAAGGGATTGCACTATGCAGATTTGCAAGTATGAAGATCTTATGTGTTAATAGTCAACCAAACTCCAATGTGACCTGCAAATTTCCCTGTTAAAATAATTCCCTGCATTTGAAACAACAGGTAAGACAGTTAATGGGTTTTGACTATTTAGATCTGTCTTTGTTCTTTATTTTATAAGCAAGACCTTCACTGCATTTTTTCTCTTCTTTATTCACTTTCCATGAACTTGCCTTCTTGTGTCTTCACTTGTTCCTATTCTTTTCTCCCTCAGCATTTTGTTCTTCCCTGACCTGTACAACATTCATAAATTGGAGTGGTGTTGATTCTTCTGTTTGCAAAGATTTTAAATATTGATTTCATGCTTGCTTGTTGACTTAAGTTATCTTCTGAAGATGCACTGTCACTTGGAACACAATCTGGATCTACATTGCAAAATTCCAATCCAAAATCAAATAGCACAGCACCATTGCTCTTATGTGATTCTTTTCTAGAGTTACATTCTTCTACTCCACTTTTAACTGTAGTACAATTAGCCTTTGCTTCATTTTTTACAGCTTCATCATCTAAAGTAAAATGATCACCAGCTCTGCATTTCCACACTCCTTAATAATTATTAAGCTACATTTTAGAAGGTGTCAGGTAGTAATTATACAACACCTTCTGGGTAGTGTAAAATGCCTTCATTCTCTGTAGTTTAATTTACCATGACGTTATTACAGTAGATAATACATAACTGAAAAGTAATGAACACAAAATTTGACATTAAATATCCTATCTGATGTAACTGAAATTCACGAAGCATCATTCCCATACTTTTGTGGTTGTCAGCCATTATATTACTGTAGCATTGTGGTTATTCCTTATGGTTATTGCCTTCAAGTTATTTAGCTATTTTAAAATTACGGTTCAATTTGTTACCAGAACCTTGGCTGTACTACTACATTGTTTTCTTGTTTCTACTATAATTTGACTTCCAAAGTTGGGGGTCTAAGCTTACACAAATGAATTTCTGGCAATCAAAAGTAGTTCATTATTGCTAAGAAAATCCAGTCTAAAGCCTTATTGCTAAGAAAATCCAGTCTAAAGCCCTAGGGCTTGAACCAAGGATTTATATTAAGGACAAGTTTCAAATATTACTACTTGAATCAGCCTACTGTGTTGCCATTTACTGCTAATATAGAATATCCCTATCATTAAAATCTCATTTGAGATTTTATAACTTCAATATTAAATAAATAAATAAATTATCATTATTATGTTTGCATATTCCTGCTCAGGGAAGGGTAAGAAAATCAGTGTGCCTATAAAGACATTTTAGTAATGTGAAGGAAATTGTGCTTTAAGAACAATTGGTAGTGACTTTGGATATTTTTTTTTTTTTTTTTTTTTTTTTTTTTTGCTTAGTAAGAATCTAGTTTGCAAAAAATGCCCATATCTGGTTTTTGTGTGCTTGTGGCAATTAATTGCATTTAAATGGGGATTTAAATGGAGTTTTAAATATGGCGGCCTGGCGTCATGCCCCTTTTACACTGCACATTATCTTCTTTAGCCGTTTACCGTAACTTGCTTTTTTAAACTTCAGGTTCACTTTTCCAAAAAACTATAATAGAGCTTTGAGGTCTTTTTTGTGTATATATGAAGAATTGCTGCTCTAAACAGCTGGTGAAGGCTTTTTATGTTACATTTTCTTGAAATTCCTCCAAAAAAAAATGTTTTCATGCCAAAAAATTAAAAAAAGAAAGTGCACAGTTATTTACTTTTTAAATTGCTATCATTCACCAGCTTTGTTGAATAACACATTTGTAAAGTGACTACAGAATTTGAATTGTCACTGTAACTGTTTAGGAGAAAAGTGTACCTAAAGAAGAAAATGTGTGAAAACTCTTGGAAATGTTTTGTTTATTGGAATATCAATAGAGTAAAAATTATTGACATTACTTATGGTTTGATTAAGGTTTCTGAACCAGAAGAAGCTGTTTTATAAGTGCTAAAAGTTTCATTATGATAGATTGTATAGAAACATTAACATACATTGCATTGAGATTCTGCATAGAAATTGCTATTCCGACACTACCAAGTGTCCTTAAGCTTTTAGCGAAGTTTTGTGGTCTACAGTCTCATATTATAGCAGCCTTGTCCAAGGAAAACGATTTGCAGTTAGTGGCTTTTCACTGTCTACAATAGGATGTACTTGTCTAAGCATTGTCAAAATACTCTATGTGCCATTTGAGTTTTCCCTATTTAGAATGTAATACTTTTGTACTTGGACATTTCAGCTATGCTGAATAGAGTTATCACTTGCAGTTCTCCCACATTGTAGAGTTGAATGACATTGGAACTGATAACTGATTGGGCCTTGATAAAAGCATGCCATTGGACTCTGTTGTTTGCCAATGCTTTAATTTCATTCCAACTCTTCCCTGCCCATTCGGCTTCTTCCCTGATAGGTTTTTTTTTTTAATTTATACGTTTGCAAAATTACAATCTGTTCCATAGTTGAACAATAAGTAACAATGATAACATATTACTTTTACAAACTATGGCCCATTGGCCATAAATTTGCTTATAATTTGGGTGCAAATCTGTACTGCAATTCCAAGACTTGGTTTCTCTGTAGTCGGCTTGTTGTGCTGCTGCTGTTGTCAAGTAGATTTATCGCCAGTGTATTGGGATGACTGTAGAGACGCTTTGGTAGTACAGGCTGTATGCTGCGATTTCCTGTTTGATTGTTGGGAGTTTAAAATCATTGTAGATGTACTTATTACCGATGTACCAGGGGATCTTACCAATGGTTCGCAGAGTTTTGGTTTGAAAACATTCTAGTATTTCGATGTTTGAGTTGCTTGCTGTACCCCATATTGAATTCCATATGTCCAAATTGGTTTCAGTATAGTTTTGTAGATGATTAGTTTGCTTGTTACTGAGAGTTGTGATTTAGGTCCAAGAAGCCAGTACATTTTGGAATATTTTAAATTTAGCTGTTTGCGTTTGGTGCATATGTGTTTTTTTCCAGGTGAGTCGTCTGTCAATGTACATCCCTAGATATTTCACGTCTTGTGCTTCTGGAATAATCTGATTGTTAAGAGTAACAGGTGGACATGAGCGTTTACACAGTGTAAATGTTACGTGGTGACTTTTAGATTCATTAACTTTAACTCTCCACTTCTTAAGCCAGATTTCGATGTCAGAAAGATGGTCTTGTACAATTTGGGAAGCAGTAGTAGGATCTTCATGAGCTGACAGAATGGCTGTATCATCTGCAAAAGTTGCTATAGTTGTGTTTTCTTTTGTTGGTAGGTCAGCAGTATACAATATATATAGAATTGGTTCTGGTACACTACCTTGTGGTATGCCTGACTTAATAGGATGAAGTTCTGTAAGGCTATCTTGGAATTTTACTTGAAAATATCTGTTTTCTATGTAAGATTTTAATAACACATAAAAATGATGTGGCAAAGATTTCTTCAGCTTAAACTTTAGTCCAGTATGCCAAACTTTATCAAATGCCTGACTAACATCAAGAAATACTCCTGAGTAGTACTGTCGTCATTCAAATGCGTGGTTAATCACTTCAGTTATTCAATGTATTTGTTCAATTGTGGAGTGTTGGGGTTGGAATCCAAACTGGAAGCTGGGAAGCAGTGAAGACAAGTGAGGTTTCAGTTTAATGAGAAGTAACTTCTCAAATAATTTAGAAAGCACTGGGAGCAAACTAATTGGTCGGTAAGATTTTACTTCATGTGGAGGTTTTCCTGGCTTTAGAATGACTATGATCTGTGCTATTTTCTAAGCTCCAGGGAAGTAACCAGTCCTTAATATAGCATTAAACATTTTACAATTTATGAATATGACTGCTTTAAATGGTAGCTCCTGAAGCATTCGTCCAGTGATGAGACCATATCCTAGGGTCTTTTTTGCATTTAACTGGCTTATAACTGTTCTTGTCTCTCTATATAATATAGGCGGAATTGGAAGTGCCATTTGAAATGAAGTATAGAGATATTCCTTAATCTCATCGTCATTTTTCTGGATGCACGAAGGAAAGGGTTGAAATACTGAAGAAAGATGTTCGGCAAATAGGTCCGCCTTTTCTTGACTACTTCTTGCCCAAATGCCATCATTTTTTTGAAGTGGGAGTATCGGCTCCGTTGGTTGTTTCAACTTTTTTGTGGCCTTCCAGAGCGAATAATCTGTAGCTTCTGTAGGAGTTAAATTTCTCAAGTATTCCTGGATATTCTCATTTTTAAAATCCTATATCAGTCATTTTAGCTCTTGTGAAGATCTGTTAAATAAATTTTTATCGCTAGGATACCTTCTATTTTGCCAGTTTCTTCTTAGTTGTCAACGTTTTTATTTTTTCGCAAATAATCTGTGGATATTTATTAACAATTAGGAATTATTATGGTTCAATTCTGGAGTAGCCTTCAACACAGCAGAATGAATTAGCATGGTAAAGTTGGCTATGTGTTCTTCTATTTCTTCAGATGTTTTAAGGCTAACGTTTAGGTTTATGTTATCTTCTATGATTTGTTTAAAGTGATCACAGTCAGTGTATCTGTTACTCAGAGTGAATGGTCATTGTTTCAAAGCTACAGTGGTGCTCAACATCATTACTATGAGAGAATGATCGGAAGACAGGTCGAAGCATGACTCTATTGTCACATAATCTGGTGAAATTCCCTTTGTTATAAAGAAGTCTAAAAGATCTGGTATTTTGTTTCTATCCGACGGTCAGTATGTTGGTTCTCCAGTTGATAAGCTCTGTAAATTATTGTTTGCTATTGCAAAATAGAGCTGTCAGCCTCTGGTGGAGGTTAAACGAGATCCCCAAAATGTATTCTTTGCATTCCAGTCACCGCCTGCTATGAATTTATTGCCTAGAGTCTCAAAAAACGCTTCAAATGCCACTTTGTTTATGGAATGTCGAGGAGGACAATAGATGGACGATATAGTTAAGGGACCATTTGGTGTGGTTACATTTATGCTTGTAGCCTGTAGGAAGTCTTTATCATTTTTAGGCATTTCGTGATGAACAATTGAATTTCTTATTATCATGGCAGTTCCACAATGAGCTCTACCTGATTCCCTGATAGTGTTGCACCACATTACCCTAGGCCTTCCTCTTCGCCTCCTCAGTCCCTGGAGGTCCCAGTCAAATGCCATTTTAGTAATGTCATTCTCTCTCCTTAACACATGTCCAACACACTTCCATTTTCTAAACTTGATCTCTCTACAAATTTTGTGCTGATCTGCTCCTCTCCAAAGTTCCTTGTTAGTTATAATCTCAGGCGACCAGATACTCATATTTCTAAGGCATCAATTTACGAAGACTTGCAATTTCTTACTAATTTGCTTTGTTGCCTACCAAGTTTCACAAGCACACAATAAGTTTGATTTTACATTTGAGTTAGTCTTAATTTAAGCCTTATAGAAATTTGCTTCAGTTTTCAAAATTGATTTCTTGCTTTCTTTATTTTGGCAGTGACATCATATGTGCCACTGTTCACCAAGAATATACTTCCCAGATATGCAAGTTCATCTGTACCTCCTATCTCTTCTCCTTCTAACATAAGAGCAGATTCAACACTATTATGGATTCTCATTCCTTTTGTTTTATATTGGCTGCCAATTTATATAGGCCTTGAGTTTACCATTTATACCTGAGAATCTATTAGGTAAAAGGCAGACATTGTCTGCATATTCCAGACTCCCTATTCTTGCATTTAATCCCCACTAAATACACAGCGTTTTCTACTACTTAGCCCATTCATCAAATCATCCATAACCAAAATAAACAACAATGAGGACAACAGGCAACCCTGTTTGATTCCTCTGCCTGCAGCAAAAGGTGCAGCAAGCCTCCCGCTATGAGACATAGCAGATACTATTAATAATATTGATAATTTTAGTTGGAATTCCACTCTTACTCAGCCTTCTTCAGATGGCTTCCCTGTTCAACAGGTCAACGGCCTTAACAAAGTCAGCAAATATCACATATAGTGGCTTATTCCATTCAGAAGATTGCTACATTATTATTCTTAAAGTACTGGTAACATAAGTGCAAGATTTTTTGGCTCAAAAACCATATTGGGGCTTCCTCTTGTAACTTCCATTGCTTCTCTAATTCGATTCAGGATGACTCTAGTGAAAATTTTACATGGAGAGGATATTTTTAAGTTCCAGTTCTACCTTTCAAACATTGCCCACACATGGCTTGTGTGTTCAAAAACACCAACAGTAAGTTTGTTGGCATAAATAATAATTACCACCTGAAGGTAATTTAATCCCGGGACATAAAGTACTTGCAGTAGTGAGTCAGCACTGGGGTAATTGCCTCTGATGTGATACTACCTTTGTGGTTTACTGGGAGAAATATGAACTGGTTTGAGAATTCAATGTCATTCTGGCAGGTTGTCACAGTACCTTAATGGTTAGAGCACCCGGCTAGTAAGTGGAGGGTCTGTGGTTCAAATCCCAGCTGTGACATTGAATTTTTAAGTTCCAGTTCTACCTCTCATATTTTATTGCTTTTTGGACATTCAGAAAACAATCATCAGAGGCTTACAGAGTGCTCTTTTTGGTGACTGGAGAATTATGCCTACATGTAAAATATGACACGATACATTAATTTGCAAACAGAGACATATGACATTCTTGCACACCAATTGTTTTAGTGTCTTTGCTATCCATGAAACATTTTTCTTTACAAATAGTCTTGGTGCAATAATTTCAGTGTAAGTACATTGCAAAACCATTTTGGCACATATAAGTAGTTTATATATGGTTACTTGCTAAATATCTGCCACATAAACGAAATAAAACCGTGGCAGAATATGTACAGAATTTGTTCACAGAGCAAAAACAAAGCTTGACCACCAAATAAAACTTTTAAATTGTAATCCGGAGTAAAAGATCCATCAATTGTACTATATTTCATAAGTTTTCTCAAATGGCCCCTTTTACTGTATAATAACCATAGTTTGTTGAAGAATGGGTAGAAGTTAGATGACTATTACGCATCAATCTTTTTTTCTTTCTTTCTGACATTTGTTTCATTTTCTCATACAGATTAGTGCGTGAGTGAGTGATTAGGGTTTAAGTGCCCGTCGACCGCTAGGTCATTTGAGCCCCTCATACAGATTAGGGACATCACTTTTACAAAAGGTATCAACATTTATAATTGAAGATACAGACTTCCTAAGTTGGATTGCATCTTATAGTATTTAAGCAGTCTATTATTGGCTAGCACATTTACCACTAGTTCTTGAGCAGTTGCAAAAAAAGTTTGATTCCTTTTTTGTTACACTGCAATATATTACCTATGTATTCTACCACAATTTACAACAGCTTTTACAAGCTTTCAAAAGTGAGTTAAGGAGCAATGTAACACCATATGAGAGGCACAAGCATCATGTTTATTTCATTTCTAAGATTTTCCTTTTATTTTCACTTTCATTTCTAACCCTTCAGCATGTTAACATGCTATAAGGCAACCACCAGTACCAAGAGAGGTCTAAGATCAGCAAAATCAGTTATAGGTAATGCACACAAGAGATACGAAGCCTTACTCCTTACTACACAGAAACATCAATTGATATGCCATTTCATATGGAGGTAAAAGCAATGCTTTCCTTTTCATCTCTACCACAAAATATTCTCCCACTTCTTGCACCTTCACTTGTATTATGTCGTACAGCATCAGATAAGGATAAGAGAAGGAACTTAAAAAAAATAATAAAAAAATTTTTGTTGTTTAACGACGCTGTCAATTGCCAGGATCACATCAGCGTCGCCGGTATGCCGAAATTTTGTCCCGCAGTTCTTTTACATGCCAGTAAATCTACTGACATGGAGCAGTCGTTTTTAAGCACAGTTAAAAACCATCGGTCTGGGCCGGATTTGAACCCGTGACCTTGGAATCAGTAGGCCAGCGTCTAACCAACTGAGCCACCCAGACCGACGAGAAGGAACGTATGCTTAGTATATGCCCTATCACGGCAATCTTTAGGTGGTTTAAACAGTCTGACATTTTAAATGGATTACACTACTCTCCAACCCAGATATAATCCCCCAGAGACCAAGGAAAACAGCGGTTGCAGCCTTCCGACTATTGACAAATCACGACTGCTTAGCAAGTCATCTCTACAGAATAGGTATCTCAACTTCACCAATATGTCTCCTGTGTAAGGATCCAGCAGAAATGAACGAAGACCACTTGAAGACCTGTGAAGCATTAAGATCAGAAGAAACTACAGTTCAAAAGTATTGGAAAGCACGAATGCTAATGGCTTCATTGCCAGATGCAAGGCACTAGAAAACAACACCAACATTTTTAAAAGCAGCATTATAGTAACATCAACATTGAGGAAGGGGTGTTGTAATGGAAGTTTATTTAACTGAGACCGGTGCAACCACGATTATCCATGTTTCTTATGTACGTGTAACCTAACTTTTCCAAATATCTATCAGTTGGAAACCGTCATACACTGTGCCACTAAATAACCAAGCTATATAAACCACTCAAGTGTAAAACAATGGGAAGCGTACCAGTTGATATGTAAGAGAAACATGTTGGTTTATTTTACTGAATCCAGAAAAACGTCAACAACCCCCTGTACCGGTAGCCATGAAAAGACATTTAGAGATACAATCACTTACAATTTCTTCTTCTTCTGCCAATTTTGCACTTTCGGATATCTCCATACTCTGTTCAGTACTTTCATCTTTCCCTTCGGCTTTGTCTTCATTTTCAGGCTGTTCTGAATTTGAATCGCCGTACAGCCACTGATCTTCATTACCCACATCATCCGCCATTTTTTCCCATCTCCAGAATGACAAACTTTAAAGCTCCCAATTTCTAATTTATAACTCTGTTGATGACATACATGCTATGATCACAGAACATCTACGACTATGCCTTAGGTGGAAAAGTTAAGTTACACCACATTCTGCCATGGCTTTTTTTCAAAGGGTAATATGATTAATAGAGTGTTCTGTGATGATAAATATGAAAGATTAATTATTTTTGTATTGGTCATAGTGTTAAACAATAACACCAACATGAGAATATAAAAATCTCTGTCTTTGAATGTAAATTACATCTGTGCGTAGATCATTGCGCACTGCTCTTTCTCTAGCTACCTTGGCGCAATGCGTTCTGGAATGCCAATGGCATAAGGGAACAACGCACTGGCATTCTCGAGTTTGTACAATCGACATCCTCATGGTTACCGAAACACACTGCATGTTGGTATAAACTTCTCGCTGCCAAGTTAAGTCGCCCATCGGTCTGATCGGGTCGGCCGACAGGGTGGTGGTACAGCTATCTTCATCAAACACATCACTCACACACCTTTTCCTCTTCCTGCCCATCAACACATGGAGACTACTGCCATCAGGCTTGCCATTGGCGGTATGGACACGTTGATTGCGGCTTATGACTCACCTGATCATCGCTTCTACGAAGCAGATTATACCACTTTCCTTAACCTACACCCACTAGTCTGCATCGCTGGAAATGTTAACACGAAGCATGGGCTCTGGTACAGTCGCACTAGCAACCAGAGGGGGCGCGGGCTCTACCACCTCAGCAGCGGAGACCTAAGCCTCGTCGCGCACAGGCCGAGAGGTCCAACATTTATCCGGCCCGCGGTAGGCCTGACGTCTTAGATATCATGATCACCAAAAACATGTCATTGCACTTTCACCTCTCGGCAGTTAATGAGCTGGATTCCGACCACGACCCCGTCGTGGTGGATTCCACAGTAGCCATGCCAGCTCTGTTAAACTTCGACTGGACACATGAGACCGACTAGGATGCAGCAGTCTAGAACTCAACCGATCCGTCGACCCTCGACTACGCATCGATGATCTCGAAGCATTGGAAGCGGCAGCGGCGGATTTTTCCCACCAGATCCTAAATGCGGTACGCGCACACACTCACCGCATTCCCACCAACACCCCTGACCTGAGAACCTTACCTATAGAACTCCCGCAGTTGCTAAAAGCCAAGGCAACTGTTCGGAAGCTATGGGAGCGCTTCCGCCATCCCAGGATAGGAGCAATATACCAGAGGTTCAAAACCCTGGCAAGGCGACTGCTTCGTGCGCATAGAACAACAGCCTGGGAAAACACTCTTCAGAATGTAAATCTTCAGGAAAAGAAACCATGGCGGATTATAAGGGCCTTGAGGAAGGACAAGACCCAATACCAGCATCCCTTGCATGGCACTCGTGGGCGGCTCGCGTTCGAGCCAGACGAGTAAGCCACTGTGATCGCGGACCACCTTGAGGTACAGTTCGAACCCCGGGAGGACCCACAAGACAAAGACTTTACGGAACATGTGGAAGCGCCGTGGATTACCTCTATGAGGAACCACGGTAGCTACACGAGGAGATCCAAGTTCCTATAATCACCCCGAAAGCGGTGATCTCCGAAATCCAAAATCTAAACCCAAATAAATCCCTTGGACATGACGGCGTCACGGCGCTCATGCTCCAGCACCTACCCAAAAAGGCTGTCGTCCACTTGACTCGGATTTTCAATGCATGCATACGTCTCTGTCACTTTCCAGAATGCTGGAAGGAAGCGAGGGTGTATTTTTAAACCCGGCAAGAACTCAGTCTTTCCTAACAACTACCGCTCCATCACCATTCTCCCAACCGTCTCAAAAGTTTTTGAGCGGTTGCTCCTAACGCCTCTTTTTGAGGACAGGCAATTCCTACCGGATCACCAGTTTGGTTTTCGTCGCTTCACTCCACGACCATGCAGCTGCTGCGTGTGGCCGAGAAGGTTGCCCTGGGATTCCAGGAAAACTTCAAGACCATAGCAGTTCTGCTGGACGTGGAAAAGGCATTCGCCACAACTTGGCACCAAGGCCTACTGTACAAACTAAAGCAGGTAAACATCCCTCCCCCATATCTCACACTGATTAGCAGCTTCCTACAGGACCGCACTTTCAGAGTGAAAGTGGAAGGAAGACTGTCTACATAAAGAAGTATAGCGGCAGGAGTCCCACAGGGCAGTGTACTATTCCCGCTACTCTTCGCAGCATACATATCCGACTTCCCCCACGGAACAGCATACTGCGACATGCCAGTATGCGGACGATGTCCTCATCATGGCACAAAACAAGAATGTGAGATATTTCCTCCCTCCCATTCAACGACAACCCAACGCCGTTGGCCGTTGGAATGAGAAGTGGAGAATGCCCTTTAGTCCGGAGAAAAGCTCCGCACTCCTCCTTGGTAAGGTATGCCATTGGCGGCCGGAACGGTCACTTCGGCTCAGGTGGCGAAATATCCCATGGGTAACCTCCGCCAAATACTTAGGCGTTCTCCTCGACCGCGGGCTAACATACGCTCCACACGTCCGCACAAAGGCCGGACTCGGCCACGCTACACTCAGACAGCTCTACCCTATCCTCCGATCCACCATGCCACTTACCTAAAACTACGCATTTACCGGGCAATCATGCCGCCATTGATCTTGTACGGCTGCGAAGCCTGGGGATCAGCGGCACCCTCTACCATACGCAAACTGCAGACAGTGCAGAATAGGGCGTTAAGAACAATATATGATACCGGACGTAGATTCCCGTCTTACATCCTTCAAAACCACTCCGAACTACCCTACATCATGGACTTGGTGAGGGAGCGATCCTGAACCATGCACACCAAACTGAGTTCCCACACCAACCAACTGGTAGGGGCGCTAGGTCAATACGACCACAGAGCACCTCGTAGAAGGAGAAGTTACCACCTTCCTATGGACACCCTTAGGTAATGGTAATGCCACTCCGTTCAACTAACACATACTTACCCCAGCACCTATTCCTGCACCCCTCATGCATCCAAAGTTAGGTATTCAGGAAGAAACCATTACCCACAGACACAAAAGCTTGAAAAAATTTGGACCACCTTCTATACTGCACAGATAAAGTCACACTAAGCGGCTAGATGCTGTGCAGATAAACATACCGTACAGGAGAACCTGTACGACCTGTTCTCGAATGCTGGAATGCTGGTAAATTACATCTCTTAAACCCGTGGCACTACAGTCCATATCGGACTCTTAACTCCCGAAAATTCATAAAAAAAGAAAGCATTGTAGAGACATTAGACACTTAAAAAGTTAAAAATAGGCAGGCATAAAGAGGCAGTTAAAAATGCAAAAATAGGCACTAAAACCGTGAAACAATGTGCTAAACTCTTTATAGGTAAAGCAAAGCAGACAAAAGAAAAATGAACACTATTTGGATTTCCCTTACCAATTGAAATAGGTTTAAATCATGCAGTATTTAATGAAATTTACGTATGTAATATGTTTAGATTAACACACCAATCACATAATATTAACACATATAGTGGGTTCTACCCAAACATTGTATGAACAGTAGTACCTGATTGTAATTTCATGAATGCATCACTTTTAATACTCAATAACTTTTGTCAATGATTAACAAACACCCATGTGATTACACATGACAAGATACATCTTTAAATTTTCCACTTTAAAGTTATGCCTCCAATTTGATAGTACATTTTTGATCACTGATAACCTTTCCACTTCAACTGGTGTTATTGGAGCATACTTGAAGAGCACAAGATTTTGTGGATCAATATCAAAGCACTGTTTTTACCACTAAGGATCATTCCTATGTCTTAATTGCTGAAAGTTGCTATTCTCTTTAAGAATCCGCTTCCATTTTGCTCTGACACATTGACCTGCATTACCTGAAACAACTTGAATTTTGTAATGGCATCTGGTAGAATAGTATGCAAAGCAAATTTAAGTAATGTACATGTCATGAACCCATGAGATGCAAACTGCCTGTATGTCAAGCATTTTAATCCAGTTTTTCAATAAAATGAGGTTTTTTCTGCTTGAAAAAATGGAAATAAGTATTTGTAAGCATTATGTGTTAAAATAGGCAAAAATAGCTCGAAGGGTAGTGAGTTGAACTAAAATTAATTTGTTTTTATTATATCTATAGTGATAAAGGATAGGCATTTTGCCTAACATCTGGTCTCTACTCATAACATTTTAAGTGAAATTAAACCATTTTTAAGACACATTTTTCTGCATTTTTAGATATTTTATCCAATAGGGCATTTTTTAAAGGTTTTCTTAAGTCATTTTTAAGAATAAATCCACCTTTTTATCTTTTTTCATGAATTTGGCTACATTATTCTTATAATAGTAGGAACAAGTTTCAGAACCTCAAAATCTACTAATTCTTGGAAATCTATTGTAATAGGGCTCTATTTCTTAAACATCTGGACTCATCCAACTAATTAGTTTACAACTGTTATAAGACAGACTTGTGCTCTAAACGAATGATGGGTGAATCAATCTGCTACTTTTGAGGGTCTACGTCAGGATGCAAAATCGTTAAAAGTTGGTGTGGGGAAAGTATTTTTCTAGTGTATGTTTCGCTGTTTATCTTGTTATATAAACTGCCCCCCTGGGATATTTTAGTGGGGGGAAAGGAAATTCTGGGTATAAAATCATTAGTGCGGGGGGGGGGGGGGGAATTCTACCCATACCCCATGGGATTTTCCTCCCTGGTCTGCGTACTGTTATAACATATTCTTCATGCAGCAGATGCTAGTGTTTGAGACAATATTAATTGTTTCGTCATGCCAAAAGAAAAAAGTATATACGCAAAATTGAAAATCTAAGTGAATCAATGAAATTGACTGCAACTAATCTAAGTCATGTGGAAGGTGAAGTGGGCAAGATTGCCTTTGCTAAGGTGGAAAATGTGAACAAAAATAGTGGATATGATACAATTGTAAGATTGCTAATCTATTGTCAGGTAAGATTATTCCTTCAACGAGGAAGAGCTGGAAGCCAGCAATCAGCTCAAGACAAGAGCAGACAGGAGAGATGATGCAGAGTTTACTTGAATATTGAACTGGCAAACAAACCCATTCCTTTGTTGTGCATGACACCATGATACTACTGTGTCTGATGCTCACCAACTACAAGATCATTCACAAGATACTAATGGCTACGTTGTGGTTGGATGCAGCCAAAGAAACAACTGCCTCCACCTTGTAGACTGGGATTATTAATACAATGGTCATAGAGTCAACCCAGAGATGATTACAACTTTCTAGTAGTGTGTACTGGTGGTGTAGCCAGCTAGGACAGATTATGAAGGACTGTGGACATCAAACCAACAAGCCGGTGGAAAACAGATAAGGACTGGCTTGGTGAGTGGTATGTCAGGATCATCATCATTACCCCTTCGAGTGATGCTGCATCCTTGAGCAGAAGATCAGATGACAACCTCGTTGCAGATGGCTGGATACCAGGAAGGTAGTGCCAGATGCTAATTAGCATTGGTGCAGCCGTGACCATGATCAAACCTGGCAAAGAACTAATGTCAAGGAAACCAAATCAGTCCTACCAGCTAATGATGGCATCGGACGGTACCTTGCCTGTAGAGACTCTGTGGAACTTGACTCTGGGGTGGAGTGTTGCAACCTTATGGGTGTTCATCATGAGGGTGGTGGAATGAAGGTGATACTGGGACAGGAGGTCCTGAAGTGCCACAAGGCAACAGTCAGCGTTGGCAGCAGGGTTTTGTAATTTGGCTGAGATGAGGTGATGTTCCAGAGCCCCAACAAACATTATGGGGTCTGCAGGGTGATCCTGATGGAGGATGTGGTTCTGTCCCTAAGATATAAGATGATTATGATAGTGTGTCCGGAATGCCAATGGTCAAGGAACCTGGTTTTGGACTGGAAGATACAATTGAATGAATTATGTCTTGCCAGAACATGGTTACCTTACAGGGAGGGAGGAAGGGAAGGAGTGCATGTGAGGCTGCTAAACTCATGGGGCATTGATCAGGACATTCTAGTCGTAACAAATTTGGGGGAATGCGAGTCAGCTGCATGTGTCCTGCTGTTCAATGGATCTGCACAATATTGGTGTCCCAGCTGGAAGACTTCTGATGATGGTGGATGACAATTGCATGAGCAAACTAGAGAGGGTCCCATAAGCTTAAATACCAATCTGTCTTCAACCAAGGGAGCAGCAACTACGGCTGCACCAACATTGGACCTGAAATAATTGTGATACGCAAGTGATTCTAGATCCCAGAGAAAAGGAGAAGACCACATTCTTAACAAACCAAGTGCTTTGGAAGTTCATGGCTATGTCCTTTGGCCTCTGCTATATGCCAGCTTCCTTCCAGCACCTCATGGAAGCAGTGATGAGTGGGTTTTCTTACGACATCTGCCTGCTATATCTGGAAGACACTGTTGTTGTTGGCAGCCCCTTCAAACTATACTAGTAACCAAAAGTTAAGCACAATTCAAAAAATCTGATGTGTTGCACTCACATGACTTTCTCTACTCTTGTATTAACCATTCTTACAAACTCTTATTCCTATAATATCTTCATGTTAGCTGAGATTAATATTTACAGAAATTATCTTATTGCTTATTTCCTTGTAGGTGCAAGGGGAATATGAGAATACAGTAGGCTTTGAGCGATAGTCAAATCTTTTAAAGCTTTGAGATTCTGTTCCCTTTGCACATATAAAAAAATGAACACCGATGTTCCACTTCACGAAAGTTTTAAGTTTTCCAAAACTCACACACATAACAAGGAATATCTCCGAAATGGTTCACCCTACAAGAAATTTATTTGGACATAAACTGTGTATTTTAGCAAGATCTACACTTTTTGTGTAGTATGATTTGGTCTATCTCTAACGGTTTACCAGTTATGCAAAAGTCATACAGAGTAAATGCGACTACAGGGGCTACAGTCAGAAAATTCAAAATATACATTTCATTTCTCATAAAAATATCTCAAACATATGACATTTTAATCAAAATCGTTAGAGCCATTTTCAAGAAAATCAAAATTTTCGAAAAATTTTCCATCTAAAGAGTAGTTTAGGGTGGGGCTATTTTCTTCAAAATCTTTGTGTCGCATCCTTGAAAGACATTAAACTTAAATACCAACTTTGGTTTTTAACCTACTTTTCGTTTTTGATTTATGCTGTCCACAGACAGACTCACAGATAGATACACAGACAGACACACACATGGACCTTTTTCTAAAAATGCTGTTTTTGGATTCAGGGTGTCTTAAAACATATATTTCCGGTGAAATCTCGACATTGAATTTTTGGGTGGAATACAATAGGGGAGAGTGGGCGAATTCTGCGCACTTAAGGTCGAGCAGCGATACTGACTAACAGAAATGTTATTAAGTTCCAGACTTTGTTTCACCTGTAACTTCATTAAATAAGCTCTCGAAATAGTGCAATTCCAAAGGCATCTTGCACTTTTGAAAGGGCATTAGGTATTGAAAATTGAAAATATACAATGCGCAGAATTAACCTACCTGGATGGGTAATTGTGCGCGCCGTATATCCTTGAAATGAACTTGAATATATGTGTCATAATTATCTTTAATGATAAACAAAATGCTACAGAATATTATATCAATTGCTAACTCCTATTACAGACTCAAATCAACTGTCCAGATGTTTCACTTAAACTGCTTTTTAGTTTGTTTTTATTTTCTGAGGCAGAGATCACAGAAGTTATCTTCTGCTGAATCCCATGCGCTACGTTCTTCGCGGACCACCTGCCATAATCTACACATCTGTACCACATCCCATTATCACGCCCAAACTCATCAGTCATCACACGTCATAGTTTAGGTATTGGAGCGACATCATTTTCATTTTCATCATCACCACCACACAGTTGTTTTTCACTGAATTCATCGGCATCAGATTTGCTATCTGAGAAATCCAACTGTCGTTTACAGGACAGCAGGCGCTGGAATATTATGTCGATAATCTTCTCTCTGAGTCTCCTCCTCAACTACTTCAACTTGCAGATCCAAATTGTCAGAGGAAGGATACAAGTTCGTTTCTGGTGCTACTAGTATTTAAATACACGGGGGACAATTCTGCGCGCCGCGCAAATTTGCCCACCATAATAAGCGCAGAATTACCCGAAACGGCATACGTTCTTCCATCTAGCGTGGATACTTCAAAACATGCTTATTTCAAGCAGTTTTGTAGACATATCAAGCATAAACAATTCTAATTTAATAGTAATAGATAGATGAGAACAATTACACCATACCCATGTCATGCCTAACTTGCTCTTTAATGCAAATCTGTAACAAGAAATATATGCCCGAAGTGTTGCAGCTCACTGACTGCAGACGAATAGCTGTAATGGCGTCTTCCTCAACACACTAGTTAGTCAAACTGTTGAGCAGATGGTAACACCAGACAGAACTAGGAATTCAGAGCAGGACCAGAGAAACATAGCAGCGCAGAATTACCCTCCTGCGCAGAATTTGCCCACCTTCCCCTACTTAGCAGTAGAGAAAGTTGTTAGCTAATGCTAGATTTCTGAAAATGAGGTCATTAATCCTCTTGCTCTCCAATATTTTTCACTGATGGATGGGGTTCTAGAAGTGGCCGGGCATATTTGAAGGTGGTCTTGGTCCATTTCCTCTTGCAGATCACGTAGAGGACAGAGTGGTGAAGAATATATCCCAATTCTGTTAAAATGTTTTGCCAGACAATCATGTCCTGTAATCAACCTGAAGGTTGCAACTGGTGTTTTTCGAGGATACTCAGGAATTACTGTTTGAATGTTTGGTAGTTCCCATCTTTTATTTTTTGATTTTTCATAGTAATATTTTGCAACCAGTAGAGAAAATAAAAACAGAAAACTGAAAGGGTAAAGAGTGAGCAAGCACCATTAAACATTATCACATTGTGTGTCTTCCCTTATTTGTGGTCTGTGATACGTAAGGGGTATGTGCTTCAGAGGTCAACCAAATCCGAGAAGCAAGCCAATATCAGAGTATCGGATCCAGTCCATGGCATATTTGTTAGTGTTCTCTCATTGTGAACAGAGGGTTGTTTCTTTGCAAAGGGTTTACAGGACAGCATCAGCATGCCACAAAGATGTCAACTGGGCTTTGTGTTAAAAAGTAGAATAATTGGCCATCTAGAGGCAGATCAGACAGATCACAGTTTCTTGAGGTCCTGAATGTGCACCAAAGTGCCATTTCCAAGCTTTGGCGACAATTACAAAAAACAGGTGTTCTTTGGATGCCTGTACACAGATGTCTGTGGGTCAGAACGCCACAAAGGACTGATATTTGACCATAATAGCACAACTGCCTTCTGAGCTTGCAGCCACCTCAGAAGTTCAAGGGGCTGTCAGTCTCTATGCCAGACGCCAGCAGTGTGTGCCCCACTCACGCAAGTACACATACAGTCCCGTTTACAGTGAAGTCAGCAATGTCAACATTGGACGTTGAATGAGTGAAGGAATGTGCTGTTTACAGATGAGTCCAGAGTTTGAACAATGATTCCTGTTGGACAGTAATCTGGAGCGAACATCAAACCCAGTTTCATCCCACAAACATTGTGGAAGCACACCCATTTTGTGGTAGTGGCATACTTGTGTGACAGGCATAACATTCAATGGATGTACAGATCTGCACATCTTTGATGGTGGTACTGTGAATGCCCAGAGGTACAGAGACGAGGTACTGGAACCACATGTACGACTTTTCAGAGGTGCAATTGGTCCACACTTCATCTTTATGGATGATAATGCACATCCACACAGAGCTTCGCATGGTAGACAACTATCTTGACGTGGAAGATATCCAGTGCATGAACTGGCCAGCAATGTCTATGTATATAAACCCTAAAGAGCATGCCTAGAGTGCATTAGGAAGACGAGTTGCAGCCCACCAGCCTCCAAAGAGAACACTTCCAGACCTCCAAAATGCTCTTCATGAGGAATGAAACAGCAGCCTACAGAGCTCTTGAACCTCCTTGTAGAGAGTATGCCTATGCAGCCATGAAGGGTCACCACACCCCATATTAACCTCTCAGCACCATCATTGTTATTGTGGAGGAGCTAATCAGTTTTGTACTTTCTAAAAATGTGGCCTGAAGTCAAAATTGTCTGCTATTTCCTATTCTATTGCATTCCAGATAATGTGTGATAAATCAATAACATATTACATTAATGCTTAACTTTCATACAATTGTGACAGTTTGGTAATAAAGTGTTGAACTATACTTACCTTTTGGACACTGGTGTACATCTGGAAAAGACAATCAAGATATTGCAAAGGCTGCAGGCAACTTAAACTACAGACAAATCAGTCTTATCAGCACATTTCTGGGTCAGAAACCAAGAAATCAGCAAAGAAATTAAATGGGAATGAAACACAAAAATCACATTTCTTCCTAAATGACGGTTATGGCCTTTAAAATACAGTGGTAAGATTGTTTTCTTCCTAAGCAATACCGTTATCACTGTGGAATAGGTGTTATATGCTATTTAACTTGTTTTAACACTCATCAGTAAGAACAGGTGAAGTACAATATGTTTTCATATCATAAAAATATAGACCTTTTATTTCATTTATGTACATAACAAAATGTCATATGCTAAACACAAATATTTCTACAAATTTACATATTCCATTCATTTACTTTTGGGGGGAGGAAGTATGAAAGAAAGGTTTTCAATTATATATCAGTCACTATTATTACATATATTAGAAATTATTTATGAGTACTATGCGAGAGGCAGAAACTTCTTGCCTACACAGAGGACATTGTTGTTTGGTTGTTAGAGAAGCTATGATACATTCCCAGCAAAAGACATGACCACATGGAGCTGCTGCAGGCTGTTTCTTTTCATCCAGACATAAAGGGCATGGACTACTTGCTGGCTGCGATAAGATAATGTCTACTTGCTCAGTATCCTCTTCTTGATTCAGGTAAAAGTTAACCAAAGAGAACACTACATTAAGTAGTTTTACTGTGCCTATCAGTCGAAAATTTCGCTGATTTGAATGAGCCTCAAAGGAGGGACGTAAGAGGGCCTGCAACATTTTGTAACAAATGTTAAATTAACATCTCAAAGAAAACATGGATATATCTGCATGGTATGTAACTTATTATCAGTGTTTGCAAGATACTACCTGATGCACCTAGCAGTGTGCAGTTGATGTAATCTGGCCTTTTCTCTTGGTCGAGGGAGAGGTGGAATGCAATGCTGTGTGCTGAGTTTGGAAGGGGTGGCAGAAATTATGACCAGTAAGATACTTCCATTTACCCCTGCCCTCCCCCTATCACTCTTCGCTTGCTGGCATCATCCATCCCTTAAGCTATTTACATCATATTTCATATTATTCTCAAAGCAGTGCCAGGATCAGGTATATCTTGCAAACACGGCCTATTACTACAGGGGAACAACACGGCTTACAAGTGAAGCTAGCCAGTAACCGTGAAGCAAACTGATGTATGTTAATAAGCTTTACTTTTTTTTAAAATTTTCCGTATTTTCCGTAAAGCAGTTATTTATGTGATTGAAAATAAGTAACCGTTTGAAAGGTAGAATCAGAAATGAAAAATTCAATGCCATAGCCAGAACTTGAACCATGGGTCTTCCATTCCACACATGGCTGCTCTAACCACTGAGCTACTATGGCAATATGCCAGTAAAACATTAAATTCCCCAGTTGACTTTATTTTCCTGGTAGATCATAAGGAACTCTCAAATTTGAGATTACATACCCCAATGTGACGTATATGCATAAGTACTTAAGTTCTGGGCTTTAAGGTTTACATTATAGTTTCTATTTATAAGAGCAATTCATGATAATTCATTGTCCTAACAAAGACTGTGCGTAGGCAGGCTTTAAAAGGTAGAATCAGAACAAAAATTCAATGTCATAGCTGGGACGTTACTCAGACAAGAGAAATGGCCAGATGCTATTGTTTGCTTTTTTTGTCACAGATTTTGAAAATGTTAGCAACTATTTCTTGGGCTTGACTAGGTAGTTTTTTTTTTTTTTCCTTTCTTATTGGACATTGTAAATAACTTTATAAATCACTAAATCCTATTTATACACCTCTCCAAGTGAAACACAGGGATACTAACATTGTGCAATATGTTTAATATAGATAGTAGATTATTTAAAATATAGCACACTGCCATGGGGCGGCTTTAAAAAACTTAAAATTATTTTGTTGTTTAATGATGTTGTCAATTGCCAGGATCACTTCAGCGTCGTCAGTGTGTTGGAATTTTGTCCTGCAGGAGTGCTTTTACATGCCAGTAAATCTACTGACATGGAGCTGTCGTTTTTAAGCATACTTACAAACCATCGGTCTGGGCTGGATTTGTACCCACGACCTTGGGATCAGTAGACCAGCGTCTAACCAACTGAGACACTCAGGCGGATCATGAGGTGGCATGCCCCTTACTCCTCCAGAGTGCAGAACACCCCACAGATGTTTTCTCATCAGAGACCAATAGTAATATATTTAAGTGGGATAAGGAATGGACATATTAAGGAAAAATGTCCAATGTATGAAGAAGATAGTAGTTGGTACTGCATCTTAGATTGTACACAAACAAAACTTTGGAGAGATGAATTTCTCCTACAAAAGTAGAGAAACTCACTGAATGAAATATGAGAAGAATTTTTAATCTGAGATCAGATGAAAACATAAAGAAACTTCAAAAGCTCCTTAGTAGGGTAAGACAAAAATAGGTATGGAAAGTAGATAATTCAAATGAGGACATGTTGAAAACATATGAGGATAGTGTGATATACAAGGACATCTAAAGTTTTAGGTTCTAGAATTCAATACAATTATAACCCATTAATACACAACCTGGGATTAATTATAATGGGACAGAAAAATAATGCAACTCCTTAATTGAGAGGACAAAGTGGAGGCTCTTTCAGTCAAGTAATGTCTGCATTCCCTTTTCTTGAAAACCATCTATACGAAGGTGACATTGAAAATTTTTAGAATACTATGTTTCTAAAAGCAAATAAAATTTGTTGTCCTCCATGGTCTAGTGGTAACATGCTAGCTTCTGGTTCCCAAGGAAGCAGGTTCAAACCCGACAGAGAGTGGTGGATATTTTGGGATGTCGAAATCCTTAGCACCTCAAAACCAGAAGGTACAAGAGGACTAAGTAAATAAACAAAAATCCTTAGCATGGCTTCTTTTGGAAGGTAAGTAAAGCCGATGGTCCTATGTCATAGATTTACAGTATGTAAAAGAACCTCAAGTGTGATAAAGAAGCCTCTGAGCAAATACAGAATGGACGCTGAGAACCATAGGAGTTAAGGAGCATCCATAAATAATATAACTGATGTGTTGCACGCATATGACTTTCTCTATTCTTGTATAAACTATTCTTACAAAAACTCATTCCTCTACTTCATGTTAAGCCAGACAACATTTGCAGAAATTATTTTCTTGTTAATTTTCTTGTAGGTGTAAGGAGAATATGGGAATATAGTAGGCTTTAAGTGATAGTCAAATCTGTTAAAGATCGTTGCTATGTGATGGCTTTGAAATAGCATTCTCTGCAGGATCAAAAGATACAACAAAGAATAACAACTTCCCATGTGAGAATGGCATTAGTGTTGGAAAATTCAGACAAATAAAAAAGAAATTTCTTCAAAGTGTTCACCATAAAAAGTGTATTTGATATAAATTGTGTGTTTTAACAAGATCTACATTTTGTGTATTGTACGCCCAATGGATCTCCGGCTCTGACATTTCTCAAGGCCTCGTGACGCGGCATTGGCAGTTCTGTAGTGGGAATTTCAAAAAGAGTATTTGAAACATTTCATACATCTGCAGATCGCATCGCTAATTTGTAAATTTACGTGGATAGTATGCATATAAATGATCAAAGAATAGTAGAATATGGAGACAATTGTTATACCGTTTACCTACCGGAAAAAAGTCTTGCACAAACACCAAAGCAATTGACACCTTGTGGTCCTTGTAAAATGGAGTTGGCAACAGGGTGCTACATTTGGAAACCATGTCTAGTAGTGAGACCGCTTATTGGTACTAGGAGAAAGTTTTAACAACCGGTGCGTTACTCGCTTCCAGTACTGCCAAAAGTACCAGCTACTGCCCATAACAGATATAAAGGTAATATTTGAACAGAATAGTGATGTAATGAAGATGTTGCATGAAAATATAACCGAAACCTGTATTTCAATGTTTTAAGCTAAATAAATATCATATACTTTCATTGTTAAGATAATTTTGATAATCCATTTTCCGAAACTCACTATACATTGGCAACATTAACCTTCCCCCTCCAACTCATCCCACCTGTGAAACGTCAGGGCCAGAGATACATTGACTGTCCTTTAGTAAAGATTTTGTCTATATCTTACGGTTTACCAGTTATAGAAAAGTAATTGAGAGTGAAGGTTGGCTTCAGAGGACATTCCCAGAAAATTCAAGATACAGGAGCACATTTCATTTTCATAAAAATATCTTAAACATGTGAGACAGGATATTAGAAGACCCCAAAAGAAAATCGTTTATGTGAATATTTGTTAAAAGTGTAATTTGTTTTTTGATGTTGGTATGATTTGATTAAATGGCGAAAACGTGTTGCAAATGCTCATTGTTACGAACAACTAAGTTAGTTTAAAGACTCATAAATATTTCCATATTTGATTTTAATATATATGTATAAATATTAGAATTATATGTGTTCCATAATAAAAGTAAGGGAGGATGGTTAGGGATCGCTTCCCTAACAAGAAAGAACTATTTGATGGACGCATACACGGATGTATACGAAAAAGGTGGTGTCGTGTGAGGGGATGCCATAAACTGTCCATTCGCGTGTGTGTAATCAAGACATAGGGACGTATTGGTGTGACGTGTGGGTATGGAACTTTCACCAGACTTTCATCAAGCATTGGTTTCACTAAATGAGAAGGTGGAAGCGTTTTAAATCATTTAGAATGGTGCTGAGAGGAATTATTTAATGTAAAGTATCGATGAAGTGTTAATAAAATAATACATTGTGATGAAGAAACATCGTGTGATTTTTCATTCCATCCGTTACCACACCCTGAGATCACAAAGATCTCAATAGCTCAAAGACACAACGTTATTAATAATTACAAAAACTGCACCACATGGATGTTTTAATCAAAATTATAAGAACCATTTTTCATAAAACCACAATTTTTGAAAAATATTTCATATAATCTGGTGTAAAGGGATTTTCTTAATAATCTTTGTGGAAGATGCTGAACTTAAATATCAAGTTACATATTTAATTAACCTCGCGTTTTTGAGTAGTGCTGTTCACAAACACATGGACACAGACAGACACATACACAGGCCTTTTTCTAAAAATACCTTTTTTTTTAGATTCAGTGGGTCCCAAAACATGTATTTCTGATGAAATCTCAATATTGAATTTTTAGATGGATAGTAGTAGAGAAATATATCATTAACATAATGTGGATAGGTGAATCACTTTTTCTAAGAAGACTTTAATGTGTAGCATATATATGTGAATTTGTCAAACATAGAGAAAGTTCTGTAAGTCTTCACATTAGATATTTTGTGCCTAACGAAAATCACTTCAACTTTCATTCAAAGTTAATGTAAATGCATTTGAGGTTTGCTTGTTTTTATCAATGTCACTGCAGATGGCCTTATAAATAAGTTTCAAAATTCATTACACGGCAGAAATATCTAAATAGTAAAGTGAATCAGATTTACTGACACTACATCACTTTTTTTTTGCTTTTCCCATTCCTGTTTACCCTCCCCTTATGTAAGACTTACACCCCCTAAGCCAGTGCCTAGGGTCAGACGCCTGTCAGGGAGCAGACGAACCTATGGACCGGACTGAGTGAAGACCTGGAATTGGATGGTCAACCCAGCACCAGGTATGATAGTGATGATATGAAATGCAGGCAAAAGCGATGATTGAAAAAGTGACAATGGAGCAATTGGTGGAATGAGTGGTGGGGGAAACTGGAGAAAATCAGCCCTGACACCACTTCGTCCACCACGAATACCACATGCAGGTTCTGGGATCAAACCCGGGCCACCTAGGTGGTAGGCAAACGCTCTACCCTCTCGGCCATGGTGCTACTGCTACATTACTTATTATTAATAATGTGACATGTTTCAAGAGCTCATTTGCTCTAATTCTCAACCTGTTGGATGTGATGCAGACATGCTACCACCATACTAAGGTGCATACTGGTGTGGTTTTGAATTATAACCATTGGATTTTATATAGTTGTCTGTATATGCCAAACGTGACATTGCCATTGCATTTTTGGATTTTTAGGTCTAGGAATTTGAATTTTTGCTCAGATTTGATTTCTATGGTAAACTTCAATGACGGTTCTTCAAGGTTTAGTAATTTTAAGGAGTCCTCAATATGTTTCTGGAGAATGATGACAAATATGTTGTCCAACTATCAGTGCCAGGACTGGAAAGTCCTGGGAAAGCTTTATAATTCTCGTTTCCAGGTCACTCATGAATAAATCTGCTAAAATCAGTGAAAATGGTTTTCCCGTCATTAGGCCTTTTTTTTTTTTTTTTTTTTTTTTTTTTTTTTTTTTTTTTTTTGGAAAATCTGGTTGTTGAATGTGAAAAAGTCTGAAATGCATAGAGTGGTTAAATTGATGTATTCTTCTATTTGATCCTGTGCAAGTTCTATGGCTTTTAGTCAATGTTTCAGAAGAACTTTCCAATGGGTATGCTGGGGAACAAGGTCTGCACATCAAAATAAAACAGTGTGTCACTGTTTTAACCTTAACAGTTTCAAGTTTTTTAACCAGGTCAAATGAGTTTTGTATGCTGTGGCTTTCAAATTTCTGGAAAGAGTTTTTTTTTAAATGATTTAATGATCGATCAGCGCATGTGCGCTCTACAGACCATTGTTGAAATACACATAACAATAAATGAAATATAATGGATAACATTGAAATGAAGTAAACGCCATTGGGCCCCTCACTGACAGTATTAGTTGTAATTAAATCAGATCTTGCTGTGATAACTGGTCCAGTGGTAGACGACTCTTGATGCGGATTGGAAAGCTGGATTTTCTGCCAAGAGAGTAGTGAATAGATCCAGGGATGTTCTTTAGATTGCTGTAAAACTGTCCGGCTTGTGAAGAAATTAACTGTTGAATGGTACTGATTCCAGTTTCTCTGTGTAGTTGATTGTTTCTGACAAACCATAGCGCATTAGTTGAGATACGTAAGATTTTGTTTTGAAATGTTTGGATGCGTTTAATTTCTTTAGCACTGGCTCCTCCCCAAATTGGACAGGCACATAGTAAAAGCGGCCTTAAAAGAGTTGTGCACAGTAGTATGCAGTTTTTTAACTTAAGCGAAGATTTTTTGTTGAGAAGTGGATAAAGTTTTGTCAGTCTTATTTGGGCAAGTCTGAGTTTGTTACTTATATGTGGCTTCCATGTGAGTTTTCTATCAAACAGTACAACAAGGTATTTCACCGTTTCTCTGTCACTTTTTCAGGGTATAGAATTTGTTGCTATCGTTACTGATGGTGGATATTCCGGTCTACATAATGTAAACACCATTGCTTCACATTTGTTGTGGTTGAGAGAAATGCGCCAGTTGTCAAGCCAGGGTATGATTAAGTTTAAGGCCTCTTGAAGGCAATTTCTAGCGGTGTGTAAATTATGATGGGTTGCATAGATGGCAGTATCATCTGCATACATTGCTATTTGGGCTGTGGGCATTGTAGGCATGTCAGAAGTGAACAAGTTGAACAGAATTGGACCCAATATTGAACCTTGTGGAACACCTGCTGTTACAGATCTGGTAGAAGAATGACTGTTACCTATTCGAACTGAAAAGGTAATGATAGAAAAGAGGATATTATTTCATAGAGGTAGTCTGGAGTGTCATAGAGAAACAGTTTGTATAGTAGACCCTGATGCCAAACTCTGTCAAATGCCTGAGTGAAGTCAAGGAATGCGACAGCAGTGTGTTCTTTCTTCTCGAAGCCTTGTGCTATTTGCTCTGTAATTCGAAGAATTTGATGAGTAGTTGAATGTTTGAGATGAAAACCAAATTGAAAGGGAGGTAATAGTGACACTTGTTCTAGAAATCTTCCTAAACATTTCAGTATAATCTTTTCATACACCTTGGAAAGAGTTGGCAGCAGACTTATTGGACGATAATTTGTTGGATTGGAAGGGCATTTTCCAGGTTTATGAATAACAATAACTATGGCGTGTTTCCAGATTCTTGGGAAATAACCAATTTGCATAAAACTGTTGAACAACGAAGCTAGGATAGCAAGTGCTTTGCAACTCAAATGTTTTAGTACAAAGTTTGGCATAAGATCATCATGCCCAGATGATTTTCTTGTGGGAAGTTGCTGGATGATAAAAAGAATTTCTTTGGGTGAAGTGAAGTCAATGGTTAGTGGTACTGTGATGTAAGAACCAGTAAACTGTTCAATTTCGTGGTTGAATTCTATGTTGCTTCCTGGATTAGATCTAAACATATTTTGTAGAGTATCTGCAAATAGTTCGCTTTTCTCACAGTCGGAGATATAGTGTTTTCCATCTTGCTCTAGGGGCGGAATAATCGCCGGCTCTTTTAATACTCTTTTAGTCTCTTTCCACAATGATGAGTCTTCTGGTGAGATACTGGAGAGAGGCCGTTGGTAAGTTGAATACCGATATTCATCCATTCGTTTCTTCACTTCTCTTGTGAGTTGGTGGAAAGAGTTGAACATATGGAATAACCATTTAGATAGTTTGTACATTGGAGTAACATTATTGTGGATGTCCACACAATATTGTGTCGACAATTGGTCTCATTGATTTGCCTGGTTTGTGAATTTTAGTTAACCCTGCTGTTCTGTTCGGGTCAATATGACCCGAAATGAATCTAAATTTAATTTCTAACTTACTAATTTCCAATATATATTTACAAAACCTGGTGACTTTGTCTGGAAATGCAAGAACAACGTGTGTTTAAAAGTATTTTAATATACTCCAAACACTTTTTTCGTGAAATGTAAGAGTTACGTATGTAGCGTTCGGGTCATTATGACCCGACATAAATATGACTGCTCATATGTCAAAACTTACATTGGTATTGAAGTGCTGAACATGTAACAATGTATGAGAACAATATATCCCATTCCATCAATAATGAGGGGTTACAACAATGGGCTTAATCGTTGCTTTTTCTGGGAAAGAAATAGCAGTTCTCGACAATTGTATGCTATGTTGTTTTTGCTCAGTTTGAATTGTGACACCCTGGCAGTTAGACCATTACCTGATGCTGGATTGGAGGAATTAGCAAATACCTCAGTAGATGAATAACAGTTTCGGAGTTCAAAGATCATGTCAGCACTGAATACGAAAGTGAGTGTTCTGATTACAGCTACGAGAGTTCACAGACTTTACAAACAAATATAAAGAATTTTCTTTCTAAAAATGGGAATATAGAATGGCATTTGAATCCACCAGCACAAATTGGCCATCTCTCAGCTTCGAACATAATCAAGAGTACACCAGGAATTACAAGGTATGCAGTCACCAGAGTAAGTGATATAAATAGTTCATTTGAAGTAGTACTTTTTTCAGCACTTCAAAATGAAATAATTGGGATGACAAACATCGAGGGACAGAGGGCTTATGGTCAACAGGGGTCAAGTATTGATTATTCTGTTTTTCAAGCATACTTAGGACTTATTACTTGCGGGTGTATATCGATCTCATGGGGAATCTACAAAAAGCTTGTAGGATAAGGATACTGGGTAAAACATATTTCAAGCAACTAGGTCTCATGAAACATTCTGTAAGATATCACATGTCTTGTGATTTGATAAGAAATGTACAAGAGAAGAAAGACGACGTACTGATAAACTTGCAGCAATTCGTAGTAGGTATTTGGTAAAAATGGGTAGAAGTGCTTCCAAAACTGTATAGTCCAGGAGAAAATGTGTCTGTAGACGAGCAGCTAGTAGCATTTAGAGGCCACTGTCCATTCAAGCAGTATATCCCAAGTAAACCGGAAAAATATAGAATCAAAATATGGACCCTGTGTGACAGCAAATCTTCATAGGTATTGGAAGCCCAAATTTATTCCGGAAAGGAGAGCGGAGCTGCACCAGAAAAAATCAGGGAATGAGAGTGGTAGCTGATCTCACTGCTGAGATTCGAGGGCAGAATATCACACGTGAAAATTTGTTTACCTCATACAGTTTGGGGCAACTGCTTTTGAAACGGAAATTGACAATGTTGGGAACTATACGGAAGAATAAGCCTGAGCTTCCACAAAACATGACCAACAAGGAGGTACACAGTTCTTCATTTTACTTCACTCATGTGGTCAATTATGTTCCCAAGAGAAATAAAAATGTACTTATGAGCACTCTCCACCACAATAAGCAAATCAGTCACAGGGCTGATAAGAAACCAAAAATGATTTTGGACTATAATCCAACAAAAAGGGCGGTAGACACACTTGATCAGCTAACAGCTACATATACATGCAAACGCAAAACCAATATGTGGCCCATGATAGTCTTTTACAATATGCTTGATGTTTCTGCTTATAATGTATACATACTGACTTCAATTGACCCTAATTGGAATACAAGGAAATTGACCAGGAGAAGAATATTTTTGGAAGAGCTTGGAAAATCACTGGTAAGACAGCACATTCAATAAAGAACTTTCCCAAGAACAGAAGATTCTTTGAGATTGGTCAGACGCATCCAAAATCCTGAAGACATGGTTAGGGTATCAAAATCAGCAACAACAAAAACTGTGAAACGTGCTAGTTGCAAGTTCTGTCCACCAAGCAATAATAAAACAAACATGTTGTGTAGAAAATGTAATAAACATATTTGTAAAACACATACAACAAATTTGTGCACAAACATTCGTAAGTAAGAAGAAAAACAGCTAAAGGAAGATAAAAAGAGCTGTATTGCTTTCAAAGTGAATGTTTGCACTGAAAACAGCCGGTTGTTTCAAATATGTATTAGGTACTGTTTTATCAGGGATATTGTTTAATGGTCTTTAATAAAGTGTTGTGTACAATTATCATCGCCATCATCATCTACAAAGCATGGCAAGAGAAAATCAATGTTAATTGTTACCAGCTATAGAAAAACGCATGTGTTTCAAATTTTCTACAGCATTTTGACACGTCGGGTCATATTGACCCGAACAGTACATTTGTCAAGTAATATTGAACAGAACAGCAGGGTTAAACCAGAGATTCTCGAAAGAATTAGGTTGTCTGGAATCACTGTATCATTCTCTCTTTTTTTCTACCATAGAACAGGTGTTTATTGTTTCTTTGATTTTCCTGGTTAGTCTGTTAATTGGGTTGGAGTTGATTTCTGTGTATTCTTCTGTGCTTAGGACATTGTTTATTCTATTTGTGTCTGATTCCAATTTCATTGCCTTTCTCGGTTTTACTATATACTACATCTTTATCTTTAAGGGATTTTATAGTTTTTTGGTACCATCAAAAAGCCCATAGCCAATTCCCGAAAATATCCAAAGATCACAACATTATTCTAGCACTAAAAACCCACATTCCATCCAAAATTTACTACACTCTGAACTGAAGGACACCATAGCAGCAACAGAAAAATCTGGAATACAGGCTGTAAGTGAAGTAATCCACTAGATTGACGGAGGTGAGAGTGAATATAAATTAACAAAAAATTCCAATAACTTTTTTTACTTAAATGCACCGTTAACTAGCTAATTGCGATTAAAGGTGAGAGTATGTGGCAACATGGCTCAACCTGTTGATTGGGTATTCAGCTTCTACCGGCAGATACATGAACTACTCTAATGCTCTATAAAACCATTTAAGTAACATTAGCTATGTAGTACATTCAGATGTTTTGTCGCACTGTACCAGACACCAGAAAATTACATGAAAAAGTAAGGTTATGGCTGATTACTCTGTATGAAAACATTACCTCAAATCTTACATTGCCACATAATTACAAATATTTTATTTACTACGTTTAAAGGTCTGAAGATCTGGCCTGTTCTGTTTGAGAAGCTTATGCCATGATAAGATAACGACCTCACTTGGAATTAGATTCTTCCTTTAAATGCCACACAAAATTGTTTACTAAACTTCCGACACCAGTTGCAGTATTACATCCATTAGGAAGCTACAGATATGATACAAACAAAAAAAAAAAAAAAAAAAAAAAAAAAGAAACTTTAAATATGGTCTAACCAGTCAGAAATACATAAATTCACTTGAAATGAAACAAATATGCACCAAGTCCACGTCTACTAACTGTATATGCACACTGAGCAAAAGCGACCTGCCTTATTCACTTTATTTACTAAATAGTAGGGACCTAACATGATATTCATGTTCACAATAAATATTAAGGTAGTTTGTTTCTAACACTTGCACATGTGGTGAAGACGTGCAGTTTCAATATCGTCTGTAAGACGTATGTATAAGTATTGGTACCAAGGCTGACAGCTAATGGCTGGAGGTTAGGTTATACCTACATTGAGTATTTATGTGGTAAATGTACATTGGGCATTCCAAAGGTTATGTCACTCTTGCATGAAACACCTTTTGCATTATTAATACCATTATTATTAAATTTAACAATGTGATACAAGTAATTGCTAAACCTTTTGGAAAGCATAATTTATAATGTGAATCTACGCTCCGCTGCAAAATGTTTAAACAAAATGTATGTGCAATTGTTTACACGTTTGGCCCAGTAGGTGTGTAATTCTCTTTAATTTTTAATACATCCAATTTAAAATGGGACTAATGTGCTTTATGCAAGTACATACCTACATCTAAGAAAAGGAATTTGTATAACAAGATGCAGAAGATTTTGGAAGTACTTTTACTTCCAACAATTACTCCAACAAGTTTTAACAAGAAACTTATGAACGCCAAATAACTTAAGTTAGTGAAATTTGCAACACAAAGTTTCTGACAAGATTCACGTGAGTATGTGTGAAAGATATCTACATGTTTTAAGAAAGTAGGTAAACAAATTTGACACTGGTGTTCGTGCCCAATGAATTCCACAGTCATAGACTAGCCATTATTTACATGGTAACTTTACAAACAAAAATGGCCATACTTTTAATACCTAACATTTATTAGCAGTGACAAGCATGCAATAACATTGGGATTAATTTGAAACAAGAGCTTAGAGCAAGTATTCAATGCCTGTAGTAAGGCTTGTAGCGATATCTCCGCCTAACAATGGGTGTCAGAACTTTAATCCTGTCATAATTAAGGAAATAGTTTATTAACTATCCATGTTTTTGTAGCAATTTCTTTGAAAATTATATAAAACAAAAGTCCTTGTAGAATTATATTTATGTTATAAGTTTCATAAAGGTTAATAAATAAACATAGTTACTCAGGGAAATCTGCAAGTTTCCCGCCAAGAAAACAAAACAATTGATGCGGCCGTTGATACAATTTTGGCGTGAGGCAATAAAACGTTGGCATTAGATTATTGTTATTGTCTTCCGAAAGTACCGCGAGTCTCTTAACGAACTCGCGAACCATTGCTAAAATTTAAATGTTTAAATAGAAAACAAATGAACATCAAAGCCCAATAAGCATAGCCAATCAGGGGAAAAGCGTGGGTGAGATAGTGGACAGTTCAGTGCTACCAGGTGTAAGGGAAGGTTGTGTCTGCGGGTCGCGGGATGGACGCCACGTTATTAGGAAGTGTTTTGTCAAGTGCCACTGACTCGTTACACGTCCAGTGATTGTATATTATTTATATAGATATTGGGATTCATTCGGCACAGCAGGAGATCATAATTTAGTTAACGGGTGGAAGATAAAACTTGCAGAGTTTCCTGTAACTGAAGTGCCCATAGGGGAAGTGCATCTTGTGTTTTTCTTCCGAGGAACCCCGTTTAAAAACCCATTCCTTCTCATCACTGTCCAACACACCGTTCCTCTCCCAAAGACCAACATCTCTCGTCGAGGCTGACCCTGAGAAATTGGCGCCTCCTCAGCTGCATCGACAAGACGACTTCAAGCGAAGAGGTTGACCAGAAAAGGGGCAGTGAATACGCTACAGGCTTCACATCTTTTACGGCTTCAACAAAAAAAATTGCATGCGATTAAGTAAACATTCCGCGCAATCTACACCGATACACAAACAAGTAAACACAGCTCATGTGATGTTGCCAGTTCTACCAAAATTAAGAAGGCAACAAATTATGGGTTTTATAAATTTAATTTACACAAAAACCATTGAACCTATTGAAATATGCCACAGGAAAAGGTCGTTTATTCAATTTTCTATAAATCAAGAACCTTTAATCAATAATAATTCAGCCAGGTGATAAATTTTTTTGATAAAAATATTTTTTTCTAGAAAACTATAAACTTTTCAGTGTTTTGGTATTAGACTTTCTTGTTATTCATAATAAGAGAAATTCACTGTCTGACAGATTATGTTACTTCCATCCTGTATATCAAATCAACTGCAAAGACTAACAAAATTTATATTGGGAAAACATAAAATAAAGTTGAAAACTAGGTCTAAAGAACATCTTAGGAATCTAAAGCATAAACAAGTAGAAACATCTGCAGTAGCTGCACATTTTTTGCTAGAAAACCACAAAATCGGTCCTAAATCTACATTGTTAAAAAGCTCCTCTGAAAACTCCTTGAAACATGTCCAATTATTAATAAGTACATGATGTAGTGTTAATCTGATTCACTTTACTATCTAAAAATTATTACACATCACTGTAAGCAAAATCTTCTGACAAAGTAGTTTATAGTACAAGGCAGAAATACTTACATATTTTATTCCTGTAATTCTCTTGGCTAAATGATAGTATGTACCATGCAAATAAAAGACACCACTGTGTGCATCCTGAAGATAAGGAATGAGAGCTTTAGCTGTTCTCACCCACTTCAGTAACTTCAATTGGGCGTTGGGCTGCAATTTACTTTTCACATCCTCTGATTTCAACCTCTTTTCTGCCTTCTCCAATAGAACTTTGGCAAAAATTTCTCCTCCACAATAGAGAATAGTCATCAAAAAGAAGATCTGTAACATAGAATAACATTTTGCATCTATTTGAATACGCTAGTAACATGACGTGAACCTAAATTATTGCAAAATTGAGTCAGTGTTGAAACACCAACCTCACTTACATGTATTTGTCTTGACTGGTTTCAAGAGCTTGAACTGCTCCCATCATCAGAAATGCCCGACTGGCTCTTGTAGATGCTGTCTGCTGAGTGGTTGTTTAAGTTGACATCTGGCGGTGGAGTGATACTTGGAGCTAGATATTTGGGAGAAGATTCTAATCATAAAAAGAAACTCTGCTTAATGAATTTTGAATTGCTGCCACCAAACCCACCACCAGCAGATGTCAACTCAAACAACCACTCACTAGACAGCATCCACAAGAGCCAGTCAGCCACTTCTGATGATGGAAGCAATCCAAGCTCTTGAAACCAGTCAAGATAAATACATGTAATAATAAGATAAGTGAAGTTTTTAGTTTCTAATTTGTTCTTACTTTAGAATCTTGTTGCTTCACTGTTAATAGCTTCAATTTTTCCATAATTAACATGTAAGTGATGTTAAGCATTTCAACACTGACTCAATTTTGCAATAGAATAATATATTTATCATTAATCAAGGCTTCATGGATGATCAGCCGTGTCAGATTTATAAACATAAGAGCATTCTACCATTGTAGACACCATGGCCTAATTCAGAATCAAAAGACTGAGAGAAAGACTCCAGGAGTCCAGGAGTAAGTACAAGTAGCCTGAGTTAACCCAGGCGGATGGTAAAGTGGCCACGATACCTATCCGTTTAGTAGGGATTTACCCATGTGGTTGATAGGTGTTTTCTAATTTTACAAGCTTTGGTGCAAATGTCGTAAATGGTGCAGGTTGATTTCCTATGCTGTTACTGGCGGTGGGATGCGTCCAACCTTGGATGTCTAGCCATCCGAGTGACCATTGCCCTACTGCTTACTTTGCCGGCTGCTCGTAGAACCGTCAAGCAAAGCAGTGCCAGTGACAGGAAATCAAGAGGAATAGGCGAAAGGTGTGGTGGTGCCAAGTGTGAAGTACATTTGGCAGTTTAGGTGTTTGAGGGGATAGCAGTAGTTACCAGCCAAGGGCGTCCTTGGGCAAGCGGTAGCTCTGCCGCCGTCTAGGTAGGCGATGGTCGTATTGCCCCAGTGTGTTGACGAACTGGTTAGGGTGAGGTGTGAATTTGGCATACACTGTGCGAGTGCTGTCCCGCACAACATCCACAATATATGGCATGCCGGAGTAAGTGTGGAGGATGTATGATGGAAATCTACGGTCGGTATCGTAGATCATCCTAAGCGCCCTGTTCTGCACGGCCTGCAGGCTGCGGATGGTGGAACGAGTCACCGTTCCCCAGACCTTGCACCCGTACAGTATCAGGGGCGGGACGATTGCATGGTACAAGCATAGTTTCAGATGAGAAGGCATGGTTGAGTGAAATATGGGATATAGCTGTCTCAGGGTGCCGTGTCCCAGACCAACCTTTGTCCTGACATGTGGAGTAAAGGTTAGACTGCGGTCAAGCAGTACTCCCAGGTATTTGGCGGAGTTAACCCAGGGGATTCTTCTTTGCTGTAGTGCCAGGGATACACCCAGCTGCCAGTTTCGAACTTTGCTCCGCTCTCCGTATATATACTATTGTTAGGTGGGAGGGGATTGCGCTGCCCTGGCCAATGAGCAGGTGATGATTTGTGATCGGCCCAGCTGTTTCAGGGTATGTTTGTCATTGGCCACAGTCTTTTGATTCTGAAGAAGGTCATGGAGCCTACAATGGCCGAAAGCTCAATGCTTTTAAATCTGACAAGGCCGATCACCCATGAAGCCTTGATTAATAACGCTCGCCGTGAAAGCTGTAAGTCTTATATTCATCATTATCTAAAACTAAACATAGGAACATGGAAATTCTGGTGAAATCATTATACCTAAAATTATTAAACAGATATTCACAACAATGATATAAATAAATTAAAATTATTGCTATTATCAGGGTTAGGATTTTTAGGTGTGCACCTTTTAACTTAGGGTGAATTTAAGCTCTTTGGATAGGTACCACAGTGTGAAGTTTTGTTTCTAGTTGTCAAAAGAGGCATTTTTTCATGCACCTTTTTCCTCTTTGGGTAACTTTTCCCTTTTTCCCCCAACCATGCCCATAATCCCCTTTTGCCCCTTTTTTCTTTTAAGTTTCCTTCCATTTTACTCTATATGATTTTAATATACAATATTTAACTTTAAATTAACATCTTCTCAGTTTGCTGTGAACATGTGAAGAGTAAGCCTAACCCTTTCAGCAACCGCTGCGTGAGAGTTGAAAGCAACCCTGCAAATGGAAAATAATTGTGTATGACAAATCCTCTTTCTCTTGCTTTACCACTATAAAGCAGCCAGCAATAATGCAACTGACAATGACTCATTGTATATCATTCTATCCTTTTAATTTCACCAGAATCAGTAGCCTATTGTTCGTGAATGTGAATTTGTTACTGTGACAGACGTCATCTGTTCGTGCAGATTTCAAGGTCACACAGAGACAGCAGTAACCATACATGTGTAGTTCCAAGAACTGACTTGAGTTCTACCCAAAGCTACCAGAAATCACTGAGACGGCAGTTCCAGCATGAATGAGAACATTCTGGTAATTGTTATGGTGCTATATAAGACTGTTGACAGTAAGTGAATGAGTTGTGTAACAGTCACATTGAGTGCCGTGTTAGTCCTTTGTTACATTATTAAACAAGTGCATTACTAGATTTTACCATGCCAAAGGTGTACAGTGCTCGACTTATTGTTCTGGCTCAGGAATTCAAACAAGATTTCATGAACACAGATGGAACTGTTATTCAATGTACTATTTGCAATTCAGGAATTTCATTAGACAAAAAACACCAGTAAGATCACATTAAACAGCAAATTTCCAGCTCTAATCATCAAATGAACAAGACTCTTCAGGCAAACAAATTGCAAAAGCCTTTATTATGAAATGCGTTTCAACAGAGTTCTTCAAAAAGCCAAAATTTTAAGGAAATCAACACTGAGTTCTATGCAGCTCTTACCAAGCAGGAATTCCTCGCAATAAGGTGAACCATCCAACTTTCAAGGGATTTCTTGAAAAATACACAAGATGTCAATGTCGAATGAGAGTACTTTAAGGAAAAAAGCTACATGGAGCCTGTATATGCTGCAGAAACCCAATACCAGTACAGTAATGCAATCAATTAATTATGGAGTTTTGTCAAAAGCTCTGGCCTGCTGGTATTGAGTTTGAAAAACTGCTTGTGGTTACGGACCAGGCTCCATACATGGTTTCAGCTTAACCAAGTGAAGCTTTTATTTCCTAAGTTGAAGCATGTGACATGCTTGGTTCATGCCCTTCACAGGGTTTGTAAATCCATAAGGAATGACTACGTCATCACAAATCAGTTCATTTCTGCCCTGAAGAAGATTCTGCTGAAAGCTCCCAATCCTTTTGTAGTCTATAAGGAAACCACCGACTTGCCCATTCCAAATTTTCCAGTCATTACTCACTGGGGATCTTGAATCGTGTGTGCTGCTATGTTGTGTGAGAATTTTGACAAAATTAAAGAGTTTATGCTTTCTTTGGATCCAGCTGATGCAAATGCACATCAACTTCTCTTACAGGAGAAAATACATAATTTGCAGACAGAAGTATATTGTGTCCATAGTTACAAGTACCTGACTGCAGCTATTAAACCATTAACCTCTTCAGGGATATGGACGTTATATCACGTCCATTTAAAATGACGGACGAGCGATATGGACGTGTATACACGTCCTGTGTGTTTGTGCATTTAACCCTTATTTATCCACTATCTAACTCAACTTATTTTAATTTTCCCCCATTATGAAATATTTAATTAAATTCTATATGCTTTACTGGCTTACCTTTATATGTTCCTTCTGCAGTGATATGCCTCAAAACAGGGATAAACACACAAGGGCACATCTCCACATTCGCCACAGATCATCCCAGTTTCCTTACGGATTCCCTTCTTGCGGCACACGAAACACCTTCGAGATGGGCGGGACTTCTTTGCTGTTGACGGTATCCTTTTAGGATAATGTTTTCCTTGAAGTCTGAGGGGTGCAGGGGTTTTGGATTTTCTACCCCCAGTATGAAGAGGCCTCTCAACCTGGTATTGTTCAATTAGGCTGCGAGCTATTGATAGTCGAAAGTCCAGGTAGGTCATTGTCTTGTGTGGGTTTAGAGCTCTCCAAATTACCAAACAATTGTATATGGTTATATCCAGCTGGTGCAAAAATACCTTTTTATACCATTTCACTGTTTTTCGTAAAGAGGGATATGCTTGCAATACCTGATCTACTAGATCGACACCGCCCATGTGCATATTGTATTCCTGGATAATATCAGGCTTGAAAATGCACATTTTGGTACAGGCATCTGTTTTTCCAGTGTCAATCATCAAAATCTTAGAGCTGCAATTGGATAATGCCGTAACTACCCTCCTGTCCTGCCAGGCAAGGTAGGTCAAAGGTGGGAGCTGACGCACCTCCATTTCCCCTCTCCTTAGAGCCTTCGTATTCACATCTTGTGGCAAACCAATACGATTTGAACGTACTGTTCCAATTGCATTAGTCTTTCTTTTGTGTAAGGCCATGAATAATTTAGGAGAGCTGTACCAGTTATCTAAGTACACAGTCCTACCCTGATCAAGCACAGGTTCCATTAGGTGCATTACTATGGAGCCAGATAAGCCCAAATCTTTGTCTCCAGTATTGTCAGTCCCTTGACCAGTGTAAATGCAGCTATTGTAAAGATATCCCGTTTTACTTTCACAAACATCAAAACTCTTTATGCCAAATCTAGCCCTTTTTGTTTTGATGTATTGCTTCCAACCTAAGCGGCCCTTCCAAAGCATTAGGCTTTCATCAACAGTGACCTTTTCACCAGGCACATAATTTTCTTTAAATTTTGAAATAATATAATCGAAAACAGGCTTAATTTTGTGGAGTTTGTCATTTACATTCTCTGTGCAGGTGAAATGAAGGAACCGCAAAATTGACGTAAATCTGTTATTTGACATGCATTTTCCAAAAAAAGGAGTAGCTAGCATGTCATCTGTTGACCAATACATGTATAATGCAGGTTTACGAATAACACCCATAAGTATAATTAGACCAATTAGCCTGTAAATCTCATTGAGTGTTACTTCTGTCCACCTTTGAATTCTGCTCTTAGGCCCTAATTTACCTTTAGAGAGCAGGTCTTCCTTCACCTTACTCGCATATACATTTGTTTCTGAAACAATGAGAGACACTAAGTCGGTAGTAAAAAATTTTGTAAAAATGTCAATTGGCTGGCTGTCAGAAGTCAGCTGAGCCTGGGATTGAACACCAGACCCTGTGCTCGTGAAGATGTGCCTGTTTGTATTGGAATTGTTTTCAGCACTCCACAATGCTGACTCTTCACGAACACCTGAAGGAAGTTGGTCACGTTCTTCCTCACTGCTACTTGTACCTATATCCTCCACACCCCCCTCAAATTCGGAAAATTCGCCATCGATATCCAAATCGCTGTCACACAGCAAGAAGTCCTCCACATTATCGTGTGTAATTTCAGAAGCCCTTACACTTCCACCATTCTCTAACCTTTGTGCAACACTGCTTGTTGATGTCATGTTTTAGCTCTGAGATGTAACACTCAAAAGCTTCTCACTTCAGCTACAAGCAGGAAAGTATATGTATGCATTTCAAGAAAGAAACAAACGGAGCCTGTAAGCTATATCCAAGTTACGAAACACGTGTAAGGAAAAATTGCAAACCTGCTTTATTATGATGACTCACAGACCACGCATACACTAGTGCTTTATTTCACACTACGCTTTGTTTTGCTGATGCAAGGGCCACACATACAATGGGTCAACTACTGCTTCTTTCACAGAACTTATATTAGGCGCGTTCGACAAAGCAAAGTTAACTTTTCACCACAGTGAAACAAATTGTGCCATTTCAACGATTTGTAAATGCAACTCAACATTGCTGATGATGTACATGTATACTGCATATAATGAGTTTTATACCAGTTTTTGTTTCATTAAAATAACTTAAAATTTACGCAAAATACAGCTGTGTATTTAGGAAGCACTTATAGCGCATTTAACAATTTAAATGCCCTGCGCTGGATATTGGGTATCCGTTCTCGGGCTGCAGAGCTTTTAAATGGCTGTCGCTCAAGAGGTTAAAAGAACAAGGTTTGGAAAAGGAGAAACAGTGGGATATTTTTACTTCCATGAGGGAGCATTTAGATGGCTTTGCCAAAGACAAACTTGAGTTTAGTCTTCAGAAGAATCCAGACGTTGAGGATTTCGCCATATCTATAGAATTGCCATTCCGAGTGAACACAAGATTTACCCCACTGGTTTCTGTGGATGTCCTAAGAAGCTTTAGCATTTACAGAGACATTCTATCTCCTAATAGAAATAAACTTACTTTTAAAAATGTAGAGATACTTAAATGTCTTGAAGTATAACAGCTTCATGTATTTTCCTTCTTCTGATGAGTGATAATTTGATGTACTTGTTTGCAATTCAATAAATTAGAATAGAGGAAAGGGAAATTGTTGAATTAGTTGAATAAACCAGCACTTTTTTGTCCCTTTTCTTACATTATTTGAGCATACTTTCCCTTCCTTTTTTTTATCTGAAATTTGCACCTAAAAATCCTAACCCTGGTTATTCTTACTGTTATTATTATTGTTTGTTGTTTTGGTGGTGGTGGTGGCAGTGGTGGGGGTGGCTGGTGGTGGTGGCAGGTAGCGGCGGCTGGTGGTGGTGACGGCTGGTGGCAGCGGCTGGTGGTGGTTGCGGTGGCTGGTGGCAGCGGCGGTGGTGGTGGTGGTGGTGGCGGTGGTGATTGTTATTATTCTTGTTCTTATTCTCGTTATTACCATGATCATCATCATTTTGAATTTGTCTAGTTTTTAGCCGATACTTAACAACCTAGTTAACTTTCACAGAGATTTTGCTCAGACAGTTACTTCATTTAGCAAACTATTTTGAATGTTCATTATCACTTCACTTTCCTTGCACGTAATTTTCTTTCTATATATCATGCTATTCCCAAATCAAGATCACAAAACATGGGGATCATTTCGTGTTTGGAGAATTTCTGTACTTAAAATTGGAACTTTAATTCAATCGCTATTGATGAACTTTCCCATAAACATTTTATTAGCAAGTTTGAGTTCAATTTTTTGAGTCACTTGAGTTACCTTTTTACTCCCTTCACTTTAAAAGGTTGAAAATACATTTTCAAGATCATTTGATCTCATCCTCCTCAGCCTTGGGTGACTGATGTACCTTCCTCTTGCTCCCTCTCTCCCCTGTGACAGTCTTGTTGCCATCTGCATTAGGGGTGCAAAGTTTTAACACTTCGTTCAATTACAGAATTTTGAAGTGTTAAAATTTGTACCCCTAACCAGATGGCAACAGGACCGTAGCTTCAGTCACGCAACAGTTCAAAATGAGATTGACTGATCTTGAAAGCATTACAGTATTTTCAACATTTTAAAGTGAAGATAAGTGCAAAAAAAATTACTCAAGTGACTCAAAAAATCGAACTCAAACATGAAGAATACTTCACTGTTAATAGTGCTTGTTTTTAATATTTATTTCACTAGCATACTTGAAAAAAGATATATCTGCATCTTACTAAATTTACAGAATAAAAACTTGTTCCAGTTTTGAAACTCTAATAACTTGACATATTTTACTATAAAATTATCCTTTATTTATTAATCTCACAGTACATAAAAGCTGCTACAGTTAATAAACACTTGTTTCTACAAAATTAGTAGAACATAGATATATATTTTCAAGTTTCATGCTGTATTTCAATAACTGCATAGTTACAAAATACTTTTAACATGATTTTTAATCACATCAGAAGATGTAGGTAATTCATTCTTGAACTATCCCAAGATCTAATGTGTTCATTAGATTAAGTGTTAACATCAGAAAACAAACTTACCAGCTTCCTTGGGATTTCCACTGGAGGGGCTCTGACTTGAATTATACCTGTATATTCTTCTCCCAAAGTTTGCACTCCTGCTAAAGTTGTGAATGTGCTATATACCATGCCACCAAGAGCAGTGCCTAAATTGGGGATCCTCAACCACCACCATTGGTTTCCTGTGATGGATATAACAAGTGCAGGAATCAACCATTATTGCTATCAGAGATATAGCTTAATGGTTATAATTTTGTAATCTGTCTGCAATTTTGAAGCTAAAATACATTGTTTGTTTGTGCCTGTTATTTTATTAAACTCTGAGAAACTATATCAACAGTAGATAAAGATACACAGAAATGCAAAGAAAATGTTAAAAGTAAAGGAACAGAACTATTTCTGAAACATATATGCCAATAAGACAACTAACAGATCAAATTATATGCTCTTTGCAACTTCAGACCAATAGATTTTCACATCAAGGTTAACCATAGAATCTATTTTACAATTATGATATATTTCTTTTGTATATTTCAATTAAAGTAAGTTTAATATAATTTGAGTTCAAACTAACTCCATGCTCCGTTAATTGCTAGTATTTATCTAGAATGCACTTGATTAGACCTTCCTAACATCATCAGCTAATGTCAACTCAAGCTCAGAATCAGGAATCTTTGTGATTTCTTGCATAATATTATCAATATTACTGTAGTATATGAGGGTTAGAACTAAGATTCCAGCTGCTAACCTCAGGTGAGTGAGCGAGAACATTTTTACAAGGATTTTAGTGTACCTCGGTTCAATTTTCCCAGCAACTCTTGGTTCTCTTACGCAATAGAGAGAGGCTGCCATATGTTTTTAAGACCCTGTGTGTAATAACATACAGATTTAATACACATGCATACCTCCAAATTTATATATGAGTTTAGATAGATATGTCTCCAGCTGGGAAACAACTTTCTCATCTCGTTCTGCTGAACGAAGTATCTCTTGCTGAGAAGCAGCTACAAATCCTGCAACAATATAACTCAGTACTTTAACATTCTATCAGCTGAAAGTTACAAATACAACCCCTTTTATTGTAAATCTCAGTGTAAATAATTGAAATGGACAGTAAAATGTTTTCAAGAAAATCTCATTATCACTTAACATAGTGCATATAATGGGACACTAGCTTTCACAAAATACGGCCTTAAAAAGAGCTTATTGATTTGATAGTAGAACTTATGATCAACCATGTTAAAAAGGATGCTTTAACCTTTATAGGAGTTTCTTTCCTACTTGCCCTCAGAAAATAGAGCGTAAATGAGTGAAAAAAATTAATTAGATTGCCTAAAGAATTGCAGAGAGAGTACATCTGACCATCTCATAATCCTATAATCCATTCACCCACTCTATTTAAAAGATACTCTTCTTTATTTTCTTTTTAGCAGATTTGTGGCTTGAGCACAACAAAACATGCCATGTGAAGGATAAAGCACATGCAGTAATTAGAGTGCTAACTTAAGGGAGGGAATGAAATCTGCTAGTTCCTGCACAATTTGAATTTAGCAATAGTGATGTCACGGCTAATCTTTGTCGTCACTTTAAAGTTTTACTCCTCTTCATATATGTAACAAAAAATCCCTCTTGTGGCTTAGGACCCTCAAGTCCTAGGCTGCTGCCGGCAAGATGGCGGCGTTTGCTAGTCTCATGTTGGCCTCGGTGTCGTCAAGTGTGTAAAATAAGAAGAACAGATGAATAGAGGAAACACTTGATTATCTAAGGGCAAGAAAGAATTGTCATAGGATAGAATAAGCCTGAAGGATCCATATTTGAATAGCTCGTCTAAGCTTTTCTAGTGCCCGAGTTCATGCTAAATGACAGAGCATTCAGCTCCCTTAATAAACCTTACTAACCTAAAAGGTGTTAACCTTTTTAAAAATCAAGAAAATACAATATAATTGCATATATCCACATTGCGTTGTCTCATATGGTTTTCAAAAAAGAAATAACATACTTATTTAACCTTATAACCTAACAACAAACTTGACTTATTCACAATTAAATTGCAGTATTACTGAGGAAATATCAAATGGTGACAAGTCTACCTGTCATATTTCAACTTAATGTCATTGTACATTAACAGTACACAAGACTTCATTTGTTCAAAAATAGGCTTATTGTGGGCCACAATATTATTATGACACTGCGATATTAGTAGTGGTCATAGCATGATCAAAAGGATCAAAAGCCCTCAATCACGTTCGTCAACAAATGCACTGTGCAGAAAACCAACCTATGTTACATTGCGCAAATACATTTTCATTATTTCGTCCGTTTTGTACCTTTGAAACAAAGCGATCACTTCGAAAGCAAAGAGTGCATGGAAACATTGCCTCCTAAAATGAAAATGAAATAACTCTCTTTCTGCAGTAGTTTCATACTATGGCGTGACTTTCCAATTTTAAAATTCCTAATTCAATGTTAATGTGTTGGTATTACCTCATTCCGTTGTCATAGTAACTGCCAATCACAACACTTGCTTTGGATCAAAATAACAATCAGGGATTAATACTTATTATAAGTTTAGAAGTATTATAGTAGTATAGTAATACTATAAGTATAAGTACTATAAGTAATACTTATATAGTAATATAAGTTTAGAAACAGCAACACATTTCTCTATATTCTCTGCCAAGCCATTGTCATTGTAGATTTTCACTTTCTCTACCGCGTGTAGTAAGTAGAGGAAGAATTGTACTCCACCCAAAAATTCGATGTCGTGATTTCACCGGATATATAGGTTTTGAGGCCCCCTGAATTAAAAAAAAAGCATTTTTAGAAATATGACCTTCTGCGTGACTGTTTATTAACAGCATAACTCAAAAACGAAAAGTCGGCTAAAAACCAAAGTTGGTTCGTAGCCAGGACTGAACATTATTAATAGGTGGGGCTCCAGATTTTATAGGAGGGGACGAGATAAAATAACTAAAAAGCAGATGTGTTGCTCTCACATAACTCTCTATTCTCTCTTGTACAAACTATTCTTTCTTACAAATGCTTACTGTTCTATTTACTTCACGTTACTTGACACAAATATTTGCAAAAATTGTCTTATTGCATATTTCCCTGTAATTACAATGGGATTACTATAGGTTTTAAGGATAATCAAATGTTTTAAGGCCGATCGCTATGTGATGGTGCTGAAATTCCTTTCTCTCTGCATGTCCAATAGAGGGAAAAAATGAAGACTTCCCATTTGAGAAAAATATAAATATTTTAGAGTTCAAACCAGTATGACCTGCAGTAGTGTATAACATGATAACACAATATATCATTATAACATGAGTGTCGGCAGACTTTTTTCCAGGGGGGGGGGGGGGGGCACATGTTGAAAATTTGCAATCATATAATATTAAATCATTATTTTACTGTCAAAATTTATAACACTTGTTGCAGATAGCCTATTAATTTGTGCTAAATAAAAATTGTCCTTTACATCAAAATTAAAATAATAGTTTAATAGTCAGTAACTGGCTGCACATCAAGCTCACCAACTTCCAAGGGGGGGGGGGGCGCCCACCCCCTTGCCCCCGTTTCGCGACGCCCATGCATTATAAGTAAATAAAATTTTCTGTGTCAATGTTTCATCATTTATGATTACGCATCGGCGTTTTTCTTTAAAAAAAGTTGGTATTAAGGACACATTTGTCACCCAATTAACAGTTAATTTGTGAGCAAGCCAGAGTCATGAATGTTTAATTACGCATCAATAAACAGGCATATCATCCTCCTTGAAATTATTACGGGAGGGACTTTTACACAAAAAAATAATATGTAATTTATATCCGGCACACTGAAATAAGACAATGGATAACTATTACATAGTTACTATTAATATAGCCTTCAACACATAGTTATTTTAGTCTTTAAGTTATTAGTGAAATATTTCTAAAACTTCAAAGCAGGAAACGACAAAATGGGATTCTGTTAGTTCGGGCAAAATGTTTTCTAGTACGGGCGCTGCCCGACCTGACCCCCCTCTGACTACGGCCATGGTTGGCATTTAAGTTTAATATCTTTCAAGGATGCGACACGAAGATTTTGAAGAAAATTCTTCCATCCTAAACTACTCTTTGCATGAAAAATGTTTCAACAATTTTAATTTATGGCTCTAGCGATTTTGATTAAAACTCCATATGTTTAAGATATTTTTATGGCAAATGAAATGTACAGGATGTCTCACGAAATGTCATAGGTGGTGTGACCTGATAAATATTTTATTTGCACGCTGGCAACTTTGGAATTTTGTAACGAGGTAGTTCTTACATGGTTCAACAAAAGGCAGTAGTGTCATTATCATGCATGCACGTCACCACCGTTTCGGTTTAGTAACGTGACAACATGGCGGACGCTAGAACAGAAAGTACACGGCAACAGCGTAGCAGAGACTCGACGACACTTTCATGTTCATTTTCGCACGAGGTGGACCGCCCAGCAGACAGAAAGACAGTGCATAGGCTGATTACAAAAGTTGAAACTGACATCAGTATTTTAGAGCAAAAGCGACCTCGCGCCAACCAGATAATATCGACGCTGTAACACGAAGCCCTAGGAAATCCACGAGGCGAGCTGCAGCCAATTGAGCATCTCACGTCGTTCTCTTCATAGAATACTTCGTGCTGACGTGAAATTATTGCCATACAAAATGACAGTGTTGCACACTGATAGAAAATGACAAGGTAGGCGACTACAGTTTGCGACTTTAGCTCTTGCAACTCATGACGCCGTGATTTATAACACATGGTTCCCAGATGAGGTGTACGTTCATCTGAATGGTAGCATGAATAGGCAGAAAATTAGATTTTGGGCACGAGAAGCTCCTGATGTACACTAGATTGAAAATTATGGAGGAAATGTGAGTGCATAGGCTGCATTTCCAACCATGGAATTGTTGGTCCAATCGTTTTCAAGGGCTCAGTTAACAGTGCACGCTACTTGGAATGTTGCAGAAAAAATTTTCTTCCACAATTTTATGCAACAGGGTTACCATCCGAGGCTCAATGGTTCGTGCAAGGTGGACCTCGTCCTCATACAGCAAACGTTGTTTTGGGTCTCCTAAACGAACATTTCGAGATCGACATCCAGAACGTTTTCAGGGAGGTTCAATATGGTCGCAACACAGCCCGCATATTAATCCCTGTGGTTATTTCTTGGAGAGAGTCTACCGCAACAGACCACGTAATCTAATGCAACTGCGGCTATCATAACATTTTCTCAGGGAATCCCAGAAGACTTGTGGCGTAGGGTGATCGGAAACATCAAAGTTCGTCTCGATGAGGTCAACAACGTTGACATAATGAACTTGTACTGCAGGTTCGCTGAGCATACACATTCTGATCATTAATGTAAAAGAGAAAAAAATAACATATTTTGCTTATTAGAAGTTATATAAGTAATGTACAATGTATGACATTTCGTGCGCCACCTGTATTTTTGGATTTTCTGGCTATAGCCCACGTAGTCCTGTTTACTCTTGATGACTTTTGCATAACCGTAAGAAATAGACCAAATCTTACTATACAAAAAACGTAGATCTTGGTAAAAATACAAGTTATGCCCAATTTTTTTTAAAGAGAGTGAACCATTTCGGAGATACTCCTTCTTATTTGCAAGAGTTTTATAATACTTACACTTTTCTCAAACAGAAGGTCGCTATTCACTTTTTATATCTTAGCTGTGTAAGGAGAACGGAGTTTCAAAGCCTTCATATAGCGATCAGCTTTAAAAGATTTGACTATCGCTCAAAGACTAGTATATAAAGGCCATGACAAGAAACTTAATTTTCACGATGTTGCTCTAAAGTATTGGTAATTGTACTGTTTCTTGGTGACATGTTTACTATTTCTTGTTTGTTCAGGTTTAGAAGATACATACTAGTTTATGGAAATATTAGTAAGAAGATTTCTATATCCAGGAATAATTAATTACGATTTATTGAAAAGTACCTATACATTGCGGTGGTTTCAGAATTACGATATTTACATTGACAACACATTTTCTAATCTTATTTTTAGGAAAGAATAGACGTAATTGCCATTGACAGGCAGCAACATACGGGATTAATTCTTGACCCTTCAATCCGATTTGGAAAAAAAAAAGCCAAATTAAGGATACTGATAAGGGAAACGAACTATATTATGAGCCTTGCATTCCTTATTTAAGAGACAAATACAACATTTCAAATTAGGAAGTAATTGGTCTACCTGTTGGTGCTCGTGGAGTGATTACTAAATTTACTGTTAATTTATGCTGACGTTTTGAATTGCAATTAAGGGTTTTAGAACAAATTGTTTTTCAAATTAGCTGTTCTTTGTTCAGCCATTGAAAAAAAGATTGAGCGCTGTAAATTTTCAAGTGTCACTTCGGCCTCACGGAAGTACACGAAGTAACCAGAACATGGTTCACACATGGCGCGTGCACTATGCTCCAAAGTAGGCTTGCATACAGCGAGATAAGACACAGTTTATTACTTTATAATATAAAATAGCAACCAGGGTACGATCAAAAGAACCGTTCTTTGTCAATATGCACAGAAACGCTCACGAAATACGTAATCCAAACACTGAGGGTTGAACTGTCCGCTAGAGTTCTCTATGTACGAGAAGAGACTCTCCGTGACTCGAGATCCCAACTGCCACCACTACCACCACCACCGCCACCGCTACCGTTACCGCCACCACCACCGCCACCACCACCACCGCCGCAGCCGCCGCCACCACCACCACCCGTGAGGCCGGGACACAGACCCGCCGAGCCAAGACAACATCAGCCCAACCACAACACCCACCGCAGCTTACTCCAGGACGAGAACACTCCAGGGGCTTTCACATACATGACGCCCCCCCCCCCCTGCGTTGAACTGTGTCGGCAAGTGAAGTGCACGAACTTTCCAGATTGACAACGTGACTCACAAACATGATCATTCCAGTGACCGATCACGACCATCTTCATCACGCACCACACACTACAGAGTTTGACCACTCACCACTATCACCATGACTAGCAACCAGGGGGCATTCAGGGCTTAGGTCATGTTTGTCCTCTGGAACTTCAGCTATTACTCGTTGTTACTGCCACTGGAAGGCAGCTTTCATCTATCACCACTGAATGCACAGGTGCTTAATGCGGTACAGCAACAGTGAGGTTTGGACCTCAAGACTTCCGGTGCGGTTTTTTAGTGAGTAGTGCTGCCCTGGTTTGAATCCAGGGTAGGAGTCTTACACTCGCAGACTTGTCTGCGGTAAGGGCGTAAGTGCCTTTTTCCCAATCACAAAGAAAAAAAAAAAAAAAAAAAAAAAAAAAAAAAAAAAAAAAAGGTGGTAGAAATGGTTTAGTGCCAAAATTTTGCGCTTGAAACTCAGTATGCTATGCGGGGTGAAGGTTCGAGTCCACGGACTCCGGTAGCTTTTTATTTCTTCTTGTTTATTTTTCTTTCATATTAACACCTTTTATGTCGACGTAGATTACATTCTATAAACCAATAATGAACACTGTATGTAAAATCTGTATCTGCTGTTCTCGCAAACTAGAAAACAAAGTAAAATACAGCAACCTGATCTCCAGTTGCTTTTAAATATAACAAAACGCTAATAAAACAATAAGAAAACCAAGAATCAAATTCTAATACTTAGTGTGGTCTCTACTATTTGCTACCATTGCCCTCAAACTTCGGGGCATGGAATCTACCAACGTTTTAAAATAATTAGCATCTTCTGCTAATGACTCCCAAGCGGCTGTAATGGCACACCAGAGTTGTGTTATTCATTTTGGGACCCTGAGAGGGCCTCTGCTTTACTTTCGCCTAAACGTGGCCGAATAGCCCTGTGAAACTAGGATGAGAACAGTAGAACGTTTATCAACATCCTCTGCCGTTGCTGAAGTATGAATGAACGCGTCGGTAGGCTACGTAGTGATTGGCGACCTCTTTCGGCGATGAATGGAACTAAACATAAGTGTGTGACGGACACAGAAGGAAACACAATGACAAGAATCGAGCTTTTCATCAGGAGTTAGAAGCTATTACATAGATACATACATATACCTACCTGCGAATATCTAATACTGAATTCATAACTAATATTGTGTAAAATGTTTATTACTTTAAATTAAAAATGCGAAGTAGAACATGAAAATAGAGGAAACGAAATAAAGGGAGGAAAAAAGTACATTCTGTCGCCGAAGTTTGGATGTAAGTTTACCAGTTCTCAAAGCGCGTGCGTTACCTCTGAGCTATTATGTTCCTGGGGCTCGAAACGTCTACTGTTACATCCATATATACGCTCTAACACCGGTCACGTTTTTTATGGTAATATGACTAACTTATCGTGTTGAAGGTACTTCATGCCATATGAAACATGTCAATAGTTGTTTCAGTTGACTGCATATCGCTGCTCTTCCTATACGTAGAACTACCAATGCGCACAGTATCAGGCAGAAACACTTGGGTTTGTTAACACTCCCGTATGGCGCTAGTTCTCGCACCACCTCTCTTTCGGTATCAGGAACAAATGCAAATGCAGACACCAGCATTCGAGAACAGGTCGTACAGGTTCTCCTATATGGTATGTTTATCTACACAGCACATAGCCGCTTAGTGCGACTTTATCTGTGCAGTATAGAAGGTGGTCCAAATTTTTTCAAGCTTTTGTGTCTGTGGGCAATGGTTTCTTCCTGCATACCTAAGTTTGGATGCAAGAAGGGGTCAGGAATAGGTGTTGGGGTAAGTGTGTGTTAGATGAAAGGAGTGGCATTACCATTACCCAAGAGCGTCCTTAGGAAGGCGATAACTTTTCCTTCTACGGGGTACTCTGTGGTCGTATTGACCTAGCGCCCGTACCAGTTGGATGGTGTGGGAATTCAGTTTGGTGTACATGGTTCGGGATCACTCCCTTACCAAGTCCATGATGTAGGGTAGTCCGGAGTGGTTGTGAAGGATGTAAGACGGGAATCTACGCCCGGTATCATATATTGTTCTTAACACCCTATTCTGCACTGTCTGCAGTTTGCGTATGGTAGAGGGTGCCGCCGATCTCCAGGCTTCGCAGCCGTACAAGATCAATGGCGAGATGATGGCCCGGTAAATGCGTGGTTTTAGGTAAGTGGGCATGGTGGATAGGAGGATAGGGTAGAGCTGTCTGAGTGCAGCGTGGCCGAGTCCGGCCATTGCGCGGACGTGTGTAGCGTATGTTAGCCCGCGGTCGAGGAGAACGCCTAAGTATTTGGCGGAGATTACCCTTGGGATATTTCTCCGCCTGAACCGAAGTGAACGTTCCGGCCGCCAATGGCGAACCTTATCAAGGAGGGGTCCATGGACCTCGGACTCATTTGAGCATCATTTCACCCGTTTCATTCACTCACCGTCCGATATGACGCAATGTTGGAGGACGTTAATTAAAAAAAAAAATATCAAGGAGGAGTGCAGAGCTTTTCCCCGGACTAATAGCCATTCTCCACTTCTCACTCCAACGGCCGACGGCGTTGAGTTGTCATTGAAGGGGAGGGAGGCAATATCTCACATTCTTGTTTAGTGCCATGATGAAGACATTGTCCGCATACTGGCATGTCGCAGTATGCCTCTCCGTGGGGAAGTCGGACATGTATGCTGCGAAGAGTAGCGGGGAGAGTGCACTGCCCTCTGGGACTCCTGCCGCTATACTTCTTTGTGCAGACAGTCTTCCTTCCACTTTCACTCTGAAAGTGCGGTCCGGTAGGAAGCTGCTAATCAGTGTGAGATATGGGGGAGGGATATTTGCCTGCTTTAGTTTGTACAGTAGCCCTTGGTGCCAAGTTGTGGCGAATGCCTTTTCCACGTCCAGCAGAACTGCTATGGTCTTGAAGTTTTCCTGGAACCCCAGGGCAATCTTCTCGGCCACACGCAGCAGCTGCATGGTCGTGGAGTGACCCCGACGAAAACCAAACTGGTGATCCGGTAGGAGTTCCCAATCCTCAAAAAGAGCTTTAGGCGGGCGAGAAGCAGCCGCTCAAAACTTTTGAGACGGTTGGGAGAATGGTGATGGAGCGGTAGTTGTTAAGAAAGATGGGTTCTTGCCGGGTTTCAAAATACACACTACCCTCGCCTCCTTCCATCATGCTGGAAAGTGACGGAGACGTAGGCATGCAATCACATCACTAAATGCAGATACGTTTCAAGAGACAGCCTATATATGTGTTCGGCAGACGATAGTATATGCCGCTGAGACTATTAACTCGGTTTAGCTGCATATTGTAAATACCAACCAGAATCTTCGTGTCACATCCTTGAAAGACATTAAACTTAAATACCAACTTTGGTTTTTAACCGACTTTTCGTTTTTGAGTTATGCTGTCCACAGACTGACAGACACAGACTGACACACACAGAGACACACACACACACACACACACACACACACACACACACACACACACACACACACACACACGGACCTTTTTCTAAAAATGCTTTTTTTTGTTTTAGGGGGCCTCAAAACATGTATTTCCGGTGAAATCTTGACATCGAATTTTTGGGGGAATACAATACTTCCCCTACTTACCAGTAGAGAAAGTAATAAGATTATTTAATAAGATACTTCCTTTTTTCCCCTTATTAGCTGAGTACCCGATTCAAAGGTAAATAACATCCCTCAAATGATATTTTTGAAATGTTTAAAAACATATGGTGATTATTTACTGAAATTGCACACGACTTCTTAATTATGCCGTAAATTGCCCAAGACATGGTTAACTCATCTACAAAGATTCGCTACAAACGCCTAGGAGTGTATGTATATATGCTCTTGAACCTTACGTATAATTTGTATTTACAGTAAAGTATGTTTAAGAAGCAGTTATCAAGGAGTGATACAGCTTAAATTCCTCCCTTTTACAAATCAGGATTAAAAACTAAAATAGCAAAATTGGTACAGCAATGCATTTCTACGCCAAATTAATCAGCATAAATGTTTGATATATTACTTGGGCATAAAGCTCATACCTACTTGCTTTTTAAAAAGAGGTAGCAACTAAACTAAAGCGTGAGGGGAAAAGGAAGTAGGTAGCTGCGTATATATATATATATATATATATATATATATATATATATATATATATATATATATATATATATATATAAACTGGTAGTATCACAGAAACAATATTTGAACCCTAGTGGTTTTTGACAAACAGCTTCATTGAATTTATGAGGAATCATAAAAGATTTACCTTAAATGTGAAACTTCAAACACGCCATTTTTCGCCGAGGATTTCTCAGCGATTTCCTTTTCTGTTTGGGTTTTTTAGAGCACTGAGCATATCATAGATGCCGCTATAGAGCATTTTTGATCAAGTTCTCTGCTGTGTGCAAAAACATTATTAATTACATTAAAATTGAAAATAGAAAGTTAAAGTTGGCGAGACTGATGCCTCTTGCCCCGCCCTCCGGCCTTGGAATAAAATATAATTTACTACTAGAGTTAGCAAAGTACAATGTCAGGAGACTTTGGTGTTCGTCTTTTATCAGCATTCTTATTTGTTCCCCATCAGTAAATATCTATTGTCGTTAGATGATTTTTATACGCTTTGTTGTAGAAGATAATAGTATTCTTAATTACATATAACTGCTATTAAGATAAGAGTCAGTTGTCAATGGAACCTTGGCTTCGCATATCTCTACTACTGTGTGGCTATGGGGCTATCAAAGAATTCCGGCCATCCGAACCATTTATTACTCATTACCTTGTCGGACCATGGAAAAACTTTACAGAAGCAGAAGTAAGTAATATGTATATTATTCTCCATAAATAAACTTCCAATGTAAACGTATGCTTTACTACACCGGTGGTCAGTTCTCCTATGCACGGTTGCAGATAAGCAATTGTTCACATGTGTTTGTATTAGTTACCGTTACCTGTCTATTGTTTGAACTTAAAATAAAAGTACCCTCAACAAAGATGTGTGTATGCGTGCGTGCGCGCGCGTTTTCAATCAAAGACCGTTAAAGGACGCCAAATAAAGATTTGGAAGATCCTTTACTTCCGCATATGTGGAAAATCCCTCACTTCCGTTTATTTGGAAAAAGTTTCGTTAACGTTTATTTTCAAAAAAGCAGTTGAAATGGTTTTGTTTATATATCCACGGTACCCATCTAGGTAAGATATCTGCCTACCTACCTATACTGAAATTTATGTGAGTAAATAGCCTACTGCTTCATTCTGATTGAATTTTAAATAATTCTTAGGTAACTGAAGAGTATTAGAGATGGAAAAAAATTTGCCATAGAACATAATGTGAAACAATTAAAAAAAAAAAAAAAAAAAAAAAACACACAGTTGTTACATTTTTCACACCATTAAACGTTTGCGAAATATTCCTTGAGTGTTCACATTTTCTCGAGTATCTCATTCGAGGAACGTGTGAAAATTTGCTAATTTTTTCTTTGTATCGGCTCAATGTTTTGGTTTGTGACTCAACAGCTATTTTTGTTTTCGCATGTTTTATTATAGTAGCTAGTCTAAACTGCTCACTTTGAAATAATTGTTAGATAAACATTGATTTAAATAACGTAACGCGGATAGAATAACTTAAAAAAAATAATAATACAAATATTTAAGATACCCGCAGCGCTTAGGTAGCTATAATACTCGTCATGGGCGTCGCAAGGGTGGGCAAGGGGGGCTGCGCCCCCCCCCCCCTTGGAAGTGAACTTAATGTGCAACCAATTACTGACTATTAAACTATTATTTTAATTTTGATGCAAAGAACAATTTTTATTTGGCACAAATATATACAGTTATCTGCAACAAATATAAATTTTGACAATAAAATAATGATTTAATATTATTTGATTGCAAACTTCCAACATGAGGCCCCCCCGCCCCGGAAAAAAAGCCTGTCGACACTTATGATACTGGTAATAATACGAACTATAATAATAGTAGCAGCATCGCTACCTGTGATAAGTTTGTGATGGTTACACAAATAATGCGAGGGTTGTATATAAGATTTTTTATTTTCTCTACCACGTCTGTTAAGTAGGGGAAGTATTGCATTCCACTTAAAAATTAGATATTGAAATATCAGCGGAAATACAATATTTTGGAGAAACTATCATCAATAAGCAACGCCGGGAAAGCTTGAAATGATTAATGTTTTGGGACCCTCTAAATCTAAAAAAAAAAGGCATTTTAAAAAAGGTTGTGTGTGTGAGTGGCTGTGTATGTGTGCGTGTGTGAATGGTATAAGTCAAAAACAAAAAGTCAGTTAAACACCAAACTTTGCATTTAAGTTCAGCATATTACAAAGATGCGACTCGAAGGTTTTCAGGAAAATCTACCTACCCAAGACTATCCTTTATATGGAATATTTTTGAAAAAAAAAGAAAGGAAAAAAAAGGCTCCAATGAATTTGATTAAACCGCCACATATTTAAGCTATTAACATGAACAATATGTATATCTTGAATTTTCCGGAAATAGCCTGTGGAATTGTCTTAACTCGGAAGGAATCTTGTATAATTAGTAAACGTTTAAAAAAATATGTTTTTTTAACGACGCTGCCAATTGCCAGGACCGCATCAGCGTCGCCGGTGTGCCGGGATTTCGTCCCGCAGTTGTTTTACATGTCAGTAAATCTACAGACATGGAACCGTTGTTTTTAAGCACACTTAAAAACCATCGATCTGGGCCGGATTTGAACCCACAACCAGTGGCGGCTCGTGAGTCACCAATTTGGGAGGTGGCATAATAATTGTTCAGAATCAGCATGTTTTACATGACAGTTAATTCCGAATTCCACAAGAAAATATCCCCTCCACCCGGACTCCACCCAGATTATGTTTTGTCTCCACGCCCCTCGCTTATAATCGAAGCCACAGGTCGAAGCCATCCCCCCACCTCTTCCCACCGCTTGCAATATCAACGAGATACGAATATTCCCGGACGGGTGAGGTGCAGTCCGAAATTGCTTCCGTAATGAAAATATTGGCGCTCTTCCGTGTGTTAGCGGTGTAAAAACATTTTAAACGAAACAAAATGGATAAATAGAAACAGGAAGCTCAGGAATGTATTTTGGCATGATGCCTGATGTCAAGGATATTTGAACTGGTGTTTTCAATGTAATGTTGTCTATTCCTTCTTATCTTTATTTATTGGGAGTGCGCCGTCCTAGAGTCCTTCATTCCCAGCCCCCACTGCCCACGACCTGGGACCAGTAGGCCAGCGTCTAACCAACTGAGCCATCCAGACCGACGTAAACGCTTAGAGATAGACAAACACGCATTTAATAAAAACCGTGTTTTTAAAACACTCTAATTTCATACTATGGTTCCATTTTCTTCCTCCCCCTCCTCCTGTTCTTCTTCTCCTTCTCCCTCTTCCTCCTCTTCCTCTTCTTCTTCTTCTTCTTCTTCTTCTTCTTCTTCTTCTTCTTCTTCTTCTTCTTCTTCTTCTTCTTCTTCTTCTTCTTCTTCTTCTTCTTCTTCTTCTTCTTCTCCTTCTCCCTCTTCCTCCTCTTCCTCTTCTTCTTCTTCTTCTTCTTCTTCTTCTTCTTCTTCTTCTTCTTCTTCTTCTACTTCTACTTCTACATTAGTCACAGTGCCTGTTCTGTCTTCCTTTGTTCAGCTCTCTCTCTTGCTTGACCGTCCTACACTTCTTTCTCCTTGTGGTTTGTACTCGTATATTTTCAGTGGTATTCTTTCGTCACACATTCTAGTCAGATTTTGTTTCTAAATAGTTCTCTTTGGCCTCTTCGATTATACACACACATGCACGCGCACGCACGGACGCAGACGCCCACCCACCCACACCAAACGGGTGCACGCGCACCCCGCTCCCCCCCCCCCCCCCCACCCACACACACACACACACACACACACACATACACACATTCTTCTCTGATATCCTCGTTGCGAAAGAGGTCCCTTCTAGTACAACCTTTAACCCTCTCAAAAATCTCATTTCAGCGGCTTGTAATTTACTTTTATCTTTCTTTTCACAATGCAGAACTCGCGACCATACATCGATACTGGTACTGTCATTGTTTTATAACATTTAAGTTTTGTATCTTTCCTGTTTTTTTATTATGCTGCATATTTGCTAGCATTTATTTTGTTTCCTATGTCTTTATCTCTGTCGAAACTAATATTATAGCCCAAATATTCAAAGCGAGATATTTGTTCTATTATTCCTTCTTTCACAATTTTGGAACGTTTAGGATATTTTCCTTTGTGTGCACACCATGGTTTCCTTTCCATTATTTTCCTTAATTTCATCTTTCAGGTGTGCTTTCAGGCTCGTGGTATATGGCGGTGCTGGACAGATGACGCGCATGCTTGTGCATTGTAACCATGGGCGTCGCGAAGGGGGGGAGGGCAAGGGGGGCCGCGGGCCCCCTTGGAATTTGGTAAACTTAATGTGCAGCCATTACTGACTATTAAACTATTATTTTAATTTTGATGTAAAGAACAACTTTTATTTAGTGCAAATTAATACTGTTATCTGCAACAAATATAAATTTTGATACTAAAATAATGATTTAATATTATCTGATTGCGAACTTCCAACATGTGGCCCCCCCTGGAGAAAAGTCTGCCGACACTCATGATTGTAGTTCCCGCGCGTCTCTGTGGTTTCAACTGGAATCCCTTCCGAATTCAATCCAATTCTAGTAATAGACATCCTTTAAGTTCCCCTAATGTCCCTTCATAACAAATGTTTGAAGGTTGGCCCCGTAGCTCAGTTTGTGTGAAAAGTCCTGGGTTGGATTCAGTGCTGGGAAGCGCGATTTTTTTCTCTAGCCAAGATTATTCCCCATCCTCCCAGATTTTGGAGTGAGTGAGTGAGTGAGTGAGTGAGTGAGTGAGTGAGTGAGTGAGTGTGTCGCGTTTAAGTGCCCAGAGTTTGGAAGTGCGAATGAAATTCTAATCGCGATATCGTGTAGAATAGATGGACGGATGGGTGGATGGATAGTTAAATAAATAAAGGTAGGTAGGCAAGTAGGCAGGTAGGCAGGCAGACAGGTAGGTAGGCAGGTAGGTAGGTAAGTAAGTAAATAAATAAATAAATAATAGATAAACAATTAAGCAAAACGTAAGGCCGCCCATATGACCGCTGAAGTTAAAGGAGGGATATAAATGGAACAGTTAGGAACACGTCTTTGAAATAACGCCAACAAACGAAACATTAAAAACATATGAAGTCTATTAAATACAAGGTGACGGCACCCTGTCGCACTGATTATGGCCGGTTGGCCTGGTGGGAAAGGAGATGGTCTGAAGCTATGGAGAAATTATAGCAGCCGTATATGTCATAACTAGGGCCCGGATTTTTAGGTTCTTAAAATTAACTTTTAGTTATTTTTGGATCTTAAAAACTATTTTTTCTTAGTTCTTTAACCTCCTGAAATAGTTTTTATATTATTATTATTATTGTTTATTAATTTTATTATTAATTGTCCTCTTTTTTATAGCAATGTTGCTAATATGTCCTATAGATCCTTTGTGCTGCTCAAAATGCTATTTTTGGCCAGAGGGCACCTGGAAAATACGGAAATAAAATTATAGTTTATACGCTATGTGCATTATAACAGGTGTTTAATCCTTACCTGCATTCCAGCATTCGAGAAGAGATCGTACAGGTTCTGCTGTACGGTATGTTTATCTGCACAGCACCTAGCCGCTTAATGCGACTTTATCTGTGCAGTATAGATGTTAATATTTGTTCAAACTTTTGTGTCTGTGGGCATGGTTTCTTTCACTTTTGGCAGATTTAGCAAAATATTACTTTGCCATCTGTGGTGAAGTTCGGATCATTACCTATCCACTGACGAATCAACCACCTTCGAGATGAGCTGACTTTAGGCATAACACTGGCTCCTTAAATTATCTGCCTAATCTAAGGAAAATCGACTTCTAACAATGTAGCAATTGTATGCATTAACAATACACAATAGCCGACTGAACATAACGGTTACTGTTTTTAAACTTGAGTTTATGGTGTGTTCTCCTAATGACCCGTTTCCCCTGGACAACAGTCCCCGCGTTTCTTGCTTGCAAGAATACAGAACTTGGTCCCACACAGCTAAGTACAAGTCATTACTGTCATTACTTCTCTTAGTGAAAAGACGTGGCAAAGATGTAACAATCCAAGTCCATTCATAATTTCATAAACATTTTATTTTCCCATTTTAAAATAATGATTTTTTTTTTCATTTTAAAATAAATAGGAGATTTAGCCTCTTTTAGGTCTTAAAGTCTCATTTAGCCACTTTTAGGTTTTATAAGATTCAAGCAATTGGCTTCGATGATCATGAAACAGATAATTAAATTAAACCACTGCAGTTAACTATCAAGGAACAAAATAGTTAAAAAACTAAGAATCCGGGGCCTAGTCATAACCCAATCTCAATTACACCCGCCACCCTGCAAACCCCACATCCCGTCATTGAAGCGGTTAAACCCCAACAAGGACAGTTACACGAATAACACAGCTCGGGCTGTCCTCAGCCTGCCAAATCTCCTCTCTGCCTTTGTCTAGGTAAAGTGTATACTCGGAGGGGAATACCTCGCACATTGCGACCTACACAGATGTATTGTGGCTAACACCCCCAGGAGGCAGGGATGAAGTAAGGGAACCGCAGCTTGCCACAGGGCCGCAGCCAGATGGGCCATAGAGACGCGCGGAAATCCCTAACATGTTCATCCCAGCGCCAGGCCCCGTCGAGCAGCCACCACTCTACGGGTCTGGTGTCACACAAGCGTTCCCACCCATGGCCCAACGCCACCTAGCGCCGAGAACAGCAGTTACAGTGCGCCATCTGTCCGACACAACCGAACAACACTCGCCTGAAAGCACACATGAAAGATGTTAAGAAAATGGAATGAAGGGAAATTATGGAAAGGAAACCGTGCTATGAAATAATGCATCCCAACATTTGCCTACATGACAAGGGGAAACCACGGAAAAACGCAAGTCAGAATGCGCAATCGCCGAGGATCGAAGCCAGGGCCTCCTGAATGCGAGTCGCACACGTTGTCTCTGTCTATGTCATATCATCGATGGCCGCGGGTTCAAATCCGGCCCAGACCGATGGTTTTTAAGTGTGCTTAAAAACGACAGCTCCATGTCAGTACATTTACTGGCATGTAAAAGAACTTCTGCGGCATAAAATACCAGCACACCGGCGAAGCTGATGTGATCCTGGCAATCGACAGTATATACTTTAATTTAAATTTTGTCATCGGTATTACAACGGTTACGGGTTCAGTGGAAATTTATATACGTTTTCTCATGCTGTACTGATCTGATTCTTTGTTTGTAAACATTTCATTTAGCAAAGTGTTGTTCGGCAGTGTTTTATTTCATAAAGATTTAATAAAGTTTCGTATTGTGACTTTTTAGTTGGGTGTGAAGTAAAGAAGACAGATGTAGTCGAGATAAAGAAACACTTTTATTTCCGTAAACAGTAACTTTTTACACTCGTTGCAACAGCAAGAAAGTCTTTTCCGATTCACTCACAGCACGACTCCAAATTCGTCACAAAACTGTCCCTTCTCCGTCGGCACGACTACTCAACGCTTCACATACGTCTGACTGACTGGACTGTCGCACTTTACCGCTATTTATATCTCCCAGGCACTATTCTGGAAAGTTCAGTTATTGCGGTCAAATACAAAGCGGAAGATTCTCGAAGTCTCTATCCTTTTCTCTCTTTCGGCAAGCGCCCCAACAATGTGGCCATGCTCTGTCTCTTTCCTTCGGCTCCTTTGCGGTAGTGCCGATAATAATGCGATGCGTGACACTGCTGTTGTCGGCAATTAGATGCGGCGGGCGCGGTGACAGTATTAAACACGTTACTGTCTTTTATATTTCACGGACTTGGTCTTGCCGCTACAAATGGACAGCGAGTAAATATGAAAACAGCATACTGAGGTGGCCGCCTGGCAGCAATAATGTCAATCACAGGGTAATTTCTCGCCAAGCGTGTAAGGCAAGCTTGGGAAGCTTAATCTGCTAAACATACAGTTTTCATTGCAAGGCCGCGAGTGAGCTGCGTTCAGAGTTGCCCAGGCCTGGTGTAACGGAAGCTTGTGGAAAGAGGTGCCTATGAAAACAAGGTGCAAATGAGTTATGCACGCATAGAATAACCAGGTAAACGCCAAGAATTCACTAAGGACTAGGGCACCGAGCGAGATGGCCAGGTGGTAACGTCTGTGGCCCATATTCGGAAGGTCGCGGGTTCGATCCCCGTGGCCGCGCTCTCTGACATGCGTTTTTACGTGGTTTCCTCTTGTCACGAGGCGAATGCTGGGGTGCATTCTTACATACCACGGTTTTCTTTACATCATTTCCCCTCATTACATTTCCTTATCTTTCAGGTGTACTTTCAACCCAATGCCGGACAAATGGCGCGGATGCTTGCACGTTAAGTGCTGTTCTCGGCGCTAGGTTGCGTTTGGACCGTCACTGCCCTCCGTCGGGGGACGCCTTCGACACCGGAGCTGGGCGGGGCCTGGCGCCGTGATGAAGAGATCTCAGCAATTGTTAGGGACTTCCGCGCGTCTCTGTGGCATGTCTAGCTGCGGACGAGTGGCACTCTGTGGTTCCCTCACTTCATTCCTACCTCCTGGGGGGTGGTAACCACGATAGATCTAAGTTGGTCGCGGTGCGCGAGGTGTCCTCCTCCGAGTTTACCCTATACACTAAAAGAACTAGGACTTTTTCCCATATAATTTTTAGTTATGACATTTTATATTCGTTCCATCCAGAAAAATAAAACTTTCTAGTGAACAATGTAGTCCTTTCTCAATTTTTTTTACATCTATAAGTTTTATGCTTTTTACTTTTAAACTTTCTGGTTACGAATGCCAGAAAATTCCAATTGGAATGAAGGACTGAGGTGGGCAAAGGAAAAATAAGAGGATGCAATTTAAGTGATAATAATATTTGTACAAACATAATATGTACTGCTTGACCAAGCGACTTATACAGGTGGAAGAAAAGTCATTACATTCCTTCTAATATGTGTTTCATAGAAGCATTACAAACAAAAAAGCCTTATGGCATTTTGTTCTTTGATCAGCCGATTTCGAAAAATAAATTATTTTTGTTCCAAACTGGATACGTAATTCCACAAGAATGAACGAAGATAACAGTTTGTTACTTGTAAGATGCGTGGAGTAACTTAACTTCTGACATAGCTTCAGTAGTAATTATGGGACATTACATAGGGTTTCGAAATAATTAATCACTTAAAAGACGTGAAGGATTACACCGAGCGCCTTTTTCAGATGCGAGGTAAGTCGACAACGTTGCGTTGAGGTTGGTCAGAGAATTGACCTGGTTTCCGAATGTAAACACTTTCCCTTTCGTCTGATGTTTATACAGGTAACTGTTGTGATTGGCCTGCACATGGAAGGAGACGTTGACGAGACGCTTGGTAGCAGTAGTGACGTGTTTGTTTATGTGTTGAACCAGTGAAAGTGACACACACACTCACTCACACACATAATCCGTAGTGTCGCCAGCTTGTTTTCGACAAAACGATCAGAGACAAAAACGTAAGATACAGAATGTGCTCCAAACACCGAGATCTAGTACTGGTTTAAATTAATGTAATGACTTCCCTTCCACCTGGTATGAATCCTCTGGATTTTTTCTTCTAGGGAGACGTGAAAAGCAGATTCTACAAAACAGCAGCTGCTGCCCTCGAATCTTTGAGAGAATGCATTTATCTGGCTGCGGGAGAAATACGCAACAATGAGGCTGTTTTTGTTAGAGTGCGACGTAACTGGTTAATAAGGTGTGAGGCTTGCAGGTGCGCAAATGGTGGACATTTTGAACAATACTTGTGAAGTAGGTGAACCATTTGGTTCATTGCTTATTCTTTTGCTGTCACCTTAAATATATCATTGGTACACTTTGTAAGAGTCTACAAATGTACCTTTGTGTTTATAGGTCAGAGAGATGGTTTGGTTTATTGAATTATAGCAGTATCAGCTACGAAACGATTTAAGTTTAATGAAAGAAATGATAAACAATATCCTTAGATTGTGACTTTAGGTTACAGTATGCGTTACTGGAGAATTCAGATGTACTTATTTATTACGACGTAACAGACACGGCATGGTATATCTTTTATGTTTACACTCACGAGCCGCGCGAGTAGTGACTGGTAGTCTGGTAGTGACGCATATTTGTTTATGTACTGACCTAGTGAAAGTGAAACCTGCAGTGCTGCCAACTTGTTTAAGATAAAACTAAAATATCTCCGTAGGAAACGGCCAGAGACAAAAACGTAAGATACAAAATGTGTCCCAAATACCGAGATCTATCACCGGTTTAAATTAATGTAATGACTTCCCTTCCACTCTGTAGAATCGACTATGTTAGCAGCTGTGTTTGTAGCACTGGGAGCAGTTGGTCAAATGAATCATGACAATGCACTTGTGTACATCCATGTAATAATACAACAGAGACTTTAGGAACACTTTACTGTTGTATTATTAGTCTTGCCTGCTTAGTTGACACTTGGTCGAACTATGATAGAAGAATATAGGTAACGAGAAAATTAAAAACGTTACAGCGGCAAATCAGTATACATCTGTCAAAGATTAATCTTATCTAACAAAATGTTATCTCAGTGAAATTTAACCCACCATTGTCAAATAAGAATAGAAGTGCTGTATGATAGCCTCAGCAGCTGTTTTTATCAGCTCACCTCTCCATTGAAATAACAGTAAGATTGGTATGGCAATTGTTATGAATTTTATTTCAAGCCTTATAATCTAAAAATCTATTGTTTCATGCCTTGCACTTGATGTAGGAACATTTAGTTACAGCTAAGATTTGTTCCATATAACTTTGCCCATGCTGTCGTGGAATAAGGTATTCTGCGATCCAAACTATTTTCTTATTTGACATGAACATCTATCTTAATATATTCGAAGATAATAGTTGTCAGATTTTTTTATAATAACCGTATTATTAAATATATCACGTAACGTAGTTAATACATCTGGAATGTAATGTAAACAAATTCTTATCTACAAAATAGATGGGAAGATCCTAAGGTGCAAATCTGCCTCTAAGCCGTTCATCTGTCATGACAAGAGTGTTTATAACGCTTTTTTCGCCTACAACTGTATGACAACGTTCAGAGGGGGGGGGGGGACATAGCCCCTATGAAAATCTTTTGTGCAAATGGCCCTCACGGCCCCCCGGGAGGGAGGGTGAAGTGAAAGGATACATGGGCGTCGGTAGATTTTTTCAGGGGCGGGGGCGCATGCATGAGCGTCGGCAGACATTTTTCCAGGGGGGGGGGGCACATGTTTGAAATTTGGAATCAGATAATATAAATTCAATATTTTATTGTCAAAATTTATGATATTCGTTGCATATAATCATGTTAATTTGTGTTAAATAGAAATTGATCTTTTAAAATAGTAGTTTAATAGTCAGTAATTGATTGCACATTAAGTTGACCAACTTCCAGGGAGGGGCCGCGGCCCCCCCCCTTGCCCGCCCCCCCCCCCTTCGCGACGCCCATGGGCGCATGTTGAAAATTTGCAATGAAAGAATATTAATTCATTATTCTGTTGTCAAAAGTTGTAGTATTTGTTGCGGATAAGTGCTAATTTGTGCTAAATAAAAATTGTTCTTTACATCAAAATTAAACTATAGTATAGGTAATAGTAATTGATTGCACATTAAATTCATTGATTTCCAAGGGGAGCCGCGGTCCCCCTTGCCCCCCTTCTTCGCGACGCCTATGAAATGATAGTTTGTCCACATTGTCGTGACACTCCCCCACTCCTGAAGCATAGATGCGCAATAGAAGAGGCGTGCCCACTTGCATAATATGAGGAGTGCTCTCACTGGGATAACTCACAATAATTGTTTACAATATGTAAACATACACCGCTTGTGTATGTGACTGCCTGTGTTCTGATATCACTCGTTTGTTCCCCACCACTCCAGTCACTTCTCCTTAATTTCTCCTCTCTCGCGCATGTGGAGTGTCACCATGATTTGGACAAACTCTACTAAGGGTGGTCGAACCTGTGGAGAGATGACAGTAGAGGGGAGGATCCCTAACAGCTACAACTTTAAACTCCATTCTGGCAGCTCATACAATTGGCTCCCCTGCTCTAGGAGGCCCGGAGCCGCAGGACGAGGATTTACAAGAAGCAAATTCCCTGCCATACACGCCGAAACTCTCGCCAACACATAGAACCCTGAAATAACCAATCAGTATGAAAACTGTAGTGAAATGAGAATGGAGGTGAAACAGAGGGACAGGTAATTCGGGGGATGTAATTATCCTTCCCAACATTTACTTAGCATTCCGGGGAAGCCTCCGGAAAAACTCACTGGTCAGGAAGGTCTGCCAAGGGAATCGAATCCGAATGCGGGCCGCAGCTCCTACCCAGCTCCTACCGCTTGAGCCATTCTGCTCGATTTATAACGCCTTGTTTGAAAACATTCGAAAGCGTAGGTACATCAGCCAATCATGGGAAAAGAGAAGAAACAAGGAAGAATACATGTCAGCGGGGCAAGGGTATAATAAACAGGTTTTTGGACTTTTAATGCTTCAGTTGTGAGCATTTCTTGAAATCCCAAGCGGAACTCCAAGAAATCTAGTAAGGCACAAATCCATTACATCACTACGCCTTAAGCAATTACTCTATCATACAAACTTTCAAATAATACTCCTCATCGCTTTGCCAAGTAGTAGGTACTACCTGGTAAAGCGAACAGGCGTGTTGACCTTGGTTGTCGAGTGCTGCGATCGCTTCTTATCTTGTTTACTAGAACAGCGAAATATGAATAACTTGGCGTACAGTAATGGGACACAAATTAATACTCGGCAAAGTCATTAGGGGTATAGGAAAGAATCTGAAACTGTCCAGTTGTTTACATGAGCTTATCGCACAAACACGGCGAGACAATGTGTGTAAACTCTGTTCAGATGCAATCATATCTTCAAGAGTAACGCCTTATATATCGAGACGGGCGAGAGATCATCTATTTGTGTTTTATCACTGACTATACGCCAAGTTACTATTATTCTGCTGTTGTAATAAACAAGATAAGCTATTGTAGCGCTCGACAGCCAAGGTCAACGCCTCGTCGCTTTGCCAAGTAGTAATGATATCTCGCGCCTGCCAATGTACGATAAGCTCGCGTAAACAACTCGGCAGTTTCACACTCTTTTCGATACGCCTCATGGGTTTGTCATCTAGTAAATAGGCGAAGATGTGAAATTGTTTTAACAGTTACTCTGCCGTTTCAGTTATTTAAAATTTAGTACAAAACACTCTTAGTCTCCATGTGAAGATTTTCCCAAAATATGAAGCACTATTTTATCCACAACATTATATCTTCCACTTTTAAAAATTATTTCTTTAATTTCTGCAACTTTTACAGCAATGATGTGGAAAGTGAAATTTACTTTGACGAGGAGACCTTACTTTTCTGTCAAATTCAGATATGCTGGATTGACAGATATCAATTATTATCTACAAAGTTCATACGTGTATTCTTTAATAATTACAATTTAACGATTTAATATTGCATTATTAACTGCGAAACCTACCGCCTTATTAATAAGTAGGGCTAGGAAGTTCATGCATTTGCATGTTTTTTCATAAGGGTTAAAAATGTATGATTTTACATTATGTGCACGAATTATGGAATTTTCAGTTATTTGGACATGATTTTATGGTGCATATAACTGCATATTTTCTTGATTTTGATAAATGCATAATATTTTAATGTTGTAGCCCCTATATTGCATATTTTAATGATTTGTATGTTTTTTCATTATTTTTTTCCGTTTGTATAATATTTTTCTTATTGGTAGTTTTGCACATGATGATGCAACTCACGAGGTGGCGAGAACTAAAGCTGAGTCATGTTGTCATGCAGTGAATCCCCTGTTTCCATCCATTCATTATATGTATGTGCGTAGAGAATAATCAGGGCGTTATCTAAGAGGTTTATATTAACAAAGAGAAAGTGCAGGTCAACGTTAAAGCAGCATGATTATAGCAACACTTGCCTGCCAACCAGTAGTTGTACCACGGTCTTCAAATGTAACAGTGTTGTGAACTGGTTCCTACCAAATTAAATTAGGCGTATAAATGTTGAAGAGCTCTTCAAATGCCGAAAATAAAACCAACTTAGAGTGCTAGATTAATTAATTTACAGAAAGGGTTTTCAGGTGATTTAATATCTACAGATAATAGAGCACTGTTTTGTGGAGTGTGTGAGAAAAATGTAGGGAGTGAGAAAAGATTTCAAATAGTTCAGCACATAAATACAGCAAAACATAAAGAGAATTTAATCAGAAAACTCTCAAACAAAGAACCTGTTCGAAAACAACTAGTAGAGTCTAAAGTAAGAACAAATTAGAAACTAAAAACTTCACTTATCTTAGTATTATTTGCTGACCCTGGGTTTCAAGCTGTGTCCAGCTCATTCTCAAAGCCATATAAACAAATTCGTTGCCAAGCTACAATCTTTTATTTTTTCTGAGAAACAATTACTCTATTCAATTTTTATTTACCAATCTCTGAAAACAAAAATTTATAAATACAATCTATAGATGATAATTTGAAGCTCACGACACGGTTCCTGTTTTTTAAAATTAGAGGAATTTAAGTATCAAAAAGCTGTCAAAGAAGTTTCAACCCTTAAAAAAATAAAAGATAATTGTATTTTTAAAAAGTTTACTTACCATCCATGGGCTAATAAAAAATTTACAAGGATTTTTAAAGAATATGGAATAAATTTGGTCCCTCAAAATAAATTTAATATACAAAATTTACTTAATTTTTCAAAAAAAGATAAAATACCAAATTATAAAAAATCTGGCATTTATCAATTTAGCTGTTTAGATTGTGATAAAGTTTATATTGGTAAAACTAAATGTCATCTAGAAACCAGAATAAAAGAACATTTTAGAAATATTAAATATAAACAAACTGATAAATCAGCTGTGGCAGATCATTTTTGGTCATTTAATTATGAAATTAATCCAGAAGTTAAATTATTAAAGCAATTAAGTAATCCTATAGATTTAATGGTTTGGGAAAAAATTTTTATTTTAAAAAACAGGAACCGTGTCATGAACTTCGAATTACCATCTATAGATTGTATTTAAAAATTTTTGTTTTCAGAGATTGGTAAATAAAAATTGAATAGAGTAATTGTTTCTCAGAAAAAATAAAAGATTGTAGCTTGGCAACGAATTTATTTATATGGCTTTGAGAATGAGCTGGACACAGCTTGAAACCCAGGGTCAGCAAATTATACTAAGATAAGTGAAGTTTTTATTTTCTAATTTGTTCTTACTTTAGAATCTTGTTGGTTCACTGTTAATAGCTTCAATTTTTCCTTATTTAACTAGTAGAGTGTTTAAGAAGTAGGGTTACTGAATTTTCCTATGAGTTGTGCCAAGCATTTTTAGCTGCTTATATTCCCTTGTTCAAAATTAATAATCCGACATTTAAAAACTTTCTTGCCAACTACACTCGACAACATGTGCCTGAAGAAAGTACACTGCGCAAGACTTATATAGGACATTGCATTGTCAAATATACAAAACGAATTAGGGGATCAGTTTGTGTGGTTGTCTGTTGATGAAACCCCTGATTCTGAGCGCCATTCTATTGCTAATATAATCGTGGGTGCTTTAAATAATGAACAAAAGACTACACCTCATCTTCTTAATGTGTGCAAATTGTCGGCCACTGACAATGTAACTATGACCCAGTTTGTGGTGGACTCTTTGAAATTACTATGGCCATGTGGAATAAAATACGACCAGTTACTTTTATTTGTTACTGATGCCCATCCTTATATTGTAAAATCAGGGCAAACTCTGAAAGGTTATTTTTTGTAACCTAATTCATATAACTTGTTTGGCACACGCTCTTCATCGCATTTCTGAGGCAGTACGTGATTCTTTTCCATTGGTAGATAGATTTGTGTCCAGTACAAAGAGAATTTTTGTTAAATCTCCTAAAAGAGTTAAGTTGTTTAGATCAACAGCACCTAATATCCGACTTCCTCCTGCACCAGTGTTAACTCAATGGGGCACGGGTCGATGCAATTTTATATTATGCTGAGCACATTGAAACAGTCGAAAAGGTTCTTAATTCATTGGACTCAAAAAATGCTTCATCAGCAGAAGCTTACCAACAGCCATAACGGCATTGGAAGCCGTAGGATCTCCTTTGCATGAATCACTTACTGTCTTTGAAGAAACAATATGTGACCTAAGTTTGGTTCCTGGTAGCATAGGACAAAAAGTGAAAGAGAAAGTGAATTATATAATTTCAAAAAATTCTGGTTATAAACAGATGTGCGATATTCGAGACATCCTGGAAAGAAAACCATCTGTCACACCAAGAGACTTGACTCTCGCTCTCCCTCCCTCTCTCTCTCTCTGTGAAGCAGTTAACATCATTTAAATTTGCACCGATAACATCTTGTGACGTGGAGAAGTTTTTCAAAACAACAGACGATGTTTTACAGTTGAAAATATGTGCAAAGTGTTGGTTGTGAACTGCAATTTATGAGTTAATACTAGCCGCGGGACCACTTCTGCTTCAACCTCTAAGGAATAAGATAACTTTACTTATTATTTATACCAACTTGCCTTGTCTACTGCAAAGGGACATTAATTGTTTTAATTAAATAGTGCATATTTCTTGGCATATTTTCAAGTTTTTAAGAGCATATTTGCATGCATATTTCAGTGTTTTTTAGGGCATGAACTTCCGAGCCCTACCTACTAATAACATAAGAAGCGATTGTAGTGCTCGACCACCAAGGTCAATATGCCTCAATGCTTTGCCAAGTAATACGTGTACTTAGTTTCACGTGATGTAACCTGAAAGTACATCACATTGCGACATTGTATTAATTAGAGCTATTTAAAATTGGCTTATAGCGATATAACTTAAGACGTTGTCAATGTCAATATTTTCTTTCCAGTTTGATGTTACGTGATAATTACACCCATAAGCGTGATTGAAGTAGCAACTACCAATCATAGTCATTCCTGTTTCGTTAAGTGCATTCTAATTACACCTTTAATTTAGTAGCACTTCTTAACTTCACATTACGTTCCATCATGAAGTTCATTGTAGTCCCAACTTTAAATATCTGATGGAGAAGATTGCAATTACTGGAAACGATAAACTTAATTATTTAGTGACCACAGGTAAAAATATGGAGAAGGTGCATTTCAGCACCCTCCGGAAGGAATGGTTGAGGTTAGGGAATATAAAGTGTCGTCAGCACAACGTAGGAAGCTATCTTAGTGAGGAGAAATGCGGAGAAGTGGTGAGAGTGGTGGGGAAGCAAGGGACTATATGGTTATCAGAACTTGGAGGCAGTCACATATACAACACATGAACTTATCACGCTCACGACAGCTGGAAGACAGACCCCCATTTCTCTTTTATGCAAGTGGACTGCTCAGTGCTATTGTGCATCCTTTCTTTAGGAGTGGGGGAATGTCAGGACGTTTCAGACAAGCTGTACTTATCACATGCTGCATAACACCGTTCATTGCACCTGGCCCTGCTACCGTGAAAGTTAGAGGGAAATAAAAAGAAAAGGGAACAAGGGATTGCAAACTCATATTTAACGAGCGAGATGGCTTTGCGGTAACGTGTGAGGTTCGTATTCAGAAGGTCGTGGATTCTATTCCCGCGGACGTCCTTACTGGGCCGTGTTTTTTTTTTTTTTGGTGGGGGGGGGGGGGAGGTTCCATTGGGCGAATGCTGGGTAGGATATTTCTACACCCCCGAACTTCCTGTCCTTTCATTTCATTTTATGAGATATCCATCCGCTTTTTAGTGTTGCCTGTTGGCTGCCTTGCGACGATGGCATCTCTTTGTGGGCGTCACTGCGCTCTGTAAATATGGCTCTCAATGCCGAGGGAGCTTTGCGGTCATCTGTTTTAGAGAGGGCCACTAGTCGAAATCTGAATGACAGACTCCATGCGCGAACCTTGAGTCGAGATGAAGAGCTACCTGTAAACTGTGGGAACTCACCTTCGGTTGACTGTTGGGTACTAACTATCTCAAACCTTCTGGGATCTGACATACAAAGTCTGAATCAGCATGATAATTTCGGAATCCTCTCTGATATACAATTAACCTGTTTCTCTATCTCATAAATGCCTGCTTCCTGATACCTCTAAAACTTTCTCTTATTCAGTAAAGCGTAATAATTTGTGATGACATGAAATATTAGACTGAATGATTTGTTCAGTGCAGTAAATATATAAAAACTATCTGTAAAATAAGTGTGAATTACGTATTATAGGAATCCTTGAAGACCTGATGGTATTGCTTCTTTCTGTTACACAGATTAAAATTCTTGGTGTCACAGGCAAAAATAACACCACTTTCTAAGCTATATACACATTTCTAGTGCATTTTGTACACTTCAGAGTATGAAACATAAACAAAAAAGGGAAACTTGTATTTTACAGCCAGAGAATATACCTAAAATAAATAATTTAATTGACAGTTGATTTTCCAACTTATGTTATCCTTTACTAAATGTTCATACTGATTTACTGGTGGTTACTTAAGGTCATAATGGTGCAGCAAAATTTCAAATCTGCATGCTATGCATTTTGTTGTTTTTCATTGCAAGATGTTTCACACTACCACTACCACCACCGCCACCGCCACCGCCACCACCACCACCACCGCCACCGCCACCGCCACTACCACTACCACTACCACTACTGCTCCTCCTCCTCTTCTTCTTCTTCTTCTCCTTCTCCTCCTTCTCCTTCTTCTTCTTCTTCTTCTTCTTCCTCTTCTTCTTTTTCTTCTTCTTCTTCTTCTTCTTCTTCTTCTTCTTCTTCTTCTAAGGGCTCTAATGACCTACCTGTCGACAGGCCTTTAAATCCTACTCACTCTTCTTCTTTGTCTGATTACCCTCCGCTTATGTAGGGTTTACACCCCCTAGGACTTACAAGCCAGTGACTTACAGGGTCAGACACCTGTTGGGGAGCAGACGAGCCTATGGAGCAACAGAGTGAAGACCTGGAAGCTGGTGGTCAGCCCAGAATCAGGTATGAGAGTGAGGAAGAAAGTGGTATGAAATTCAGGCAAGATGGATGATTTGAAAGGTGATGATGGAGCAATTGGTGGAATGAGTGGCAGGAGAAACTGGAGAACCTGGAGAAAACCTGCCCAGACGCCGCTTCATCCACCACAAATACCAAGGTTTGATGCTAGATAAAAAACATTCTCGATCAGTTTCAACAGAAAATAAACTAGATGAAATTGATGCCAGTTTAGAGCAATTGACTCAAAAATCACGAAACAGATAGTTCAACAGATTAATGTGAATAGAGACAATATTGGGCTTCAGAAAAACTTGTGCTATTTTGTGAAATGGTTCACTCAGAAAATGTGTGTGTACGATAAACATTAGAAAAATAATAGGAGCCATATTGTTTAATGAAACAATAAGACATAGAATAGAATAGAATATCTTTATTGTCAATAGACAGCAATACAGTTTCTGACGTCACAAATTTATATTTATAATTTGTATTACAAAGATGGACAACCTAATGGTTACACATATTACTATAGCTACCTATCATTTGTGATTTACACAGAGGGTCTGTAATTTCAATATGGGCATTATTATAGCTCATTGATACTGTACAGTTTGAGAGACAAGATTATAGTGCACCTCTACATGCAGCTTTCTCCAGCGACAGTCCTCCTGCACAATGGATAAAGCCACGAATGCATTACTATACATTGTAATGACCCTATATTTGTAGCTGTGTTATGTTTGCATACTGTTATGTGCATTGCATTTATGCTTTTCTACTCTTATGTTGGGAAATCTATGAATTTTTGTAATTGTTATAGTGAATAAAGTATGAAGTTATGAATAGTAATGAATATATTCAAAGCTTTTATATAGAGAGTTAATGATTTTAATGCATATTTTCACCAAAGAATTTACATTTCAGGTCAATCAGGAAATATATCCGGTTCAAACTTATGCCCGCTTGGTGGAACTGGTCATAGTGTTTCTGGTGACTGACATACTTCGTTATAAAGCCGTTATTGTTTTTGAAGGTTTAGCTGGAATAGTAACATGGGTTCTACTTATTTGGGGAGAAAATGTTATAAGCATGCAGGTAAGCCATATAATAGGTATAAAATGAAAAAATATGAATGTAATGTTTTAAACTGGTGGAAGGAGTATGGATGTCATCCTCTTAAGAGGAAATTCTATGCACAAAGATAAATGAAAAATTGTAATATCATTTGTCTATGGTTACTTATTTCAACAGAAAACTACATGTTTTTCACTCATTTTATATAATGATTTAAGGAAGAAGAAAATGAAGTGCAAGTTGTATCTGCTTATGTTGTTTATCATGAAGACAGTAGGATTTTCTTTAGCCTCTTAAAACTATTCCCCAACTGTTCTGTTTTCCAAGCTGAATTATATGCTATAGAAGAAACTGTACAGCGGTGTATTGAACACAAATACAGTGCATGAATATTTACAGAGGATTATTCCCTATCTTTCATAACAAGTTGACTTAGTTCCCATCTTACGGAAGCCATTTCTCCACTATAGATCATGCTCTATTTGTTGTCTCATCTGAGCAATCGCTCTGCATCTCAGTTTCCACTGGAGCAGGCTCTTGCATAGTGGAGTCATGTTCAGAAGGTCCCACTCCTCTTTACAGGCTTTCCAAGGCATCCCTTGTTCAAAAGCACCTACTTCCCAATGCCCTTTTCAAGAGTCCATTGGAGAGGCATCAGGAGATTTCACTGGGATGTTGCTGAACAGAATAGTGGGTATTCCAGTATGCTGCTCCATTCTTTGCTAAAATGTGACAGTTGAAACAGAAGTGTGACTAGATGCATTATCTTGGTGCACCCAGACTTCGTTTTTATCTCTCCCATAAAGAGCAAGGAATTCAGTGTGGTAAATTGGGGTGAGAACTTCATCCTGATAATACGAGTAGTTGGAATTGATCTTGGCCTTTTTGGCAGCTCTACAAATTATCTACTATTATATTACTCTACCAGTGTAGTAGTAACTAGCAATGACAATAAATTCCTTTGAGAAACTTTCTCTGCACTCTGCATACCATGTTTGAAAAAATTTTTCAGCCCTTGGTTGGTAATAAATTGCATGGGGTTTGTTGCAATCACTAAGATATACAGTTGCCGCAATTGAAATCTTTACATTGTTAGTGCAAGGAAAATCTTTACATAGACAATGTGCTCAGTTTGTTCTTCTCCCGCCACTAAACAAAGGAGCAGGCGGAGCTGCAAATCATGTGATTCTTGAGTGCACAGTAGCAGCTTGCTTCTATTAGCAGGCCAGATCTCAGTCAGTCTCTGGTATTTGTACAGAATGTTCTATTTCCAGTTTGTCGTCATTATTAAATTTTTAACCTGAATGCCATTTTTAAAGCTGTGTATTTCTTATTATAATACAAATAATGGGACGCAAGAAGCTCACTTCTGAGGAGAAGACTCGTGCTTTAACTCTATTGGAAGTAGGTACCTCTGTGATTCGTGTATCTGTCGATCTAAAGGTTTCAAGACAAGCTATTTATGACCTAAAAACAGCAGCAGGATCTTTTCCACCTGGCACCACACCAAGGGGAAAAAAGGGCTCAGGTGGTAAAAGAAAGACTTCAACAAGAACTGATGGCCTGCTAAAACATGAAGTGATGGCTGATCCATGGATTACAGCGGCAGGGTTAAAGAAGAAACACCCAGATCTTCTCAACAATGTTGCCATAAGGACCATTCAGCATCAACTTCAAAAAGACTTAGGTTTACCAAGTCGGTGTGCAGCCAAGAAGCCTCTTCTGACTGAAGCTATGAAGAAGAAAAGGATAAATTGTTGCAAGACATATCAGCACAGGACATCAGAGGACTGGCAGAAAGTAATGTTTTCTGATGAAAGAACTTTCAAACTGGTCAGTCTAAAACGGTGAAGAGGCCAAAAAATGTGTCACGATATGATCCAAAGTTTACTGTCAAAACTGTTAAACATCCAGAAAGTGTGATGGAATGGGGTGCTTTTAGTGGCAATTATGGTAGAGGTGGCTTGTACTTTCTCCCAAAGAATATCACAATGAAGGGAAGTAACTATTTAGAAGTGTTACAACAGCATTTGGTCACATTTTAGCCGATTCACCAGTGTCAGCACTTCATGCATGACGGTACCCCTGCACATAGGACAAAGATGGTTCAGAAGTTCCTGAAAGATAATAATATACCTGTACTTCAGTGGCCTGGTAACTCTCCTGACCTAAATCCCATAGAAAATGCTTGGAATGAAATGAAAAGTAAAATAGAAGGGCTGCAACCATCAAGTATAAAGGAGCTACAGGAAGTGTTGAAGTTGTGGGTGGAAATGGACAAAAAATATTTTGAATATCTAGCAGACTCAATACCTAGGAGACTCCGGGAAGTGATAAAAGTTAAGGGAAATATGACCAAGTACTAATTGTATGCAGAAGTTAAAAATAAAACCATTTAAAGTCTGTATTTGTTGTTTTTATTACCTTGTAAAGATTTCCATTGCAACGACTGTACATATGCCTCACCTAATGTGCCCACAAATTTCCATTTTCCCCCTGCTAACTGCTTCTCATAGCAGTGGTGTAGCTAAGGTATTGGGGGCACTGTTTATTAATAAAGCTTAAAAACTTACTTACTCTCATAAAATAAGTGTTAAAATAAAACTCCCTGATTACCAACACTGATGATTTTTCCTAAATAAACAATATACACTCACATATGCATATGCACATAGGTGGAACAAAATCATTACCTGTCAATATTCTGGGTAACCCAGTATTAACCCAAGTAAACTTCTATTTGTGGTGCCTCAGATATCGTTCAGAAGGAATAATACTGAACAACTTGTTAAAACAACATATATTGCTTAATGTTTATACCTTATGACCAAATCCTAAAATAATCCAATTTATTGGCCAATCAACTTCATTTTCACACTCATAGGTACTAGTCATATTTATTATGTATTTTGTTCGGCTTTTATAACAACTGTATTGAATAAAATAGAATGCTTTAATGAATTTCTCTATATGATTGTGAATTGAGAGCATACATGAAAGTAAGCTTGTCTGATATTTTTAAGCAAGAAAGTATAGAAAATGTTTACATGGTACACTTCTGTTGTCAGTATGTCATCAGTGAACTGCATCTGTTCCAACATTTCTTCCTAGCGATTTTCCATGGTTGAATTGAATATAAAATGTCATTTTTAAGAAAACTATTAAAGGTAGTCTGAGGGCCCCTAAAAATCGGGGGTTCCCTATGTCACAGGATCTGCAGGGCTGCTATTTATGCCACTGTCTCATAGAGCTTCTTGCTGTTGGTGCAACGCTCAAAGATGTGACGTGGCGGCAACTTAAGAACTCAACCTTTGTGATGTTTCTCCATTATTAAATCTTTATTTAATCTATGATTAATCTACCATTTTACACAGCTAAAAGATTAGTCTCTCTGAATTAAAAAAAATTATTGCAAAATATTACTCTCAAAAATCAAAAAACAAAAGATGGGAACTAGCAAACATTCAAACAGTAATTTCTGAGCATCCTCGAAAAGCGGGAGTTGGAACCTTTAGGATGATTACAGGACACAATTGTCTGGCAAAACATTTGAACAGAATTGGGATATATTCTTCACCACTCTGTCCTCTATGTGATCTGCAAGAGGAAATGGACCGAGACCACCTTCAAATATGCCCGGCCACTTCTAGCACCCCATCCATCAGTGAAAAATATTGAAGAGGAAGAGGACTAATGACTTCATTGTCAGAAATACAGCATTAGTCAACAACAACAACAACAAAAAATCTTTGTTTATAATGGTGTTAACAGTTTTGAGGGATAGTCCCAATTTTTTTCAATGTCTGTTGTGTGGCTGGATTACTGCCAGAGATGAGGACCTTGATCTTCCTTATCATCTCTGGAGAGCATCTGGTAACAGGTTGTGGGTTTTCTTTACAAATTACAGCACCTATTTGGTGTTTACTTAAATGTGCATTTAAGTTAAAACATTTATATTTTTTTATTGTTGAATTTAAACTTATGCAAATGTATTTTGGTTGTTTTCTTAAAAATTTTATTGAAAATACACAAAAAAGGATTGTTCTGGAAAATATACATCATATGTTCCCACAAAGGAACATCAGAAAAGAATGTATATTCTACTCTGGTGGGCCAGATCTTACTCATCAAGTATGATTTTCCAGTTAAAGGAAAGTGCAGCACCACCAAATGTCTATGCATTTCAAAGCATTTCTTTACAGTTATACGAAAGGTAGAAAAACAGTGTTCATAAAGATTTTCAATGTATTCTGGATCTATTTCTGGTTTAAAGGATGTCTTCTATTCTTCTTACATGTGATGCAGATGATTGAGAATTATTAATATATATATATACTTCAAAAAAGAATGTTCAGTAACACTTCTAAGCTTGATACAGAAATTTAAGAATGTGTCTAAATTTTGTATGTGTGGGTGTGGATGCATGTGTGTGGGTGTGTGCATGTGTGTGAGTATTGTATATACAAAACAATAGATTACTTTTCTTTTCCTTTTTTATTAGGAAACTTTTACTAACCATCACATTTAAATTAGATGAATCCAACAAGGTACCATTAGACAGAGCTAGCTTCAAGACAAACAACCTTGAAGAAATTAGTTTTACTAATTCATACTCATTATTTGATCCCAGTTCCATTTGGAATTTTAAAGTGATATGCAACTGACCCCTCTTCAAATTAAGGCTTATTAATGAAATCAACCTTAAGTGAATGTTCATATGTAGTATAATTACAAATATTTTTCTGTTGAAAATTTTAACATCATATTTCTTGAAAAGCAACTCTTTGTGATGGTGCAGGAAGTATGGAGTTTCAAAGCAATTACATAGCAATGTGTTTTTTAGAATTATGACTATTGCTTTACACTTCTGAATTCCTCTTTTACTTGTAACTTAATGTGTGAATATGTAATGAAACTTTATTTCTGTTAATACGAAGTAGATGGAGAAAAAAAGATTTTGTAAGAACAGTTATTATTTATTTATGCCAACAAGCTTACTGCTGGTAAGTAAGAATAGTTTGTACAAGAATGATCAGAGAAAACCAAGTGAATGCAGTACATCAGAAATTTTAATATTAACTTTATTTTCCCAGGTGATGAATACATTCTTTGGCTTGTTTATTGCTACGGAAGTGGCATATTACACATACATCTATGCTCAAGTGGACAAAGACCATTACCAGAAAGTAACAAGCCATACAAGAGCTGCATTCCTATTCGGTCGCTTCATGACTGGCACAGTGTCACAGATTCTGGTTTCATTTGGAGTTATGGATTATTATCAACTGAATTTCATTAGTCTTACATGTAAGATATATTGTTTATGGCAAATAAAACTATTTGTATGCAGTAATTCTCAGAATGGACTGGAATCAATGCAAAATGCAACATGTATACAAACACACAAGAAAGCAAATGGGCTGTACTTTTCAAAGCTTATACCTAAGTAATGAAATACCTATATCTAAAACAATTGTTTTAGAATGTTTTACATGCATTATAACATTAGAGATTCTAAGGAGGGTGCACAATGATACTAACTAAAGAAAAATTCTTACCTCTAGCTAGGAGTGCAATCAAGGTCCTCTATGTTTAGACGCTGGCATGCTTATCAGCAGACCACAGAGGCAGTCATTATTTATTATTTGTTTGACAAATGATTCTGTATAATTTTTCAGCTCTAATAATAGCAACAGTGTGGGCTGTGTTTCTACCACCAGCCAAGTCTAGCATCTATTTTCATAGAATACCAGACAGAAGAGTAAAGCTTGAAAATGAAGATGCTGCAGGTTAGTTGAAGTTGATTCCTTTGTGCTGCTCTTTATTTTACTATGTGATCAAATTTATTCAGCAGTTAATGCCACTAAATTCAAATGTATGGCATAAATGCTTAAATGCGTCTTAGTTACCACTTTTTCGTCTTTATTTTAATTTCTTTGTTCACTTTTGTATATTTATGAAATCATGCTTTGTTATATTGTATTGCATGTATATATTATATTGTATTTTCTTCATTTTAATATCTTTGTTTGACCTTTGTATGTTTATGTGTTTATTATGTTGTATTGTATTCCTGGTAGAGTGGAAGAGAAGCCCTCTTAGGCCTATTCCTACCTCGGTAAATAAAATAAATAAGCAAATAGATAAATAAGTCACTAACAAAACAAAAAAAGAAAAATAAATTCTTGTCAGCAAGCTTTGCCTTAAGGTGCTCTTGCAGGCAACAGAAAACACATATCTGAGAGTATAAAGCAAGAGCATAATCTGGTAAGTGTCTCAAGAGCTAACTCTGGAAGAGAGTATAAACAACTTGAAATTAAGGAAAATTGTAGCACCCAGTGGTTATTTCAGAAACTACTACTATGCATTTTAAAAGCACAATTGTTAACCCAAAGATTGCATGATTGCATTGTGTTCATTCAAAGTTTTCATGGTGTTAAGTTGTTTTTTAATTGTAAGGATAATCCAAGGTGCTCTGGATTACAAATTGGCTGGTGTTTGAACAACTCCCCCTTCTATCTTTTCCACAATTTTGGCAAATTTGCAACAAAAATATTATTGAAGGTTAACAGGTCAACTGATATTGCCATCATTGTTCAAATGTGGTACCAAATCCATAGTTTTTTACTTATTCCCATTTTTTCCAACACATTCTTTTATGTAACTGGAATGACTACACAAAAGATGGAGATCGGTGCGAAAAATCTATATGTGAGAAAAATGAAGAGAGAAAAAAAAAAAAAAAAAAAAATCATTTCCGTGGTAAAAACCAAAGTGAGTTTTACTAATTTTGTTTTGCTGAATTCAGAAATGTTTTTCTGTATCATGTCTGGCTCATTGCAATAGGAAAATCTGCTATTTTGTAATTACATAGAATTTTTCATCATGTAACATAGATTGAATGAACTATAGATAAAATTCACAACATCCGCTATTACTTTTCCTATATAAAACACATAAAGGCTGTTAGTAAAGAATGGAGTGGTTTGTTTGCTTTTATTTAATTAGAGAGATACGGAGGGAGGGAGAGCAGGGTGGGAGGGCAAGGAGGGAGAGAGGAGGGAGGGGAGTGAGGTGATGGAGGGGAGATGAGAGAGAGAAGAGAGGAGTGAGACAGAGGAGAGGGAGAGAGAGAGTTTTCTATGCATTTAAACTCAATTCTAGTCGCTGTATCTGTAAAATTACTCTCCGTCATCAGCTTCCTTCTAGGATTTTAGCAAGCGACAATGGGAAAGATTTCATGTTCAGTTACTGGAAGAATGGATTGTTTCTGCATAGTGCCTTAGCAAACTGTTTCATCAATCCTCATTTGATGTGCAAGGGTGTAAAAAACCTTTTTTTCCCACATTCAACAGGGCATTTTGAATTCTGGTAGCATTTGTTCCCTTTCAGGCTAAATTTCTGTATTCCAATATTTGCTCCTGGCCCTGCTTTCTCACTTACAGAGCTAACAGGGGAACTTTTTAGGAACTTTATTGTCAGTAGGCTGCATTATAGTTTTGACAAATTTTAATTACATAATTAAAATACATTTCTTCAATTAGAATTTATAATTCATCCAGATTATACAATTACCTGTTTGTTAAATAGCTCTTGAGCTGACACTTAAAAGTACTAGTTGTGTTAGTTTGCTTTCTTGAATTTGGCATCTTGTTATAAAGATACAGCCCCATTACACAAGGGTATTTGTAACTAATATTTCATCTAGCTTGTCTATAAAAGTCACAGTAATGCCATGTGTTATAATGATGAACATTGTTGTTTCTTAAGTTGTCTTTTTATAGTGCATATGTTATTTCTTTATATACATATAGTACAGTGGCGGCTTCTCAGAGGAGTGAAGGGAGGAACATCCTCCTCAAATTTGTTATGAATTTATAAATGCTATATTAATCTTAAAATTCAAGCAATATTGAATAAATTTTGAATTTGAAGCTATTATATTAAGGTATGCTGGTTTATACTTAGCACGGTTTATACCACGTGATATCTTACGAGTGTCCGCGCAGCGGAGGAAACATATCTCTTTCCTCCACTGCCATAGTAAATGTGCATAGAACATAGCGCTACAGCGGCCAGAGAGAGAGAGAAACAGATTTCTAATGCAGCTTATGAACAGGTGAGGAGGAGTTCCTCCTCTCGAACTGCACCTGCGCTAAGTCCCTGAAGGCTGGAACGTTGCGGATAATTCCTCTCTGAGGCGCTAGATTGGAACCGGCAAAGGTATAATACTCTTGCTGCCATCTAGTAATTTTCACTCACTCACTCACTCACCCACCCACCCACCCACCCACTCACTCATATTTTCAACCAGATCTATTAACAGGTCTTTTCCCTTCACGGGATCATTGTGCATCGTAAACCTTTCGTCTGTTGTCTTGCAAAACACTTTTGTAATGTGATAAACTTCTCTCCATGTCACAAGATGTTATTGGGGCCTTTTAAACTTTTGCTAAATAAACTGTATAATTTTGGTATTAGAGGAATAGCTTATGGTTGGTTTGAATCTTATCTTACAAAACGGAAACAAGTAACAGTGATATCATGTACAAATCCTAATACTAATACCGTTTCAACAGCTCGTTCTAATGTGCTTGATATAAAATATGGAGTGCCACAAGGCTCTATCCTAGGCCCATTTGTGTTTCTTTTATATATAAATGACATAACTGATAATATCCAAACTAATAATATAATATGATTTGCAGATGATACTAACTTACTAATATCAGAAAGTGAAAACACAAAGTTAGATAAATCTCTAAATCATACTAGTAAGGAATTGGTGAAATGGGTAAAAAATAACAACTTGGTTCTAAACACTGAAAAAACAGTTCATCTTGATTTTCATATTACTGATAGCGCAAAAGATTACATCCCTGAAGTAAAATTAGATGATAAAATAATTTCATGTAAAACATTAACAAACTTTTTAGCCCTGTGGATACAAGATAATCTAAAATGGAAAACTCATATTAAATATCTAGTAAACAAGCTAAGCAAGAACATATATGCCCTAAGAATTTTAAGAGAAAATGTTGGCCTTAACATAGTTTTAACAGCATATTATGCACATATACATTCCATAATTAAATATGGAATAATATTTTGGGGAAATTCTCCTGAAGCAAAAGAAGTATTTATTAAACAAAAGCAAGCCGTACGCCTAATATGTAATGAAAAGAAATTATGTCCATGTAAACCACTATTTAGAAAGCTTGGTATACTTACGTTGGCATGTGCTTACATACTGGAAACAGCTTTGTTTGTATAGAAAAACAGATGCAGTTTTCAAAACAATGGACATGTTCATGCACATTTTACAAGAAACAATCAAAATATTCACTTAACCTCCACTAGAACTACACTATGCAAAAATGGAGTTTTACATTCCTGTATAAAAATATATAATTCACTGCCTAATAACCTTAAAGATATAGAAAATGTTAATAAATTTAAATGCGGTGTGAAGGTTTTTTTGAAGGATCACTGTTTTCACACAGTAGAAGAATATTTGAAATTTAACAAATACCCTTTTGTATAATTGACTTACATTTCTTCCTTTAGTATCTTGTATATATTTAATAATATATTGAACTGCTTATATTGATAACAGTGTGCAAGTATTTATAGTAAATAAGTTTATATAATATAATTACTTTTGACATATCCTATATCAGTGTACCATGTACAGTATCTGATTTTATAGGACTAATAAATAAATTTAAATTATGTTAACTGCTTCACAGAGAAAGTCAAGTCTCTTGGTGTGACAGATGGTTTTCTTTCAAGGATGTCTCAAATATCGCAGATCTAAAATAAGAACAAATTAGAAACTAAAAACTTCACTTATCTTAGAAATGCTGTTATTTGCTGACCCTGGGTTTCAAGCTGTGTCCAGCTCATTCTCAAAGCATTACTAAGATAAGTGAAGTTTTTAGTTTCTAATTTGTTCTTACTTTAGAATCTTGTTGCTTCACTGTTAATAGGTTCAATTTTTCCTTATTTATCACAGATCTGTTTATAACCAGAATTTTTTGAAATTACATAATTCACTTTCTCTTTCACTTTTTATGCTATGCTACCAGGAACCAAACTTAGATCACATTGTTTTTTCAAAGACCGTAAGTGATTCAAGTAAAGGAGATCCTACAGCTTCCAATGCCATTATGGCTGTTGGTAAGAAAGAAAAATGGGCAGATATGAGACTAAGATCCTCTTTTAACCCTGTGCCTTACAGAATATTTTGCAGTTTCTATTGAAGTCCTTTGGAGTCCAATGAATTAACAATTTCTTCGACTATTTCTATATGCTCAGATAATATAAAACTGCATTGACCCATGTTCCCTATCGAGTTAACACTGGTGCAGGAGGAAGTCAGATATTAGGTGCTGTTGATATAAACAACTCTTTTAGGAGATTTAACAAAAATTGCCTTGGTATTGGACACAAATCTATCTACTGATGGGAACGAATCAAGTATTGTCTCAGAAATGCGATGAAGAGCCTGTGCCAAACAAGTTATATGAATTAAGTTAGGAAAAATACCTTTCATAGTTTGTCCTGATTTTACCATATAAGGATCTGCATCAGTAACAGATAGAAGTAACCAGCCGTATTTGGTTCCACATGGCCATAGTAATTTCAAAGAGTCCATCACAAACTGGGTCGCAGTAACATTGTCAGTGGCTGACAATTCGTACACATTAAGAAGATAAGGTGTAGTCTTTTGTTCATTATTTAAAGCACCCATGATTATATTAACAGCGCTCAGAATCAGACATTTCATCCACAGACAACCATACAAACTGATCCGCTAATTCATTTTGTATATTTGACAATACGTTATTGTAATAATGCCCTACATAAGTCTTACACAGTGAACTCTCTTCAGGCACATGTTGTCGAGTGTACTTGGCAAGAAAGTTTTTAAATGTAGGACTATTAATTTTGAATAAGGGAATATCACAGCTCAAAATGCTTGGTAAAAGTCATAGGAAAATTCAATAACCTACTTCCTAAACACTCCACTAGCTGTTTTTGAACAGGTTCTTTGTTTGCGAGTTTTCTGATTAAATTCTCCTTATGTTTTGCTGTGTTTATGTGCTGAACTATTTGAAATATTTTCTCGCTCCCTACATTTTCCTCACACATTCCACAAAACAGTACCCTATTATCTGTAGATATTAAATCACCTGAAAACTCTTTCTATAAATTAATTAATATAGCACTCAAAGTTGGTTTTATTTTCGGCATTTGAAGAGCTTTTTAACATTTTATATGCCTAATTTCATTTGGTGGGAACCAGTTCACAGCACTGTTACGTTTGAAGACCATGACACAACAACTAGTAGACGGGCAAGCGTTGCTATAATTGCACTGCTCAAAACGTTGACCTGCACTTTATCTTATATATTTAAACGAGCAATTCTTGTATATAAATATATTCCATGCAACTTGGAAACAGCTCTAACAATTTCGATCAAATTTTGTATTGTCACTGCGCCCACCGCATCTGATTGCCTGCACTGGGGAGGGGGGACCCAGCCAGTCGCCTACTTGGCCTAACGACAAGCCTTGAGGAGGGAGCAGTGTTGCCCATCGCATTATTGTCGGCACTACCGCAAAGGAGCCGAAGGGAAGAGACAGAGAATGGCCACATTGTTGGGGCGCTTGCCGAAAGAGAGAAAGGGATAGAGACTTCTGGAATTGTCTGCTTTGTATTTGACCGCAATAATAACTGAACTTTCCTGAAGTTTCCAGAACAGTGCCTGGGAGATATAAATAGCGGTAAAGTGTGAGAAGGGAGTTCTTTGTGTTACGAATTCGGAGCCGTGCTGTTGGAGAATCGGAAAAGACTTTCTTGCTGTTGCAACGAGTGACTGTTTACGGAAATAAAAGTGTTTCTTTATCTCGACTACATCTGTCTTCTTTACTTTACACTCACCAAAAAGTCACAGTATTCAGACAGGGTTTTGCTTATTAAGTTTATCTACATAAGTGTCATTCTTGGGAAAAAAAAATGCAATTTTACGCGTAACAGTCACAATTACTCTAAACCTTATTTTGGCCATAATTTCTCCGTTAATGCGAAAATTTCAACAAACAAGCCAGGATATTAAAGGTCTCGTCAAGAGCTTTCAGAAAACCTAAGGATAGTTGATTTAGCTATATTAGTCTACGCTTATGAGTCAAAATTAGTTGAAACCTTATTTTGGCCATAAGTTGTCTGTTAATAGGCCAATTTCAACAAACAAGCCAGGATATTAAAGGTCTCATCACGAAAACAGCTCCAACAATTAGGATGAAAATTTATATTTAGTTAACATTTTGCTTTTCAAGTTTATCTAAATAAGTATCTTCTCGCAAAAACACATGATTAAGAAAAAGGAAAAGAAAAGCCGAGCGAAGCTCAGTTGCCCAAGTACTCTTTGTTAATATAAGCCTCTGTGCAACACTACCAATATGAAAAATATTATACAGATGGAAAAAATAATAAAACAAACCATAAAAATCATTAAAATATGCAATACAGGGGCTATAATATTGAAATATTATGCACTTATCAAAATCAAGAAAATATGCAATTATATGCACCATAAAATCATGTCCAAATAACTGAAAATTCCATAATTCGTGTACATAATGTAAAAGCATACATTTTTAACCCCTATGAAAAACATGCAAATGCATGAACTTCCTAGCGCTAGTAATTGCTGTCAGATAATTTAAATTGGACTGGGTGAACTTGTCTGTTGGTTGGCCTGTTGGCTCAAAATATAACTCTTCATCTTTGGAGCTCAAGGGACTGTTTTCGGATTCATCAGTCAAGTTATCAGGTGGAGTAGGAACAGGTATGTCAGGTCTATGAGGAATGGGCCATATAGCTGATGTAGTATTTGGATATCTTTTCCTTTTCTTTTTTGTTTGTTTTGTTTTTCTTATTGTAACCGGTAATGCCAACCAAACAAAAATAATGATTCTGCTGCTCACCCCATTGCAAGGGTATTTCAAACGCCTTTGACTTCCGTTTTCTAACACAGAATTTCTAACTGGTCAGAATTTCAATAAGGTTAGACTCCTAAAAGGATTGGGGGGGGGGGGGCATATGAAATAAAATGTGTGTGTGTGTGTGTCTGTATGTGTATGCGTGCGGGTGCAGGTGTGTGTATAATTTAAGATGTTTTTTTGCTTTCTTTCCATAACTACAAGAGATGGGTGAATTGGACCAAACTATTCTTTATGGGGAAACGCATCTCGATGGAAAACAGTTTTTAAAATTCAAAAAATGATAATTCGTATAATGGTACAAGCTAGCTTTAAAGATTCATGCAAACCATTATTTATAAAATTACAGATTTTAACAATGCCCTCAATATATATTTTAGAGTTACTCACCTATGTGTATAAAAATTATGATAAATTTATGAAAAAACAAAATTATCATCACTACAGCACACGGAAAGAGTCTAGCATAAAATACCCCATGCATAGACTAACACTGTATGAAAAAACACCCTTTATATGGGTATAAAAATATATAACAAATTGCCTCAACGATTCAAGGGGATAAGATCTTAAAATTGTTCAATAAAAGTGTAAAAGAATTGTTGTTAGGTAATACATATTACTTTATACAAGAATTCATGGATGATACTATTAAGTACCTTGCATTACCTGTAATTGACAATACCTTGTATACTATACATTAGAATTAGTTTTCTGTTTGATTTTAAAATTAGTTTTATATAATTGACGAAATACCAGGTTATCAGCCTAGGCTGACATTGTAAACGTTATGTGAGAATAAAGATTCTATTCTATTATATACATTGCTCTAATCTTAAATTGTTGCAAGAAAAGGTATAAATTTGTAATATGCACATGAGAGAGAGAATAGGCCTTATAATGAGATAAAAATCTGCACTTAATTGTTGCTGATTGATTAACTATTTCTTTATTTGTGGTCCAACTAATTGTACTACCCAGAGATACTCATATATTTCCCTATAAACCATTTCTGCTCATATTTCATACTTAGTGAATGGTATTAAACATATTCTTTTCCCTTTCTTTAAGAGGAACCCTTATCAAACAAAGCCTCACCAGCAGAAGAAGAATTTCAAGGAGTTAACAATAAAACACTTGCTGGTCACTACAAAACAGCTTATTCTTATTTATGGAGGGATTTCAGAGCAGCTTTCAGCAACATGTATGTTTTGAAATGGTCATGCTGGTGGGCAATGGCTACATGTGGCTATGTTCAGGCAAGTGTGCAAAAATGTTACTTAACTGACAGGTCATGCAATACCATCAGCTGGAATAATACTGGCCAACTATTCTATACTTTAGATCACGTGCAAGTGTGTTCTAATATGTAGAAGAGTGTTTTAGTTTATAGCAAGATTGAAAAAGTACACAATAAAAATGTTGCTTTATAGTACTTGATGTTTTGATACATAAGACACTTTTGGAAAAACATGGCCAATGCTACTCTCATCTGAGGTGTCAAATATATAGTATCTGTAACAATGTTTTTACTTTCTCTACTGGTAAGTAGGGGAAGTATTGTATTCCACCCAAAAATTTGATGTCGAGATTTCACTGGAAATATAGGTATGTTTTAACACCCCCTGAATAAAAAAAAAAAACATTTTTAGAAAAAGGTCTGTGTGTGTCTGTGTGTCAGTCTGTCAGTCTGTGGACAGCATAGCTCAAAAACGAAAAGTCAGTTAAAAACCAAAGTTGGTATTTAAGTTTAATGTCTTTCAAGGATGCGACACGAAGATTTTGAAGTAAATAGCCCCACCCTAAACTACCCTTTACATGGAAAATTTTTTGAAAATTTTGATTTTCTTGAAAATGGCTCTAACGATTTTGATTAAAATGTCATATGTTTGAGATATTTTTATGACAAATGAAATGTATATCTTGAATTTTCTGGCTATAACCCCTGTATTCGTATTTACTCTGGACGACTTTTGCATAACTGGTAAACCATTAGAGATAGACCAAATTATACAATACAAAAAATGTTGTTGTTAGCTAATACTGGATTTCTGACAATGAAGTCATTAATCCTCTTGCTCTCCAATATTTTTCACTGATGGATGGGGTACTAGAAGTGGCCGGGCATATTTGAAGGTGGTCTCAATCCATTTCCTCTTACAGATCACATAGAGGACAGAGTGGAGAAGAATATATCCCAATTCTGTTTAAATTTTTTGCCAGATAATCATGTCCTGTAATCAACCTGAAGGTTGCAACTGCTGTTTTTCGAGGATACTCAGGAATTACTGTTTGAATGTTTGGTAGTTCCCATCTTTTATTCTTTGATTTTTCATAGTAATATTTTGGAATAATTTTTTTGAATTCAGAGTTGACTAATCTTTTAGCTGCATAAAATGGTAGATTAACTATAGATTTTTGTACACCGCTGGTACCCTTTTTTGCAAGAAAATCAGCTTTCTCATTACCACTCAGTCCACAGTGAGCTGGCATCCATGGAAGACTAGGTGTTTTTGAAGTGCTGTTAGATGGGTAAGGATTTTCCAACATTCTATAATGGTTTGGTTTTTTGGTGACAACTTGGAAGTAATTGCTATAATTGCTGCCCTGGAATCTGAGAGAATAACTGCTTGCTGAAAATGTGAAATTCTGTACAAAAGATTTTGTAGGGCCATTCGAATAGCTTCAATTTCTCCATCAAAGTTAGTAGTTCCATAACTTAAAGATTTGTAATAGGAAAAGAGGTGACAGGTGACTCCAGCACCTGCTCCATCTTGGTTTGATATCAATGATCCATCAGTATAAATGTGGAGCCAATTCGTGTTCTGGAAATCTAGTATGGATTGTCTCTAATGCCAATAATTTTAGAACACTAGTTGGGAGTATCACTTTTCTTAACTTCTTCTGTCAGGTGTAAATAATATGTGATGTCTAATGTATGTGTCGGATTGACTTTAGATATGAAGCTTTCCTTTGAATTAGGAAGGAGTACATTCTTCCTGATGTCTTGAATTTTGGAAAGAAAGCTCTCCTGAGTCTTTAGTGTATGTGTAAAATTTCTCTTGTGCCATGTATTGAATGGGAGTCTGATCAACTTTTCGTGTTGAATAAGAGCCGCTTTTTCTATTTCATATTCAATGGGGCATTGGTTGGTTAGTATTTCCATAGCTGCTATTGGTGTGGTTTTGATAGCACCTGTAATTAATCTCAGACTTTGGTTTTGAAAGATTTGAATCTTTTTTGTGTTTGCTGTTACAAGAACTTTGCTGCAGTAAGTAAATAATGGCTTTATATATACATTGTATGTGTTAAGAGTTGCTCTGGAACATCCCCACTTCATTCCTGTTAGACGTTTTAAAAGTGAAAGGCACCTCTCTGCTCTTTGTATTACATTTTCTATTTGTTTGGTCCATGTAAGTTTAGTATCAAATGTAACTCCTAAATACTTTGCTTCCTTCGTTTCTGGTAATTGTTGACCCTCAAAATTTAGTTTTATTTTTAGTGGTTTTTTTCTTAGTGAAAAGATTTGGTAGTTTGATTTTGTTGTATTAACAGTCATTAAATTTTTTTTGGTCCACCTTTGTAAGTTGCTTAAGGATTGTTGCATGGTTTTTTCTAGTTCTGTACTTTTGCTTTTTGGTTTTGAAGTCCACATTACTAAGTCATCAGCAAATAGTGCACACTTCACACTTGATATTTGTATTTGTTGTGGCAGATCATTAATAAATATATTAAAAAGTGTTGTGCTGAGCACTGCGCCTTGTGGTAAGCCACGGTGTACTTATTTGTATTTAGATATATATCTTCCATATCTGGTTGCAATAAAGTGCTGTGTTAGGAAATGACATAGCCATGAAAACATTGGACCTTGTATCCCTATTTTTTTTTTACTTTCTTTAGTAGTTTTGTTCTGCATATAGAATCATATGCACTTTGGAAATCAATAAAAACTGAAAAATTATCTTCTTTTCTATTGAAGGAGTCTTTGATTTCTTGACTGAGAAGTAAGAGTTTGTAGAGTGGAAACTCTCTGAATCCAGCTTGACATGAGGAAATTAAATTTGGTGATTCTAGAAACCAATTTAACCTGTTTGACACCATTCTTTCCATCTCTTTTGCTATTATGCTAGTAAGAGCTATTGGTCTATAATTTTTTATTTCTGATGCTGTTTTGTCTTTCTTCAAGAGTGGGACAATTATTGCCTTTTGCCATTCAGCAGGTACAGTGGTGTTCGAGGATAGATTGTAGAGTTTTAGTAGTTGTTGTTTTGCTGTTTTTCCAAGGTTTTTTATGAACTCTGGATATATGTGATCAGGTCCAGGAGACTTTTTGTTTTTTAGATTATTTATTGCAATGTTCAGTTTTTGCATATTAAAATTTTGAAAAAAGATATTGCACTGAGTGTTAGGAACACATTCTCTTTCTTGTTTCAAATCTTTCATAAATTCCTTACGTTCCTTTTTATTATTTCTTGTTATTATTTCTTGCTAAGTCTCTTCAATATTTATACAAAAAATGTAGATCTTGGTAAAATACACAATTTATGTCTCAATAAATTTTCTTGTAGGGTGAACCATTTCGGAGATATTCCTTGTTATGTGTGTGAGTTTCAGAAAACTTAGAACTTTCGTGAAATGGATCATCGTTGTTCATTTTTTTATATGTTAAGTGTGCAAAGACAACAGAATATCAAACATTTGAATATCGCACAAAGCCTACTGTATTCTAACATTCCCCTTGCCCCTACAAGGAAATAAGCAATAAGTTGTACAAATTTTTATCTTAACTAACACGTAGAAGATATAGGAATAAGAGTTTGTAAGAATGGTTAGTACAAGAGTAGAGAAAGTCATGTGAGTGCAACACATCAGATTTTTTTTTTTAATTACAGAAATACTGCACTCAAATCCAACAAACAATTTCAAAGTTTGAGCATTTTTGTATAATTTAAAATTTTGATTTAGGCATTTTGAAACATATTGTTATATGTAAGTTAAAAGAAATGATAGTTTTGGTGTCTGTGAATGTCAGTTAAGGAATATTAAGAGTCTTTCTGTTATGTTGTTCATATCTATACATATGCTAGCATTGTGTTGAGTTTAATTAGTAAGTAAATAATTAGATTTATTGCCCGTGTTTTATAGGGAAATAAATTCAACACATTATGATTTCTATGTGAGGATGAACACAGAAATTATGAGGAAGGTAGGTTTTTCTTGGCGGCAAGCAACTTCAACTTATGCCTTAAGAGCATTTATGCTAATGTATTTATGAAGAACACAATTTAAAATGCAGTGTATTTTTCATTTAATTTTATTTCCATCCATTGAAAACAATGTATATTATTGTTAGACATTCCAAATAAAATATTTACTCAATAATTTTAACTTTAAAACTGTTGTTGTTTTCTAGTGCCTTGCATCTGGCAATGAAGCCATTAGCATTCGTGCTTTCCAATACTTTTGAACTGTAGTTTCTTCTGATCTTAATGCTTCACAGGTTTTCAAGTGGTCTTCGTTCATTTCTGCTGGATCGTTACACAGGACACATATTGGTGAAGCTGAGATACCTATTCTGTAGAGATGACTTGCTAAGCAGTCGTGATTTGTCAGTAGTCGGAAGGCTGCAAACCACTGTTTTCCTTGGTCTCTGGGGGATTATATCTGGGTTGGAAAGTAGTGTAATCCATTTTTTAGCTTTGGCATTTGTTTCTATTTCTTGTAGGTATGAATGAGAAAATGTTTTAATGATCAAGCGTTTTATTGAGGAATATGAGAAATTGAACTTAGACTTTTGTTTTATTGTTGTGCCTTTCTTTGCAAGTGAGTCTGCAGCTTCGTTCCCCATGGCTCCACAGTGTGCTGGAATCCATTGGAGATGAACAGTCTTATTAACTTTTTGGAGTTGTGTTAACATTTTGTAGCATTCTCATCCTGCCCGTGGTGCACCCTGCTTTTAACAGGTGAGGCTCTGGGGACCGAATCACAGCAGTATAACTGTTTCATCTAAAATGGAGTAAATGTCATTTACATATGTGCTGGCCTATCACAGCACAACAGCATCCCTCAGAGGCACATGAGGGGAAGGTCGGTGGATCTAAATACCACCTATTTAGTCCTCCCGGCTAGGTCCGATGGACCCGTTGACCAAGAATAGGTGTGGTCCCCCTTGCAAAATGGGGGTTTAAGTTGGGTGATGTAACTGCCACATTGTAAAATTGGTGCCCGTTAAGAAAACAGTTACATGAAAGCCACATACATGAACTTTAAAACTAATTAATTATATGTTCATCAAATTTTATTTCTGGAACATTTTCTGTATTATTTTTAAAATGTTGAAAGAATGAGATTGTTTTGTCTTTTTCATATAAGCCTTAAAGCCCGGAACTTAAGTATGTATGAATTGTAAGTCGCCATTGGGGTATGCAGTCTCCAATTTGAGATTCCCTTGTTTGCTGGGAAAGTAAAAATCAGATAGGGAAATTATTATTTATTTATGCCAACAAACTTACTGTTGGTGTTTTTAAACACACAAGCCATGTGTGGGCAAAGTTTGAGAGGTAGAACTGGAACTTAAAAATTCAATACCACAACTGGGATTTGAACCACAGACCTTCCGCTTACCGGGCGGCTGCTCTAACCACTGAGCTATTGTGACAAACTGCCAGAATGGCATTAAATTCTCAAACCAGTTCGTATTTGTCCTGGTAAACCACAAAGGCAGTCTCACATCAGAGACAAATTACCCCAATGGTGACTGGAGAAATACAAACTGGTTTGAGAATTTAATGCTATTCTGGCAGTTTGTCACAATAGCTCAGTGGTTAGAGCAGCCGCCCGGTAAGCGGAAGGTCTGTGGTTCAAATCCCAGTTGTGGCATTGAATTTTTAAGTTCCAGTTCTACCTCTCAATCAGATAGGGAATTTAATGTCATGTTGCCATGGTAGCTCAGTGGTTAAGAGCTGCCATGTGTAGAGCAAACGATCTGTGGTTCAAATTCCAGCTATGGTATTGAATCTTCAGTTCTGATTCTTTCAGTTTTGTCTTTGTTTATTAGCAGATTATTATTTTGAAACCAATTAATGATATGGACACTAGTAATTCCAATATTTGTATTTTAGTTCTTGCATATCTTTTCCTTTTACTAACCACTTGTATCATCTGCATATACTGTGATATGTACTTGTACTAAGTAATGACAACCCCACAGCCCTTGTAGTAAACAATAACAAAATCAACGACACAACTGAAATTGCAGACAGCTTTAATAACTACTTCATAAACATAACCACAAATTTGAATTTAAACAATGCGAACAAGGGAAATGCACATAAAATGTTAAACGATGCTTTTGCTGGAAGAACATTCACTGGTTTCAACCCCATTCCCACCACATCTGGTGAGATACTGGCTACTATAAAATCAATGAAACTGAAAGACAGTGCAGGTTATGATGAAATATCAAGCAGAATAATTAAAAGCACTGCTAAAGCGATTACTATCCCCCTAACTCATTTATGTAATCTGTCACTACAATATGTTGTTGTTGTTGTTAGCTAATGCTGGATTTCTGACAATGAAGTAATTAATCCTCTTGCTCTCCAATATTTTTCAATATAAATATTGAAGAGACTTAGCAGTAAATGTAACCGCTTTTTAGAGAGCACTATATTTTTATGTATTGGCAGTCACGATCGCTCTCTCACAACCCCCAGAGTGTCTGGAGGACCACACCACACAATATGGAATATTTCCTGATCAGCTAAAATTCTCAATTGTAAAACCTGTATATAAAAAAGGAGAAAAGACCAAAATAGATAATTATCGACCAATATCTCTACTACCCACATTCTCAAAAATTTTTGAACGAATTATGTATAACCGGCTAAAGCAGTACCTAGAATCAAATAATATTCTAGTCCCTGAACAATTCGGATTTAGAAAGGAAATATCAGTTGATAATGCTATCTATAAATTCACTAATGGGTTATTAGAATCATTAAATCAAAGAAAACATGTAAACGGGGTATTCTGCGATTTATCTAAGGCTTTCGATTGTGTAGACCACCAAATCCTGCTAGACAAATTAAAATATTATGGCATTCAGAGAACTCCATTAACATGGTTTCACTCATACTTAACAAACAGGGTACAAAAAGTGAAAATATCGAAACCTAATTCAAATATACCTGATTATTCAAGGAGTAAAGTTATAAAACAAGGAGTTCCCCAAGGTTCTATTTTAGGACCATTACTTTTCTTAGTTTTTATAAATGATCAAACAGGTTGGCACAAGTATTTCTATTTGCTGATGATACAACACTATTAATTTCATATAAAAGTTTAGATGGACTTAAAGAAACCTCGCATCACATAACAACATTAATGCAATCTTGCTTCAATGCAAATGGTTTGCAACTAAATGTTAATAAAACAAATATTGTAAAATTTACTACCATTAATGCCGCACAGCATAACTTTGCAATAGACATACATGGTAACTCTGTTCAAGATTAGAATGCTTCTAAATTTTTAGGTATTCAAATTGACAAGCACCTAAATTGGAAAACCCACATAGATGAAATTGCCCCTAAACTGAGCTCCGCATGCTATGCATTACGACTTCTGTCCTCCTTCAGTGATGCTCATACATTAAAATTAGCTTACTTTGCGTACTTCCACTTGGTAATGAAATATGGTATACTCTTTTGGGGAGGTTCAACAAATTCAAAGAGAATTTTCATCTTACAAAAAAAGGCCATCAGAATTATATCACACTCTCATCCAAGAACATCGCGTAGAAGCATTTTCAAAAACCTAGAAATATTAACCCTTACCGGAGAATACATATATTCACTGATGAACTTCTGCATAAAAAATAAAAACTACTTCACTACTAATTCTGACATCCACAATATCAATACAAGATCTAGATCTGAACTTCATATACCATCAACTAACCTCACATGTGTCCAAAAAGGAGTGCATTACCAATGTATAAAAATATTTAATATGCTACCTAATGAGTTAAGGACCTGTAATGATAAGGTATTCAAAATTAAGCTAAAGGAATATCTTCTTAAGCATTCATGCTATGCCATAAATGAATTTAACAACATCTAATGTAACCATTAGATCATTTTATGTTTATAATATTAATCCTGTTTATTGTAAATATTGTATAACATATTGACATGTTCCACATCCTGTTGCCAAGGCAAATTGTAGGATCTATGGAATGCAAATAAATAAATGTATGTATGATTGATAGTAGAGGCCAGATAATTGATGTATAATAGCAACAAAAATGAATTCAGGAATTGATCCTTGTAGTACACTGTAACAGACTGGTTTCTTTTGAGAGGAAGTTGCTTCTAGAAAATTCTTTGATTTAAGTGGATAATTTATACCATTTTTTCTCTGTTTGCCAAATAGAACTTAAACCAATTAAATGCTACTGATACCTACTGTATACATTTTTCCATAAAAGGCCATGTTCTTCTAGGTATAGATAGAAGCAGAGTATAGATGGAGGGGATTCCACACTGAGCCAACTGTTTAGGCTATTGTACATGGGCGTTGCAAAACGGGGCCAAGGGAGGGCCGTGGCCCCCCCTTGGAAGTTGATGAACTTAATCTGCAGCCAGTTACTGACTATAAAACTATTATTTTAATTTTGATGTAAAGAACCGTTTTTATTTGGCACAAATTAATACGGTTATCTGCAACAGATATTATAAATTTTGACAGTAAAATAATGATTTAATATTATAGGATTGCAAATTTCCAATATTTGGCCCCTCCTTGGAAAAAAGTCTGCCAACACTCATGCTATTGTATGTCAGGGTCTGGGAGGATGGAGAGAAATGGGAGTACTCTATGGGTGTATTGGAACCCAGGTGAGTAGCGTGAGGGTCCCTAACATGTGCTGAAGAATCTTTATCTTGACACCAGGTTTCGCTAAGCAACCACCAGCCTCATGGGTTTCAACAGCTGTCCCCTCTAGCAGGTCAGGTAACTAAAATGCCACCCATCCTTCAAGAGCAGCAGTTACAGTTCACAAAGTCCCTAAACAGCAGTGCCAAACTCATCCATTGTCAACACTTCTGACCCTGAAAGACCAGGTTGAAATGAAGGTAAAATGAAATAAAGGGACGGGAAATTTGAGTTATATAATTATCCTTCCCAGCATTCACTTGGTGATCTGGGAAAACCTCAGTAAAAACAATGGGTCAAGAAGGTTGGCCATGGAAATACAACCAACGACCTCCGAAATGTGAGCCTTGCATATTAATGTGGAGTCATGCTGCTCATCAGGTTGAAGGCGTTAGTTAAATCAAGAAACAGTCCAATAGTCCTGTTATCTATTGCCTGATATACTTATTTTAGAAAATTATTTATCACTGTATGTGCTGATTGCTCTTTACAGAAGTCACACTTATTTTCTGTAATAATATTGTGCTTATTCAGAAATAATGATAAATGTGTGTTACTTTTTCCAATATTTTGAGAATATTTTTGAGAGTAGTGATACTGTTCTGTAAATTGACATTTGATGTTTAGATCCTTTTTTATAAATTGGAGTTACTTTTGCTGACTTGCTAGTAAAAAGAGACAAATATGCAATATAGCATAATGCAGGACTTAGTAAGTTACTTCACTCTGTTACTATATAATCTGCTATGCCATTGCAACCTGTACTCCTTTTTAGGCACTAGGCTTCAATTACTTTAGTAATTTTGTCATCTATAATAGGGTTTGACCACCTCTGTAGCACAGTGGTAGCGTGCCTGCCTCTGGCGCGGAGAATCCAAATTTGATGTCTGGTGCCTGCGTGGGGATTTTTCTCCTGCTGGGAGGTCTGGCATGGGGTGCACTCAGCCTTGTTAGGTCCCTGATGGGCCACTTGAGGAGATACTTGATGAAGAAGTAGTGACCCCAGGTCATGAAGGCTGCATAACTATCCAGGAGGGTTCGGGGCACTGACCATGTCCCACCCTCCAGTATTGCACCCTTCTCATGAGGCCTGTAGTGGGCAGAGGTGGGGGATGCAGCGGCCAGTCGGTAAGCCTTGCCCTTCATGGGCTATTGCACTGGGGGTGGTATAACAGGGTTTAAGAAAATTGAATTTAATTGATTATGGCATGTTGTTTACTTGTTTTTAGTACACTTCTATTTTATTATTTTTCACCAATGTTGCTATAATAGTCATTGAATAGTTAGGCTATGGAAGTTGCGTCATCCTCTTTTCTGTTAGTGCTCATTACACTAATATCTCTTTTATTTAAATTCAGTATTGTTATTTCAGTTTTATCAATTGCCACATGGCTTTTATTTTTTATTGAGTTGTAATATAAAAATCATACACTTTTACTTCTTTTATTACCCAAAGTGCTACTTGTACACCTTATCTTGAGCTTTGTAACGGTGAGGTTGTACTTTGCTGATCGCTCACTGGGATCTGGGCGGACCATCTGCTATTTGGTGTGGGGTGTGACGATTTTCCTTTGCCGGGCTAGCACAGTGGCGAGCGTGAATGACTTTTTTTTCACTAATACTTGCATCCAGGGCATAGTACAGGTCAACATCCAGTAAGAATAATCAAAGTTCAGATTCACTTTGTAAAACTCGTTTATTATTTCATTCTCACTCAAAGATATCATACTATTCAATGCAATGGATTGGCATCTTTTATATCATGCATTACGGGGTTCACACAAAGCGATCATGGACCATGTACCTTTGTAGATTCTCTATCTTCTTTAATTTATGACCCGCGTAACAAATTATATGTCCCTTTTCTGTAGCATAATTTCTACTCACTTTTACACAACAGTATTTGTGTAATATGATGCTATATGCTGCTAAATTGTAATTTTATACCCGGACATTGTGTGTCCCACGCAATGCCAATCTAGACTTTTGTAGAAGAAAACAATTGAACACATGCATTATTGCTGACTGTAATAACAATTTATAACTTTAAGGAGGCTTTTTCCGCCGCCTCTATAACTTAACATTCAGATATTTAAGAGGGCTCATGTGGAAAATATCACCTCAGCTTCCAGATGGTATTATTGTTGAAGACAATAACAGTATTTTTCATATCTTTTATGGAGTTATACTTTAAGTTATATCTTAGAAGGCCATGAGTTGTAGTTTCTGCAAATGTTTTTTCCAGGTTACCCTATGGCTAGAGTAAAAGACTAAACACATGGTTCCTTCTTTCACTATTTACAGAAGTTTGCATTGACCATGCTGGGTCTGCTTCAAGCATAGTAATTAAAATAACTGTTTGAGTTAGTTAAACACAAAAGTAGAACACAAAGGTAAATCAGTATGATAGTCCATTAGAACAGCAACAAAGGTAATAGATAGAGTAAAATGCATAGATGGTAACACTGGAGTATGGGCAACAATGCTTAGTTGTTACTTTGACGAAGTACAGGCTTTCTTGATTTGGACCATTCTTAGCACTAGATACCACAACTTAGGGTGTGAGTAGTACCTTGTAGTATTTTATAAAGTCTTCACAAGTTAGAGGTCTTTTCAGTTATTTAAAAGTCTTGGGAAGTTGTCCATCAGAAGTGATACCGCTATTTTACTCTACACTGCATTGATCTGACCTTTGCTGATCTATGCCTGTTCGGTCTGGGTGGAATTGTATTTGGCATACTCAAGGGGCTTCAGTCGTTCCAAAACAAGGTGTTATGTATTGCCTTGAATGCTCCACGGTTTGTGTGCAATGCACAAGTTCACAGAGAACTTGGTGTTCTTACCATCAAGGAGTTCATCCGTCATCAAGCTCAGACCTTCTTTACCAAGTTATCATCAGTTCCCACCAGAATCCGCAAGACCTGCTCTTGCCTTCTAACAACAACCAGATGCCGGTTTAATTTTAACTTGGATTCTTGTCACCATGATCAGTATGTCATAGAGGGACCCGATTGGGGCTGACCTTACCTTGTCCATTCTATGTAACTGTTATTTTCTGTGTATTTATTTGTAATTTTAATTTGTTTTGGTCACTTTATTTCTCTGTTCTGCCTGGTTTGTAAAGCGGGAAACTGCTGATCGACCTTTAATAAATTAAAAAAGTCTTGGGTGGCTGCTTGATGTATGAATATCAGATGTAATCCAATCTTTCTTGTGGTTTATTTCATATACATAATTAAATAATAAAAATTTGGCACCAGCCAAATACGTCTGTGACTACAGGGGTCCTGAATTTTATTACACCATACTAAATGAATGGAATACAGTAGAAAACAAATTACAGATAAAACAACAATTAAATTAAATTAGCATAAGAATATAAAGAATACAAATCTTTTTAATAGGTATCACAGTGTTAAAATAGTGATGAAGCAAACAGAAGAAGTTATTAAATGCATTGTCGGCAGAACTGCTTTGATAAATTTTATGCTAGTATTTCTGAGATGACATGTACTCTATTTACAGATTATTTTCCGCTGTGCAATTTTTCACTTCCTTGTATTTGGTCTTTTGGAATATGAAAAATATTTGTAAGCTTTGGGGCAGTGATCAGAAGGGTTCAAACAGAATGTATTATGTGCTAAGCTAGTTGCATCTGCTTTTATTTAATCTATAACTGTTTTAGTACTTTGAACCATTCTAGTGGGTTCATATATACATTTGAGTAAAGAGTAGATACATAACCTGAAAATCCAAACAATTCAAGTTTGTAGTCCTTCATCCAATGCTCCGTAGTACATCTATATCACACAATTCATCCTCAAACAAAACCTCAAACTGTTATCTTTATAACTGATTTTGGACATTTAGATGGTGTTTTTATGTATTGCTTTTGATCTTTTCTTTATTACTTTGATTAACAACCAAAGGGCAGCTAGCAATTACGTAGGTTCACAGTCTTTGCTGAATGCTTGAAGAAACAACATGGAGAATTGAATATTTTTGTGTTAACTTTCATGAATGGAAAAATTAAGTTGGAATTAGTCTGTGTAATGGAGTAGCTAAGAGTATTTTAATTTACACAGGTGTTAATCTATGTTCAGCTGATATGGGAAAAGATCATCAAAGACAACTATTCAAATGGCCATTATGAATTATATAATGGTGCAGTGGACTCTATGTACACAATTCTTGGTAAGTTCTGGCAAACATACAGTAAAATCTTATCACAATTGAAAACGTGAGTGGGTTGGTGACACTTTAGTTTCACTTACTAACTTTTTGCTCAGAGTATGTTTCAAAGACATTTGTCTCCATTTTCAGCTGACATACTAGTAACTGAAACTTAAGTCACCAATCCACTCATATTTTCAATTATATTAAAAACTTTAAACTGTTTATAATCACTTCTAAAAACGTAGCGTGTAAAAGTATAATCTACTATTTTGAAGTACAAGGGTGTTTTCATAAGTTTTTTCATCCTAGCAACACCTGTACGCAACATATTGACATAAAACCAGTAAGAAAATAATCATTGGCTATAAGTGCACCCAGCCACGTGAGCTTTCACACTGCATACCTATGCGGTCAAAGTACCCTTAGTCAGGACATCTTCAGATCCTTTCAATAGCTTTGTCTTCAGCCAAATTTAAAGCCTGTCCTGAAAGCTTTCTTTTTCACCTTTTCTGCAGAGAGGTGGTGTATGGAGTGAGTAGGTAGAATGGCATTTCCTTTGGTAGTCCTTCTGAGCACTCTCTATGATGAAGATGAGAATTTTTTTCAGTACTGTCCTTTAGACTATTATGGAAGTAGCCAACCAAGACCATCACTATGCTTACATGAGGAATTAAAATCGATTTGAGTCCAAATTCTCATCTGTAATAGGATCTGCATTTTCATGTTGAATTCAATCTGGAATGAAAACAATTTGGACACACAAGGCGCTTCATAAACAATTCAAGCTTTTATGTCGGTCACTTGGTTTACATTGGTGAACCTGTAAAAAATGTTTTCTGTGCATTTTAAGTAGGTTTCAAGGTTAGTGTATGTTTATAGAAGAACATATTGCAAAATTATAGAAATAATAAAAGTGGCTTTGCTGCTGTGTCTTTTATGCCACTTTTCTAAGAAAACAAAATGATGAGTGTGCAGTGTGTTACAAGTATAGTACAAGTTAGCATCTTTGGTGCATTCAAATCGATTTGAATCCAGTAACTGCATCCATGCACTTCTAAGAGAATTGCATCCAAGGATTCAGTTCAATATGAATCCACATTTCCATGCAAATGATCACCAGGAATTTTATTTGCCTCCATGGCCTTTAAATTAACCCCTCTGATAGTTTAAGCTCTCCTACGATGTGGTAAAGCCACTTGACAGTGTCTTCTCCATCACAAGCAAGAACCAGTCAACCTGGTTTAAAACTGTAATTTGGAATTGAGATCCCCTTCATTCTGCTCCAGGATTCTGTTCAGGGTTGAATCTTGGAGACGTTCCACCTCTTCTGTGGTTAGCATGGTGCACTGATTGAATCGGACAATCTGACGATGAGGGGAAACTTAAGTTTGTGTTATATTTATGGTAATAATGGTCATAATACCAGTGGTAGTAGCATTGCTATACTATGAACATAAAATGTAGCAGTAGCAGTGGGAGTGGCAGTGGCAGAAAATGGATAGAAGGCCGTCCAGGATTCTGTTCAGGGTTGAATCTTGGAGACGTTCCACCTCTTCTGTGGTTAGCATGGTGCACTGATTGAATCGGACAATCTGACGATGGGGGGAAACTTAAGTTTGTGTTATATTTATGGTAATAATGGTCATAATACCAGTGGTAGTAGCATTGCTATACTATGTACATAAAATGTAGCAGTAGCAGTGGGAGTGGCAGTGGCAGAATATGGATAGAAGGCTGATGCTGAAAGGCAGAAGGGAAAGGTGAAGAAGAAGAAGAAGAAGAAGAAGAAGAAGAAGAAGAAGAAGAAGAAGAAGAAGAAGAAGAAGAAGAAGAAGAAGAAGAAGAGAAAGAAGAAGAAAAACAAAAACAACTGTTTGATGGAAGTCAAGGGAGATTTGTTTTCCATTTTTCAAAATGTAGTTTTGTCTACACATCCCCCAATTAGTGTAATGCATCTACTCTCACTATTTTTGCCAACACGTCACTTCCAATGCTGCAGTTTTTACCTGACAAGCTATAATATTAAATAGCTCAAACCTAAGAAACCAGAATACATCACTATGTAACTTTTCGCTTTCTTGTCACAAATTTATCCATGCTGACGAACAGTAGAACAGTGAGTTCAAGAAACTGAACTGAACACTGTAAGCTGCAATTGTCATTGCTGGAATTGATTCTGGTGCCAATTAGCTAAAATGAATCTGAGAATTGTTTATTGTTTAGCTTAGTTGCGATATGATACCTCTGCTTACAGCTTGCATGCATACCATGTGCAGTCTGCACCAAAAGTGTCTAGGCGGCCCGGGTTCAATCCCAGGGACCCGCATGTGGTATTCGTGGTGGACGAAGCGGCGTCAGGGCGGGTTTTCTCCGGGTACTCCGGTTTCCCCCGCCATCTCATTCCACCGGTGCTCCATCTTCATGTATCATCAGTGTCACCGCCTGCGGTGCCGCAGTAGTAAAAGCGGGCGTTAAACACTACAACCACCACCAAAAGTGTTCCGTGTCCTCTTGTATTTTCAAAGAGCAGTAATAGTTGTTGTTGTTTGCTAATGCTGGATTTCTGACAATGAAGTCATTAATCCTCTTCTTCTCCAATATTTTTCACTGATGGATGGGGCGCTAGAAGTGGCCGGGCATATTTGATGGTTGCCTCGGTCCATTTCCTCTTGCAGATCACATAGAGGACAGAGTGGTGAAGAATATCCCAATTCTATTTAAATGTTTTGCTGAGGTTCGGGACTACAGGGTAACTACTTGAGCGTAGGCACAGTGAAGGAGCAGTAATAGTAAATATAGTAAAAAGAAAACATTCTTCCCTGGCGGGAAAGGAATTCTTCTTTGATGAGCTGGGGAAATTATTTAATGAGAGGGGGAAATCCTCCCAATTAATGCAAACTCTGGCATGCTGTTAGGGAAGTCATCAGCCAGTATATCCCAAGAACAGTACCAGCCATCTGCTTGCATGTCTGTGCAGGGGGAGCTACAGTGCTTGAAGACAGCTTCTGCTGTCAGTTAGCTTCATCACCTCTGCGTTGTTTAGCATTTCATAATGACAGAAAACTGATTTCATTGCAACTTACTTGACAGTGAACTAACAAAGACCTATAGACATTTAAAATAAGTTGGCAAAAATTAACTAAATTATATTAAATGGGTTTAAATGTTGATATTTTTTAAGAAGTTTGCTCAATAATGCCAGCAACTATCAGCATCACTAGAGTGGTGGAATCCTCTCCTGCAGTTACCCATTTTGTTAAATTTATTGGCATGAGACTTACGTTTAAGCATATTTAAATTATCAAGAAACCAAAAACTTGAAGTGGTATACAATAAAGCGCAACTGATAATAATAAATTATATAGTGAGTCAAATGACATTTGAATTGTTTCATTAATAATTTATTATAGGAAAATGCTCAGATAATAAATAATTGTTAGTGAAGCAATTCAAGTGTCCATTCAACTCACAGAGTAATTTAGTATCAACACTTAAATTAATTGCAAATGCTTCCCAGGGTAAATCTTAATGGTTATGTTGAGAAAGCTTTAAGCAGCAAAGGGAAATTGTATTGTTCTGTTTACAGGTGCATTAACATCACTTGGATGTGGTTGTCTGCAAATTAACTGGAAAGTGTTTGGTGATCCATTACTTGCAGTTGCCTGTTTTCTGGAGGCAGCTTTATTGTTTGGACTAACATGGACTACATATTTGCCTCTAGCATATTTTTTCTTTATTGCATTTGGTGTAATCTATAACACTGTGATCACTGTGGCCAAGTAAGTGCTTCTAAGCTGTTGGAACCCTCTATACTAATTTTCATTTTAACCCTCATATTCATTATAATACACTTTTGCATATGAATCAAGTTGCTGCATAAAAGAGCTTGTAATTTTGGGCAATACTCTAACTGTTACATATTTTGGTAATGTTGCCAAATATGGGCTTCTTTATGTGCAATGTCGCTAAATCGTGCCAACTTGACATGAAATAATACATTACTGGACATGGTTGGCAAGTACAAATCTGAGAGGAACACGTAATGGAATGGAAGTGCAATCTAAAATTGAAATAATGTTTGAATTCAAATTTTATTAGTAGTAGATTCTTGCAGAATTTTGATTTTGTCAGTATAAAAGAGCCCACTAAATAGCGGAATAATGAAAATAAAGGAGATGCATCAATAGCAGAAAGTGTTACAAAGTGAAGATTTCCTTTCTCCACATTCTCCTTTAGCTGTTTATTACTAATGGAAATCCGTATTTCAAATAACATTGAAATCACCAGCAATTTGCAACAGTTATTTCCAGTAAAATCCAATCTATCAGATCTAACTCCTATAAAACTGTATCTGTTTCATAAACGTACATTATGATATATATTCATGTGGTAAGGTTATCTACCATATCTTATGTGCATGAGTTTATGATTTCACAATTATTTCAAGTTTATAAGGTTTATTTACGGTTTGTACCTCCACAATGCAGCCTTATATTTCTTTCATAAACATATATTTCGAAATACATTTCCATTTAAAGTTATCTATCTGCTGCACAACTGCATAAACTTATGATTTCATAGTTATTTTCTGTTATGTGATTCATAAATTAATTTGTTTGATTGTAATATGAAGCGATCTTCATTTATTCTCTAATTTGTGGTGCTCAGCATTACATTTGGGAGATCTTTTGGGTTGAATTAAGGAATGTATGTGCATGTAAAATAGAGTTCCCCACCTTCTAGTTACTGAAATTTGTCATTATGAATGAGAATAGAGTTTCTCACCTTCTTTGTATTCATGTCACCTATGCACATGTACTGCTGAAAGTTATCTCCATTCTCATCTTTATGCATTGCCATCTGCACAATTCCAACATCATTCAAATGTTTTACTACCACTGCTTTTATTTCTCATACGTTGCCACCCTGCATTATGCAGTCCCTAAGCCCATATTTGGCAACTTTACACATATTTTGATGGTATGACTAAATTCAAGGGTATAAGCATGACTTATAAATAAATAAAAAGCAAATGTACACATATATTTTATTTTTCAAAGTTCAATTCAATAGAGGTTTCATTACATTGCTGCTAAAGTCCCGTCAAATTCCACAGTAAGTGATTTATTTCACTTGGACCCATCTCATCCTTTAACTCAGTCTCGACATACTGCACTGAAATTCAAACTTAGCTAACCTCTGACATTGCAATCTTGGCCAGTAATGTTCTTTGTTTCAGCCAGCTGAGCTGCAGACGTTGCATTGCAGTTACAATGAATAACATTGTACATAGATACAGCACCCCAAAAAATATACATGTGCATGTAACCAGTCACAATACCTCACTCTACCAGAAAAGCATTCTACACTTTGGCACTAAATTACATAATAACTTACCAAGTCACATCAAGGAAAACAATTAAACCATTTCAAATCATGTCTCAAGGCACATCTAATTAACCACTGCCTTTGCTCCATCGAAGATTATCACAAATATGTATAAGTGCAAACCATGAAGCATTGACTGAAAAATGCACATAGTAATTAATTTAGTGTATATAGTAATTAGTATAGAATATTAATCAAGATCTTAAAGAGCGTAAATAGGTTTATAGCAATGTAAATGTAGTGAATGTTTTGTTTATTTGATGTGTCCAGTACTGTATGTACAGAAAACAAATTTAGTAAAATGCAAGGGTATCATTTGTTTAACAAGACCTTTGTAGCTTCCCCTCCTTTCCCTTTCTTTACCCCTCTGCAATGACAGCACAGCACTTTCATGATACTGGCTGGACAAGTTACAACCAGGGACACATCTGCCTGAAAGGGAATTATTGATTTTTTCTTCTCACTTAGTAAATTGTTACCCCTCTCTTTATCCCTCTTCAATGGCACCACTGCTCGTGATACATGTTGTGTTTACTGTAGAGCTTTACACGTCTTTGTGATTCTAAGTACAAAGTTAATTTTTCTTATAACATAGAACCATTTAACTCAAAAAATGCTGCTTATTTCAAGCAGTATTTGCAACATTTTCCATAACAGACATTAAGAATTTGGAGATAAAGCTAAAGAAAATTAAATTATGGTTTAACTAAGAAATCAGGTATATTCACACCTCCCCCTCCCCCATGTTTCCTTGTTCTCATTACAGAGCCACGCCTCTAGTGCCGTATCACAATTGTTCAACAGTTCATTGGTCAGTACTTATGCTTCATGCCCTTTAAGATCCCTGTAAGATGATAAGAGACTGAGAGGTGATCCCAAACGGTGCATATTATTAAATTCGTTTTGTGTGCCTTGTAGAAATCCGTTCCACTGGATCAATCGAAATCATTGTTGTTATTGTCATTTTGTTGTTATTGTTTATTATTATTATCATTATCATTACCATCACCATCACCATCATTATTATCATTATTACTATTAGTATTACTATTACTATTTTATTATTATTATTATTATTATTATTATTATTATTATCATCATCATCATCATCATCATCATCATCATCATCATCATCATCATCATCATCATCATCATCATTATTATTATTATTATTATTATTATTATTATTATTATTATTACTCTTCCTCTTCTTCTTCTTCTTCTTCTTCTTCTTCTTCTTCTTCTTCTTCTTCTTCTTCTTCTTATTATTATTATTATTATTATTATTATTATTATTATTATTATTATTATTATTATTATTATTATTATTATTATTATTATTATCGTCAAGTTGGCAACAGTAAAAATAAAATAGATAATTTTAAGCGGTATCAAAAAGGGATTCGAATATTTGTGGAGCAAGACTTTGGGAAAAAAGAAAGAGAATGAAGGAATACAGTAACAAGAGAAATGAAGAATGAAAGAGCTAGAGGAGATAAGGCTTATGTGCAAGGATTGGTCCTTTGGATCAATGATAGGAAACAAGATATTTGTCAGTTAAATTGGAGATGAACTTTAGAGAACATATGCGGGTGTGAGTGAGTGTATCCGGTTTAAGGGCCCGTTGACAACTTGGTCATTAGGGCCCCTTTAGAGAACATATGCAACAGATGTCAAGAAGTTGAAGCAAGGGGAAATAAATTAAATGTTGATGGTATTGACAACAGCGGCAGAGAAGAAGGGAGGAAAGAACCGATGACATCACTGGCCAAGTAAGATGCACTGGAAAACCAGGAGAGAGATGACACACAGTACAAATTTGGAAACAGCTGAGAGACATGGTGGGAGAGAAGATGAGGTGGAGCTTACCATTATTTCATTGCCTGAAGGAAGCATTCTACAAGTAGAAGATGGAGTGGGGAGTGGATTAGCTGTGCACAGAATGAGAGTGACAAGGAGGATGGCTAAAATACAGAAATTCAGGTTTGAAAGGAAGAGTTTGGTATAGGATACAGCATTGGGGGTTATATCCTGGAACGTACAAGGGCTGTTTGAAAAGTTAAAGAATGGTGACATGATGCAGATTTTAAGGTTAGATGTGACAGGGTTGGTAGAAACTTGGTTGGCAAACGATAATTTAGTTGAAATGAGTGAATTTGATTTTTATGGGAAAAGTGCAGCAAAAAAAAAAAAAAAAAAAAAAAAAAAAAAAAGAGGCCGAGTGTCAGGTGGGTTAGGGTTATTTGTTAGGAAGAATTCACAAATTAAAGTGAAAGCGTATGAAGAATTGTATTAAGTGGAACAGGGAGAAAGAAAGGGATATATATTGCAGTGGTTTATAACCCCCAACGACCTCGGAATTTTACAATTCTTTTTTTTTCTTCTTTCCCTGATTACCCTCCCCTTATGTAGGACTTACACCTCCTAGGATTTACAAGCCAGCCTAGGGTCAGATGCCTGTCGGGGAGCAGAGGGACGTTTGGACCAGACAGAGTGAAGACCTGGAAACAGGTGGTCAGCCAAGCACCAGGTATGATAGTGAGGAAGAGGATGATATGAAATGCAGGCGAAATGGATGATTGGAAGGGTGATAATGGAGCAACTGGTGGAATGAATGATGGGGAAACTGGAGAACCCAGAGAAAACCCACCCAGATGCTGCTTTGTCCACCATAAATGCCACATGCGGGTCCCGCCTAGGTGGTAGGCGAGCAGTCTAACCACTCAGCCATGGTGCCGCCATTATGCTTCCAGACTCAGGGAGGGATGAGGAATAATCCTGGCTGGAGAAAAATTCCTAACCCCCTGCTGGGAATCGAACCCTTGTACAGCAGGCAGGTGCTTTACCAACTATGCTATGGGGCCAGCCTTTTACAATTCAGATCTACTTAATTTGAAGAATTATCTAATAGACATTTGGTTAGTAGCTTTATTATAATGGGTAAATTTAATGCAAAGGTAGGAGCAACTCAAATAAAGTTAGTAGATCTTGAGCGTGAGCAACTGGGAAGAGAAAAAGAGATGGAAAGAAGAATGAGCAAGGGCAAAGTAGTGAATTGTGAAGGAAAGAAGTTGTTAGAATTCTGTGAGGAGCTCAATATGGTGATGTGTAATGGGGTAAAGGGGGAATGATGATTTGGGAGAATTTACTTTTGTAAATAAAAACAGTCAGAGTGTGTTAGACTATATTGTAATAGCCATACCAGCGGCAAACACCACGCTAGGGTTACATCAGTGTTTGTAAAGTGTCGAAAGCTAATCCAGGTCAAGTATCCATAACATCAGAATGCTGGCAAAACAGGTAGGGGCTTTATTAACATGGGCAATTCAGACTCGTTGGGTTGTCTCTGACAACAGATCAGCTCATGCCATCAGTTGATTCTGTCTTGGTCGTCTTGACACATGTATTATTTGTCTGTTGATCTGACCCACCACTATAACATCTTACCACTACAAGGTAAGTCTGTGTGATTATAAGACTGTGGCCCAGGGCTTCGGCCATCCGAACCTACTGGCTTCAATAACATGGCTAGTCCACTGACTCAGGGTTAGCTTGATTTCTTAACACCAGATGGCTACCAAAACCTCTCCCGAGTGCCTCTTCACCTCTGAGCTTACACCCCCTGTCTTTGGGTCCCTCCCCATGAGAGGTCTGTTACAATATGTTGTACTTAGCAGATTTAGACCAACACCTTGTAGGTTTTGAAGTCTTGAATATAGTTTGTTCTAGTAATTGCTTTCCGTTAAGGGCAAGTTTTCTTAGCATGAAGATAAGAGAAATAAAAGGTGAGCACCAAAGAGGAATTAAAATAAAAAAAATAAATGGAGAGAAGAGGTGTTTTTTCTAAAGGAATTGGGGTAAGACAGAGGAAAAATTAGAGTAGTAGGGGTAGAGGAGGCATTGAAAGAAAATGGAAGAGAGGAAGCCATTTTAAAGTCAGAAATGTTAGTAAAAAATGCAGGTCTAGGATGAAAGTGAAAGATTGTTTGGCTGGTAGGCACAAGGGATGGTATGAGGAATATAGGATGGAGAAACAGGGAGTTTTAAGGGAGCTGGGAAAGTGGAGGTAAATGGAAGGCCAAAAGGAAAGAGAGGAGTACAATACAGATGATAGTTCTTTGTTGGTGACCTACTTATTTAGCGCACTGAGGAGAGTCTATTCCTAATGTCACCTTGCTGCTGTCAGCCGTCTGCTTGAACATGAGTGACTTCGCTATCCTATCCAAGTTTAATTATAGAAACAAAACTGGGCACAGTGAGTTCAAGCAGATGACTACAGGAGAGATGTTACTAGGAATACTACTTCTGCTAGATTGAACTAGCTGTATTCACTGCGCATGCACAAGAGTTTTGGGCTCGCTAGCTGTCAAGAAAACCACTGCGCATCCAGGCTTCACCAGCTCAGAACTACCACCTGAGCTGTATATGACTGAAAGGTGGGGATACAAAAGTTTGTTAGAAGTAAAGAAGAAAGAATGGGAAGAGAAAATGGGTGAAAAGTTACACGAGACAGCAACAGTAAATGGTAGTAAAACAACATGGGCTTTAATTAAGAGAATATACAACTCTAGAACAAGGGAAAACAATGTAAGTGCAGATGAGTGGGTAAATTATTTAAAAAATCTTCTAGGAGGGGAAAAACAGAAGCAGCAAATTTTTTGGGTAATGGTAAATAACTGTATTGAGGAATTAGATAAGCAGATAGAAATAGGGGAAGTAAGGGAGCACATTAAAAGATTAAAGAGGAACAGGGCATTGGTATTGATGGTATACCAGGAGAGTTTTGGAAAGCGTGGAGCCTAAATGAGAGCAGATTAGGATGATAGGATACTAAATTTAATTTTTGAAGAGGGTACGTGCCTAGCAGTTGGAAAACAGCAATAGCTGTCCCAATGTATAAGAACAAAAGGGGGTGTGAATAATTCAGCAAACTGCAGGGGAATTAGTTTTACTATCAATATTAGGTAAAACTTATTCTGGGGTCTTGGCTGAAAGAGTGCAAAAATGGGGGGAGGAGGAAGGAAAGATATATGATTCCCAAGCAGGTTTTAGAAAAAATAAGAGAGCAATAGATAATATTTTTGTAATAACTACAATGGTTGCCAAGTATCTTATAAACAAAAGGGGAAGATTATACATGTTATTTGTGGATTTCAAAAAGGCTTTTGATATGATCAATAAGGAAGCCTTATGGGCCAAGCTAAGTATGAAAGGAATGAGTAATAGGTTTATAGGAGTATTGCAATGGATATATGAAAAAAAATGAATTCTCTATAAGGTTTGGAAGTAATGTAATGACAAATTCGATCACAAATCATGTAGGACTAAGGCATGGATGCAATTTAAGTACAGTATTATTTAGTTTGTTCATTGACAACATTCTAGAGGCAATCAAGCTGGAAAATGGGCATTCTCCAACAATGTGTAATAAGGGGATACCAGGATTATTATTTGCTGATGATCTGCAAGCAATGTTGATCTAAACAAAGTAATTGGGGCAATAGAGAAGTTTTGTAATAAGTGGAGCATTAAAATAAATACAAAACAAAAATGATGGTTTTTTTGACTCTGAAAGCTCCATATTAAACTTTTTTAAAAAGCTGCTGGAGGCTCTCAGGAACTTTGAGTTGCACCTTAAAATGTAAGTATGTTCATATTTGTGACAGAACAGCAAGGCAGGATTTGCATGGGGCAGGTCAGTGATGGTGATGCTAAAAGATTTGGGAGAAAGAGAAATGCAAGGAAAGTGCCCCTTATGTAATAAGAATTATAATAATTATTGGAATTTAATCTTAGTGTGGAGGAACAATGGGTATGAGAGGAAAATTGCATAAGAATTGGTTCAGTTTACCAAATGAAATTGTGGATAAAAAGATGGTGAGTGTTAAATCCAAGGAAAGTTTAATAGAAATAGGAAAATGTCTGTGCTTAGTTAGGAATAGATGGCTAAGGAAAATTATAAATAAGGAGAAGGAAGAAAATGTAGATGCTTGAACGAAAAGGAGTAATTAGGACCCAATAGCTCGGTAACCACAGCATTTGATGCTATGGGTCCATGGATTTATATCAACACAGGGAAGTGTGGAAAATTATATTATATTATGTCAGATTATAGGTTATTAAATTATTTTGCTGTTTAACGAAGCTGTCAATTGCTAGGATCATATCAGCATTGTCGTTGTGCCGGAATTTTCTCCTGCAGGAGTTGATACCGAAATTTAGATTTCCAATCGAATGGGCTTGATAAAGACACGTTTTAATCTAATTGCCGGATATGAGATTTGCGATAAGTGTTAAGTAATAACATAAATAGATAATAGAGCAGGAAGTGTTGTAAGGTGAGCAAGATATGAGTAAATAATAGTCGTTAAATTTGTAGGATAAACACATTATTGGTTTGAAATTAACGAGTCATGACGTCATACTACATAGTTTAAATACACGTTCGAAAGTCAGGTCTGAAAACCTTAAAAGTCGCGCGATATATTTAATAAAATATAAAGTAAACATCGTTTAATCCTAAAAAGGTAATTATATATTCGAAATTCATAAAAGAACATGTTATAATAGAAAGGGACATTTCTAAATTGCGGGAAAAGGAAATAGCATTTTGGATACGAGGCTTTCTTGGATGACGTCATGACATTCAAATTGGAAGAGAACGGTCTTCTTAGCGTGGGTAAGCTAGAAAGCGTCACTACTCAACCAGAGACCAGTACGGGAGGTTGTGCTGTGCGGACGTGAGTGAGATTCCTCTACATATAGAATCGGCATAGCTCCCGAAAATATTTAAAATAAATAAATAATATATAAAGTTGTTCTTGGGTTGTCCATCACACTTACGCAAACCCGAGATAAAAGTAAGAGATCTCAAGCTGACTAGCCGGAGCGAAACACATCAAAGGGCAACACCACGTCACCAATGACATTTAAGCATCAACGGCCGATACAGCAATACATCAGGAAGCGAAGAACGACTACTTTTAGCTTCAAATGGCGCCCAACGTGGGGCGTCGAAAGAATGGACCAACCCCAAGACGACCAAGCCAGCATAGAACCAGCAAACAAGAAGGTGATCCAACGTGTGGCGTCGAAAGAATGGACCAACCCCAAGACGACCAGGCCAGCATCGAGCCAGCAGACAAGAAGGTGCCCAGCGTGTGAACATCTGTGAAACGTGTAGTGAACAAGTTTAAGTGCAGTTAAAAAAAAAGAAAAGTGAAAATTTTGGTGAGTAGAAAAACACATGTAAATAGCTTAGAAATGGAAGACAGTGATAGCGATTTTCTAGGTTTTGAGAGTCCGGAAATTGAGAAAAGTGTAAGTAGGATGGAAGAATATAGTCAGAATGTAATTGGTAGCAGAATATGCCAAGAATTAGAAGATCAGAACGTTAGAGAAACACCTAGAGGTAGTTCAGAAATGTTTAATAGTAATTCAGAAAGGCCAGCAATTATGTCAGAAATAGAGAATATGTTTCAAAAGATAATGAAAAAGATGAGTACAGAGTTAAGTCAAAAGATAGATGAAAATAGTAAAGAATTAAGAACAGTGAAAAAGATGAGTACAGAGTTAAGTCAAAAGATAGATGAAACTAGTAAAGAATTAAGAACAGAGTTAGGACAGAAATTAGAGAAGGGACAACAGGAATTGGGAATGCAATTGGAAAATCAGAAGAGAGCTTTAGAAACCTTTAGGGAAGAAGTTAGGGAGGAAATTAATAAAGTCAGTAGTGAAGTAAAAGAAAATAGAGAACAGGTTAAGGGAGAATTAGAGATAATACGGCAAGAAGTAAAGAATTCTGAAAAGAAATTAGGTCAACAAGTGAGTGAAAAATTAGATAAAGAAAGGGAAATAGTAACATATAGATTAGAGAAACAAAGGGAAGAGGTAGTACAAAGGTTAGATAAAGACAGGGAAGAAATTAGAGAAGAGCTACAGGGGTGTAAAGTTAGAATGGAAAGATCTGATGTAGAAAGTGCAAGGCAGGCTAGAAATTTGGAGGATGTTACAGACCAAATAAAAGGAGTAGTAACAGAAATTACTCAGGTAAAAGAGGCCTTAGAAAATTTGAAATTAAATGAAAATGCATGTAATCACAACAATCTTAGTAATGAAGTTGCAAGAAACGAGGCAATACCAGGTGTATCAGCTGACATTTCGATGCAAAATAGGGGTAACAGTAATTCCCATTCTGATCTCGGAAATAGCTCAGGGATAGGTGACAATCCAAATTTACATTGGCCTAACCATGTCTTAAATGAAATGACACCTCCAGTTTTTGAAAATGAAGATTCAGATGATCCTAAAGCCTTTTTAGAAGGGTTACAAGAGTACTTCACGGTGAAACGTATACCAGAGGAGTACAAGATGGTGATAGTAAGAAAATGTCTAAAGGGTAATGCTGCTAATTGGCTAGGCCTTTCTATGGGTAACAATAATGATTACAGGACCTTTAGGAACATCTTTTTAACCAGATATTGGGGAGCTAGTAGGCAGGCTAATATTAGAGTTGAATTAAGCAATGGAAAGTTTAATCCTAGATCGGAGGAATCGATGGTCAACTATTTTATGAGAATAGCGAGAAAATCGAAGATGTTGGACCCTCCCTTAGATGAAAAAGATCTAATAAATATAGTTACTCCACATTTTCCGGAAACACTTCAACACTACCTAATCATAGCCCGACCCGATAGCATTGCAGCTATGATCGAATTATTATCAGCCTTAGAAGTCAATAAGCCAAAACACGCATTTGGAAATAAATATGAAGGAAAAGAAACTGTCAATTCTTTCGGGCAAGGGGCACAGTATTATCAGAATAGAAGTGAGGTTAGGGAAAGATATAAAGGACCAGTACCAAGGATGGAATCGTTCCGGTGGGAAAATCAAGGTAGATATAACCAGGAAGGGCATCACCAAAATAGAAATGGTAATCTAAGGGGAAGAAATATAAGGGTGAATTATATGAATACAAATAGATTTGATCGAGGTAGACGGGGACGTTATTTTGGACATAGTAGAAATTCAAATGATGGGTATTGGACAAACGGAGATAATGAGTTTAGACCGAGGTCACCAAGACAGGAAGAAAGGTATTCTAATGGACGAAATTCCCCCGAAAATGCGGAAATGGTTGAGGCCATTAACACGGTCAAAAACATGGTAGGAAGTAACCCCGATTTAATGCAGGAAAACAGAAGTAACAATTCGGGAAATAGTACAGGAGCAATACATAAAAATCAGGGAAACGCCAGACCCGGTCAAACGCGCCCTCAGTGAGAACTGGGTATCCTAGTAATGATTGTGATAAGTACTCGGAAATAAATAGTCCTGGAAGGCAAATGATGATACAAAAGAAAAGAGAATGTAAAAATAGAATCGACGAAAACGAAAAAGTAGGAGATCCACCTAAAATCAAAATTGGAGTAAATGGAAAACAATACAATGCAATTATAGATACGGGATCAAATAGCACAGTATGCTCACAAAATTTTTATGATAATTTACAAAGTAGTGGTTTTAAAGTAATGTCTTTACCAGTTAATGGGATATATTGCTCGCTAGCTGTGGGAAAACGAAAAGAGAGAGTAAAATTTCAAGCAATGATAAATATTGAAATAAATGGGAGAATACTAGGAATTTTATTTCTGATTGTAGGAAGACTTGTGACAGATATTATAATAGGTTGTGATTGTCTTTATGCCTGGGAAGCTGTGGTAAATTTTGAAAACATGATTCTAGAAATGAAAGTTGAAGATGAGACCATTATAGTGCCTTTTGTGGAAGATAGTAGTTCAGAAACTATTGTACGAGAAAAAGAGGAAGAAGAAATCCAAGGGGATACATTCTTTGTAGAATATGTTAAAGTAGGAGCTATGGAATTAACTGAAGTAAATGTCAAAGAGTACAGTGTCGATAATAAAGAAAATGTAGAATGGGATAAAAATGATTTCATAGACAATTTGAGGTTTTCTGATGCAACTAGGTACTATGATAGGGAGAGTAGTGAAGACTTAGAAGAATTGTTGAGGGAAAAAGTAACTCAGGCTGATCAACTAAATGAACAACAGAGGGATAAACTGTTTGAAATATTAATCCGAAATAAAGAAGTATTCTCTGAGAAACCTGGTAAATGTAATATTTATACTCATTCGTTTGAGATGATACCCATCAAACCTTTTACACATAAAGCGAGAGCTATCCCTAGTACAATAAGAGAAGAGGTAGATGCAGTTATAAAGTCAATGTTAGAAGATGAGGTTATTGAAATTTCGAATTCAGAATTTGTGAATCCCCTATGTATTGTAAATAAGGCTAATGGAAAGATTAGGGTGACATTAGATGCGAGAAAACTAAATTATTGTTCATCATACTTTCCATCAGGGAATCCAACAGAACGTGTCCTCCGAGATGTAGGAATTTATTTACGTGTACTTACACATCATAATCACAAGGATTGGGTGAAATATTGTCCATTGATAGAAAAGATTATCAATCACACCATTAATGTAACTACTGGGTTTGCACCAATAAAATTAATGTTAGGAATTGAACCAGAACCAATATTGATCGGGGTACCAAAAACACTGAAAATTAATGACATTCAGTTAAGTGAAGAAGAAAGAGCGAAAATTGCTTTTGAACGAATCAAGAAAAAGGCAGAGAAGCGAAAATTAAAAAAAAAGAGTAGAAAACATAAATGGGAACCTAAGATAGGCGATTGGGTACTAGTTAAAGACCATAAGTTATCAAGTGCGTTGCGAGGTAGGAACAAAAGGATGGAATTGTTATATAAAGGTCCTGCAGAAATTATATCAAAATTTGGTTATCATACCTATGAATTAAAAGATGTTAAAAATGAAAAATGTCTGGGAAGATGGCATAAACAACTCCTTCGACCATACAAGAAACCGTGTGGTGCCTTGGAACCTTGATTTAATGTAAAAAAAAAAAAAAAAAAAAAAAAAAAATGGAAGTGTCATTTGTCTATTGGCGCCCAATCAGCTTTGAGATAAAATGTAAATGTTAGCTTACTTGAAAATCATATATTGGTCAGGTACTTACATATTCATGAAAAATGCAGAATGTGAATTGCTATCTACTACAAAGAGCTTAAAAATATATTGTATAGAGCTCACAATAACAGCTTCAGAAAGATTGTTAAAATGTTCATCTCCGCATAGAGAGAAAACAGAATATTTACTTTGTAAACATTTGTTAAAATATTTAGATGTATAGATAGTTATCACAGAAAGACAAAGAAAGAACTTGTCTAAAGAGTGTAATGGATTTATATAAATATATGTACATTTTAGTGCTTAAAGGATATAGTACAGATATGTGTTACAATAACAAAAGTGAAAAATCACAGTGCAAGTGATAGTGAGAGCGAAGTGAGCAAACATGAACTAAAAGAAGGAAGTATAAAGAAAGACTCTTGAAATTTAACCTTTATATAAAAGCTTCACAGAAGAAACCATAACATATTGTAATTAGTATTTAAGGATTAATGTTTAGTCAAGTGTACAATTGTTTGTCATGTTAAAAAGATTAATGAGAAGATATGTTAATAACCAATTTCAAAACAGTGTAATTGAAAATTGTATATAATGGGAGTGTTGCCGATTATTCAAAATACAGGAGTAATTTTTAATTTTTCTTTCGGGCAAGACATTTACATTATTTTATTATGAAATAATAAAATAACATAAATGGGGGCATTTGATACCGAAATTTAGATTTCCAATCGAATGGGCTTGATAAAGACACGTTTTAATCTAATTGCCGGATATGAGATTTGCGATAAGTGTTAAGTAATAACATAAATAGATAATAGAGCAGGAAGTGTTGTAAGGTGAGCAAGATATGAGTAAATAATAGTCGTTAAATTTGTAGGATAAACACATTATTGGTTTGAAATTAACGAGTCATGACGTCATACTACATAGTTTAAATACACGTTCGAAAGTCAGGTCTGAAAACCTTAAAAGTCGCGCGATATATTTAATAAAATATAAAGTAAACATCGTTTAATCCTAAAAAGGTAATTATATATTCGAAATTCATAAAAGAATATGTAATAATAGAAAGGGACATTTCTAAATTGCGGGAAAAGGAAATAGCATTTTGAATACGAGGCTTTCTTGGATGACGTCATGACATTCAAATTGGAAGAGAACGGTCTTCTTAGCGTGGGTAAGCTAGAAAGCGTCACTACTCAACCAGAGACCAGTACGGGAGGTTGTGCTGTGCGGACGTGAGTGAGATTCCTCTACATATAGAATCGGCATAGCTCCCGAAAATATTTAAAATAAATAAATAATATATAAAGTTGTTCTTGGGTTGTCCATCACACTTACGCAAACCCGAGATAAAAGTAAGAGATCTCAAGCTGACTAGCCGGAGCGAAACACATCAAAGGGCAACACCACGTCACCAACGACATTTAAGCATCAACGGCCGATACAGCGATACATCAGGAAGCGAAGAACGACTACTTTTAGCTTCAGAGTTCTTTTACATGCCAGTAAATCTACTGACATGGAGCTGTTGTTTTTAGGCACACTTAAAAACCATCAGTCTGGGTAGTTTGAACCCACAACCTTGGGATCAATAGGCCAGCATCTAACCAAACGAGCCATCCAGAACAACTTAGATTATAGGGTTAGACATTTAAACAGCACTGAATTGTAATTAAATTGTATAAAGGATGAAACGTAAATAAATATCTATCTGTAATTCTCAAACTATTTGTGCTACATACTCCCATTTCACTGACCATATCCACTTCTGAAGTCTAAATAAAAACCTCTCCTAGGTTACTAATCTGTGATTGTTAACAGAAAATTTTCTGTATTATTATTGTTTTTACCATTTTCAACCATTTGCTTTGTATAAACTCCTTCTCCAGATATCTATACCCCTGCATTCTAATAAAATATGGCTTGCATCTTCTTTACCTTTGCATATATGACAAATACCTTCTCTTTGATTCTTATTACACCTCTTGATGTACATATTTTTCCCATCATTACTTCCAAATTGCTTATAAAATTTTAATGAACTTCTTTTCTCCACCATGTCCTTAAACTGTCTGTCCATATCTTCCAATTGACATCTCACTAATTCCCAGAATCCTGTTTGCATACTCTCTCTTCCTATCCATGTATCACCCATACCATTAATTATAAGGGGACAGAATCTGGAAGAACAATGACAGAGTATTTCCATAGAGTAACCTGCTATACAAGTTCACAGAATCATCACCAGAACAGTCTATGAAAGGATCAGCTTTATCGAACTAGATCAATTGATGTCTGGTTGTTAATGGAGAAAATGGCTTTGAAACATGTTCTAGGAAATTTAAAAATGTGTGTTATTTTGTCTAATTAATTGACTCATTTTCTACTTTTAATTTCTTGTAACAACACTGTCATCAAATTATGTGTTTAACCTAAATTTATAATCCAACAAAATTAATATCCATCTATATGAGGCTTCCTTACACACAACGGTGGGGTTGTCTTCATGACGAAGTCTTCTCACTTTTTACATTCCGCTGCTTAACCTATTATTTTCAATTATAACCCAATTCTCTCAGCTTTCTTACAGCTCTAATTCATTTTGCCTTTACATTCCATAAATATTTTCCCATCATTTTATTCCTGTTTATGTTAGCATTTTAAGTGATATAATTTATTTACGTGATTTGTTTCATTTTATTTACCATATATCCTCCCTCCATTTCTTGGTTCCATCATATTCTAATGAACAATCACATAACAATTTCTTTAAGCTCCCTGCATATAACACATCCTTCCCCATAATATCTTCTCAAATCCTTTAGAAACAGTGCTCCTGAGCTGGACGCTGTGAAAATGAGAGGGAACTGTGAAATTTTAATTCATACAATTATATCAAAATGAACACTAGATTCAAAAGGAAAGAAAAGGTAATTATTCTTCTTTTAAAGCTGATTCTAAAACAGTCTTATTACTTTCTCAACTGAGTATGATGTTCTAAATAGTGAGGCTTTCTTTTGGGATCCCTGCAGTTCAAATCCTGCAAGGACTGTTCTTCATGAGTTAGGTTTTTCCTGATTTTCCTCAGTCATAACCGGCAAATTCTGAGGAGGTATCTTAAACTTAGGCCTGGAACATTTCCTTTGCAAAACTTCTGTTCCCCAATATTATCTCACTGTGTGTATCATTAGTGTCCACCACCTGTGGTGCTATATGTAGTAAGAACGGTTGTTAAAAAAATACTTTATTATGTATGTAGTACATTGTACCCAAAAATTTGATATTAAAATTTTGAATTAACAAATATATATTTTCAGGCCCCTGAATAAGAAGAAAGCATTTTTAGAAACAGATCCATGCATGTGTGTGTATGTTAACAGCTTAACTAAAAAACATGAAGTTGGTTAAATACCAAAGTTGGTATTTAAGTTCAGAACTTCTAACCATGCAACACACAATTTTTTAAGGCAAAAAACCCCAACATTTGTTTGCAGTGGAAACCTGCGTGCTGCATCCGTATAAGATGCTGAACTAGGAATATCAAGTGCAGTGTTATCTGCCTTTTTGTTTTTGAGTTACACTCTTGACAGACAGAAAGACAGATTGACTGACTGATAACAGATAAGTCTTTCTAAGTTATTTTTTCACCCTTAAAAATATATTTCTGATGAAATTTCAGTATTGAATTTTTGAGATACTGGGATCCTTTTGATCTCAACTATAAGAGGTAAACAAAGTAAAAATAGTCAGTCCTGTATGCCTAATATAGTTGAGAGTGATAATCAGTGGCATAGCCTATCAGACTTGGGTATGTAAGCCAATGAATATTGTGAAATTCGTTAAAATATGAAGCAACCTAACCAGAATTGCCCTTCAGAGTTTGCATCATTTATTATTGTCTGAAAGAATGTTGGATAATACTGAGATCATGATTCAAAAGAAAATCTACTTTTTTTGTCAGAACTTACATATGTATGTAAGACTCAGGGGTCTCTGTCAAGGGGATATGTGATTAGCGACCATAAGGTACCCAAGCTGAGCAGAACATTACTTCCACTTACTGGTGTTTTGCTCCTCACTGTAACTTTTCTATCTGACCTTACCTCGGTCATCTCTTGTTCTCTTCCGTCCCCGATGCTATTAGGGTTCCCGAGGGCTAGGGAGTCTTTATTTTTCCAACCTCTCCATTTCTCTAAAATCTTAACCCCTAGCATGCTGACCTGTCATGGCATGTAATACGTCCTCTGATTGGTAATCAGAGGATATGGTCGATGAATTTATTTTGATAATTCTCCCGGTCAGGTTGGTGAGACCCGTAAACCAACGACAGGTGTGATCCTCCAGACATTCTGGGGGTTGTGAGAGAGCGATGTGACCGCCAAAACATAAAAATATGGTGCTCTCTAAAAAGCGGTTACTATTACTGCTATTGCTCTCTTCAATATCATCAGTGAAAAATATTGGAGAGCAAGAGGATTAATGGCTTCATTGTCAGAAATCCAGCATTAGCTAACAACAACAACATATGTAAAACAAATAAACCTCTCTTCAACATTTCCGTCAACATTTATTTATGAAACGAACGGTGCAGAGTTGTTCTTCACTATAAATGTCAGGAGTTTCATCCAATTTAATTAAAGAAATTGAAGCTATTAACAGTGAAGCAACAAGATTCTAAAGTAAGAACATTTATCAATTTAGCTGTTTGGATTGTGATAAGGTTTATATTGGTAAAACTAAACGTCATTTAGAAACCAGAATAAAAGAGCATTTTAGAAATATAAACAGAGAAATCAGCTGTGGCAGATCATTTTTGGTCATTTAATCATGAAATTAATCCAGAAGTTAAATTATTAAAACAATTAAGTGGACCTATAGATTTAATGGTTTGGGAAAAAATATTTATTTTAAAAAACAGGAACCGTGTTATGAACTTTGAATTACCTTCTATAGACTGTATTTATAGATTTTGGTTTTCAGAGATTGGTAATTAAAATGAGCATCAGTATCTATGTTTTTTGTTTTCAGAGATTAATGATTAAAATGAACATCAGTAGCTTTGGTAACAAATTTGTTTGTATAGCTTTGAGAATGAGTTGGAGTCAACTCAAAACTTTAGTCAGCAATTTGCACGAAAAACTTGCAACATTACTAAGAGAAGTGAAGTTTTTAGTTTCTAATTTGTTCTTACTTTAGTTTCATCTAATGTTAATTAAGCAAAAAAGGCATCACACATTTCTTTCTTAAATCCATGTGTAATGATGGCACACTTGAAATTAAGTCATTCTGAATATCAGGTGAAGTTGCATGAAAAACAGTCAATTTTTCCAAGTGCTCTTTCAGAGAGGCATCTAAGTCACTGAAATATTCAATATAATTGCCCCTGTTTGAAGACCTTTCATTATCATTGTGACCATGAAAACCAATGAAAACATACAGAAAACATCCTAGAAAACATACAGCCTGTGCAAAATGAAAAAGTAAAGCTCTATTCCTTTCCATTTGTGTTATGCTGTTCAACTGACAACTTATATTGATTATTCAATGAAAATTCTATTCTTGGAGTTATTCTGAACATTTTTAGTTGTTCTTCGCATATCACGTGATTACAAGAATAGTTGTGTTTTATGGCTATCTTTTAAATGTTATTTAAATCTTCAGAACCCCTGGAATTCCAAATTCACTTTTCTTTTGAAAAAAGATCAACAAAACACTTGTTTAAAGTATTATGACACAGCCAGGACTCACTTTTATGAACTTTGATGTTGAAATACCTTATACATTTTTTCATGCTCATTGTAATACTGAGTGCAAGCTTTGGAGGATCTGCTTTAATTACATATTGCTTTTTAGAGAAATTTTAATGTTTCGAAGCTTCTTACATTGAGTTTGTTGATCACACAGCAATTTATGTTGAGCTTTGTTGCAACTACAGCGTGGAAACACAGTTTTTCTTTACTGCTACAACTCTGATCCATTTTGTGACCTCTTGGATGTAACTGCCTGTGTGCATAAATTTTTCCCAGAATCCACGAAAATCTTAACCTACATTTTGCTTTAACAGTAAGTAACCAAGTGTCCAAAGCATGCCCAATGTCCACAATTGAAGAGCAGCACAATAAATCGCCAATTACTCTCTATTCATGAGTATAAATGCAAGAATGTCAGCACTATTCTTAACATGAAATCTATAACACATTACATCCATGCATCGAGCACACAACACCAGTTTCTTGCAGTTGATAACAGATGCCATTGACCCAAGCTTTGTTTCGGAACATACTGCCGCAGAGTAGCGCGAATTCAAATCATGTTTAGGAAAGCTTGATTGTTAATGACATTAACACAATTATGTACACAAAATTATAATCAACACCAATTTGGCAATCAGTGTGAGGAAAATGACAGGGTATGTAATACATCTCTCACATCCATTAATGCTACACCCCTGCTAATAATTACCACTATGGATCTAAGTATGAGTTGGATAATAGGGTAACAGTACAATCTGTATGTTTCAGTGCAGAAGTAGCCAAGCACATAAGTGAGGACAGCTGTGGACTGATTTTTGGGATCAATACATTCTTCTCCTTGGCCTTCCAAACTATCTTGACAGCAGTGACTATCGTGCTTTTGGATCTGCCTATTTACTCTCAGGTAACAAGCAAGAGCTTTCTAAAGTATGTTCTTAACCTTTGACTGGTTACATTTCATCTGTAAAGGAATGTTATTTTCATATGCTGCTTTTGGATGTTTGCCATTGAAAATCTGCCAATTCCTGTAACTTTCTATCTAATACTTCATTGCTTACTACTTTTTTGTAATTAACCAGCAGTGAAAATACATATAGCCTTACAACTTACTGTTATGTGACCAAAATGTTCCAAAACTTCATATTGGGAGGAATGTACTTCTTTTTAATCTAATCAAGACAAGGGACTTCAAACTAGCTTTAATTCATTACATGACACTGATGAAAATAATTTTCAAAAATGGTCAAACTGTATATGTATATGTGCCAGGGTTGGTTTTTCTCACACAACTTGTTTTGCACTGCTTCTGCAGTGTGGCTTTTCTGATAGTGGATTTAGTACCTGGGCAACCAAGCTTCGCTCGTGTTTTTCGCCTGTTTTTTTTTTGGGTGAAGATACTTATTTAGATAAACCTGAAGGGCAAAACGTTAAATAATAATTTTTGTCGCAATTGCTAAGAGTCATTTCCGGGATACAAGAGATATAGAAATACATACAAATATTTCATAAACACCATAATTTCAGCTGAAAAACCTCTACTGCTGAACGCCAGGCGCGGCTCCTCAGGGTAGGCAGGGTAGGCACTGCCTACCCTATCGTAATACATCAACAAATAATGTTTAACTATGATTCTGCATTTTATCATTTGAACTGTCATTTTCCCCTAAATTGCAGTTCAAGAAAAGTTTTCTCGGTTATAATGACCAGCGCATGGCCAAATCCTTTAATCTCAATTCCGATTCATCAAAACTGCGCTGCGTGTTTGAAACGCGCGGCAGAAATGATACGCATGGAGCCTGGGTAGTGGAGAGCAGGCTAGCTTAACCTCTGCCTGCCCGGCCCCATTTCCTCAGTACGAGGCCCTTGAATAGGGATAAGGAAACATTCGGCCTGTATATGCACTCCGAGCATGCGTAGACGCGTCTGCCAGCAGTCCGAACACTTGCCGGCCCAAATCCGAATTTATGCGACATTTTCCGAACAGCCATACTCCACGAACGAAGATCTCAGAGACCCGAACGTGTCGTCACTCTGTAATACCAGTATGACCGACTTTATTTTAATTTTGATGTAAAGAACAATTTTTGTTTAGCACAAAATAATACGGTTATCTGCAACAAATACTATAAATTTTGACAGTAAAATAATGATTTAATATTATATGATTGCAAATTTCCAACATGTGGCCCCCCCCCCCCCCCCCCCCCGGAAAAAAGTCTGCCGACACTCGTGATTTTAGTTTTGGCGGTAATTCGTCCGTAAGTCACGCTCATTCACTCTGCTCTTATTAAACAACCAAACAATATATTGTTTGCGTTATCCGCAATGACTTCGCCCCCTATATTTCGGATAAACGGGGTTTATTATTATTATTATTATTATTATTATTATTATTATTATTGTTGTTGTTGTTATTGTTATTGTTATTGTTGTTACTGTTACACTTTGCCTACCCTAAAATTTTGACTGCGAGCCGCCACTGCTGAACGCAGGCCTGCCCCATCGTTATCCACCTAGTTTGAGGTTTTTGTCGAGCATTTGTTCCATTATGGAGTTCAGTTCTTTGGTGCTGCGTTTGACTCCAGGGCCCTCCACCTTTCCATCGAGTTCTTCCATGTCTTCCTTAACCCCGGCCAGTCGCTCATTAGTATTCTCCGATAGATTTATCTTCATATTGGACATTCCCGAATTCATCTTTTCCGTTTCGGAGTTTACATTTTCAATTTGGCTTCCATTTTGTCCATTTTTGTTCCCATATTTTCTATTCCGTAGTTTACATTTTTCCAATTGAGCTTTCATATTTGTTTCCTCTGCGCATTCCGGAATTCATTTCATTCCCCATTATGTCCATCTTTGCTAACATTTGTTTCATCAACTGTTCCATATCGTGCTTTTCGTCGCACTCCAGACACCAATTGTGATTACTTTACTTTTTAACTATTTCTTTATTTTTTATTAAAACACCGGAGCAACACTAAGCAAAAGCACTGTTGAACAGTAACAAATACTACAGGAAGGAAAGCTGTTGATAAAGCCTTGTGAATGTACTGCGCATTTCTGTTTCATCACATAGAAAATTGTATGAATTGTTCGTAAATGTTCGTGGAAGCGGGAGTAGTGAAAGAAATGTGATTGTGTTTTACTAAAGAAAAATGAGTAGAAAAACCGTGTGAATGTTATACGTTGCACTTATATTTCAAATGTATGGACTGTTTATAGAAGAGGGAGTAGTATGTTAGGTAAAAGCAAATGGAGTAGAGAAAGCCATGTGAACGTAATACGTTGTGTCGTAAAATGGATTCCATAAAAACCATCGGCATGAAAACATTTAGATGTCACTTTTCATGGTGATCGGTCAACTGGCTTTGGAGTTTACTCACTCTTCAACATACGATATGTATAGGCGTTGGTATGCATGAAGATGATAAACGATAGGAATAACATGTGAATTGTTAAGTAAAACAAAAGTGAATAGAGGAAATAGTATGAATGTAATACGTTGTATTTCTGTTTCAAACTATAGCATACTGTATGAATTGTATGTTGAAGGGTGAGTAGCGAAAGAACACTGATTGTGCCTTGTAAAGGAAGAATTAGTAGAGGAAATCGTGTGAATGTAATATGTTGCATTTATATTTCAATCATAAAAAATTATATGAATTGTATGTTGAAGGACAAACAGAGGATACATGAATGTGCTACATAAAAAAGCGAGTGGAAAACCATTTGAAAGTAATATATTGTATAGTAAAATTGTTACCATAAAAACTTTCTCCATGAAAAAATACATGTATGTATGTGCCGAGTTTCGCAGTGATCGATTAAGCGGTTTTAGAGATTAACAGTTACATATATACAGACATCCAGTTTGTATACATAGATGATAGGAATTATTTATAGAAGAGTGAGTAGAAAAAGAGATGCAAATGTGTTACCGAAAAGTAAGTAGAGAAACCACTGTGAATGTAATATGCAGAATTTCTATTTCAAACATACAGAAAATTGTATGACTTATTTCTAGAACAGTGAGTAGAGAAACAGTTATGAATGTGTTACCCAAAAGTAAGTACAGAAAACAGTGTGAATGTAATACGTAGCATTTCTATTTCAAACATGCACAAAATTGTATGACTTATTTGTAGAAGATTTGAGTAGAAAGAGTGAATGTGTTACTTAAAAGTGAGTAGAGAAAACAGTATGAATATAATATGTAGCATTTCTATTTCAAACATACGGAAGATTGTATGACTTCTTTGTAGGAGAGTGAGTAGAGAAGTTGTTGTAGTGTTTAACGCCCACTTTTACTACTACGGCACCGCAGGCGGTGACACTGATGACACATAGAATGAAGATGGAGCACCGGTGGAATGAGATGTTTGGGGGAAACCGGAGCACCTGGAAAAACCCGCCCTGGCGCCGCTTCGTCCACCACGAATACCACATGCGGGTCCCTGGGATCGAACCTGGGCCACCTAGGTGGTAGGTGAGCACGCTAACTGCTCAGCCATGGCACCGCCGTGAGTAGAGAAAGAGATGTGAATGTATTACCTAAAAGTGAGAGGAGAAAACAGTGTGAATATAATAGCATTTCTATTTAAAAGATACAGAACATGGTATGTCTTATTTTAAAGTGGAGATAAAATGATTTTTGGTGTAAAATCATGTTTTTTATGGAAAATTGTTTATAAATGAGTGAATAGAGAAAGATATATGTTACCTAAAAGTGAGTAGAGAAAACACTGTGAATATAATATGCAGCATCTCTATTTCAAACATACAGAAAATTGTATGACTTATTTGTAGAAGAGTGAGTAGAGAAAGGGATGTGAATGTATTACCTAAAAGTGAGAGGAGAAAACAGTGTGAATGTAATATCATTTCTATTTCAGACATACAGACCATGGTATGACTTATTTTAAAACTGGGGATAACATTTTTTTTTGGTGTAAAATTATGATTTTTATGGAAAATTGTTTATAGAAGAGTGTGTAGAGAAAGAGATGTGAATGTGTTACCTGAAAGTGAGTAGAGAAAACACTGTGAATATAATGTGCATGTATACAAAAATTTGACCAAATCTTTAGAGCTGTTTCTGAAATACCGGGAATATATATATATTGCACTGTAGAAGCGGGATAAAAAATTGCATTTTTTTGGGAATTATACCTATATAGATGAACTTAAAAAGCAAAACCCTATCTGAATACAAAATTTGATGGAAATCGTTAGAGCCGTTTCCAAGTTACGCGGAATATATTTATATACAAGAATCGCTCGTTTAAATATATAAGATATAAGATTAGTCAACTGAGAATGTCATGTGCAAATAATTACAATATTAAAAGCCATAAACAGAATTCCTAACATCAACAAACTCTCCTTGGCCACAGCAATGCCACTATTCCATGCAGTCATAACATCAATAGCCTCCTATGGAATAGAATTAATATGGGAAAAGCTGACGATCAGTGACCTCGCAAGACTTGAGAACGTGAAGGCAAGATTCCTGAAGAGGCTCCTAGGAGTCGGGAAGTATTCACCCTCAAGGACGGTGTATGCGTTGACCAGATAAAGTTTCTTCATAGAGGACCTCAGGCTGGAATTAATGCTGCCATCTACTGGTCCTTATCAAGCACACCCAGAGTCACAACATAGGAAGCGAAACAACATCGACCCAGACTTCTATGGCACAAGCGCAATGACAGACCGGAAGTGGACAGAGACATGCCAAGATCAAAGACATGCTATCCATGGCTTCCATCACAAGATATGCAGAACGCAAAGATTCCACCAACCGGACACTGACTACATATGTTCATTGTGTGACCAAAAGTGTGGACGCTATCATATAATGTGTGGAAAAAGAACAAAATCCATAAAAGACTATAGTGACTAAAGCAACATACTTAATGCTCTTTCGAGTGAGTACTCCTTATGTATATTATTATTATAATATTAATCAGAAAAATCAGATATGTTGCACTCACATAACTTTCTCTACTCACTCTTGTACAAACTATTCTTACAAATGTTTTTATTTTTATCCGCATATTAATTGAGATTAACTTTTGCAAAAATTGTCCTACACTTTTTTTGTAGGTACAAGGGCAATAAGGAATGCAGTAGCCTCAAGTGATAGTCCTCTCTTAAGACTTGGTCGCTATGATTCCTTTGAAATTCCAGTTTATTTACATAGCTAAGATGAAAAAATCTTATGTGTAGCAATCACATGACTTTATCTACTCTTGTACTAAGTATTCTTACAAACTCTTATTCCTATATCTGCTTCTTGTTAGTTAAGATAAACATTTGTACAAATTATTGCTTATTTCCTTGTAGGTGCAAGGGGAATATTACAATTCAGTAGGCTATGAGCGATAGTCAAATCTTGTGAAGCTTTGAGATCCCATTCCCTTCACATGCTTAACATATAAAAAAATGAACGATGCTCCATTTCATGAAAGTTTTAAGTTTTCCAAAACGGACACAAATAACAAGGAATATCTCCAAAAAGGTTCACACTCTGTGTGTTTTAGCGAGTGTCATTGATTTTGGCTCACTGTATCGTACTATTTCTTAATATTTTCCACTTTTGCTTGTACAATGCTGTTTAAACAGTAATTGGTCTGGGTTGTCATCTTACACATTTATAAGAATTTATGGTCTCCCTCCTTTAATATATAATTTTAGTTTCTTTTGGAGAAATACTTTATCATCTTTGTAGTTATTCTATCTCTTCCCTCTTCAAATCCGAAAGCGTTTAGATTTAGCATCCTTCAGAGGTTTACCCTTCCTGCTTGCAAAATATTTATTAGTTTGAACTTCGAGTTATTTTCACATTGTTCTATATTCTATGTTAATGTTAATGTTAATGCTGACCTGTCATGGCATATAATGCGTCCTCTGATTGGTAATCAGAGGATATGGTCGGTGAATTTATTTTGATAATTCTCCCGGTCAGGTCGGTGAGACCCGTAAACCAACGACAGGTGTGGTCCTCCAGACATTCTGGGGGTTGTGAGAGAGCGATGTGACCGCCAAAACATAAAAATATGCTCTCTTAAAAGCGGTTACTATGCTGCTATTGCTCTATGAGTGAAAAATATTGTAGAGCAAGAGGATTAATGACTTCATTGTCAGAAATCCAGCATTAGCTAACAACAAACAACAACAACAACAACAAAACATTTTTTTGTATCGTAAGATTTTGTCTATCTCTTACAGTTTACAAGTTATTCAAAAGTCATCCAGAGTAAACAGGACTACATATGCTATAGCCAGAAAATTCAAAATATACATTTTATTTGTCATATAAATATTTAAAACATATGGCATTTTCATCAAAAGCGTTAGAGGCATTTTCAAGAAAATCAAAATTTTCGAAAAATTTTCCATGCAAAGAATACTTTAGAGTGGGGTTTTTTCTTCAAAATATTTGTGTCGCATCCTTGAAAGACATTAAACTTAAATACCAACTTTGGTTTTTAACCGACTTTTTGTTTTTGAGTTATGCTATCCACAGACTGACACACACACGCGTGCACACACACATGGACCATTTTCTAAAAATGATTTTTTTTTTTATTCAGGGGGTCTCAAAACATATTTCTGGTTAAATCTTGAGATCGAATTTTTGGGTGGAATACAATACTTCCTCTACTTACCAGTAGAGGAAGTAAAAATGAATAACAACTTCTATTTGAAACAAATAATAAGAAATATCTTGGAAACGTTATCTTCACAAAAAATATTTTTATCATAAATTGTGTAGTTTAACTAGATCTACACTTTCCATGTAGTAAGAATTTGGCCATCACAGTTTAGTAATTAAATAAGTCATTCAGAATGAAGAGGACTTCCAAAGGCTATTTCGGGAAAATTCAAGATATACATTTCATTTTTCATGAGAATATCTTAAACGCAGAATATTATAAAACCCTGAGAGTAACAGCCCATGAAGGACCAAGGCTTGCCCTCTGGCCACTGCGTGCCCCACTACAGGCATCAAGAGTGGAACACTGGATGGTGGGAAGTGGTTAGCACCCCAAGCCCTACTGACCAGTTATGCAGCCTTCATGACCTGGGGTTGCTACTTCTCCATCAAGTAAATTTCTCAATTGGCCCCTCTGGGACCTAACTAGCTGAGTGCACCCCATGCCAGACCTCCAGCGGGAGAAAAATCCCCATGCTGGTACCAGGTCCTCCGCGGCAGATGCACTACCACTGCGCTACAGAGAAGGTCATATAGTATTATAATCAAAATCATTAGAGCTGTTTTCAAAAAAATCAAAATTTTAAGAACTTTTCCATGGAATGGGTAGTTTGGGGTGCATCCTTAGATGATGCTGAACTTAGATACAAAGTCTTTTATTTAACCAACTTTTCATTTTTGAGTTATGGTGCACACACAGAGGTCCTTTTCTCAGTTGTTTATTCATGGGACCTTAAAACATGTATTTATAGTCAAATCTCAGTAACAAATTTTTGGGTGGAATGCAACATCTTATCTATCTATTATTCACGTGGTAGAGAAAGCAAGCCAAAGTTCCTGAGAGCCTCCAGCAGCTTTTTAAAAAAGTTGAATATGGAGCTTTCAGAGTCAAAATTCATAAGCTTTTCCTTGGATCTTTTACAAACATTTTTCCATACTTTCAAATACTACTGGGAGATGGTGCAAGATCATTAAAAGTTGGTGTAGGGAAAGCACTTTTAGACTGCCATTTTGAAAGAAAAGTAGATGTTAAAATAAATGTCAAGTGAAAGCAGTTGCGGTTCGCAAGGTGAAGTCAATACTTCCAATCGATTATTGCTGATATTTTAATTTATATTCATAAAGTTTAATGCTTTATTTTTAGACATTTAATAAAAGATATCCCTGAAATGAAAATATTTTAGTACTGCATATTTAGCTGTTTGTCTCATTATGATAAGCTCCTCCCCCTCCCCCCCGGGATATTTTAGTGGGGGGAAATTCTTGCTGTAAAATCATTGGGGGGAGGGGAATCCTATCTATTCCCACAAAATTTTGCTCATTGCTGGGAGAGCAAAAGGTCTCTGAACTAGCTGCACGGTGTTTGGCCTCTCGGCATCATTGACGCTTGTTACCGTCTGCCGCCATCATAGAAAGCCACGGATAAAACCATACATTTTAAAACTACTTTCAAAAGCTTTACTGACCAACCTTATGAAACAAGACACTGAAACTGGTCCGTGTTATCCACACATACATTTTTGGCATCTCTTTAGGAAACTATCCATCAGTTGCTGTAGTTCACGTTAAGAAATATTAACAATTTCTTGGTGGATAATTTGTTTTAATTCTTCCAGGTGTAGAGTGTGTTTGTCTTGTGCACTTTATGTTTTAAGTTACTCCAGAGAGAGAAATCGCTTATTGGAGCTCTGAAAAATCTTTCTCTGCTAATGGTGCAGCATACACCAAATTTTTCATCACGAAGTGTTACTTCATGAACAATATTACGTTCTGAGTTATAGGGTTAATTTTTTTCAAGTCAATGTTTCAGGACAGAATTATTAGTAGAGATTTGTAGTCCCCTGACCTAACCTCCTGCGATTTTTATCTCTGGGATAGCTTAAAACATAAAGGTTATAAAACAAACCCACACACCCTGGAAGAATTAAAACAAAATATCTGTCAGGAAATTGCCAGCATCAACGTGAACTACAGCAAGTGATGGATAGTTTCCTACAGAGGTGCTAAAAATGTATGCATGGATGACGGTGACCTGTTTTAGCATCTTCTTTCATGAAGTTGGTAAGTAAAGCCTTTAAAAGTAGCTTTAAAAATGTTGTATGGTTTCATCTGTGCCTTACTATGATAGCAGCAGATGGCAACTAACGCTAAGAATGCAGAGAGGCTAAACACCATGCAGCCCATTTGAAGGTTTTTTGCTCTCCTGGTATTTCCAGAATAGTTGTAGTAACTTAATTTCCTTCTCAGTTGAATGTTTTTCCTTTAAAAACAAGCTGCCATTTCTTATGTTTCCACTTGTTTATTATCTATGTTTAACCAGCATTCTTTGAAATAGGTGTCTATATTTGAAATATTTCTGTTTCAGTTCCACATTTATGGAGGATATTTTGCAACATTAGGGGCAATATATGTATGCATTGCTGCTACACAATGTTGGCATCCAAGCTGCTACTCATCTAGTACAAGTGCTCGCAGTTGAAGAAATGTATGCATGTCTTGCAATGTAATATTTTAAACTTTTATTCAAAATAATTTAACTTTTATCTAACGAAGTATTATGTAAGGACTGTAATTCCATTTGATAAACATAATGTTATACAGTTTTTGTAGAATTTGTTGCAAATAAAATAAGCTTTTAATTGTTTGGGGTGCAGGTATTGCTTATTTTAAGTTGAGATATTAAAACAGAGTCCTGTACAGGGTAAGCCAAATATATACAACAGAATTATAAACTTTGTCTCAAAATTAAACATTCTTTGACTATGTCAACATGGATTTCAAAAGGGTAAATCTACCACTATAGCATTTATTCAATTTTGTGATGATATCTATAAAAAATTAGATGATTCAGAACATTGTGTAGAAATTTTCTTTGAGCTATCAAAGGTATTCGATCTCGTCAATCACACAATTCTACTTTGTAAACTAAACGACTATGGAAAAAGAGGTGTAGCACAAAATTGGTTCAGTTCCTACCTAAAAAACAGAAAACAAGTAGTGGAAATAGATTATTATAATGATTGCACAAATTAGGTGAAATCTTTTTTATCAGATGAGTGCAGTTGATTGCAGTGTTCCGCAAGGTTCAGTTTTAGGCCCATTCTTGTTTTTTTATATATAAATGATCTTGTTGATAATCAAAATAACAGTATAAAATACTTACTATTTGCAGATGATACGAGCATACTAACATCAGGATAAAATGATGGCACATTAAAAATAAATATAAATGCAGTCACATTACACACAGCTTCTTGGTTTAAAGAAAATGGTCTTATGTCTAAATAAGGAGAAGTGTTTAGCTGTAGGATTTCATCACACAAAAAACAAAACATTAAACTTTCACACCTTACAGCTGGAAGGAATAAATGTAAAATATTCAAATAAGTCAAAATTTTTAGGAATATGTATTGATCAAAATCTCAGTTGGAAATCTCATATAAACAAATTAATTAAAAAACTGGGTCAAATCTGCTTCCAAATTAACATTTTGAAACACCCGGTGAGTAAAAATACACTTAGGGTCATGTATTTCTTCAAATTTTACTCAATTTCATATGGAATATCTTTGTTGAGAAATAGTAGCGAAGTTATTAAAATATTCAAGTTACAGAAAAGGGTCATTAGAATTATTCTCAGTTTACCTTCTGTTGTTAGCTGCAAACCATTCTTCAAAGAATTAAACATTTTGCTATTACCCTATATACAGAGTGTAAATGAATAACACTGCACAAATTTTACTGGTAATAGAGCTAAGCCTTAAAATTGAGCCTATGTCCACTGCAGTTGTAACGTGTGATAAGGGAGCAAGTGGGCAAACTCCGTAGCCTGCCTGGTTAGGTAGTGGATATGGTGCCTAGAGGCCTGCACAGGCCGACATTCTTAGGTTCGGCCCGGCCCGGCCCGCACTCAACCAAGCCCAAGCCCGAGAAGAAGTTATAGTGACCGGGCCCGATTATTTAATTTTACTATGATTATGATTACATTATTATTGTTATTATTATCACTATTATTTGTAACGTTTCAGAAGAATAATCATATAAAATTCCTAGTAATGGAATGCTGTGATAATTGTGCTATCCTCAGAAAAATATATAATACATTATTTTGTTTCTCTTAATTTTCAAGCCCGGGCCTGGCCTGAGCCCAAAAAACATTTTCCAAATTAGGCCCGAACCCGGCCTGCAGGCCGGGCCGGGCCTAAGCCCGAGGGCTCAACCCGAGCCCGTGCAGACCTCTAATGGTGCCACGATGCAAAAGTACGCACCTATTAAAAGTGCAGGTTCAAATACCCATGAGCTCATATTTTTTATCCTGTTTCTCTCTTTCTTTCTTCCCTCTCACCTTCACTTCCTCTCCCCCACCCTTCCTTCTTTCCTTTTTTTTCTTCCTTCTTTCTTTCTTCATAAGCGCATGCTTAATTTAATTTGTAGGAATCATTTGTGTCGCCTTGTAATTTTTTGTTTAACTAGTGTTTAAACCTTTTGTTTCAAGTGTGTTTTAACTATTATTTATACTTGCATAACCTACAATAGCAGGTACACGCTGACAACTTCGTTCTCACTTAAACGAGATGGTTCAAGCCTAACTAGCAGATTACAAACAAGTAAATAATGAATAAGCGCTTGAAACAGCTACATGCGATTGAATTATTATAAACATAAGTTGAATTGATATTAACATTATAATACAACAGGCCTCACATTCTAGAGGTCGCGAGTTCGAATCTCGCTTAGGGTAAGTTATCCGGGTAAGGCTTTTTTTCTGAGGTTTTCCCTACCCTGAGAAGACGAATGTCAGGTAACTTAAAGCTCCATGGGCCTCGGACTCATTTGAGCATCATTTCATTTCATTCATTTGTCCGATATGACACAATGTTGGAGGACGTTAATTTAAAAAAAAAAAACACAACAGGTAGATACAAACAGAATAAAGGTAAGGAAATAAATAATGAATAAGTGCAGGTTTCATATTTTGGTACCTTAATTAAATCTGATAATTTGAGCGATACAATAAGAGAAAGAATACAGGTAGGGAATGAGCTTATTAGGTAAATAAAAAGATTTTCTCTAATGGAATAATAACCAGAAATATTAAAGTCAAAGTTTATAAACCATTAATATGCCAGAAGTAACCTATGGGTCTGAGGTTTGGTGTACCACAATGGATGATGAAAAGGCTTTGCGATATTTCGAGAGAAGAATATTCAGAAAAATGTTAGGGCCTGTACATTGTGGTGCACACAATTGGAGAGTGAGAAACAATCAAGGGAATAAATTATTTAATAGGTCAAGATACTGTTATATGAAATCCCAGAGACCTAGATGGTGGGACACCTGGAAAGAATGGAGGATGAGCGGAATCCAAAGAAAATGTAAAAGAGGAAAATATTTTCACAAAGAAGGAAAAGCAGAACAAGGTGGATGGGTTGTGTGTAGGAAGATCTTGCTACAATGACAGTCGGAGGCTGGAGAAGGAAGTCACATGATAGACAAGAATGGAAGAAAATAGTAGGGAAGGTCAAGGCCCAATCGAGCTGGGATGGGTTGTGTGTAGGAAGATCTTGCTACAATGACAGTCGGAGGCTGGAGAAGGAAGTCGCATGATAGACAAGAATGGAAGAAAATAGTAGGGAAGGTCAAGGCCCAATCGAGCTGTAGAGCCATAAAAGCAGAAGGTGCAGATTTCAAAGGAACTGCTCAAAATGGTGACCTTCAACATCAATGCATGGGCGACATCGATGCAGAAATAATTCGCGAACCCTGTTGAGCATTCCTGGTGCATTGCGAATCTCATCACTGGCTGCAATAATGCAGGCAACCAGTGTCTCCTCACAATCAATTAATGATGAATATACCATGGTTTGAACATGAGGCCAGAAAAAAAAAATCCATTGGATTGAGGTCTGGCGAACGAGGTGGTCAAGGCATGGTAGGACTGCCTCTTCCGATCCAACGATTGGGGAAGACTATTTAGATGCTCCCGTATGGTTATAGCATAATGCGCAAGAGCTCCGTTGTGTTGGAAATGCAGTCGAGTGCGAATCAAGTGGCACTTCTTCCAAAAGGACTGGCAGTACCTGCTTCAGAAATATTTTGTAAGTGTTGCAACGCAATCGAGGAGGAAGAAGGTATGGCCCAATGACATGATCAGAAATAATGCCAGCCCATATGTTCACCATAAACTGCTGTTGGTGGCTCTTCTGAACAGTGGCATAGGGGTTTTCGTATGCCCATATGTGGCTATTCTTGTAGTTCAGAATCGGCCCATCCTTGGTAAAGTGGCTTCATCGGTGAACAACACCACTGAAGACAGTTCCGGCTGCCTTAAGGCCCGTTCGCAAAACTGCAAGCGTAACTCACAATCTTCCGCAGTTAAGGCTTGTACCTTTTGCAGATGGTAGGGGTAGACCTGCTCCTCATGCAAGACTTGCTATACACTTGTGTGGTTGACACCCATTGTATGTGCAATAGCACGGGTGCTGGTTGACGGTTCCTGTTCCAGTAAACGTAGTACGTCTTCTTCAAACTCTGCAGTGTGATGGGTACGTCTTGCACCGCAATCTGCTTTATTTGGCACCACGGAACCATGTTCTCGCAAACGCAGATCTACAGATTCAAAAGTAGTCCGATGGGGCTGCCCTCTATTAGGATACCTTTTGCTGTAAATCCATGCAGCTATTGCAGAACCTTCTGCTTTGCCATACACTAGGTGCATGTCAGCAAATGTGTAACTTTGCTCCATGTTCCCACAGTACCTATTTCACTGTTTCAACACAGTATTATTGTGTGCTGAAGGAAATGAGATGTGGGTGACTTGCGTAGGAAACAGTCACCACATGGTGATGTTAGTGTCTTCTAGGTTTATTAAGGTCACCTTTTGGCAGTATTAGACATTTATCATGCTAACATGTAAGTATTAAGTGCCTCTTTTGGGGAGTCATAGCACATTGTGCTATTATTTAGTTTCGTTTTGTAATCTGTTTACAGCAGGCCAACCGTTAGATTGAAAATTGTTCTGACACGGCCAGCTATAGCCAAAAGACAGCTTCAGACCAATGGCAATACATAACCCTCCAGCCTAAGTCATTAGATGTGAGAAGCAAAAGTAAACAATACTCTGTGCATTGCATATGATGGTCGTATTTTGCCATTTTAAAACACACAACATTGCTCTCAAAATGGAAAAGAAAGAGGAAAGAAAAAGAAAAAGGGAAAAAAAGTTTATCCCCTCTGCGCGTTTGAATTCGGTTTCTCAGGCTTATTAGCTCCACAGTCAGTTGCCATAACCGTGCGGCCAAAGCACACGTTTGACAGCTGCACTTTAATTCTGTAACCATTTGTCACAGCCTGTTCTCCATTGCAGTGGTGTGCAGCCACATGTTAAGTCTCCAATTTAAGCATTTTTGGTAACGCTACATTTAGAAATGCTTCTTCCAAGAGACAGCAGACAGGCTTTACTGAGTTCCTAATAAGTACTTCTTTTGATTCCAGTGGATAATATTGACATATTTATTTCTGTTTATGGTTTATTGAACACAATTTCTAATTACTTTGAATACGTATAACTTATTAACTTGACATTGTAGACCATTGGTTTCCTATCTCAAATTGATTGTCTATGAACCCTCTATTACCAGTAAAATTCGTGCAGTTTTATTCATTTACACCCTGTATATTTATATGAAACAATTGTACAAATGCAAACACACATCAAAGATTTTACCACAAACTCTGAGATTCATTTGTCATAACACAAGAGGAAAAGCAAGATTACATATAACCCCACATAACAAAAAATTGTTTGAAAATAGTTTTTACTATAGAGGCATTAAATTTTACAACAAATTACCTATTGAAATAAAAAGTATAAATTCTATTCACTGTTTCAAGAAACATCTCAAAACAATTTTTAATTGAAAAATGTTACTATTCACACAATGAGTTTTTGCATTAATAAATTAATCAGTTGTATTTTTTAACAATGTATAAGTTTAATTTACATGTATAGTATAATCTTTAAGTAATTTTTGTTTAACTTCTATAATATTATAGTTGAACTTTTAAAATACTGGATGAATCCACAACATGTATATGTTAAATCAGATGAAGAAAATTGAATTTGAGTAGATTCACAAGTTTTCAATGGTTTTATTATCAAAGGTATCATGATATAGTTTGAAATTATAAGTAGCTCTCAAATCTTGTTTAAATTGCCAACTAGGATCTGTTTTCATTTGCAATGGTGCTGAAGAGTGGGAGAGTTTGTTATCCTGGCTACCATTCAACTTGATAACATCAGATCAGTAACAATTTAGGGTAAAAAGTTTAACATGCACCCAGTGCCAACTCCATTTGCGATGTTATAGCAAATATCCTGAAGAATAGCAAAAGGCATACAATATGAAACAAAGTTATATGCATCATACATGAAAAACCCTGATCTACACTGTTCCCAGGAGATTTATCCTTCTTGAGAAACAACAGAGCTCCAAAACCAAATTCCAGAGTTAAATGTACACACAAAATTCTTCAGTTCTCTGTCTTTAACTTTAACAAATAAGAAGTAGCTCTTTCTTCTTTCACTAGCTCTAGCTTGACAGAGTGAATCTAATAGAAAAGATTTATTAAATATGCATATTGTAACATCACTTTCAGAATCACCATACCTTCATATTCTGTGGCAGAATTCATTCAAAAGCACTCAACCAGCACTGTTTGCACATTGAATCCACTGACATGTTTTGCATGCATTTCTCTGTATCTCAGAGACTGCTGTTATATCAGGCTATGTGCTGAGAATACCTCATCAACTCAACTAGGCTGTTAGAAGAACTAATAATAAGCAATCACCTGAAAAGCACTGCTATTCACCCTAGTAAAATTTCTTTGGGACAATTTGTTTTCTCATAGGTTGTTGATTCCTCTACCATTTAAATGGTTTCATTTTAATTATTCATGAATATTAGTCATTTCCTTATTCTACAACACATGCAGTGTATTCATGGGGAATATGTCAGACAGTTTTGTGCATAGTTCACACGTAATTTCTTAATGAAAGCAGATAACTTGCACATTCCAACCAATTGGAAAATCTTACAGCAATGACAACAGAAACAGAACTGTGTGTAATTGTCACCCTATGTGCACTCAGAGCTACATAACTTCAAAAGCTTATGCAGGAGATGATGAGGCAGCATGCAAAAGTCCTCACAAGAAAATGAAATGGAGAACTATAGTGCACTCAGTAAGTCGCTATGCACTTTGACCAGGGATACAGATTATGTTGGAAGTTCAAACCAAATTTAGGTTTCTTCCTGCATATAATCTTAACACAATCAATCTGGCATAACTGATTTTTTATGGATGCACAATTTTTTTATTTCATTCCATTGTTGCATAACATTTAGGAGTTGCTGGCAAGTCGCATAGGGGTACGGACTGTTGGAACACACTCGTGATGGTTGAAGATGGAGTTAGAAGTTGTTAGAAACTGTTACTAAAGACATAAAAGAAATCAAGAACATGGAATAGATAAGAAGACAGATGACAAGTCTGAACAGACCAAAGCATTAATAGGACAATTTGAAGCAGAAGTAATGGAAGAGGTAAAGGAGTGCAAAAAGAGGCTAGTTCTAATGGAAAACTGCGAGGAAAGAAATAGAAAACTGAACCTAATTACACTGTAAAACTGAAATTTGCACCTGACCAAAAATAAATGATTCTAATAGATTTTTAAGTACTAATTTCAGAACTGAAATCCGTTTTGTGATATCACCTAACATTTTTTAGATATTGCCCTTTTTGTGATCTGCAAAAATCTGCTGTGCTACGCCACTCCCACTGCCATAACCTTTATTGGTTGGCTCACTCTCTCAACATGTCATTTAAGGCTGGTAAGAGTTTTATTGCAGGTGAGGTAACTTCAGCATTTTGACAAGGGGCTTAAATATGATTTCTTTGAAAGGTCTTCTTTGTTAATGGGCTCATGGAATAACTGAGTGACAATTACAAGCCATTCAAATGGCATCTTTTCATTGATTCGTCGAAGTTTAAATGCAGTTTTATTACATAATGGTAACTCTTATCCTTCCATCCCTATAGCCTATGCTGTCCAGATGAAAGAAATATATGAGAATTTGAAGATAGTTTTGAAAGCTATAAACTATGCAAAGTATGAATGGCAAATCTGTGGAGATTTAAAGCTCATAGGGTTACTCATGGGAATGCAGAGTGATTTCACCTAGTTTTGTTGCTTCATATCTGAGTGGGACAGTTGGGCAAAAGAAAAACATTATGAAGTACCTGAATGGCCTGTAAGGAGTGCTTTAATGTTGGGTGAAAAGAGCGTTAAGTATGAAGCATTAACAAAGACAAAATTTTGTTACCGCTGCTTCACATTAAGTTAGGTTTAATGAAAAATGTTGTAAAGGCTTTAAACAGAGAGAGTAGGGGTTTTCAGTATTTGAAAGAAAAGTGTCCAAGAATAAGCGAAGCAAAATTAAAAGAAAGTATTTTTATTGGCCCACAAATATGCAAATTGATGGAAGATTGCCACTTTGAAGTACTTTCCGAAAATGAGAAAGCAGCATGGGTGGGATTCAGGACAGTAATGCAAAAATTTCCTGGGAAATACAAAAGCTGATTACTACAAGGAAATTATTGAGAACATGCTAATGACATAAAAATGTAGGGTGCAATGTCCTTAAAAATACATTTTCTGCACTCGCACTTGGACGTCTTCCCTCCCAACCTGGGGTCCGTGAGAGATGAGCATGGAGAACGGTTTCATCAGCATATAAGTGCCATGGAGATGCGATATAGTGGAAAAGTGTTCACCTAGTATGCTAGCTAACTATTGTTGGCAGCTCATAAGGGAGGTTCGTCATGTCAGCTACAAGCGGAAGTCTTCTCGAAAGTTTTGTTTAAAAAGTGAGTAAAATTAATTTTGTCCACAGACTGACACACACGCAGATCTTTTTCTGAAAATGCTCTTTTTTTTTTTTTTTTTATTCAAGGGGCCTCAAAACATATTTCCGGTGAAATCTTGACATCAAATTTTTGGGTGGGATACAATACTTTCTCTACTTTACTATATGTAATAGAGAAAATAAAAAGTGGCCGTGTGGTGTGTTGTTATAGGGTGTTATCTTCAAGAAATGAATGCTATTACTAAATAATAAATGGCAAACTTTTAACTTCCAGATGACCATGTTTACAAATACATAAAACTCAGTTCAGGTTACATTAGTCGTATTAAAATTGCCCATTCCTGCACATCACCCTTTATTTGCTCATGGTAGGTTAAGCATTTATAGAACTATTGTTTTGCAGCCCTGCACTAGTCTTGTAATATTTGCTTTTTGTAGTTAACTCTAGGATGAATAAGGATGTTTTTTTGTGGTGGCTGAATAAAACTTCAATGTTGCTTTATTTTTCCAAATATTTTTATTGTTTATAGGAATGTCCAACAGAAACCTGAACCAACGTGAACCTTTTGGGCAGTTGTATAAAGTATTAAATTCTATCAAAACATTGCTCACTTAAAATCTTACACAATGCAAATTTATCTCTCCTAATGCTTATACAGGTTCAGGTTTGGTATACAAGATGCCAACTTTTACATTGTTATATCAATTTTGTCATATCAATACATAAACCTAGAGCAAAGTATTAATTTACTGAAACATTATGCCTAGCTGTCAGTATGCACAATGAGTAAATGATGCCAACATACCAATGCTTAAAAATAATTTCCAACTATGTTAAAAGACAGTTTAAATTATAACAATTTTAAATGTTTTTTAATTCATTGCATGCAGTGATCTACTTAACTGCACAATTAAACAAACTGAAACAATATAATACAAAGCTGCTGCATAATGGTTGTCTTATCACACAGCTGTAGGTTTAGAGTGGCTTATACAAATGTGCCTTTCATAAAGTATATCTTACAAGCAGTATGCACTAACATTATCTAATTTAAGCACCAAACTTCTTAAAACTTGAAAAATCAATGCTCACAAGTGAATATATAGGTTTTTCATTTCTTTGGTATCAAAGCTTTAGTTGCAATTTAAGAGGACATTGCAAATACGTTACGTTCTGATAACTCTTTAATGCATGGTGGTACACACACAGATTACCATTTTCAAATATTTTTCTGTATACATATTAACCTTTCTGAAGGTGCTACTAATGGTTGGTAGTATTTTATATAAACCTTTTGTAATCAACAGCAGTTTGCAGCCAATACTGTGACAAACATACTGCATCGAAGTCTGCCCACTACCCACAGTAGTCCACCAGAATTGTGCTACACACAGCATGGAAAAGAATGACTTTTAACTAAATGTTCTGTATACATGCTTCTGCCATATGGAGGATAAAAGCATGCTTGCAATACTTCCATATCATTTGAAGCCTTATGATATGGAAATAGTATGATCTACTTTTGGACAACTAATGCTATATAAGTGAAAATTTGATAATTATGGTCAATCCATTCAATATTTTACAATATACAGATTAGAGTAGTACAAAGATTAGCTAAAGAAATTAAAGAATTGCACTTACATAGTTTTTACTGTACACACCACGGGCATGAAAGAATTAGTTGCCTAAGCATATGTGCAATTTATAATGGTCACACCAAAATCAGCTGCTGAAGGACCCTTTCAGCATGCAATATGATTTTTTGCAGCAGCAGAGCTGGAGAGAGGAGTTATAATTTTTAATTTACAACTTGCTTTTTACTTTTATTGAACTGTTAAAATAAAAATTTTTAGGAGAGAAAACAAATGTTCAATTATTAAATAGACAATATACTATTCAAACATGTCTGATTGTTTCACCAAATGTTTCAAACCAGGGAGTAGGAGTATCCTGTGCATGAAAATGTGCAAATGCTAGTGATTTCATATGGCATTTTCCTTTAATGCTGGCAGAATCCCTTTGTCATTTAAGTTCTGCACCAGTCCTGGGTGAGACAATATCTCGTTGGTTTGAATTCAAATCTGCCACACACAGACACATTAGTGTATGAACCAATGCCTAGGTGAGTGGTTAAAGAGGAATATGGAAACACTTCACCTGAGTGCTGGAAGACATGCTTCACAACAATGACTAATGCCAACCCCTGAATGATTCATTTCATATTGGCTTCATGTCAAAAGTCTGACACTTTAACATTAACCTATGAGCAGAGGTCAGTTTCAGGCACAGAGGTAAAGGAAAAAAGCAGGGGGGAAGCAAGAGAAACATAAAGTGTGGGGGTTTGGATGTGACAGATGTGGTTTACTATTTTCCTACTAACAAACTGCTGTGCATAATACTGTCACAATTCCATGCAGTAGACTGTATTTTCAGAATGGAGGGGCATTTAATTTTTTGTAGCAAGAACACTAAGAACATTGCCTTATGATGAAAATAAATTAATACATCTTACAATAGATTACATATCCTTATAATTATCAATTATTGTATAAATTATTATTTGAAGCTTAAACTTTCTCTCTTGAAAAGTAGCTCTTTTTGACATGCTCTCTTGCTCCCTGAAAGATATTTTGTTGCTGAAGAAACCATCTCATAGCTGCCATTCTAGTATACATTTTGTTTTTAGTTTGGAATTGTTTCATTTATAGTAAAACACTACTCCTTTTTTTGGGTTTAACCAATGACATAGCATTTAAAGAAACCAAAGTGTATGGAAATCTGAACAAGCATTGAAGTCAAGAAACATTCAATTTCTGATTGTGAATGATAAGTATAAGTACTTTTTTGTGAAGTTTCTGCCCAATAGACATTAGTCTGAAATTAACTTCTAATAACTGACACTTTTAAATATCTTTCTCGCAGAAGCACCTAAAACAGCTGGTACTTAAATCATGTAATAATGCATTCCATTTCATATCTGTGAGCCAGAAGAGTTGCTAACAATAGTATTTCAGGCCCATCTTTGTGGGGTGGGGGTATCCCGTCTGCCTCACATTTAAGAGGTCCTCAGATCAAACCATTTTCAAATTTGTTACACAAAAATACACTCCTAGGTAGATGAATTTTACAGAGTGCCTTGGACAAATGAAGCAAATTTAAGTTCTGTTAAGCTTAAAAAAGGTTTTCAGATAATCTCAATATACCAAAGAATACAATCGTATAGTTCACATTCCAAAATTTCAGTGCAGCATCATTCAAAAAGGAAACTGATAAATTCAAAAGATAACTGATGCAGACAAATAACTACACTTTCCCCAATTAGCAATAAAGTCTCATAAGGGACATTTACAGACCAGCTCAGAACTGCAAACCTTTTCTATAAAGTCTTCGAAGAATACATTAGTTTGGCACCACAGAACAAATTCAGTGAACTAAATAATCTGAAATTGCATAAAACAGACAGGGAAAGATATAAAGAATATGAAAGAAAACTTGTCAATTTTGACATCACATTTGACTTAAGTTCATCAGATCACCGAGAGAGGCACCTCAATCGCCACCAGTGTTCCTTACATCAAAATTCAACAGTGCACATGAGCTGATGGTGATAGGAAGGTCCTAACAAAATATGTTCTAGATAATAATGGCACTAAATGAAGCATAGAATGTTAGTATGACTCACATATTAATATTTTTGTTAATTTTCTTAATGAGAAAGTTTTTAATATAATCCCTTCAAAATACAAGTCTAAAATATCTAACTATAAAAATAGAGCTGAATAAAAAAATATTTTTCTAATAATGGTATTCAGGAGAGCAAGTTTTGCATTGCTCAAGCAAGAAGGTAAAGATGCTGGTATGACTGACCATGGAATGGAGGGGGACACATACCTAGATCCAACATCTCATACCGCCCCCAACAGGAATGGATGAGGTGCAAGAACCACAGGATGCTATAGGCCACAGCGCGCTGACTGACAGAGGTCCCTCAAGCTTCTAGGCTTAATAACCTACACACTGGCAAACTGCTCAGAGAAGGCTTCCCTCCAGTGGAACCTGGGAGAATGCAACTTATCTGAGGTAGCTAGAGAAGGCTACCATTGGGCAGAGCCAAAAAGAATTTTCCAACAGCAACCCTCTGACACATATTTTAAAGCTTAAAATTGCACCAGCTGCAATACAACGTGCATAGTTCCAGTGCATCGTGGTGACTCAATTAAACTTGGACCAACGAAGCGAAGAAGCCCCTGTTGATGAACAACTTGCTTATCAGTGAAATCGATACATGTTAAATCAGAGGGGAACTATTTTTTTTTGTTTCGAAAATCATGATGATATGAACCAAGTGCCTCATCTGCAGTAGAATAATTACGTGTAACAAAATCATCTGTTGAAAGATAGTATAGAACTACATGCAGAAACAGAGGGTAAAATCATAGAGGATGCTAGGGAGGAAGAATTAAAGAGGCTGCCACATCTCGCAGAAGGGTATATTGTATCAAAAAATGAGGTCCGTACCACTACTTTCTAGACCATTAAAACAAAATACCAGATTTGGTCATAAAAATCAAATGAACCAGTTTGACACTGCACTGCATGTAAACATTACAAAGTGAGGAAGAAACAGTGCTGTGAGGAAGGGGGAAATGGTAAAGCAAGTGAGAGTATGAAAGAGCGAGTGGAAGTTTGCACCGTCGGCTTTTTCTAGTTGCATTTTGTACCTTGAACTGTGTCATGCACCCTAAGAGACCCTGATCTATGCCATTTGTCTGATACTGCAGAGCTCTTAAGTTCATATGAAACATGAAAGGGGAAGTGAAACGATACAAAGGAAATTTGTGGTAGAAAAGGAGACACCCCAGCATTTGCTTTGCCTAATTAGGTACTGGTATGTTAAGGGGGTATCAGTTTTTCTCTCCTGAAACATTTTTATTACACTTTTTGATCATTTTACACTTCTGTTTTCCTTAAAATAATACTGCGTAATTTATTTCCTTCATCAACGCTGCAATAATACTAAGGACTAATATAGTATCAGCAGTGAAAATATAATTTTGGTGCAGCCATTGTAAACTAATAGTGAAATATACTCCTTTTGAGAAGGTTGTCAATGTTGTCTTTATGCAAAACTGCAGTTAGAATATCATACAGTATTGAAGATATGCATACAAATTAAGCATTAAACAGCAAACATAGCATTAATTTCCTTAAACAATTAATGTAACAATTCACAGCCATAAATACATATTTATGCTTTTTTCATATGCAAATGCTCTTCTTACTGTCACTTTGAACTATTTTGTTTATGTACCCAGTTTTCTTTCTTCTTAAAAAATATAAAACAAAGTTAGCAGCAGTATCTTTTTTATTGGTATTAGCAATGATGAATTCATGTTAGAGTCATCATTTGAGAATTTCATATTTGTGGAAGAAAAGGCTCATTCACCTTCAACACAGAAACTCATGATTCAGCTAATAACTGACATGTTTCATTTGAGTCTGTCTTACAATATTGGTAGTTTAATATGAGGCCATTAACAATGAAACTTAAGAGATAAGTGGCTATAAACTTATAATGTAAACATAGAAGTTTGCAAGTTCTAAACGTCCACACTTGTATCTATGTCACACTAAAGTAGCCAATCCGAGTGAAATTTTCGATACATCTCATTAATCTCATTACGTGCTCACTCTGTCATTTCATATAAGATTTCTTGTTGCCATGTGTTGACTTGCTAACCACTGCCTTTCTGTATAAGGTTACAGGGTAGAATCACAGGGATATCTATAAAAATTACAGCTAACAAATTGCAATAGTAGTGTTTTTTGTGAAGTTTTATATTCTCTTATTCATTCTGATATATATACTCAGATAAAATGTCATGTGTAGCATAAGTGGTCACTTTGCAAGCTACCATATTACCTCAGCTGTTTCACTCTCTTGCAATTGTTGCTGTTAATGCTTAGATTTTATATCACATATTAATGCTTAATTTTCATTGTGAATGGCCCTTAACACTTCATCTCTGTACAATAATTGTTGAAAAATAATGAAATTTGAAAAATCTCATTGCATTACTGGCTGGGAAAGCTTACTTGCATTTTGGATGGAATTGGAACATTGCATGTGATATTGTAAACAAAGTTTTTTTTAAGTTATCATAGTAAAACGTCACTATATTGCAGCTGGTGAATAAGTAGCTCTAATGTTATACAGCAGTAGGAGATGATGTGGTCTATTATTTATACACTTTTCTCAATAGTTTGTTATTTTACATGAACATTTTTAATTTAAACTTTTTTGGCATAGTACAGTAAATACCATAATTAAATGGAGATCACTGATGTTCACATGGTACATCTGTGCAAGATTTTACAATAAAAGTGAAGAGAAAAAATTGATTTAACATACAATTCTTATACCATAAAATATGTGTACAATTTTTTACTGATAAAACAGCACAGACATCTTGCAGATTAAAACTTGAAATTGTGACAGTTTGCTATGGTAGGTACATTCATAATTGTGGAGGAAAGCAACAGCATTAGAACATGCTTAGTGAAATGTTGACTAACAGCATATGATGTGCACACCACAAGCATTTGCTGCACATTCTTGGTCCACTTATGGAGTGCAAAGTATGCTAAAAGCATACTGATTTTAGCACTTTCGAACAGGAAAGATTTAATAATTCTGTGTATTGCAATATAAATCCTTGCAACTACAGATCTAGGGGAACAAAATTTCATAATCTGTGCTGTTGTAACTTCCAATCAATATATGCTTTGGATTTAGAAAGTTGGATTAATAGGCTTATACTGGACCACAAAAAATGCATGTTTCTAGGTTTAATTAGTGAAAAAATTACTGTAATATCAGTGCAAGCAGCTATCTGTCTGAAGTGTTATATGTGGGTAGTTAGCAAAAATAGCACATAGATGGACTTTTTACTGCACATTAAGATATTCTGTCAGCAAGCTTGAGAAACTGAGCTGCTTATGAGTATTTCAGTTCTTAACACCTCTCTCTCTAAAAAAATAACTAATTACAATTTTTACCTACAATTGTAAGATATCTTTTTGTAAATTTATTACACTTAAAAAGTATAATTCATGGTCAGGTCATTTAAAAGCTTATAATGACAAATTTAATATTTATAACTTTGGAGGAAAAAGGTACATATGCTTGCAAAACAGGTATGGAATGTTGAAGATAATCTACTGACTTTCCTTTTTGGTGTAATGTCCCTTTCAACCAGTCTGTGGAGAAGTGAATGAAAATGGTGGAAATGACTGCTCAAATGAGTTTGGGATCCAGAGTTCTGAATCTTATGAGTTCAAAGAAAATCCAGGCATTAAGACATCATTTGAACCACGCCTTCCAAAGTAGAAGGGAACACACTACCTCACACCTCAGAGGTGGGCCGATCAGATTTGAGAACAAATAAATTTGCTTCTAAATTGTTCTTATTAGCAAATCAAGAATTTCAACAATGGGGTTATGGCAAGCCAACCTTTAAATACCCTTCTAACGAGTTAAATGCTTGCAATAAACCACATACCAAGAGCACCAATGAACCAAGAACTGCTTGTGCAGTGTTTTTTTTTTTTTTTCCGCTGGGCGTGGTGACGTCTGATTTGGTGCTGCTAGTACAAGCAAGGTCGCACTACTGACACAGCTTTGCTTTGCTCTGGCTCTACAGTATGAGCTGATAGTGATATGGCGTAGCTGAGTTATTATTTTGTCCTGCATTTAGTCACAAAGTATATTAAGGCTCAGTATAAGCATAGCAGCTTTTATTTATGATTCAAATGATTTATCATTCGTATGTAAGATTTAAGATTCTGTGTTAACTCAGTCAGCTCGTCAAGTGAAAAACCAATTTGCAGAAATATTTATGGGTGTGAAAATTTCAGGCCGTACAACAATCCATACATTTCATAATAAATTTCAGGTCACAGGATTTGTTTGGTTTAAGAAACTGGGACAGGTTTTTAATGTGTACTGTTGCACTAGAGGCTTTTTAAAGATGTATGGTTGCATTCTTGCCATTCTATGATAGTTGCAGATGGCAACAACCATCGATAACATGACCAGGAAAAACACAGTGTAGCAGGTTCTTAGTTTATTGGTTCTCCTGGTATATTCAGAATCTAGAAATATCACAATTTTTTTTATCAAAACTATAAAAAGTTGGTTTTTACACTTAGTAGTTTTCTTATGTTTAGAATGTTTGATGAAGTAGCATAAAATATAGGATGGAGCATTCACAAGCCATGCCACTAATATCTGCATTATTTGATAATGCAATGAAATGAGTTAACACTTAGTGTGCAATAACATTCAAAGAATACATTCCAGCAGATATACAATTCACAAACATTTACTTAGGCTAATGTAATATATTGAAGGAGGCATGGGTTTTCTAAAGCTGCTCCAATTTAAATTTGCATGTTAAGACCACAGGGAAAAAACAATGTTATGTACATTTTATTACTATATAAGGACGTTATGTAATTATTTGACATTTTTACCTCCTTTGTACAATTTCTTTTGGAGCAAAATCGTATCAGTGTGCAACATTCTGCCCATGACAGGTTATATTTTCTGCTTACATATGAAATGATGATATATGACAACTGCTGTGAATGACGCACCCTGCACTTTGGTGTTTGGGAATGGGCTTATCCAGTTTTTGACATAAGCACAAATGTTTCCAGCTCTGCATTCCCTAAAAGTTCTAAATTTCACCAAAAGTAATCTCTGGATTGTTTTTTCTCTCGTACTCTTAACACTAACAGATACTAGCATTACAAAAGCATTCAGTATGCTAAACTGAAGGGAGAGAAAAGAAACTTAATTCATACAACTCTTCTGGTCCAACCAGATGTGTTACAATTTGGAAGTATACTTAAATTTTGGGTGGATTTGCTAGGTTTTGGAAACAGGTATTTCATTACTAGTTAAGACTGGTTTATAACCATCCAGTAATGGTAACCAGAACAGAAACAAGAATGGGAATGCATATTACCAATTGGCATATCAACAGCAAAGTGAAGGTTGATATTGCACATTGGGAATTCACTTGTTTTTAACTGATCAATATTATTTCTGGTTTGCAACTAGAGAGGGGTCTACCAGTTGTTTCATGGCATGGTTGTCTTCAAATAATTTTTATAGCAAAAAATCCAATATGCCTAGGAATTTGTTCAACTAGTATCGACACCAACAGCAAAATTGAGTTTTTATTTATGGGCGCTCCTGGAAGCCTACAAACCTTGATTAGGATTTCATTGCTATTATATTTGTTTTCATTACCTTTCATTCTTTTATTTCTTTTTTAAAATGGGTTAATTTCAGGTTTAGAACTAGCATATTACAGAGATATTTCAATAATGTTGTCTTTTAAGGTAATACATTTCATAGCCTTCTTCTGAGCTATCTCCTTTTTTAAAATTAAAAAAAAATTCTATATACTGACATGGCATTTTGTAAGAAGAGAACAGTTAACATTTATCAAGTTTTTATCACTGCACTCAAAGGATGAAAAAAATGGCCACATCAAATCATATCATGCATTCAGCATGTAAACAAGGAGTATGACCACATTAAAAACTATGCAGCACCAGAACATTTCCTGCTGTATTATGCTATACAACACAGAAACATAAAACCATGAACTTAAGAAACTGACAACAAACAAGGAACAATACCAGGTGATATCTTTCACCGAAAGCAGTAACAAAGCACAAAAGTAAGAGTATTATGATTAGCTCATTTGCATTGGCATCAAAATTTAAATAAATGGAGTAACATTTGTATTACGAAACGGTCCAATTCTTTCGTACACCTGCTTGTAATATTTCTTCATACCATATATTAAATTTACCTGTCTATTAAACATTTCAGGCAATTACTTCATTACAGGTTAGCTTATTGCTTAAGCATCTAGTTTTTAAAATAGCTTTAAATACACCAGGAATAAAAAATAGTCATCTTGAGTTACTTTCAGCCTTAGTTTATGCTTCATTGGAAATAGGAAGTGCTCGTTTTTGTTCTATTAACTGCTCATGTATGTAAATATCCTTTGATCCAGACACATCTATTAATGTTAAGCCAATCACAGCAGTGCCAACATTCATACCATCTGGACTAGCGTCTTTGATGATAGATACAAATTCACGTTCTACTACCATATCCTGGAAGAGGAGGCAGTCCTCTACTGACCAGTCTAAATGGCATGGCCTGATATCTGAAAAAAATTATATTCTATAGTATGCTATCTTCAAATATTTACTCAATCATCTTAATACACAAATTCCATGAAACAAAAACATAGGGAAATGGATGACAGGAAGAAAGGTTTGAAATACTGCAAAAGAATGTATAGCAAAGATGGATAATAGTTCTTTTTTTAGTATTTGTTATTATTTCCTTCTTGATAATTAGATTTAGGGCCAGTTTCACCAATGGATGTTAAATTTTAAATTGAAGTTAAAGCGATTTAACACTGAAGTTAAAAAAAATTTCATTTCATTTAACAGTGTCAGCTTCACCTCAGTGTTAAAATTTGTGTTAAACTAACCTCCAGATGATCCTGAGCTATAGTGTTTAACACTGGTTTCAAGTTGAAAGATAGCTGTTCCGAACCAGTGAAGAGCTGTGCACTGAAATGATTTTGACACTCTGGGAGAAGAAATATGAAGTTAGAATATGCTACAAACAGAAACTTCTCTTTATCTGATGTTGTGGGTATTAATAACCCTATGATTTTATGCTACCAGCATATTTCATTTGATGGTCAAGGACAGTGTGGGCATTTCAGAAGCTGTTGTGTTTAGGGCTACCCAAAAGGTTTTCAAAGCAGTCGCTTCACATCATGCAGAGCATATAAACTTTCCTTCAGAAATGTCTAGGCTCATGAACAGTTTCTATGAAATGTGCCAATTTCCAGGTGTTCTGGGAGCGTTAGACTGCACACATGTAAGAATTTAATCTTCTGGTGGCCAAAGGCAGAAATCTATGGTAACCGAAAGGGTTACTTTTCAATTCATGTACAAACAGCAAGTGACTGTAACTTAAAATTCAGTAACATTGTTACTAAGTGGCCTGGATCAACACATGACAGCATCATATTCAATCTCACATATATGTGCTCAATTTGAAATAGGCATGATAAATGAAGGTGTGCTGCTTGGTGATAGTGATAGCCCTAGAGAAATATCTTCTAACACCTTTCTCCCATCCTGAAACCAGAGTATAAAACAGGTACAATTCAGCACACATTAGAACACATGACTGTGTTGAACGTGCAATTGGAGTGTGGAAAAGGCACTTTCCTATATTCAACATGGAATTGCGCACCAAACTCACAACCACCCTTACCATCAATGTGGTAATGGCTGTGCTGCACAATATTGCTGTGGAGATGAGAGATATTCTACCTCTGGACAACTTACCTTTATACCAGTTTATGAGGGAAAGGCAACTCAGGAATGACAGAATCTAGCACCCCATTTTTTGCGGAAAATGAAACAACTGCTGTGCATATAAAAATTCAGTACATAAGGACACTTCAACTGTATGCAACTTTTATTTTACATATATGAGAACTACACTATTTAAATTTTGCAAGTTTTGCTTTGATTAGTTCTTGTTTGAGTTTTTGAGTTTCTTGCTTTATTGCAACTAATTCCATCTTAGCCTGTTGCTTAAACTGAATTAATTGTAATTTGGCATTATACTTCTTTTGCAGAAGCCGCATTTCTTGCTCATATACTGCTGTTCTACTGCTTGCTAACTCGACGATGTCATTAAGAACACTGGCCTGGAATAAAATATATACATATGTATGAATATATTGGCATCCATGGAATATCAACACGTCAAATGCTTAGTTACCAACCTTTGTCTCATGTGGCGAAAGTTCCACTCTACTAGTTCCTGGGCTGGAATCTTCAGCCTGGAAACAAATACTTATACTGTGAAGTGTTACAGATGTATCATCATAATAATAATAATAATAATAATAATAATAATGAAGACAATCCATGAATGTAATTAAATTCCATTTTGTTTCTAGTGATGCTTACAGATGGCACTTTTGCCCTTGGTGTAGAGGTTTGGCCCACAGCTTCTCCCAAAAGCTCAATGGTGTCTTCAGCTGGTCGCAATTGCACCTCGGTATCACCATCCTGCACATACAAACATGTTTTAGATTTCATTCCCAGCATACTTATGTTCGCAAGATAACTACACATTTAATAGAACTTTACCTCTCGCATTATTGGTGGCACTTCCTCTTCTTTGACCTCTTGTTCCACCGGCGGAGGAACCTCTTCTATAAAAACATTAAAATATTAATTTCTAATAAGAAGCTAATTTTGAATTACAGTAAACCTGTTTTAATAACGAGCATATATAAGCTCCTGGTACATACCATAAAAGAGTGCATCACAATCATAAGAATTCTCTTATGGATCTGCCTGGTCTTCAAACAGTAAAAGGTTTTTGTTGACTTTTGTTTTTGTGCACTCTCCGCCACTGGTTCTGAAATGTTCTAGGTGCTCCTCACCTTACTTTTCAGTACTACATTTTAAATTCTTATACAATTGACATGTTTTGTAAGTCTCGGAGAAACACATACACTGGAATTGTTATTTTTTATACCAACTGACTTACTGCTGGTGTTTTTTTAAACACATAAGCCATGTGTGGGCAATGTATAATAGGTGGCATCAGAACTGAAAAATTGAAGTGAAGTGAAACATCTATGGTTCAAATCCCAGTTACAGCACTGAATTTTTCAGTCCTTATTCCACCTCTTACACGTACACTGCAATTAAATTTGTTGCGTATTTTATCCCAGGCTGTAACTTTTTCCCTTAGCTTTACACCGTCAATTTTTTGCACTCAATAATTATTATAATTGATCTGTATTTGGGTACCAGCTCAACTATTAATTCTTTTTCAAAATATGAAAACTTTGTGTCCCTGTTTCTAACTTTCTCATCCATTTTTTTACTTTCTCTACTGGTAAGTAAGGGAAGTATTGTATTCCACCCAAAAATTCGATGTCGAGATTTCACCGGAAATATATGTTTTGAGGCCCCCTGAATAAAAAGAAAAAAGCATTTTTAGAAAAAGGTCCGTGAGTGTCTGTGTGTGGACAGCATAACTCAAAAACGAAAAGTTGGTTAGCAACGAAGTTGGTATTTAAGTTTAATGTCTTTCAAGGATGCGACACAAAGATTTTGAAGAAAATAGCTCCACCCTAAACTACCCTTTACAAAGAAGATTTTTCGAAAATTTTGATTTTCTTGAAAATGGCTCTAACGATTTTGATTAAAATGTCATATGCTTGAGATATTTTTATGACATCTTGAATTTTCTGGCTAGAGCCCCTGTAGTCGTATTTACTCTGGACGACTTTTGCATAACTGGTAAACTGTTAGAGATAGACTAAATCGTACTATACAAAAAAGTAGATCTTGCTAAAATACACAATTTATGTCTCAATAAATTTTCTTGTAGGGTGAACCATTTCGGAGATATTCCTTGTTATGTGTGTGAGTTTCAGAAAACTTAGAACTTTTGTGAAATGGATCATCGCTGTTCTTTTTTTTTTAATATGTTAAGTGTGCAAAGACAACAGAATCTCAAAACTTTAAAACATTTGACAATTGCACAAAGCCTGTATTTTAACATTCCCCTTGCACCTACAAGGAAATAATCAATAAGATAAGTTGTACAAATGTTTATCGTATGTAACTAACACGAAGAACATATAGGAATAAGAATTTGTAAGAATGGTTAGTATAAGTGTAGAGAAAATCATTTGAGTGCAACACATCAGATTTTTTCTCAATTCAATTTATGCCAAGATCAGGAAACAATGAAACTAACCTCACACTAACATAAACAATTCTCGTCTGCTTATAAGGAACCAATCAGAAAACAGCATTGCAAAGTAAAGGGAAGACAAAAGCGCATTGGAATGCTTTCAGAAGCAGTCAAGTTAGTTCACCACTTTCTTGCTCTTGGTATTTCGTTGTTCTCTTTGACTTTAAAACTGACTTAACTCTTCTCTGGAAAAGCTTAATGAAACAAGAGATTTCATGCAAAATGAAATTTTGACTCAGAGTTAGTAAACTAAGTTAAGAGCATTTTTAACACCCGTGGATGAAACTGGCCCTTAGGATATTAGTACAAATTACTATTTTGTTTTAGGAGAAAGCAAAAATTCAAAACAGATTTTTTAATTTCATGAAAATTCACATGATTTCTTAGTAACCTAAAATGACTGCTAAGGGCTATTGTTGGTTATTTTCTGTAAATCTGCATACAGAAAGGCTTTTAATAAAGTTAAATCTGTTTTCATATGGTGGGTGCAGTAAAGACTGATTCGTAATAACTTGAGAATGCAAATCAAAACAGTATACTACATTATGGTTCACAATAACCATCAACAAAAACAGGAAAGCATACCAATGACCATATCGATAACGAAGTGGAAGGCTAATTTGCACAATGGGACTTCATTTGTGTCTAACTGATGATATTTTTTCACTTCCTTCCAATTCAGTCAACATAATGCAGATAAGCCAATATTAAAATTCAATAGAATAAACTCTTTCTAAATGGAGATCCATTACATTTCCATTACTTCTAGTTGTACACTTCATTCTTTATTAATAGAGCAAAACAAAGTTTGTTGCTTTTTGTTTATTTTCAACAGTTTTTGCTAGTGCTTTGAGGTCATTATGAGTTGAATAATAACCACAAATGATGCTTTAATTGGAACAAATGCTCAATGGGTCTGTGGGTGTCAGGAGTTGAGATTAGCAAGCACTACAAGAATTTCTGTGGTAATATTGCAGAATGCAGGATTCTTGATGTGCAATGTTGCTAAACCATGCCCACTTGACACGAAGAAATGCACTACTGGGCAAAGAGGTTGGCAACTATGAATTAGAGAAGAACATGGTTAATGGAACAGAAGCGTGATCTAAAACTGAAACAGGAGACTTAACCCTTACCGGTCAGATGTCGACACAGCCAGCTGGCCACTCCAGTCGTATGCCGACATTTGACCGGTGTGATCTTGGATTTCAGCAGATGTTTTTTCAGTTGACTGCAAATATTTGTGTCAGAGGGCAGCACCAGCTAGTAGCATAAATCAGTACGTCTGTCCTCTTGTGCCATCTGGTGAGGAAATGGCAATTCATGTGTTTCTACTGTGGAAAGAAAATGCTTTTTTCAGCTGCACCATGACTTCATCTAGTGACACACCTGTTCATGTTTAGAGCATCAAATCCTGAAGATGACGAAGCTTTGATGCATCTACTACAAGAAGTGCTTGATAATGACAGTGATGCCGATTTGGATTTTGCAGAAGATGACGAAAATGTGAGCTCTGCATCAAGCAGCGCATAAAATTATTGAGAGGACAATAATGACCTAAGTGCAACTGTCACGCCTGTTGGTAATAGTCATGCCGGTGAAGATGGGTGGTGTGCAGTAAGCGCGAATGACATAAAACCTGTGGAATATACCTTTAGTAAGAATTCTGGGCCTAAAGTAAATCTGTGTAATGCCATTCCATATGACTACTTTTGTTTGCTGTTTAGTGATGAGCTCCTTAGTGAAGTAGTTGCTGAAACAAATTGATGTGCAGGAGAGAAGATTACTAAATTAGAACGGAGTCCTCGGTCTATTTGGTTGAAATTGACCGACCTGGACGAAATGAAAGCCTTTTTGGGAATGATAATATGGGTTTGGTACCAATGCCTCAACTAAAGGATTACTTTTCGTCAGACTGGAAAACTGAAATAAAATTTTATCGTGATGTAATGCCTAGGGATCGCTTCTTGCAGGTACTTTAGATGCTTCTTGTGGGGAATGATACCTTAAATGAAAGCACTGCAGCACTATGGTGCACGAGAAAAATTCATGGCATTATTGAGTACGTTGAGAAGAAATTCCAGCAGTATTTCGTACCTGGTCAAAACATTTCAATAGATGAATCTACTGTTGGATTCAAAGGACCTTTTTAAAACATATAACTGCAAGAAGCCTACAAAGTGGGGACTTTGTTTTGGCTGACAGTGCAACCGGCTATGTTCATAGCATTATACCATATTATGGTAAAATTACACCTAATGTCTGCAAATTACCCTCTGAAGACAAGTGTTTTATGACCAGAATTGTGCTGTCCCTAATGTCACGTCTGGAGAAATGCACAAATGACATCAAAGGATATCATCTCTTCCCAGATCACTACTACAGCAGCGTATATCTGTGGCAGGAACTGGACCAGTGTCAGTGTCATGCAACGGGCACAATAATTGCTGGCAGAGCTGGGAACCCAAGACCTATAAGGCAAGGAGCCTTCAAGAAGCTGAAGAGTGGAGACCTGACTGGTTTCAGAAAAGACAATGTTTTCATCTTAGGATGGAAAGATAAGAAACCTGTCATTATATCTACTTATCATAACACTTTGGTGAAAAGAATTGGTACGATTCAGAAAGGAGGGGTAGAAAAGGAAATGCATGCTAAATTACACAAAGAATATGGGCAGGTTTGACAGAAATGACCACTACTGTGCTACATACCAATTCTTAAGTAAATCATTCAAGTGGTGGATTAAATTATTTTTTGGATGTCTTGAAGTAAGCATCATAAATTCATATATTATTTACTTCAGTGTCCAATCTGCCAAGATACCAATGAGTCACCTTCAATTTCGCCGATCTCTTGTTTAGAGTTTGGTTGGAAATGTAAGAAACCCAAGGAAGAGATGGCACCCCGGTAGTTCAGAAACAGAAGAACGGCTAAAACAAACTAATCATTTCATGTACCACTTCTATTTCTTCAGATGTTTTAAGGCTAACGTTTAGGTTTATGTTATCCTCTATGATTTGTTTAAAGTGATCCCAGTCAGTGTATCTGTTACTCAGAGTGAATGGTCGTTGTTTCAAAGCTACAGTGGTGCTCAACATCATTACTATAAGAGAATGGTCGGAAGACAGGTCGAAGCATGACTATTGTCACATAATCTGGTGAAATTCCCTTTGTTATAAAGAAGTCTAAGAGATCCGGTATTTTGTTTCTATCCGACGGCCAGTATGTTGGTTATCCAGTTGATAAGCTCTCTAAATTATTGTTTGCTATTGCAAAATAGAGCCGTCGGCCTCTGGTGGAGGTTAAACGAGATCTCCACAATGTATTCTTTGCATTCCAGTCACCGCCTGCAATGAATTTATTGCCTAGTCTCAAAAAACGCTTCAAATGCCACTTTGTTTATGGAATGTCGAGGAGGACAATAGATGGACAATATAGTTAAGGGACCTTTTGGTGTGGTTACATTAAAAAAATTTCTCATTCATACCTACAAGAAATAGAAACAAATGCCAAAGATAAAAAATGGATTACACTACTTTCCAACCCAGATATAATTCCCCAGAGACCAAGGAAAACAGCGGTTGCAGCCTTCCGACTGCTGACAAATCACGACTGCTTAGCAAGTCATCTCTACAGAATAGGTATCTCAGCTTCACCAATATGTGTCCTGTGTAATGATCCAGCAGAAATGAACGAAGACCACTTGAAGACCTGTGAAGCATTAAGATCAGAAGAAACTACAGTTCAAAAGTATTGGAAAGCATGAATGCTAATGGCTTCATTGCCAGATGCAAGGCACTAGAAAACACCAACATTTATGCTTGTAGTCTGTAGGAAGTCTATCGTTTTTAGGCATTTCGTGGTGAACAATTGAGTTTCTTATTATAATGGCAGTTCCGCCATGAGTTCTACCTGAGGGATGGTTTGTGGTGTATATTGCATAACCTGCTATTCTTAAATAATTTTTGTTCGTAAACCTTGTTTCAGAAATAAGCATGATATCTATATCTTCTGTTTTTAAGAATAATTCTAATTCTTGTCTGCGTTGAGACAAGCCGTTGGCATTCCATGATGAGATCGAACATTCTATTCATCATTTTGTCCATAATTTTTTCTACAGTTTTTTCAAACCTTGTGAACATCTGTTCCATAGCAGAAAGTAGTTGTGTGGTTTCATTATTATTTGAATTTATGTTTCTGTTTGTTATGTCTGTGTAAGTCTTGCCTGATACGGTAGGACTTTGTATGGTGATATGTGCCGCTGCTGGTGGCGTGTTAGTTGTAGATAAAATATGTTTCTCTCTAAGGGGTGGAAATACCTTCTCCTTATATTCTCTATATGTCTGACATCCTCTATAACTTGCAGGATGGTTTTGGTTGCAGTTTATGCAAGTAGCTGGAGTGTCAAGCGTTTTGTTACACACGGCAGTCGGATGATCGCCACTGCACTTAACGCATCTGAAAGGGCGATTACAGTGGTTCTTGGTATGTCCAAACCATTGACAACGTTTACATTGAACAATTTCCCTTTTTGTGTGTGGTGGTTCAAAAGTTACTATCATATTTAAGAGGTAGAACTGGAACTTAAAAATTCAATGCCACAACTGGGATTTGAACCACAGACCTTCCGCTTGCCGGGCGGACGCTCTACCACTGAGCTATTGTGACAAACTGCCAGAATGACATTAAATTCTCAAGCCAGTTCGTATTTCTCCTGGTAAACCACAAAGGCAGTCTCACATCAGAGACAATTACCCCAATGGTGACTTACTGTTGCAAGTACTTTATATCCCAGGATTAAATAACCTTCACATGGTAATTATTATTTATTTATGCCAACAAACTTACTGTTGGTGTTTTTAAACACACAAGCCGTGTGTGGGCAAAGTTTAAGAGGTAGAACTGGAACTTAAAAATTCAATGCCACAACTGGGATTTGAACCACAGACCTTCCGCTTGCCGGGCGGACGCTCTACCACACACGGCTTGTGTGTTTAAAAACACCAACAGTAAGTTTGTTGGCATAAATAAATAATAATTACCATGTGAAGGTTATTTAATCCTGGGATATAAAGTACTTGCAACAGTAAGTCACCATTGGGGTAATTGTCTCTGATGTGAGACTGCCTTTGTGGTTTACCAGGAGAAATACGAACTGGCTTGAGAATTTAATGTCATTCTGGCAGTTTGTCACAATAGCTCAGTGGTAGAGCGTCCGCCCGGCAAGCGGAAGGTCTGTGGTTCAAATCCCAGTTGTGGCATTGAATTTTTAAGTTCCAGTTCTACCTCTTAAACTTTGCCCACACACGGCTTGTGTGTTTAAAAACACCAACAGTAAGTTTGTTGGCATAAATAAATAATAATTACTATCATATTGTTTAAGTGTTTCACCTAAAATATTGTTTTGTTGTTAGAAGCTGGTTCTAAATCGATAAAGAAAAGTGGCAGAGGCTCTTTTGTAACTCGATGCAACACATTTACTATATTTCTTACTGTGTGCCCTAGTGTGCCTAGTTCTTTAATCATGCTTACATCCTCCGTGTAGTGCATTCCTCTAAGTACTACCCTATATGCTCCTTCGTGTTTCAGCTGATAAGTGTAGTGACTGATGTTTTCTTTTAAGAAATATTCTCTAATGAATTTGTAGCTATGTCCACTGGCATCAATTTCACAAGATGTCCAGATCTCATTGTAGTTAATGTGTATTTCTCTTTAGAAATTACACAGTCCATCACTTTTTTAAATTCTTGGATATTCCTTACACCTGTTACAAAAATAGGTTGAGCTTTAGGTGTATATGCATCAAGCGTTTCATTTGTCTCCTGATTCTCTAGGTCGCTCAGTGCTGCAAATCTATTTGAAGTTGGTAAACTGTAAGTGCTACGCGATGGGGATGCATGTAACACTCCTGCGTTAAGCTTAATAGATGGCACCTCTTCTTGCTGCCACTCCTTTGAGGGATTTAAAGTGTGCATTCGCTTTCTGTTTGATGTTGTAGGAGAATGCTGGTAATCATGCTCCATTTTATGATTTACTGACTCCGTTAGTGAAGCATTTTCATTCATATCATCGTCTACATTTGTCGGTATCATTGCTAGGCTAGTTGCTGGATTATCAGATTCGTGTAATTTTAAGGTTGGACCACGTTATGTAATTCTTAGTGGTCTTACCAGGATCTAAATCGCTCTTGGTCCTCCCCATTTATTTCCAAGAGGAATAAAAGAGGAAATCCTTATTCGTTTATAAAACAAAAACAAGTTTTGCTTTTGTTTACTTGTTTTGTTTAATTAGAAGAACATGTAGCCAACTTTACCACACTAATTCATTCTGCTGTGTTGAAGGCCACTCCAGAGTTGAACCATAATAATTCCTTAACTGTTAAATATCCACAGATTATTCGCGAAAAAATAAAAGAACATCAACAACTAAGAAGAAACTGGCAAAATTGAAGGTATCCTAGCGATAAAAATTTATTTAACAGATCTTCACAAGAGCTAAAACGACTGATACACGATTTTAAAAATGAGAATATCCAGGAACACTTGAGAAATTTAACTCCTACAGAAGCTACAGATTATTCGCTCTGGAAGGCCACAAAAAAGTTGAAACAACCAACGGAGCCGATACCCCCACTTCAAAAAAATGATGGCACTTGGGCAAGAAGTAGTCAAGAAAAGGCAGACCTATTTGCCGAACATCTTTCTTCAGTATTTCAACCCTTTCCTTCGTGCATCCTGAAAAAAGACGAAGATGAGATTAAGGAATATCTCTATACTCCATTTCAAATGGCACTTCCAATTCCGCCTATATTATATAGAGAGACAAGAACAGTTATAAGCCAGTTAAATGCAAAAAAGACCCAAGGATATGATCTCATCACTGGACGAATGCTTCAGGAGCTACCATTTAAGGCAGTCATATTCATAAATTGTATGTTTAATGCTACATTGAGGACTGGTTACTTCCCTGGAGCTTGGAAAATAGCACAGATCATAGTCATTCTAAAGCCAGGAAAACAAACCTCCACATGAAATAAAATCTTACCGACCAATTAGTGTGCTCCCAGTGCTTTCTAAATTATTTGAGAAGTTACTTCTCATTAAACTGAAACCTCACTTGTCTTCACTGATTCCCAGCTTCCAGTTTGGATACCAACCCCAACACTCCACAATTGAACAAAGACATCGAATAACTGAAGTGATTAACCACGCATTTGAATGATGACAGTACTGCTCAGGAGTATTTCTTGATGTTAGGCATTTGATAAAGATTGGCATACTGCACTAAAGTTTAAGCTGAAGAAATCTTTGCCACATCATTTTTATGTGTTATTAAAATCTTAAATAAAAAACAGATATTTTCAAGTAAAATTCCAAGATAGCCTTACAGAACTTCATCCTATTATTTTTTATTTTTATTTTTTTTAATTAACGTCCTCCAACATTGTGTCATATCGGACGAATGAATGAAATGAAATGATGCTCAAATGAGCCCGAGGTCCATGGAGCTTTAAGTTACCCGACATTCGTCTTCTCAGGGTAGGGAAAACCTCGGAAAAAAAACCCTTACCCGGATAACTTACCCTAAGCGAGATTCGAACTCGCGACCTCTTGAACGTGAGGCAGACACGCTAACCATCACGCTACCGAGGCGGGCATTCATCCTATTAGGTCAGGCATACCACAATGTAGTGCACTAGGACCAATTCTATACATATTGTATACTGCTGACCTACCAACAAAAGAAAACACAACTATAGCAACTTTTGCAGATGATACAGCCATTCTGTCAGCTCATGAAGATCCTACTACTGCTTCCCAAATTGTACAAGACCATCTTTCTGACATCGAAATCTGGCTTAAAAAGTGGAGAGTTAAAGTTAATGAATCTAAAAGTCACCACGTAACATTTACACTGCGTAAACGCTCATGTCCACTTGTTACTCTTAACAATCAGATTATTCCAGAAGCACAAGACGTGAAATATCTAGGGATGTACATTGACAGACGACTCACCTGGAAAAAACACATATGCACCAAACGTAAACAGCTAAATTTAAAATATTCCAAAATGCACTGGTTTCTTGGACCTAAATCACAACTCTCAGTGACAAGCAAACTAATCATCTGCAAAACTATACTGAAACCAATTTGGACATTCGAAATACTAGAACGTTTTCAAACCAAAACTCTGCGAACCATTGGTAAGATCCCCTGGTACATTGGTAATAAGCACATCTACAATGATTTTAAACTCCCAACAATCAAAGAGGAAATCGCAGCATACCAAATATAGAAAGAGATATTTTTTGTTGAAAATGTATTGTATGAAGGTGACAGTAATTATGAATATGAAGAAGAAAGCTACGAAGAATTTTGTAATTTATTTTCATGTCCAGTGCCATGCAAACCACCGAAGTTGGTACCAGCATTGTTGTTAGCTACTGATGGATTTCGGACAATGAAGTCATTAATCCTCTTGCTCTCCAATATTTTTCACTGATGGATGGGGCACTAGAAGTAGCTGGGCATATTTGAAGGTGGTCTCGATCCATTTCCTCTTGCAGATCACATAGAGGACAGAGTGGTGAAGAATATATCCCAATTCTGTTTAAATGTTTTGCCAATCATGTCGTGTAATGAACCTGAAGGTTGCAACTGCTGTTTTTCGAGGATACTCAGGAATTACTGTTTGAATGTTTGGTAGTTCCCATCTCTTATTCTTTGATTTTTCATAGTGAGACAGAATATTCAAAGACCCCAAAAGAAAATCCTTTATGTGAATATTTGTTAAGAGTGTTATTTGTTTTTGATGTTGGTATGAGTTGGTAAAATGATGAAAACGTGTTACTAATGTTCATTGTTAGAAACAATTAAGTTTGTTTAAAGACGTCATAAATATTTCCATATTTAATTTTAATATATATGTATAAATAAAAGAATTATGTGTGTTCAATATTGAAAGCAAAGGGAAAATGGCTAAGGATCGCTTCCCTAACAATGCGGGAACTATTTGATGAACGGATGCGCGGATGTACACGTGACAGTCGGAATGATAGACTCGCAACTAAAAGAATCGGGACTAGCATTTATATGCTCAAGGTGATAAGACATGTTTTGGTAGCATGTGAACATGTGTAGAACATTTACCAGACTTTCATCAAGCTTTTGTTCCATTCTTTGAAAAAGTGGAAAGACTTAAATAATCTAAAATGGTGCTAAGAGTATTTATTTAAATGTAAAATAGAGAAAAAGTGTTAATAAAATAATACATTGTGGTGAAGAAACATTGTGTGATTATTCTTTCCATCCGTTACCATGACCTGAGGGAAATAAGAGCCACATCGCTCAAACATGAAGCTTCTCTTCAATAAAAACAGCACCAATAGTAATATTTTGCAATAATTTTGTTGAATTCAGAGTTGATTAATCTTTTAGCTGCTTAAAATGGTAGATTAACTATAGATTTCTGCACATTGCCTGTACCCTTTTTTGCAAGAAAATCAGCTTTCTCATTACCACTCAGTCCACTGTGAGCTGGTATCCAGTGGAAGACTAGGTGTTTTTGTAGTGCTGTTAGATGGGTAAGGATTTTCCAACATTCTATAATTGTTTGGTTTTTTGGTGACAACTTGGAAGTAATTGCGATAATTGTTGCCCTGGAATCTGAGAGAATAACTGCTTGCTGAAAATGTGAAATTCTGTACAAAAGATTTTGTAGGGCCATTCGAATTGCTTCAATTTCTCCATCAAAGTTAGTAGTTCCATAACTTAAAGATTTGTAATAGGAAAAGAGGTGACATGTGACTCCAGCACCTGCTCCATCTTGGTTTGATATCAATGATCCATCAGTATAAATATGGAGCCATTTGTGTTCTGGAAATCTAATAAGGATTGTCTCTAATGCCAATAATTTTAGAATACTAGTTGGAGTATCACTTTTCTTAACTTCTTCTGTCAGGCGTAAATAATATGTGGTGTGTAATGTTTGTGTCGGATTGACTTTACCAGCATTGTAAGACCATCGAGAAAATTGTGAATCATTCTGTGAACTCTACAGGAGGATTCTTGCATACCAAACGAGGAAGAAAAGTGTGCTGAAGGATTTAATAAAATTAAACAAAAAGCATAGAAAAGCATTGCGAGGATTCAGAAAAAGAAGAACCTATGGAATCCTGAGATAGGGGAAGAAATGCTTGTAAAACGTTTCCAACGTTCAAATGCACAGAGAAAGATCTACTGGAGGATGAACCTGTTGTATTGAGGTCCATTTAAAATCATAAATCAATTTGGTGACCACACTTAAGAACTTGAGGGAGAGTACAAAAAGGTCATAGGAAGATACCACAAAATGTTAAACATCAGAAATACATACACACATGGATAACACTGCACAGGGGGATTAAAAAAAAAGTATATAATTAAAACTGTATATGCATATATATATATGTTCAAATTGTTATTATAATCAATATTCATTTTATTGAGAGGCATTCATCAGAATGCATGTAACATGTTATTTGTTAATATTGTTCCGTAATTTTCAAATTATATACTTTCTGATGAGAGGCATTCGAGGCAGTATTGTTGTGTAAGCCCTCTGAAATAATTCAAATTGTAAATATAGAGGCAACAAAAAGCCCCCTGAAAAACCATGTTAAACTATAGGCAGCATAGGCTGAGTTCTTCTGTTTGTTCGTTATACTAGGAGCGAGATGTGATTTTGATCAACATTATAACGACGATAAATAATAATCGAAAAGTGAATAATTGTGAAATTTTGTGATATTCATACAAAGGAACTATACTGTCAATTTATTGAGATCAATAGAGTCCGGCAAGATTAAAAAAGAACATTGACTCTTCACAATCATTGGCTGTGCCTAGCCATTTTGTTTGTTAGCGAAGAAGTCCGCCATATTTAGCGAGAAAATTGTAAAAGTGTTTCATGAGGATTGTTCATAACATTCATTAAAACAATATTGTTTCATCTAGAAAATAGATCCATACTACTCCCTGTGACAACAGTAATAGAATCTAATAGCTCTCAGCCTGATGCTAGGTCGTGAGTAGTGAAACTTCTTAAAGACTGTCTGTCGTTCCTATGAAGATTAACCTCCCGCATACCAAGCGGGGTAACGTAGTACTCCAACATGACTATTTTTTATTTGCAGCTGTTTGAAACAGTTTATAATGGTCAGACTATGTGACATTGTTAAACTGCCCGCACTAAGTGCTGCCATTGTTGAATTTTATAAGTTATTTATATAGTAAATAATAATTGAAATGTTTATTTTGGGTCCTCTGGTACCCCGTTTGGGAATCTGAGCGACAAGAAAACACATGTTTAAATGCACATTGGGTGCAGCAGCAACAATATTGTCAACTTTTGGTGTCCATTGTAGAAAGTTATGTTGGTGCAAGTGTGAAACGTGTGAGATCATTTGCCTTCAGTTCTGTTGCTATAGCACGTTGTGTTGTGAAACAAACATGTCCAAAAAGTCAAAGTTACAGAAGAAATATGATTTACACAATGAACAAGATGTAGAAGAAGCAATGCAAATAATAGAAGCAGAGTCAGAGATGGGAGATAGTGATGTGGAGTCTGTATGTTCAGAAATAGAAGATAATGTGGAAGAAATGGACATAGTTGAAGACGTTATTGAAGGAAGGGACTATGAAGAGGTGATTGATGAGATTCACATGCTGGAGAGACCTACATACACCAGCAAAAATGGAATGATATGGCAATCAACGTGTGAACAACCAAATAGGTGTCAGAAACAGGATATTTTGCCTAAATCTAGCAGTCTCACAAGGACTTCTAGGAGTGTGTCTTCGATTATGGAGACTTTCATGTTGTTCATTACACCTCAAATAATGGAAAAAGTTGTAAAATATGCAAACCAAATAGCAAAAACCGTTTATAATTTATGGAATGCAAATCATCCTTCTGACAAACCTAAGTGGATCTCAAATACAACAAGAATGTTCGGTTTCATAGGGCTCCTTATAACTAAGGGAGCACTGAAAGCTAAAAGAGAAGCACTTTCTATGCTATGGTCCATGGATCCCATGTACCAAAAGAAGATATTTCTTGCTTCATTTTTGAGAAAAAGGTTTTCTGAACTTCTTTCTTACATCCGATTTGAGGACATGACTACAAGGGAGGAGCAGAAACAAACAAATTTTGTGCATTTAGAGAAATATTTATAACCTTTGAACAGGAATGCTGTGTACACTATTATCCAAGTAGTCATTTGACAGTGGATGAGCAATTGGTAGCTTTTCATGGGAACTGACCGTTTAGGGTTTACATGACATCCAAACCAGCTAGATATGGCATACAAATTTGGGCCCTTTGCGATGTTGAATCTTCCTATGCTTTCAACCTGCAGGCATACACAGGGAAAGAAGGGTCTACGGAAAAGAATCAAGGTACCAGAGTTGTAATGGACCTTACATCTCCTTTAGGAACTGGATATGGTATTACAACGGACAACTTTTTTTTTACGAGTGTTCCACTTGTGCAGCAGCTCTTGAAACAAGGGCTAACTTTGACTGGTACTCTCAGAAAAAACAAGCCCGAAATTCCATTTGAACTTCAACCAATGCCATTGAAACCACTATTTTCATCTATGTTTGCATACAATGAAAATATAACCCTAGTATCACACGTGCCTAAAATGAGCTTTTGAGTTCTGAACACCATGATAATTGCGGCACAGAAAAGGAGTTCAAACCCGATATTCTACACTACAATAAAACCAAAGGTTCTGTTGATACAATGGACAAAATGATAAATGAGTTTAAGAGGTAGAACTGGAACTTAAAAATTCAATGCCACAACTGGGATTTGAACCACAGACCTTCCGCTTGCCGGGCGGACGCTCTAACCACTGAGCCATTGTGACAAACTGCCAGAATGGCATTAAATTCTCAAGCCAGTAAGTTTGTTGGCATAAATAAATAATAATTACCATGTGAAGGTTATTTAATCCTGGGATATGAAGTACTTGCAATAGTAAGTCACCATTGGGGTAATTGTCTCTGATGTGAGACTGCCTTTGTGGTTTACCAGGAGAAATGCGAACTGGCTTGAGAATTTACAGTAAGTTTGTTGGCAAAAATAAATGATAAATGAGTATTCATGCAATAGGACTACCAAGCAATGGCCATTTGTGCTATTCTTGATAATGATTCATACAGCAGCTATAAATGCCTACATTATTTGGAGGACAAAATATCCTGACTGGAAGGTTCCTGCACATGATAGGAGAAAATTTCTGTTAGATCTAGGACAAGAACTTATAAAGCCTCACGTGAAGCAAAGAATGCAGAAGCTGAATGGAATGACTGCAAACATGAGAACAGCAATGAAGTAATTATTGTTTGGTGAAGATGCAAGCCCAGTGACACAGCAATTAAGTTCAATGGAACCTCTGCATGAGACTGCCAGTGTAGGATGTTACAAATTGTGCCCTAGGAAAAAAGACTGGAAATGTAAAAGTAAAATGTGGCAAGTGCTATTTTTTTGTGTGTAGTGAACATGCAGTTATGACAATGCAAAAAGTATGCAAAAATTGCATTGAAACTGAAACATGCAGAATTAACAATAGACACTACATTTGGAAGAAAAAAAAATTATATATTTTGTTACCAACCCACTAAAATATTTTTTTCATTACTTTGTTATTGTAAAGCATAAGTCTTTTTCCATTACTGTGTTACTTTATGTGATAACTTTTGTTTCTGTAGATGTGTCACATCTTAACAATACATTTTGCATTGGGGCACCCTGATACCCCCCTTGGTACACTGTGTTATATTTTTAGCTTGGAATGCAGAAGGTTAATAAAAGCTAAATAGTGCCTATATATTTGTCCCATATTAACATCAACCACACATTAAAGATCATTAAGTCATTTTCTCAAGTTCTGCTAAATATGAATGCCATATAAATATGGCTGTGTTTTATCCGCATGGGAACAACAAAAATTGGTAACTGGTAACCACAATTTCATTGTATATTCTAGTGGCAAACAAAGCTTTTGTTGATAATATTAATATAACATTTGTGTGAAAGTGTCACAGTCAAAATGTACTGTGCAGTCGTAAGTAAAGCCCGGATTTTTATGTAATATCAAGGTGCGAAATATGTACATATTTATGTAACAAAAAACATCAAAATATGTAATGAAATATGTAATATCAACAAAATATGTAAAATTATGTAATAATCTAAATGCTAAGATTACCACCTCAAATCTAAATGCAGACTGCAAATTACCCAAAATTTTGTAATTTGATGGGTCTGTAAGTACATAAATTAATTACAATGAGTTAAAATTTACTAAATATATAATTAATTATTGGAAAAATGTTTTGTTTTATGCAGAATTTACGTAACATTTATTTTCAAGCATGTAATCGCGAAATAAAAAATATGTTTTGGATTATGTTTATTAAACTTACTCATTTCACATAATTATTTTACTTAAATTTTAGACAGTAAAGCAATGTTAAAATACTGAACCAATTTATCAATGAGTGAAACAATCAATTCAAAATAATTAACTTTTATAATAAGAATGCATTTTCAGTTTTGTATCTCTTGGGATACAATGAACGACAAGGCATTTTCATTTTGAGTCTTTTGCTTCTTTCAACGTATAGTGAATAACCATATACTTTTCCATATTTTCAGGGGTCATTGTTTGTCTTCTATCAGATAAAATGTTCTTATAAGCACAGAAGCTTCTCTCCACGTCACACGAAGTAACAGGAGCATATTTTAGCATATGAATCTGATTTGCAGAGAAATGATTTGGTAAATTGACACTTTCACCATTTAGCACTTTAGACACGGACACAAGTGTAGAGTACCATGGATTCCTGTTTAGCACAGCTTTGAATTTTTCACCTGCCTTCCTCCCTACATCTCCCGCTAAACTACCCTAAGCTCCTGTGATGCAGGCTCCATTAAATCCATAGATTCATGAAGAAGGGAACCTGATGTTTCCAACTACTAGGCAACTAGCCGAAGTTACTTTTGATGTAAGCACAGGAGCTTGCCACTTTAGGTGTCCTGAGATTGACATATGGAAACAGCTACTTCTGAAGAGAACATGTTCACCACTGACCGAACTCCTTCAAAATGTTCACAGCTTCTAACTACGTGCCCCATCTTGTAAGTACTGGCTCAGGAGGCAAATGGACATGTTGGGGATGATTTTTATAGCACTGAATTCGGTGCGGTGCTTTCACGAAGACCTTTTTTGTTGCTGATATCAACTAAGTCACACAGAGAAAATTACTTCTTACTACTTCAGCAACACATTGCAATGCATGGACCAAGCAGATACATTTGGGTAGAAAACCTTAAGGGCAGTAGCAGCAACCTTTTCCTCACACACACCCTCTGGCTACAGAATCTTCATCCCATCATTTACAAATCTTGCAATTGTAGAATGATTTGTTTGTTCTAACACCTTGCAACAGATCAGAAATGATTTTGCTGGACTTTCGGAATCTAGTTTTCCCACTACTAAATTTACTATGTACCGACCCATGTCATCTATAGCTTTATCGACGGCAAACCAAACACAGGAGTCTCCAATTTCATTCCGTATATGAGCAACTGCTTCTCCTTGACAGACTATTACTTTTCCATTGGTTGTAAAGGTGCTATCTAATTTTACCCATGAATTCAATGCAGGATAGCGAGGATGCAACTGGTGCCATTTTACTAAGACTTGCAAGAAACTAACTACAGTATTATCACCTTGCTATATTGATGGTTGTCCAGCGGCTCACTTTGTTTCCTCGCAGCTATTATATTACTACAGCGACAATGGTAACAATCAATTCTTTCAGTCCTTGTAAATGCCCAAAGTGCTACGAGAAACATGACACTGGAGGTTAACATTGTTGAGTGGCACCTGCTTTGATATAAACGGACAACAATCAGAGCGAGGCGACATGGTTATTATCGCATTCTTAATTTAACTTGCATTCTATTTTGCAGATCGAGTTTTGTTGCTTTCAGCAAAACTTGTGAAAACAGTAGTTTATAATGTGACTACAATATTTTTTAAAAGATAATAAAATTTTAACGAAACTCGGAAAATTGATGTAACATGGTTAAAATATGTAGAAATGTGCAAAATATGTAAAAAAAATGTAACATAAAAATTGGCAAGGGAGTCCCAAATGACGTAATTCGCCAACATTTTTACTTCTCATTGAAATATTATGCAGGATTTAAAATATGTAATTACATAAAAATCCGGGTTCTAATCATAAGTCACGCATTCACCCTCCAACCCTTCAGATAACCCTTAGTTTTGGCACATAAGAGATTTGGGAAGCCGATTTTAAACTTTGTTTTCTTATTAAAAGTTTCTTTGACTTAACTGGTTTTGCATACCCAATGAAAACTTGTAGTTGTTATTGCCACTAGGCCTACACTTTGTGTAACTTTTAAGCAGTAACTAGAGTAACTAGGTTTTAATCGTTAAGGGTTAAGTTAATTGAAGGTTAAATTGAAAAATATGTCGATCAACAGCTGAATGATGGAGAGGACCCTCTCCAAAACTAGTCCTGTGATTAATATAATTACAAGTAATTATTATTTATTTATGCCAACAAACAATGCTGGTGTTTTTAAACACACAAGCTGTGTGTGGGCAATCGTTAAATATCAAAAGTGCTCTTCACAAATGCAACAAATACCTACAGTCTTCTAGAAAGCAAGTTCTATTGACACAAATGTAACAGGAACCATCCGGAGAGGTGGAATCAAGAGTGACACAGGTTTGGTGTGTTTAAAAACACCAGCATTAAGTTTGTTGGCATAAGTAAATAATAATTACCATCTAAAGGTTGCTTAAGCCTGGGACACAAAATGTATTTGTACAACAGGAAAAAGTCAACTATCAGCCACCTTTAAATTTGGCAGCTACCACAAATTATCTAAACTACTATAGTAGGCACAGCTTATTGAGATAACTCAAAAAAACAACCTTGACATTTTCCCCCCATTTGGTACAGTCTGGTTATATTTGGTGATATTCCATTCGTTCGGTTGCATTAGTGCCGCCAACTGTTCGTAACATATAACTATGGTAAAGCTACAGCTATAGCTGGCGTTATTGCATCTGTTATGTTGCCACAGAAATCCTTGTTTAAGAATGCGGTGCAGAGATGCCAACCAATAGATTTTAAAACAAGATACTGTTTAGATGCCATATTAATTAATTAATCAGTGGACGTACTACTTGTGTTTGCCTGATCATGTCTTGAACTGTTTTAGAGCAGTATATGCAATTGTTGTTACTGTTGCTATTTTTGTGTTCACAACACAATAGCGCATTAAATATATATTGTGATTTAATTTAAAAGGTGAGTCAATTAATAACATTACACAACACTTACATTTATAATTTTCTGGAACGCGTTTCGGAGGCTAACTTTCCTCCATTATTAACCGGACAATGACTGGGTTTCCATGGTGCGGATGGCGATGCTTCTGATGTTTCCTCTGGTGACGGTTTAAGGAACTTGCTGAAAATTTCTTTCTGGGGAATGTTGAAATTAAATACTTGGTTTCTATTTCTTGAAGTGAAGATTTGTTTCCAAATGGACAGCTCTTGTTTTCCAGTTATATGTTTGAGGAATTTTGGTTCTGGCTTTATGTTGTTGATTTTTTGTCCAAAAGTGAAAGGCAACTGCTGATTTTTCCAATTGTTTGCTCTTGATGTTCCTAACGTCTTCCTTGGATCTAATTTCTAAATTTCTTTTGGTTTTTCCTATGTATACTTCATTATAATCACTGCATTCAACTTGGTATATGCTGGATTTTTTGTTAGGTGAAATAGCATCTTTGATGTTGGAATTCAGCAGGTCTTTTATGGAGTAAAAGTTTACTGGCGCTAGCTGAATGTTGTATACCTTCAACACTTTTTTCAACTTATCAAAGGCCCATGGATGATATGTGAATTTTTTGAATGTCGTTTTTGTTTCTGCTGCTGTGAGAGTTGTAGTTTCTTTGAGTAATTTTTTTCTTTTGTGCTTGTTTTACTTTTTTATCTACTAATTATTTGGGGAAGCCTTTTTTGTGCTATTTCAACTATTTTGTAATATTCTATTTTGTATTCTTCTCCTGGAAGAGGGATGCTCACCAATCTATGTGTTAAACTATTGAAAATTGCTAGTTTGTGACTTCTTGGATTTTAACTATTAGCTTTTATGTAGTTGTCCATCTGCGTTGGTTTTCTGTGAATGCCGAAGTTTATTCTATGCTTGTTTTTGATTATTTTTAGATCTAAAAATGGTAATTGATCATCTTTTTCCACTTTCATTGTGAAATTCATGCTTTTGTGCCAGATGTTTAGATGTTTTATGCAATGATAATGGAGGAAAGTTAGCCTCCGAAATGCATTCCGGAAAATTATAAATGTAAGTGTTGTTTGGTGTTATTAATAGACTCACCTTTTAAATTAAACTGATTATTACAACACTGTTTTCAAACTTCTAAGAAAGGAAGATATATTATGATATTTAGCGCTCGGAAGTGATTTTATCTAAATGTGTTACTGCAGGACAAGATTTGCCGAAGATGAGTAGGTTCATCATGTGTTGTGTGGTAATGGTGTTCAAGCATTATTATCATTAGAAAGTGTGATACTTTAACCCTGATACCGAAATTTAGATTTCAAATCGAATGGGCTTGATAAAGACACGTTTTAGTTTAATTGCCGGATGTGAGATTTGCGATAAGTGTTGAGTAATAACATAGGTAGATAATAGAGTAGGAAGTGTTGTAAGGTGAGCAAGATATGAGTAAATAATAGTCGTTAAATTTGTAGGATAAACGCATTATTGGTTTGAAATTAACGAGTCATGACGTCATACCACATAGTTTAAATTCACGGTCAAAATTCAGGTCTACCAACCTTAAAAGTCGCGCGATATGTTTAATAGAATATAAAGAAAACATCGTTTAATCATAAAAAGGTAATTATATATTTGGAATTCAAAAAAGAACATGTTATAATAGAAAGGGACATTTCTAAATTGGGAAAAGGAATGAAATAGCATTTTGGATACGAGGCTTTCTTTTGGATGACGTCATGAAATTTAAAATCAGAAAGAACGTTTTCTTAGCGTGGGGACGCCAGGAAGCGTGTTCACTCGCCCCAGACCGGTAGCGGACGTTGTGGTGTACACACGTGAGTGCGATTCCTCTGCGAGTATATATAAGTATCGAAAGTCGGCATAACTCCCGAAAATGTCAAAAAGAGTGAAAAATAAATAATCTACAAAAGTTCTTCTGGGGTAATCTATAAAACATACCTACGCATACCCTGGATTAAAGAGATTTCATGCTGAACTAGCCGGAGCAAACATCACCATTCCGCATCAAAAGGGCAACATAACGTGAAACATCATCTTATATTCCGCTACAACCCTATGATATTTTAGGTTAGAAAGGCCTTTATTATGTACGCTGGCAGGGCTGCTTTTTGGAATACTATCGTCCACCTTTCATCTGCTGTTTAGTGTAATGTTGGCCATATTGAACTCTTGAGAACTGCCGATAAACTGTGTCAACTATACCCTGGGAATGAAATATTGCTTACTCAAGTATTTTCAATGTATATATTGCAACAAAAAATTTTCTATCAGAATTATATGTCAAATGCTCTTAAGGCCACTTCATGAAAACAGAGCAAGAAGTTGCATTGAGCACTCTTCAGTAATTAAGGTATATTTTACACTCACCTGCCAGCTTAGCCTTAATGGCCTGGTATGGAAGTTGTCTAAAGCGACTATGTAAAGCTCTTAATCTGTCTGAAGAAAGCACAAAGAGCTCACCAAAGTCGCACAGGTACACAGACACCATGTTGTTTTTCATCACAGCCTGTACATATATCCTACAAGAATCAAAGAATTGGTGAAATACAAGAAAAGCTAATATATGTAAAATTAAAACCAAAGTTGATGAAAATAAGCTGCATGAAATTGGAACAAAACACTTCTATTCTGTAGTACAAGACCTGATTCCATGAGTAATGGCAGCATACCAAAGTACTGTATTTCATTGCATAATTGTCACACTTTTTATGCTTTCTTCATAAAGCAAAAATATGCAGTGCAACCATTATGTACAGAATAAATTAAGACTAGCCATGTCAACTTTAAGAGACTAGTGTACAATAACAGGAGTAAGAGCGAGTTTGAGTATACTGAAGCATGGTCATGTTGCACTATTCGTAGTTGAAAAGGACGAGGAAGAAAAGGAAACAAAAGTGACACTGACATCATAATGCAAACAGCTATCCCCCCAATCCAAAAACACCAACCAAACCACAAGATGTTTTATTGACTTGGCATTAACTAACCATTCCCTTTGCTTATTGCTTAGTCATGTCTGCTATATTCTGCACTTTAGGTACGTGAAATCAGATTCATTGATGGGCTAGTCACCATCTCAGCAGTCAGCAAACTGATGGAATCAACAATCAGGAATATATTACAATAAGCTGCATGCCCTCCACTGTTTCCTGTGAACTTATCTGCAGTGGCAAAACACTATTTTTCAATAGTGAATACCTGGAATATTAATACGATGTTCATTCAGTGAAAGACTTAAGTCCTGATTGGGTGTCTATAAATCAAGATGTGACCATTAGGCAATGAATGCAGTACTAAATTACATAATTACTTTTACTATTTAATAGCTTATGAAGATTTTGGAAACTCTTCTCACACTGCATATATGTTTGAAGAAACAGATCACAAGCAGCAAGAACAAGTACATTCTGTACCAAATTTAAATTAATTGGAACTTGTACACAGTGAAGCAAGCAATTAAATTTGCACGGTGAATCAATGTTAAGCACTCATACTGCTAGGCTAGCAGACTGGAGTAGGAACAATAGGTCCTTGAAACATGTCCTGCCAATAATTTAAGTGGAGCAATGTGAGTGCTTAACATTGATTCATATTGTAGCAGAATAAAAAAGGTCAGAAAGACATTGTAATTTAAGAATAAAAATGTTTGTAACCAAAGTTTGAGAGATAGAACTGGAACTTAAAAATTCAATGCCACAACTGAGATTTGAACCACAGACCTTCCGCTTACCGGGCGGACGCTCTAATCACTGAGCTATTGTGACAAACTGCCAGAATGGCATTAAATTCTCAAACCAGTTCGTATTTCTCCTGGTAAACCACAAAGGCAGTCTCACATCAGAGACAAATTACCCCAATGGTGACTTACTATTGTAAGTACTTTATATCCCAGGATTAAATAACCACACACGGCTTGTGTGTTTAAAAACACCAACAGTAAGTTTGTTGGCATAAATAAATAATCTTTGTAACCGTTAATATTCATTTATACTGTGTTGAGAAATGCTGAGTTAAGGCTGGTTCACAATAACCAAGAACAGAAATGAGAACAACAAAGTTAAAATACATTTATTTTAATGCAAGTTCACAATTAATTGAGGCTTTCCTGAGTCCCAAGAATGAGAAGATTTGGTCAAATTTTAACAAATTTTAACCTTCTCACTCTTGTTCCCGAGGCTAACATCTTAGATCTATATTATGCATATTAGTCTTCACTATAGAAATTACTCAAGGTGGTTGACAGATGCTAGAGCACCTCTAGTTGCAAACAAAACTGCAAAACTGCGGGGGAGGGGGTAGAAATTAACCAAGAACAACAAAATCTCTTTATAGTGTACACTATTAATATAGAGGAAACACCTTACTGGAATACCCCAACAAATCAAATGTGACATCCCCCCCCTTTATGGTGCAGTCTGGTTCCATTTGGTGGCATTCCATCTGTTAGGTTGCATACCACTGACTGTTCATAAAATATAACCATGGTAAAGCTACAGCCATAGTTGATGTTATTGCATGTTACGTTGCTACAGAAGCCCTTGTTTTTGGACCTGTTGGAGAGAAGCCAACCAATAAATTTTAAAATAAGATTCTGTTACGTGCCATATTAATTAATCCGTGAACACCATTGTGTTGCTTGTGTTTGCAGGATTTTGTCCTGAATTGTTTTAAAGCAGTATATGCAGCTATAATTACTGTTGTTATTTTTGTGTTCACAACACAGTAGTGCATTAAATACTGAGGCAGAATATTAGAAGACCCCAAAAGAAAATCGTTTATGTGAATATTTGTTAAAAGTGTAATTTGTTTTTTGATGTTGGTATGAGTTGGTTAAATGACGAAAACGTGTTGCAAATGTTCATTGTTACGAACAACTAAGTTAGTTTAAAGACATCATAAATATTTCCATATTTGATTTTAATATATATGTATAAATATTAGAATTATATGTGTTCCATAATAAAAGTAAGGGAGGATGGTTAGGGATCGCTTCCCTAACAAGAAAGAACTATTTGATGGACGCATACGCAGATGTATACGAAAAAGGCGGTGTCACGTGAGGTGACGCCATAAATCTTCCCAATAGGATGTGTATGTTCAAGGCGTAAGGACGTGTTGATGTAACGTGTGATCATTGTAGAACTTTCACCAGACTTTCATCAAGCATTAGTTCCACTAAATGAAAAAGTGGAAAGGTTTTAAATCATTTAAAACGGTGCTAGGAGCATTTATTTTAATGTAAAATATAGAAAAAGTGTTAATAAAATAATACATTGTGGTGAAGAAACATCATGTGCTTTTTCATTCCATCCGTTACCACGCCCTGAGATCACAAAGATTTCAAAGGCTCAAAGACCCAACGAAGCTTAATTATAAAAACTGCACCAATACGTATTACAATATTTAGTGTTCAGAAGTGATTTTATCCAAAAGTGTTATTGCAGAACAAGATTTGCCAAAGGTGTATTGCATGGAAATGATATTAAAGCATTATCGTTTGAAAGTATGTTACTTTAACCTTGTGGTATTTGAGGTTAGAAATAATGCTTTTATTATGTATATTGGCAGGACTACTTTTTGGGGTAATGTCTGCAGTTTAGTGTAATGTTGGCCATATTGAATTCTTGGGAACTGCCGATAAGTTGTTTCCCCTATAAAGGAATGACGCTTGGTATGACTAGAGAAATTGTAAATAGTAATGGAGGTGCATTTAGAATATATTTACTTAGAAATATTGACACGGCTATTCTGCATTATTGTAGCTTAATTGGAATCAGGTCTACAAAAAATAATTGTATGCTAGATTCACATGAGTTTTTTCTCTGCCCATCAAACTGTTCTTTAGAAAGCTTATTCTTCTATTGACTTCATGCTTTTGTTATTTGATTGTAGATGCAATGGGAATAGGGAATATGCTTTGGAGTTATGTTGTTCACATGCACACACTCGTGGACCTTTTGCTGAAGATGCCCTTATGGATTCATGAGCCTCAAATATGTATTTCTGGCAAAATCTCAATATCAAATTTTTGGATGGAGGGCAATACCATCTCTACCTACTATAGTACCATTGTGCCTTGAAAAACTGCTATGTGATATTTTTGGTGAAATTTAGTAATGTGGCACAAAAGAGCAGAAAATTCTGTTCAGACATGTAAATATTTCTCAGTTATTTTTTATAAAAATAGAAGTCACTATATGGAATACATCAGAATTGATCCCCTAAACTGCTATGTGAAAGACAGCACATAGCGGATTTATCAAATGCTCTTAAAGTACCCCTTATCTTACATCTGGTAGAGACAGCAGATTTGTAACTGATAAATTCCTGAGATTTACCCATGTACCTATTTACGTGCACTGTTTCTAAAGCTACCATGAACAATGAAAGCAAGTTCATGCATTATTGGCCATTTAATCACAATACTGGATTAGTTAACCTTATCTAGCAGAGGAAAAATGTAAGTGCAGCTGGCCCTTGGGGCTTTGCGTAAGAACCAGGAAGATGATCTATTGCCAGCTAAGTCATCCATTGGAGAAGATTAACCACGTTCTATAGCTTGTTTGTTTCCTAGTATGAATTATTAATTTGTCAATGTGATTTTCTGAACTATCCCATGGATTCCGGTTAAGTTCCTATGCAGCATGATAAACAACTGCTCCACCTAGTAATGTATGTTATGCCTATGGAAATGAAGATATAGATTATGGTCACCTATCCATTTTGGCTCTTCCAAGTGAAAATAAAGCTAACACAGTGACAGAAGTTAAGGTTGAGAAGACATGGAGCTCAAATGAAAGCAAACAAGAAGCGACTAAAGCAAATGAAGAAAACTGTGAAGAGCAAGCTGTATGGAAGAAGAATCCTGATAATGTAAATAAAAAATTAAGACTACATGGTAAAAAATACCAAGGGAGAAAATACACAGCAACTAAGTATTATAATTTTGTTGAAAGAGGCGCGTGTACACTTCTTCCAACATGGTCACATAAGCAAGGAAAGCAATTAATAAGAGAGAGGAGTTTTGTGTGTAGTGGAATTGATGAAAATCAAAGAAAAGTTCGTGAAATAATGTGGGAGTTTAGCTCATGGGATGAAAAGACCTATGTATATGGATTAGTGAATTTTCATACAACAATTCAGACAGTAAGCAGAATTGTTGAGGAGCTGCTATCACTGTTACTTGCCTACAGAAATAGGCAAGAACTTTTTCCTTGCAACTACAGGCCTAAAAAAGGATGTCTTTAATGAGTGGGTAAAACCTTTCCATTTGTGTAACAATAGTGATCAGGCAAAATTGAAGAAACAAGAAAACAAAAATTTGGCCCATGACGACACAAGCAGTTCAAAGAAACTTAAATCAGATACTGTGAAACAGTGGTTGGGGATTAATTCCCAAAGTGCCAAACCACTATTGTTGATCCTCTGGTAATCAAGTTTATGTGTTCTGTGTTCAAGCCTAGAAAAGATCAGTGTAGTACTCACGTGGCATTTAAAGAAGGTAATGTAACAGAGGAGTTTAATATTCATGTTAAAAAGAAAAACTCTCTTATAACTAAGGAAAAAGCTGAATCTTGCACGACAAAAACCCTTATCTTGACAATGGATGTTCAAAGAGTATTATTATACCCCAAGCTGCTTGCTTTCACAGCAGTACTATAGTCAGAAGCTTCAGACTCATAATTTCAGCATCTATGTAAAAACCAAAGGATTTTCATTTGTATTTCTGGCATGAGGGAGGAGAAAGTCTCAGCAAATGAATTCACAAAACTGTATAGTTGACTTTTTATAAAAGGAAACTGGTACTGCAAGCAAACTTTTTCTAATATATCAGAATAAAAATAAGGATTTGGTTAGTGCCATATCCCATGTTTCAACAGAACTCAGCATTGAAACAGAGCAGATTATTTTGGAGAAAGGGCACACAATGTGGAAGGTCGACAGCATCCATTCTACTTTGGACCATCTCTTCACTCCACCAATCTATTCACCTGCACACTACTTAACCAAATTATACGCAGCCAGAAAAAATACGCCATATTAAATACATTACTTAGATCACACATTTTTCAAAGATTATGAACATATATCTTCAAACTACTCTTCAATTTGCCCTGACAAAAAGAAAGAGGATCCCACAATCCCTGATATATAAGGACTATTGTAAAAAGAAGGTGAGGTGTTCTACAATAATCATTGTGACAAATGGCAGATTTTTCCTCAAAGAAGACACACAGGAAGCCACAATGAAATGCAGCTCATGTACAATGAGCCCATGAAGATTGAGAAGTACAAATACAACAGTTTGCAATGTTTGAGAAGACTCATCCACAAAGACTCATTTTTATTACAGTCTGAAGTTTTAAATCGAAGTTCATGCTTGTCTATGGAGTAACAAATGTGTTAGTGTTTTAATTTGAGAATTGTTCCCGAGTTTCTAATCTTGATTTGAAAATAGGTGTCCAAGTAGAGCAAACACACACTACCACCATGATTATTGTAAAATGTTCTGGGATGTTAACATTCAAACGTTCATAATAACTGTTGGCATGAACATGTATACATTTTTGTAATTGGAGATTGCCATTTACAAAACTAATTTTGAAGCCCACAGGGAATTAAGTATCCAATACGTTGATGCCATTTTTAATGTAACTAAAGGAATGGGCTGTGCTATGAGACTCGTTTTCTATCTACAAGGTCGTGGTAACGGATGGAATGCATATATCAATGTTTCTGTATCACAATGTATTTATTTATTAACACTTCGATACTTTACACTCTCAGCACCATATTAAATACTTAAAAACCTTTACACTTTTTTAATTTAGTAGAATTTATGCTGGATGAAAGTTTGGTGAAAGTTCCATGTTCACATGCTACCAAAACACGTCTTATCACCTTGAACATATAGACGCTACTAAATTGTTTCTTAGCATCGCTTTGACACGACACACCGCCATTTTCATCTTCATCCGCTGTATTCATCCGCGCAAATAGTTCTTTCTCGTTAGGGAAGTGATCCCAATTATTGTCTCCTATTTTTATTATGGAACACAAACAATTCTAATATTTATACACTTTTAACAAACATTTACACGAACGACTTTCCATTGGGGTCTTTATATTCTGTCTCAACGTTTACAGCTAAACATTCTCGATGAATAAACTTGAATACTGTTAATTGTACAATTTTGTTTTTTATCTCACTTTAAACTGAACTACTGTACCATATTAAACTTTGTAAAGCTGCCTGATTACATCTTTTAAGGCTGATTATCAATAAAATGTTTAAAGATCTCACAAAGCACGGGTACACTGTGTGACTATGAAGGCGATAGTCTTCTATGTACCACAAGAATATACCAATGTGCAATAAAATAGCATGGTTGCACTGGGTTTCAATAATATCTAACATAAACAATATGTCAACTGTTTTACATATTTATGCAGTTTGCATGCATTATTGACAGTTTGGATAAGATTGAGGATGCTTTTTGCTTCTCCTGAAAAGTTTGTTTTTGCACATAGCGGTTCTACAAGGCACAACAATGATATATAAGATGCATCCAGAAAGTAAGTCCCATTGACTGATAAAGGTAACAAAAACATCACTAAGTAAGAAATATTTATTGGAATAATTAAGATTCACTGGCTGCTTTTCAATATGTTGTTGTTAGCTAGTGCTGGATTTCTGACAATGAAGTCATTAATCCTCTTGCTCTCCAATATTTTTCACTGATGGATGGGGCACTAGAAGTGGCCAGGCATATTTGAAGGTGGTCTCGATCCATTTCCTCTTGCAGATCACATAGAGGACAGAGTGGTGAAGAATATATCCCAATTCTGTTTAAATGTTTTGCCAGACATTCAGACATTCACCACCATTGTTGAAACATTTATCCTAATGGTGTACCAACTGTATGCCCAAGTCATGGGAGTCTGCCATCAATGTCCGGAGTCACAAAGTCACTTTATTCTGCATGTCAGGTCATTGTGGAAACATTTTCCTGCCAGAATTTTGTGCAAAAGCGAGCGATACACCTGGGAGCTCTGACAAGAGAGTTCTGAAACTGTGAAGTGCCAGTTCTGCACAATTGCCTGCTGTACACTTTCCAACACTTCTAGCATCACTAGAGATGGTCGACCGCTACAATCTTTGTTATGAATATTGGTTTCTCCTTCAGTGAATTGCCTACACCATTGTCTTACCATACTGTCATGCACATATACGTAACACAATTGGAAATGGAACTCTGCTGGAGATTGCTTTTGTGGTGCAAAAATTGGATGAGTGCACGAACCTCACAGCTGGTGGGAGACAATATTAGAGCAGCTATTTTCTCCTAGCACAGCACACATATGCATACGCATTCCTATCAACTGATGGTGTCACCTCTGGACACAATCAGGACTTACTTTCTGGATGCACCTCGTATGTCTTAGAGAAAAACATCATTGTCAGTTACAAACAAATGGTATCCCAAGGTGGAAAATGAGCTTTCCACTTTGCAACTGATATGCATTATAATTTTTGTTTCTGATGTACTGTGAAACAGCCTTCAATACAAGCCTTTAATACTTTTAAGGAGTATAAACATCAACTCTAATTACCTGTACCAGTTCCCATCAGTATGCAAAGCAGCATATAGTCCTTGTTCATGAATAGCTTTCTGTTCCAGAATTGGATAAGTATTTGATTTGTATTCTTCCTGCATCTCATGCATCATTTGCTCCAACAGTGAAGCGTCATTGTAAGGCTGTACCTATTTAATAAAAGGAATGCATAAATAATTTATTAGAGCTGGATGCAGCCAATACAATGCTAAATGCTTATACTAATAAACAGGGCCCAGGTTTTGATAACTCAAAATGCTTTAAAAATGAGCTATAAAAGACTGGGGAAAAAACTGTATAAAAATGCTAGTTTATTTATAAGATTTGTGCCTGTTCTACAATGGTCCAATTATTGGCTTGGAATCACATATAATTAAATTCAAGCACCATCTTTCTATATTTAAATTAAAATTATAACAAAGATGAGAATGAGACGATTTAAAGATGAAGGCAATTACGACTTACTTTGGTCCTTTGATTTATAGAGTATAGGGAACATTTTTGTTGCAAGATAATAGGAAGGGGAAAAGAGAACTTTAAATTATTGAATACTTAGTGGATGAAGACATTCTGCATTACAAAGAAGGAAAACGAACGTCGATTGTCTACCATTATGCTCTTGCACATTGAAAAACTACTTTCAATGCTACAGATACAATGGGAGTATACTTTAAGTGCACAAAATCAGTGGATATGAGTTCCTCTTCAGTGCCAAATCTTCCCTTGTCAAGATCCCATAGATGGAGCAACAACACGTTTCAGTTTGTCTGACGGACACCCCAACACTGCAAACATCTTTAATGAGTTTGCACTTATTCTGATTACATCAATCAGATTTCCCAATCGGAGAGGTACATCTGTTGCAATGGATTTAAATGTCAGGATCCTTGATTAGGCTTTCACAAAGATCTTAATACTGGAAATCCATTTGTCAACATCCAGAAACAAGCACTGTATTTCTTCTGACACCCTGTGAAAGCCATGTGCTATGCTGGTCACATGAAGCATGTTTGGAAATAGCACTTATAACGCCATTCCAGCCCTTTTCATATATGGTGCAGCATCACTGATGAAAAGTAAGACGCTGTACTGAATCTCTTCAGGCCACAGTAACTTTAATGAACTGGTGAACAACTGCGTGATAGTCGAATTGTATTTTATTTTTTCAAGACACTGTTGTAAGTAGGAATGGTTTCATTCTGTAGGATTTAATGGTCCAATAACAACATTGGCAATGAAACGACCCATGGTGTCAGTTGACTTGTTGATAGAAATCCAGAGCTTACTTTTCATTTTATCTCTAATGATTTTCATTGCGTCATCATAATGTTCAGTTAAGTAACATTTTTGCAAACTTGTCTTGCTAGGTACAGATTGGTTAGTATACTTCTCCAAAAACTGTGATAATATAGGATTCTGTAATTTCCACAAAGGGATTCCAGCACTGAAGAAAGCTTTACATAAGTTGAATGCATACTGGGATTTTCGACTTGATGTTGCAATTACTGTTGGAAGCAAAGAAATCTTCCCAGTAGCCTTGGAAAGTGCATTTTTGGGTTTGATTGTGCTAATATGTTGTGATATAAAATACTTCCTTTTGTAGTTCACTGACTGCCCACATATTTTGCGTGTGAGTACTTCATCATCGATACAAAATACATCAGATCCATAACTTTATAATTTGCTGCGTAAATGAACACTGAATTTTGGCATTTTGCTGCTAGCAGCAACAAAGTTGCAATGAAAACTGAAAGAAAAAGTTACACTTGCACTCATTATTGCCTTTTAAAATAAACACAGGCAGTAATTCAAATGCTTTCTGTTCATTATTTTATTTGCACTGTAGCACTCATTGTTGCAAAGAAAATAATGAACTGAATGAAGGACGCCTATGTTGTCTGCAACTTAAAGACAATACACATTCGGCAGAATATAAGGTAACTACTGCAAAAAATACAAATAAGGCTATATGGGATGTAGTAAATGCTAGTAAGAAAAACTGTAAAAATTCAGAGAACATTGTAATTAAACATCAGAACAAAAGGGTTGATAATCCAGTAAGCATTAGTAATATATTTAAAGAATACTTTATAAATGTAGCGGTGCCTAAGGGAAATACGAGTAAAATGGTTAAAATGGATATTAATGAGGGAATAAAGCATGTTGGTAGCACAGTGTTCTTAAATCCTGTTAATGAAATAGAATTAATGAAAATTATTTACTCAATTGAAATCTAAAAGCTCAAGTGGGTGGGATGAAGTTTCATCAAAAATCCTGAAACAATGCAAAGAAGAATTAGTTTATATCCTAGTACATCTAATAAATGCCTCTATAGCGGAAGGAATTTTTCCGAACTGTTTAAAAAAGGGGGTTGTTAAACCGTTACACAAAAAGGGTGATGTTACTAATGTGAGTAATTATAGACCAATTACTTTAACATCTACATTTGCTGAACTACTGGAAAAGGTTATTTTAAAGAGGATCTTAAGTTTTTTGGATAAACACATATTATCTAATTCCCAGCATGGTTTTCGAAAAGGTTGTTCTACAGTTACTGCTGCGGTAGAATTTATAGATGAACTAATTAACAAAATGGAAAATGACAATCAAGTAATGGGGATTTTTCTTGATTTATCAAAGGCCTTCGATAGTGTTGATCACCAAGTCTTATTACAAAAATTGGAACATTATGGTATAAGGGGGACTGCAGGTAAATTAATTAATACATACTTACAAGGCCGGGTACAAAGTACAGAAATAATATGTAAACTAAACCAAATAGAAGCAAAATATGAATCCTCATTAGCAGGAGTCCCACAGGGATCTGTGCTTGGGCCTTTACCATTTACATTGTACACCAACAATTTACCTGTGATTAATAATGTGAAAACTGTATCATATGCTGATGACACATCTATAATTTGTTGGGGAAAAGATCAAGACAACTTAACTAATAATATACACTCAGGTACAGATGTAATAATTAAATTTTTTGTTAATAACAACCTAGTTAATAATTTAAACAAGACAAGCATAATATATTTTAAAATTAGTAATTGCATGTACAATAATATGAAAATTAAAATTGGAAATGAAGAAATAGATACAACAGATGATCACTTATTTCTAGGATTGCATATTGACAAAAAATGTAAATAATATATGCAAGAAAATGAGTAAGGGTATCTATCTATTAAATTATGTGGCACACTATTTGGATAAACCTAATTTAAGATTGATTTATTATGGAATAATTCATTATTTGAATTATGGTATTGAATTATGGGGTACAACGTCTAAAGAGAATATAAAATGATTATTGGTATTACAGAAGAGTGTGTAAGGATTGTCTGTTCACTAAAATCAAGGGACTCATATAGAGAAATTTTTAAAAAAAAGAATTCTTACAGTGGTTGCATTATATATTTTTAGTTATTTTACTAGTTAGGAGAACTACAAATATAAGGAGTAACAGCAGCATGTATACATAAATATGACACAAGAACTAAAGAGAACATGTATAGGGAAGTGAAGAGTAAGAAATTCTTTGATAAAAATCCATTTGTAATTGGGAAAACTTTATACAATAAGCTGCCAACCACAATTAAACAATCAACTGGTTCCAAGTTTAATAAATGCTTAAAAAATTACTTAATTGAGGGGGCTTTTTATGACATAGATGAATATCTGCAATTGTGATTTTGAAGATTTTTTACCATTAAGACAGTTACTTTAACATTTTATGTAACCTGATATATCCAACAACATGTATATGTTCTAAAAGGATGAATAAAGAATAAAAATAAATAAGTAACTTCCATTGTCACGGACATTTACATTAAAACAGGATTTGACTACATTAATAAAAGGAATTTTTTTCATAAAATAGGCATTTATATTTAAAAGGCAACATAAAACTGTGGCATTTCAATCACAAAGGTATAATTCATTCAGATTCACTTTTAAATTGAAGATAGATTTGACACATTTAAAAAGGCATTCTGCCTAAGTTCCGGTTTGTGTTCATCAGTAGCAAAATTAGGTGTATGCACTTAATGCAAGAAAGTGAAACAAACCAAATTAACTGATTTCTTTAAAGCAGGACCAAGTTCAAAATAGTGTTTTCTTGGTACATACCTTTGTTGTTTGTAAATTTTTACAACTTTAAGCACACCGCATTGTTTTTTTTTTTTTTAAAAAGAGTATGATGCATTATCAAAATATTATTTGTAAGTAATTCTGGGTTATAAGTAATCTTCGCTCTTCCTCTTGATATACACATAAATTGGGTTCAACTGTATTTGTTTATCTACATATATTTGTATTACGAACAGGATTAATGTAGTGGGAAGAAAGGCCAAGTCAAAATGTACATGACTTATCTACAAATATGTTGTTGTTAGCTAATGCTGGATTTCCGACAATGAAGTCATTAATCCTTTTGCTCTCCAATATTTCTCACTGATGGATAGGGTGCTAGAAGTGGCCGGGCATATTTGAAGATGGTCTTGGTCCATTTCCCCTTGCAGATCACATAGAGGGCAGAGTGGTGAACAAAATATACCAATTCTGTTCAAATGCTTTGCCAGACAATCATGTCCTGTAATCAACCTGAAGATTGCGAGGATATTCAGGAATTACTGTTTGAATGTATGCTAGCTCCCATCTTTTGATTATTGATTTTTTTAAAGTAATATTTTGCAATCATTTTTTTGAATTCAGAGTTGAAACTTTTAGCTGCATAAAATGGTAAATTAACTATAGATTTTTGCACACTGCTGGTGACCTTTTTTTGCAAGAAAATCAGCTTTGTCATTACCACTCAGTCCACACTGAGTAGATATCCATTGGATGACTAGATAGTTTTTGAAGTGCTGTTAGGTGGGTAAGAATTTTCCAGCATTTTATAATTGTTTGGTTCTTTGATGACAACTTGGAAGTAATTGCTATTATTGCCGCCCTGGAATCTGAGAGAATAACTGCTTGGTAAGTTTGATATCACATATAACTCCTAAATATTTTGCTTCATTTGTTTCTGGTAATTGTTGACCCTCAAAATTTAGTTTTTTTAATGGCTTTTTCCTTAGTGAAAAAATTTGGTAGTTTGATTTTGTTGAATTAATAAGTCATTAAATTTTCCTTGGTTAACTTTTGTAGGTTGGCTAAGTATTAAGGCATGTTTTTATTTTTTTGTTTTGAAGTCCACATTACTAAGTCATCAGCAAATAGTGCACACTTCGCGCCTGATTCTTATATTTCTTGTGGCAGATCGTTAACAAATATATTAAAAAGTGTTGTGCTGAGCAATGTGAAATGTGTTAAGTTATGGTGTACTTAATTAATTTAAAAGGTGAGTTAATTAATAACACTGAACAACACTTACAACATATTTTTCCGGGACGCGTTTCGAAGGTTAACTTTCCTCCATTATCAACCGGACAATAACTGGGTTTCCATGGTGTTTCATGGTGCAGATGGTGATGCTTCTTCTGGTGTTGGTTCAATGAACTTACTGAAAATGTCTCTCTGAGGAATGTCGAAATTAAATACTCGGTTTCTATTTTTTAAAATAAAGATTTGTTCCCATGTGGACAGTTCTTGTTTTCCGGTTATGTGTTTGAGAAGTTTCGGTTCTAGCTTTATGTCATGATTTTTTGTCCAAAAGTGAAATGCAACCACTGATTTTTCTAATTGTTTACTCTTAAAGTTTCTAACGTGTTCCTTGGATCTAATTTCTAAATTTCTTTTGGTTTTTCCTATGTATATTTCATTACAATCACTGCATTCAATTTGGTATATGCCAGATTTTTTGTTAGGTGGAATAGCATCTTTGATGTTTGAAAGTAGGTTTTTTGTGGAGTAATGATTTACTGCTGCTAGCTGAATGTTGTATTCCTTGAACACCTTTTTAAATTTATCGAAGGCCCATGGATGATATGCGAGTTTTTTTAATATCATTTTTGTTTTTGCTGCTGTGAGAGTTGTAGTTTCTTTTAATATTTTTTTCTTTTCTGCTCGTTTTACCTTTTTGTCTACTAATTCTTTGGGGAAGCCATTTTTTTGTGCTATTGCAATTATTTTGTAATATTCTGTTTTATATTCTTCTGCTGAAAGAGGGATGTTCACCAATCTATGTGTTAAACTATTGAAAATTGCTTGTTTGTGGCTTCTTGGATTGTAACTATTAGCTTTTATGTAGTTGTCTGTCTGCGTTGGTTTTCTGTGAATACCGAAATTTATTCTATCCTTGTTTTTGATTAATTTTAGATCTAAATATGGTAATTTACTATCTTTTTCTACTTCCACTGTGAAATTTATACTTTTGTCCTGTATGTTCAGAAGTTTTAATGAGTCACTGATGTGTCTTTTTGGAACTATTGCAAATATGTCATCCACATATCGCTGCCAGAGTTTGAACATCCACGGGAAACCTTTTGTGATCCTTATTTCCAATATACATACAAAAGGTTTCCCGTGGATGTTCAAACTCTGGCAGCGATATGTGGATGACATATTTGCAATAGTTCCAAAAAGACACATCAGTGACGCATTAAAACTTCTGAACATACAGGACAAAAGTATAAATTTCACAGTGGAAGTAGAAAAAGATAGTAAATTACCATTTTTAGATCTAAAATTAATCAAAAACAAGGATAGAATAAATTTCAGTATCGAGGAATACAACATTCAGCTAGCAGCAGTAAACCATTACTCCATAAAAAACCTATTACTTTCAAACATCAAAGATGCTATTCCACCTAACAAAAAATCTGGCATATACCAAATTGAATGCAGTGATTGTAATGAAATATACATAGGAAAAACCAAAAGAAATTTAGAAATTAGATCCAAGGAACACGTTAGAAACATTAAGAGTAAACAATTAGAAAAATCAGCAGTTGCATTTCACTTTTGGACAAAAAATCATGACATTAAGCTAGAACCGAAAATTCTCAAACACATAACCTGAAAACAAGAACTGTCCACATGGGAACAAATCTTTATTTTAAAAAATAGAAACCGAGTATTTAATTTCGACATTCCTCAGAGAGACATTTTCAGTAAGTTCATTGAACCGCCAGCAGAAGAAACACCAGAAGGAGCATCACCATCTGCACCATGAAACACCATGGAAATCCAGTTATTGTCCGGTTGATAATGGAGGAAAGTTAACCTTCGAAATGCGTCCCGGAAAAATATGTTGTAAGTGTTGTTCAGTGTTATTAACTCACCTTTTAAATTAAATTAATTACAACAACACTGTTTTCAAACTTCTATGAAAGGAAGATATGGTGTACTTGTTTATATTTAGATATATTCCTTCCATATCTGGTGGCAATAAAGTGTTGAGTTAGGAAATGACTAGCCATGAAAACATTGGACCTCATACACTTTTTTGTTTTTACTGTCATTAGTAGTTTTGTTCTGCATATAGAATCATATGCACTTTGGAAATCAATAAAAACTGATACATTATCATCTTCTCTATTGAAGGTGTCTGATTTCTTAACTGAGAAGTAAGACTTGTTCTTTTTTAATCTGGCTTGATATGGAGAAATTAAATTTTGTGATTCTAGAAACCAATTCAACCAGATTATTGCTTTTCGGCATTTGACAGTACCACAGTACAGCTGTGGCTTTCCAGGATAGATTGTAGAGTTTTAGTAGTTGTTTTGCTATTTTTCCAAAGTTTTTTTTTTTTAATGAACTCCGGATGTATGTAATCTGGTCCAGGAGACTTTTTGTTTTTTAGATTCTTAATTCCTAGGTTCAGTTCTGGCATATTAAAATGTTGAAGGAAGATACTGAGTTGAGTATTAGACTCGCATCCTTTTTTTTTTTATTTCAACTCTTTCTTAAATTATGTTCCTCTTTATTATTTCTTGTTATTTTATGTGAATTAGTATAATATTTATTTAAGGTTTCATCTATGACTGTATCATTTGTTAATATTTCATTATTGTATGTGATAGGTATATTACCTTTTTCTTTCCTATCCTTGACATTTTTTATGAACTTAAGGGTTTTATTACTATCTGTCCTATAATCCATTTTTTTTAGAAAAAATTAAAGTGATTCTTTTTAGCTGTATTAATTTCTATTTTTAGGAGGCACATTTCTTTCCCCATATTTGTGTATTCAATATGTTTTTTTGTTTGTTCAGCTGCATTTCTAGCTATATCCCTTTGCTTTTTCAGTTCTTCTAACCGGGGGTTCCAAAAGGGTTTGACATTTTTTAATCTTTCATGAGGTTTACATTCTTTTTTTGGTTTCTAGGATGGCTTTACCCTCCTGGGACCCAGAAGACCTTTTTCCAGAAAACATGTATGAAAGTGGGTTTTGTATCTCTCTTTATACCTAAATTACTTGAGAAAAATGTGTAAAAAATTTTTCAATATACAGTTTTTACAAAAAGTGAAGTACAGTATGCTGTACTTTGGGTCTTGAAAACAATATTCTATATAGTGAAAACAATTAATTCAAGAGAACTTCAAAATTGTTTAATACATCTAAACATACATACAATACATGGTTATATAAAAATAAAAGGACATAACTAGAATGGAATTAGTATGTTTTAACTCTATTATTCATGGAAAAGTCTGAAACAATTCCTATTTGCAACCAAACACAGAAAGATATTGCATGTAGTACACATTGTTCTTGTTCTGCCAGAGCAGTCTGGTCTCCTGAATTTCTGCCAGTCTTTTACATCTGCAATTGCAGGCATGTGACAACTTTTTGACTTCCTTAAATTTTCATGGGGTAGAGGAACAGGTACTTTGCGCCTCTTTGGTGTTGGTTCTGTAAGTTGGTCATCACTATCTTCTCCACTTTCTCCAACTCCTGTTGTGTTGTATATCAGAGATTCGCCAAGCATGAGTTTGTATTTTCTTAGCTGTGGTATTTGTTTTGGAGACATTCCTCTCTGCTTTTGGTCCTTTTTCAACTGCAACCAAGCATTTGCAACAGCCATATCGAACAAATGTAGAATTGTTCGAATGGTCCATTTCTTTGTTCTGGCCTTCATTGGACAGTAAGACATCATTCGGTCAAACAAGTCAACCCCACCCATGTAAGAGTTATACGCCTGCACTATATTTGGTCTTGCAACTTCAATGTATGTTTTCTCTTTCTTATTGTATCTCTTGCACTTATCCATAGGATTTAGTCCATGGTTGGATGACATCATTGTAATGCCCTTTCTATCCATCCATTTCACAACACACACATTGCCATCGTGGTGAACAAGCATGTCTGAAGATCCTCTACCTTCTTTGTTTAATTCTCTATCACTCTTCAGTCGTGCTTCCTTTGGTACTTACTTTGGAGAAGTTCTAATGGTGAAGAATCTATTCCTAGCCATGTTGTCACTTATGATTGGTACCCTCCATCTATTGTCCCAATACATTCGGATTATTGGATACTGTAAGCAGCTCATTATCATACAAATGCTAATAAACGTTTTCAGCTCAGCCAGATCTAAATTTAGAGGTCTGCCTTTCATTTTTATGTATGTCTGACAAGACTTAACCACTAATGTTTGGAGTATATCATCATCAATATACTGTTTGAAGTAATCAACATTCTCGAATGCAGTTGTATCAATGGGAGGTAGTTTGGGCTGCATAATGGAGACAGGAGCTGGATTAAAATTTCTTCTTCGCCAGCGGCACCTCGGCATTTGCACAGAATCCTGAAATATTAAAATTCTTTTACTTTCATGTAAAGTATTCCAGCTCCCATATAAACTTTATCGTACAAAAGGAAGTTCAATTTTGCAAACCCTAAGTAGGAAAATGTGTGTAAAAAATAGATAATTTAGTAATCAGTGACAGCATACCTCATCAGAATCACTACTAGATCTCTCACTTTCGCTTTCATCTTTGTCATCTTGAATAGGAATTTTATCTGCTATGTTGCTGGTATTTCCATTTTCTGAATCCTCATCTCCATCAGAAAAATCACCTTCAGAGTCATCCATATTGGCAAGTACTTCTAAGAGATATTTCTCAGCTTCATCATCTAGATCAGAAATGAAATCATTAGTTAAATGCAGATAAATAAAAATGTTTTTGGTGCTCAGAATTGGCTGTTTTCAATTTTACCAGTCGGAATATATTAACTGAGTCCCAAAGTACAGAATGCTGTACTTCATGAAAAACGGGGTTATGAATTCCAGAACAATGCATAAGGATGTATGTATTTGAGATAAAAGTTATCTTTTAATATCAATGAAAGTAAAATCATATTACTAAAACAGAAATACACTGCTGTAAAGTGTTAATTTGCACTTACCTCGAAGAAGGCGTTGGCCATGCTGCAAACGGTGCGTCGCCATTTTGTAACAAGCTATTCACACAAGTCAGTTAGCAGTGAAATGCAGTAACAAAGTTGAAAAATGCTCCCTAGGTGTCAGCAGCTCCTATTGAGCTAGCAGACATCCCTTGCTTTTGCCTGCCATCTGCTAGAGAATTTTTAAAAGTTAAAGTACAGTATACTGTACCGCGGGTCTCAGGAGGTTACAGAACTTTTTGTTCAGATGAGCTGCTTGGTCATGCAGCTGTGAGTTTGTTTGTTCTTTAAATTCATTTTCCAGTTCAGTTTTATATTTATTCCAGTCTACTTTTTTGAAGTTCCAAAGCCGAATCATGTGAAGTTGACTAACATTTGTATTATCTAGTTTTATATTGGCAATTACTGCTCTGTGACTACAGCTTGTGTCTTCTATAACTTGTTTTTTTTTATCTTTGAAGCAATATCCATTATAGCCAACAAGACCTCTGTGTTACTGCCTGCCCCAGAGTAATGTATGAAGGTTGAGGGATGTTCTTTAATATAAAGCAGTTCAAAGGTTATGGCATTCAAAACTACTTCCATTATCTTCCCTGTAGAATCTTGTTTTTCATAACACCATCTTTTGGAATATACATTGAAATGCCCAATCATGTTTGTTTTATTTAGTTGGTCAATAAGTGAGAGATCTGAGTCATTCCTGAGAGGATTGTAAATACTGTATAGATGTAGATGGTTTGAGAGGTAGCACTGGAACTTAAAAATTCAATGCCACAGCTTGTGTGTTAAAAAACACCAACAGTAAGTTTGTTGGCATAAATAAATAATAATTAACGTATATGGTATTTTTTTCCTAAAAATTTAACTTTATTAATTCAGATTTATCTGCATTATCCATTGCTTTAACAATTTGAAATAATTCATATTGGAGAGCAATATAGCAGTCAAAGTAACCGTTTTTTAGGGAGCACCACATGTTTACAATTGTGAGAGACTACCTGCGTTCCATTGACTTCTGATGTTAGATCTTCTATTAATATGTTTTGGTTCTCGAGTAGTCCCCGCCCGGAGATCCAAATGGGGGACTATTTTAACTCAGGAATATTTTACTCCTTGAGTCATATTTCATAATTTATATGGGAGAGAATTAGCTGTAAAAGTAACCGCTTTTTAGAGAGCACCATATTTTTACATTTTGTCAGTCACATAGATCTCTCACAACCCCCAGAATCTCTGGAGGACCACACCTGTTGTTTGTTTACGGGTCTCACCAACCTGACTGGGAGAATTATCAAAATAAATTCACCGAACATATCCCCTGATTACCAATCAGAGGATGCATTACGTGCAATGACAGATCAGCATGTTAGGGGTTAAGAGGTTATAGAGAAATTAGAGAAATGGAAAGGTTGGAAAAATAGACTCCCTAACCCTCGGATACCCTAATAGCATTGGGGTCAGAAGAGAACAAGAGATGACCAAGGTAGGTCAGATAAAAAAGCTACAGTGCGAAGCAAAACACCAGTAAGTGACAGTAATGCTCTGCTCAGCTTGAGTACCTTGTGGTCACCATACACATTTCCCCTAGGCAGGGACATCTGAGAAAATCTATGGACATGTAAATGGATGCATTTTTTTCTTTTAACTATCACTGATGTCATAATAGATGTAAGAAAAGTTTTCACATCTTCCATCTTCAATCGGATATGAGTGCAGACGCCTTTTACGCCGAGATAACATAAAGAAGATATTGGAAACACATTATCTTTAAATTATTCTCAAAGTCAGTGTAAGATGTTGCTACAAACTAACAGTGAATAAATTAGCAAGTTATTTTTTACTGGAGTTCTCATTCACTACATTAAACACATTTTTGCACACTGATACACCCTACAGATACGAATGGTTAGAAAACCCACATCACTAAGATGTATTTCGACTGTGTGTAAAACTTTCCAGATACTTTAAGAGGTAGTTACGCTCCTTTTGCGTTTTGCTTACACCTACTACCTTTCCCTTTCCTTACTAGCGTATTCCGCAGGATCGTTACAGGGTACTACCAAGTAACACAACACACTACAGCATAGCATAACATTTATTATAGTGAAAGGTGTTAAATATTAACAAGCAATTAGTTAAAAAAACAATAATTTTAACAATGGACTCCGTTACGTAGTAACTTAAAAATATTAAAATGAAACCACCAACTTGATAATGAACGCTATTAAATATTAACATGAAAATTCTAAAATGAAAACAAGAACCTTCCCTATATTTGGAATCAGTTAATTACAGAGAAAATACTAGCTGGAAATCTTGCGTACAGTCTGTGACAATATCCACTAACTAAACTACCGAGTTGCTCTCCGGTTTACTGATAAGGGGCCTCGTACAGAGCAATCCCCCTTTGTTAACTGTCCCTCTGGAGTTTTCCCACTCCTACAAAGTATTATTAACAAAACTGATACTCATCCCGATGTCGGCACTAGAAGATATAGGATGTACGGAGAACTTCCAGCCTGGAGTAGCCACGCCCTGGTCGACAGTGTACAACGGTGTCCTCAGCTTTCACCGCCATTCATCGAAGCCTCCTTGCACATAGGCGACGTCTCTAACCAGACTTAACTGGCTCAACCACCTCAGAAGTCCATACCGCTCCTTTGCCAAAGGGAACCACATGCACCAAGTCGTATTCCATGTAACTGGGAGAATGAAGTTTATGCGCCTATCTTGCATTCCCCACGACCAGTGGGTGCCGACTTGCACTGGTGCCCGGGTTCTACTTTCCCTTGTTGATGGCGGACGAACTCCTGGTCACATCTCACGGTAGACTCCAAAAAAACGCACACTAACTACGCAGTAGAAACCTCTAGACCACAGGCTTTTTTCTCTGGCGTCATCTCAAGCTGTTCCATCTCTTGCCGACCACCCTCTCTTTTTGGCTCTTCCAACTGCTGTTCGTGCCCCCCACTAATTAATCCGTTACAAACTGGAACTTAAAAATTCAATGCCACAACTGGGATTTGAACCACAGACCTTCCGCTTGCCGGGCGGATGCTCTAACCTCTGAGCTATTGTGATAAACTGCCAGAATGGCATTAAATTCTCAAGCCAGTTCTGGCAGTTTGTCACAATAGCTCAGAGGTTGGAGCGTCCGCCCGGCAAGCGGAAGGTCTGTGGTTCAAATCCCAGTTGTGGCATTGAATTTTTAAGTTCCAGTTCTACCTCTTAAACTTTGCCCACACACGGCTTGTGTGTTTAAAAACACCAACAGTAAGTTTGTTGGCATAAATAAATAATAATTTCCAGATACATTAGCTATTCCAAATTCATAGCTGCTGACTCCCTGAAATTGGAACCTGTAAAACTTTTCCTAGTGCAGAAGTGCATAATAATTTTCTGATGACTAGAAATTTAGAATGTTTAAGATGCTCAGTGCAGCAAAATAAATCTAGAAAGACATAACATAAACGGGAATTCCATTTTATAAGAATACTTAGACCTGATGTTACTGCTGTCTGTTATACAGTTAAAATTCTTCTTAGTACCACAATAAACCAGTATGAATCAATGAGATTTCTAGTGCATATTTTATGATTCATCACATGAACTATAACAAAAATTTTCACAAAAATGGCAAACAATATGTGTAATTATTATTTATTTATGCCAACAAACTTAGTGTTGGTGTTTTTAAATGCACAAGCGTGTGTGGACAATGTTTGAGAGTTAGAATTGGAACTCAAAAATTCAATGCCAAGCCGGGATTTGAACCACAGAACCTCCACTTACCAGGCAGGTGCTCTAACCATTAAGCTACTGTGACAACCTGCCAGAATGAAATTGAATTCTCAAACCAATTCATATTTTTCTTGGTAAACCACAAAGGCAGTCCCACATCAGAGACAATTACCCCAATGGTGACTTACTATTGCAAGTACTTTATGTCCTGGGATTAAATAACCTTCAGAGGGTAATTATTATTTATTTATGCCAGGAAACTTACTGCTGGTGTTTTTAAACACACAAGCCGTGTGTGGGCAATGTTTGAGAGGTAGAACTGGAACTTAAACATTCAATGCCACAGCTGGGATTTGAACCACAGACCCTCCACTTACCAGGCGGGTGCTCTAACCATTAAGCTATGGTGACAACCTGCCAGAATGACATTGAATTCCCAAACCAGTTCATATTTTTCCCGGTAAAAAATCCCAGGACATAAAGTACTTGCAACAGTAAGTCACCATTGGGGTACTGTCTCTGATGTGGGACTGCCTCTATGGTTTACTGGAAAAATACACACTGGTTTGAGAATGCAATGTCATTCTGGCAGGTTGGCACAGTAGCTTAATGGTCAGAGTACCTGTTTGGTAAGCGGAGGGTCTGTGGTTCAAATCTCAGCTGTGGCATTGAATTTTTAAGTTCCAGTTCTACCTCTCAATATGTGTAGTTAATTATAGTTAAGTATAGTTAATTTCCCAACGCATTGAATAATTTGTAGCATATATTGTTAATAAGATGTCAGTGCTACATTATGCTACAAATTATTCAATATACTGTGAAATTAACTAAACTTTGTTATTTTTCTTCATTTTTGAAAATGACAAATGGCCCACTACGACTCTCAGCCCTTCATCTCACAAGCATAGAATCTGAATAAATAAATAAAAGAAAAAAAAAAAGAAAATAATAACAAAAAAACAACAAAAAAAAAACAAACAAACAAACAAACAATGCGCATGAGCTAGTTGACTTTATAATTCATGTCATCTCTTACTGGCCATTCATACCCATTTACTGCTGGTGTCTAGAGATCACCTAAATAGAGCAATAGTATTTCAAATCTGTATGCACCTGGCCATTGCAGCATGACTATGAAGCAGGTTAGACACAGATAAGTACTATAGTAAAAGTATGATGTCTTGTATTCACGTGACTATCTACTCTTGTACTAACCATTCTTACAAACTCTAATTCTATATCTAAATGTCAGTTGAGATAAACATTTGCAGAAATTATCATCTTGTAGGTACAAGGAGAATATGGGAATACAGTAGACTTTAGGCGAGTCAAGTCTTTTAAAGCTTTCAAATTCTGTTCTCTTTACACGGCTAATAAATAAAAAATGGAATAACGAGCTTCCATTTGAAAAAGTATAAGTTCTCCAAAACTCGCTCAAATAACAAGGCATATCACCGAAATGGTTCACTCTACAAACAAATTTATTTTGACATAAATTGTGTATTCTAGCAAGATCCACATTTTTTGTACAGTATGATTTGTCTATCTCTTACGGTTACCAGTTGTGCAAAAGTCATCCAGAGTAAATAGGACTACACGGGCTATAGCCAGAAAATTCAAGATATACCTTTCATCTGTCATAAAAATGTCTCAAACATATGACATTTAATCAAAACCATTAGAGCCATTTTCAAGAAAATTAAAATTTTTTGAAAAATTTTCCACGTAAAAGGTTGTTCAGGGTGGAGCAATTTTCTTGAAGATCTTCGTGTTGCATCCTTGAAAGACATTAAATTTAAATACCAACTTTGGTTTTAACAGACTTTTCGTTTTTGAGTTATGCTGTACACAGACTGACAGACACAGACCTTTTTTCTAAAAATGCTTCTTTTGGATTCAGGGTGCCTCAACACATATATTTCCGGTGAAATCTTGACATTGAATTTTTGGGTGGAATGCAATATTTCGTGGTAGAGAAAGTAAAAAGCATAAAACTGTAGCACAAAAGCCTAGCTGAACCAAGGCCTACTGCCCAACTGCTGTATCCCCCAGCTCTGTCCACTACAGATGTCATGAGTATGCTTGCAGTACTGGAGGTGGGACATGGACAGTGCTGCTACTTCCCAATCAAGTAGCTCCCCATTTGGCTCCTCAGGGACCTAACAATATTACTAAGATAAGTGAAGCTTTTAGTTTCTAATTTCTTATTTTATATTTTTACTAGTTTATACTATTAAGAGAGATAAGTTGGGGCGAAACCACAATATTATACACAATACTGAGTCATTGTTTTAGGTTTATTAACACAGTTGATGGGCCAAATAAATAACACACAACTCACAGTAAAATTTCCTGGATGTGCTGCCATAGAAACACGTACATCAAAATACTCTCCTACAGCAGGAATTTTAGGTGCTGGAAGTACTGAATTAATATCTGTAAAGAAAATAAATACATTAAAAAAAAAGCTTCTTTTCCAAAAACCTCCGAGTTTATAATATGGATTACCTAACCTTTGTTTTTGAGTCACTTTTTTACATTAACCTTCACTTTAAAATGTTGTTTATCCCAAAATGTTTTCGAGATCATTCAATGTCGTCCTCAGCCGTGGGTGACATGTACCTTCCTCCTGCTCCCTTTCTCTGCTGCTATGGTCCTGTTGCTATTTGGTGTTAGGGATGCAAAGTTTTAACACTTTCTTTGAAATTCCAGCATTGAAGGAAGTGTTAAAACTTTGACCCTAACACCAGTTGGCAACATGACTGTAGCAGCAGAGAAACAGAACAGGAGGAAAGTAGCATCAGTCGCCCAACAGCAGAGGACGAGATCGAATTATCTTGAAAACATTTCAGTATAAACATTTTAAAAAGGTGCGTGTAAAAAAGTGACTCAAGTGACCCAAAAGCTAATATGAACACTTCACTGTTAATAATGCTTCTATTTCAACATTTACTTAACCTTTATTTAATTTCTTTAACTAAGTAAGAGCAATTGAGCTGATCTACTGTTGCAGAGTTAATAGATTTTTAAACATACCACCATTTGCAGTCTGGGGGCTTTCCTGTTCAGCATCGCTTGTGGCTGTATCTGTTGAAGGCCCCCTGTGCAGAGAGAACAAAATCATATTATGTTGATTCTTACTGTTGAAATAAGGTGGTATAGTATCAAATATCAGCCCTATACAACACAATTCATTAAACAAGATGTGGATTTCTCATTAACAGCATTTAATATGTTGAACATTTATCTAGGGCCTTCCAGATGATTTTTGTGTTTTCTTTTGACTTAACTCATTATAATGATTTAATATTATACATTCTTGTTTTAATGTTATCACCAAAGCACAAATTCTGATGACATTTTTTAGTTATGGAATCACAGACACTGCTAACATATGCAACAATCCCTATTACGAGTCCTAGTTGTGAAAATACATACTAATTAACAGGTTGACTGTAGCTATTGTGGCTGTTCTGATATATTTGCCATATAGGTCTCCAACTCTTACAGTGTGATGATTAGGGCTAGGAAGTTCGTGAATTTGCATGTTTTTTCATAGGGGTTAAAAATGTATGCTTTTACATTATGTGCACGAATTATGGAATTTTCAGTTATTTGGACATTATTTTATGGTGCATATAACTGCATATTTTCTTGATTTTGATAAATGCATACTATTTCACATATGTCGCATATTTTAATGATTTTTATGGTTTTTTATTATTTTTTTCCATCTGGATAATATTTTTCATATTGGTAGTATTGCACATGATGATGCAACTCACAAGGTGACGAGAACTAATGCCGAGTCATGTTGTCATCCAGTGAATTCCCTGTTTCCATCCTTTCATTATATGTATGTGTGCAGAATGATCAGTGCGTTATCTGAGAGGTTTATATTAACAAAGATAAAGTGCAGGTTTTGAGCAACACGATCATAGCAACACTTGCCTGCCCACCAGTAGTTGTGTCGTGGTCTTCAAACGTAACAGTGTTGTGAACTGGTTCCCACCAAATTGAATTAAGCATATAAAATGTTAAAAAGCTCTTCAAATGCCGAAAATAAAACCAACTTCGAGTGCTAGATTAATTACTTTACAGAAAGAGTTTTCGGGTGATTTAATATCTGCAGATAATAGGGTACTGTTTTGTGGAGCGTGTGAGAAAAATGTAGGGAGTAAGAAAAGATTTCAAATAGTTCAGCAAATAAACACAGCAAAACAGATGGAGAATTTAATCAGAAAACTTGCAAACAAAGATCCTGTTCAAAAACAGCTAGTAGAGTGTTTAGGAAGAAGGGTTACGGAATTTTCCTATGACTTGTGCCAAGCATTTTTAGCAGCTGATATTCCCTTGTTCAAAATTAATAATCCAACATTTTAAAACTTTCTTACCAAGTAAACTCGACAACATGTGCCTGAAGAAAGTATACTGCGTAAGACTTATGTGGGACATTGTTACAATAACGTATTGTCAAATATACAAAATGAATTAGCAGATCAGTTTGTGTGGTTGCCTGTTGTCTGAGTGCTGTTCTATTGCTAATATAATTGTCGGTGCTTTAAACAATGAACAAAAGACTACACCTTACCTTCTTAATGTGTGCGAATTGTTGGCCACTGACAATGTAACTGTGACCCAGTTTGTGATGGACTCTATGAAATTGCTATGGCCATGTGGAATCAAATATGACCGGTTACTTTATTTGTTAGTGACGCTGGTCCTTATATGGTAAAGTCAGGACAAACTCTGAAAGGTATTTTTCCTAACTTAATTCATATAACTTGTTTGGCACACGCGTATCGCATTTCTGAGACAATTCATGATTCTTTCCAATTGGTAGATACATTTGTGTCCAGTACAAAGAGAATTTTTGTTAAATGTCCTAAAAGAGTTAAGTTGTTTAGAATAACAGCACCTAATATCTGGCTTCCTCCTGCACCAGTGTTAACTCGATGGGGAACATGGGTTGGTGCAGTTTTATATTATGCTGAGCACATAGAAATAGTCGAATAAGTTGTTAATTCATAAGACTCGAAAGATGCTTCATCAATAGAAACTATGCAAAATATTCTGTCAGGCACTGGGTTAAAAGAGGATCTTAGTTTCATATCTGCCCATTTTTCTTTCTTACCAACAGCCATAAACGCATTGGAAGCTGTAGGATCTCCTTTGCATGAATCACTTACTGCCTTTGAAAAAACAATGTAACCTAAGTTCGGTTCCTGGTAGCATAGGTCAAAAAGTGAAAGAGAAAGTGAATTATGTAATTTCAAAAGATTCTGGTTATAAACTGATGTGCGATACTCGAGACATCCTCGAAAGAAAACTATTTATCACACCAAGAGACTTGACTCCCTGTGAAGCACATAAATGCTAAGGCTTTCACAGCCGGCGTTGCTAATTCCATTATGCATTCTTTCCGGGCTTGTAGGCCGTGGTCCAGTAGTTGTATTCTCCAATGTTTCGCCAAAAACTTCGTTCAGCATCTTCAGGGACGTCAAAGCTGTGTAAAACAGGCTCCAGCATCCAAAACAAGACTCAGTCCAAGACAAGTCCAAAACAAGTCTTGTTTTGGACGCCGGAGCCTGTTTTACACAGCTTTGACTTCCCTGAAGATGCCGAACGAAGTTTTTGGCGAAACATTGGAGAATACAACTACTGGACCACGGCCTACAAGCCCGGAAAGAATGCATAATGGAATCTCTGTGAAGCAGTTAACACTGTTTAAATATGCCCCGATAAGATCTTGTGACGTGGAGAGAAGTTTTTCACATTACAAAAGTGTTTTGCGAGACAACAGTGTTTTACATTTGTAAATTTGCACAAAATGTTGGTTGTGAACTGCAATTTAGCAGTTAATACTAGCAGCAGGACCACTTCTGCTTCAACCTCTAAGGAATAAGATAACTTTATTTATTATTTATACTAACTCGTCTTGTCTACTGTAAAGGGACATTAATAGTTTTAATTCAATAGTGCATATTTCTTGGCATATTTTCACGTTTTTCAGAGCATATTTGCATGCATATTTCAGTGGTTTTAGGGCATGAACTTCCTAGCCCTATTTATCACCATCTGTTACTCGTTTTGGCCTTCCAGACTTTGCCTTATTTTTAACACTTCCAGTTTCATAAAATTTTGTTTACCGTAGAATGAGTAATCCTTTAATTTAAAAGGTGAGTCAATTAATAACACTGAACAACACTTACAACATATTTTTCCGGGACGCGTTTCGAAGGTTAACTTTCCTCCATTATCAACCGGACAATAACTGGGTTTCCATGGTGATGCTTCTTCTGGTGTTGGTTCAATGAACTTACAGAAAATGTCTCTCTGAGGAATGTCGAAATTAAATACTCGGTTTCTATTTTTTAAAATGAAGATTTGTTCCCATGTGGAAAGTTCTTGTTTTCCGGTTATGTGTTTGAGAAGTTTCGGTTCTAGCTTTATGTCATAATTTTTTGTCCAAAAGTGAAATGCAACCACTGATTTTTCTAATTGTTTACTTTTAATGTTCCTAACGTGTTCCTTGGATCTAATTTCTAAATTTCTTTTGGTTTTTCCTATGTATATTTCATTACAATCACTGCATTCAATTTGGTATATGCCAGATGTTTTGTTAGGTGGAATAGTATCTTTGATGTTTGAAAGTAGTAGGTTTTTTATGGAGTAATTGTTTACTGGTGCTACCTGAATGTTGTAGTCCTTGAACACTTTTTTAAATTTATCAAAGGCCCATGGATGATATGTGAATTTTTTGAATGTCATTTTTGGTTTTGCTGCTGTGAGAGTTGTAGTTTCTTTTAATAATTTTTTTCTTTTCTGCTTGTTTTACCTTTTTATCTACTAATTCTTTGGGGAAGCAGTTTTTTTGTGCTATTTCAATTATTTTGTAATATTCTGTTTTATATTCTTCTGCTGAAAGAGGGATGTTCACCAATCTATGTGTTAAACCATTGAAAATTGCTTGTTTGTGGCTTCTTGGATTGTAACTATTAGCTTTTATGTAGTTGTCTGTCTGCGTTGGTTTTCTGTGAATACCGAAATTTATTCTATCCTTGTTTTTGATTAATTTTAGATCTAAAAATGGTAATTTACTATCTTTTTCTACTTCCACTGTGAAATTTATACTTTTGTCCTGTATGTTCAGCGACGCGCTGATGTGTCTTTTTGGAACTATTGCAAATATGTCATCTACGTATCGCTGCCAGAGTTTGAACATCCACGGGAAACCTTTTGTGATCCTTATTTCCAATGAACTCATATAAATATCTGCTAAGAATGGCGAGAGAGGGTTGCCCATTGCTAAACCTGAAGTTTGACGGAAATACTTTGTTTGGAACTGGAAGAAATTTTGTTCTGTGCATAATTTGGTGAGTTCTATGTATTCTGCAATTTCTGACGATGACATTCCAAGTGATTTGAGTCAATTTTTTATCAGTGTTGGGAGTTTTTCTATTGGTATACTGGGAAATAGTGACTTTACGTCAAAGGAGACAAGGGTGTCCTCTTCTGTTAATTTTAAGTCGTTGATGTGTTCTATTAGTTCATAACTGTTTCTTATGCTTAAACTTTTGAATTTAGGAAATGAATTAAATTTATTAGATAGCCATTTCGCCAGTTTGTAAGTTGGTGAATCTATACTGTTAATTATGGGTCTCATGGTGATGTCTGGCTTGTGTATTTTGGGTAAACCATAGAGTCTAGGTACGGTTGGATTATTTGGTTTAATTGCATATTGGTTTGGTATTATGCTTGAATTTTGTATAGTTTTTTCAAAGGTTTGAACACAAGTGGTTAGAGGGTTTTTGCTGATTTTTTCGTAGTTACTATCATTTAGCATTGTTTCCATTTTTTTATGTAACTTGATTTATCCATTATTACTATTTTGTTCCCTTTGTCTGCCTTTGTGTATACTACATTTTTATGTTTAAAGAATGGATAAGATTTCGTTTATTTTTGTAACTTGATCTGAATTTTAATTGTTCTAAAATCTTTTTACATTGAGTTTTTACCGGATTTTGTGTAGATAATGATAAACACTGTGTTGAAATATTTATGTCTGCTATACAGTCTTCAATTTCCGTAGAAAAATGGACGCACGTTTTTAAACCTTGATTTAAAAGATTCATTTCTTCTTTGGAGAATTCATGATCAGAAAGATTGACCACATTCTCAAAGTTTTGTAAATAAGTTTTTGTAGTTCCGCCATTTTGTGCCGTGTTTGAATGTACGTTTGTATGTGAACCCTCTCTGTTTAAATTTTGCATTTTAATTTTTGACTTTTTTCTGTGTAATCTTTTCGTGTAAATTTTTGTCCGGTTGATAATGGAGGAAAGTTAACCTTCGAAATGCGTCCCGGAAAACTATGTTTTAAGTGTTGTTCAGTGTTATTAATTGACTCACCTTTTAAATTAAATACAACAGTTTTCAAACTTCTATGAAAGGAAGATAGAGTAATCCTTTGTTCTGGATGCATTTCATTAAACAAGACACAAATCTCTTCTTTGGTCCTATCAACATATCCGATCATCATCAGTATTTCAATTTGTTGTCTTTTTGAAAGTTATCCATGACTAATTACTTTCAGGAAGATTTTGCAATGAAGAAAGCATGGTTGTCCTTGTTACCTTAGCTTTTGTCTGTATTTGTTCAATCCAAAGTCACATATTGAAGTAGCCTACTGTATTGTTTAATTCTAAACCTACTCAATTTGAAGTAATGATGCGTTTTCCTTTGCTCAGTTCATATGCAGTAAGGTCCTAATAAATTTAAATTGCAGTTTGAAAGGGTATTTGTACGTTCTGAGACTTGAGGACTGCAGAAAAAAGAAATGTTGCCATTTAACACAAAAAACCACACACACGCACCCCTTATTTGTAATCATAGTAATGTAAGGGCATGTTGATATCTTACAGCTTTTCTAAAAAATATCACTTCATAGAGTTGCAACAGCAGTGTTACAGGCATTGTTCCATACTGTTTACTCATCCAGTATAATGAAAGTACCTGGGCGACCGAACTTTGCTCGGCATTTTCCCCTCCCCCTTTTAATGATTTTTTTTTTTGAAGAAGAAGAAGAAGATATTTATTTAGATAAACCTGAAAAGCAAAATGTAACTAAATAAAAATTTTTATCACAACTGTTAAGAGTCATTTCCGAGATACAAATAAATATTTCAGAAGCATCATCATTTCAGCTGTAAAATGCCCACTGCTGAACACATGCCTCCCTCATAGATATTCACCTAATTTGAGGTTTTCGTTGAGCATATGTTCCACTATGGAGTTCAGTTCTTGGATGCTGTGGTCGACTATCTACCAGGGCGCTAACACGTTGGCCAAGGTCATTCATCTTTCTGCAGAGTTCTTCCACGGCTTCCTTAAACCCAGTCAGTCATCAGTTAGAATTTTCCGATAGCTGTATCTTCATATCAGACATTCCTGCTTGCATCTTTTCCATTCTGGAGTTTACATTTTTCAATTCAGCTTCCATATTTGTTTCCATCTGCCGCATTCCGGAATTCATTTCATTTCCCATTATGTGCATCTTGGCTAACATTTGTTTCATCAACTGTTTCATATCATGGTTTTCGTGACCAATTGTGACAACTTTACTTGTTTAACTATTTTTTTTATTAACACTGGAACGACACTGAACGAAAGCACTACTGAACAATAACAAATACTACAGGAAGAAAAGCTGGTAGATGTAATACACGTTTTTGTTTGAATCATATAGAAAATTGTATGAATTGTTCATCAAAGAGGGAGTAGTGAAAGAAATGCGATTGTGTTTAGTAAAAGAAAAATGAGTAGAAAAACCGTGTGAAGCCAACAAACTTACTGTTGGTGTTAAATAAGGAAAATTGAAGCTATTAACAGTGAAGCAACAAGATTCTAAAGTAAGAACAAATTAGGAACTAAAAACTTCACTTATCTTAGTAATGTTGCATGTTCTTTTTGCACAAACTGACTCGAGTTTCAAAACTCATTCTCAAAGCTATATAGCTATACAGTTGGAGACAACTTGAAACTCGAGTCAGTTTGTGCAAAAAGAACGTGCAACATTACCAAGATAAGTGAAGTTTTTAGTTTCTAATTTGTTCTTACTTTAGAATTACTGTTGGTGTTTTTAAACACACAAGCCGTGTGACGGCAATGTTTGAGAGGTAGAACTGGAACTTAAAAATTCAATGCCACAGCTTGGATTTGAACAGAGGGTCTGTCGCATTGCATTTTTAAGTTCCAGTTCTACCTCTCTTGAATGTTATATGTTGCACTTATATTTCAAATTATGGCAAAATGTATAGATACTTTTAGAAGAGAGAGTAGTCCATTATGTAAAAGGAAAGGGATTAGAGAAAACCATGTGAATGTAATACATTGCATGGTACAATGGATTGCATAAAAACCTTCTACATGAAAAACCAGTTAGATATGTCAATTTTCATGGCGATCGGTTTACTAACTTTGGAGTTTACTCACTCTTCAACATACAATTCATACGATATATACACAGGGTGTAAATTAATAACACTGCATGAATTTTACTGGTGATAAGACGGTTCATAGGCAATCAATTTGAGATAGAAAACCTGTTGTTTAGGATTACAAATTACAGAACTGTGCCTTAAAATTGTTTGAGGGTATGCATGCCACTGATCATGTCCACCGCAGCTGTAATGCATGATGAGAGAACAAGTGGGCAAATTCTGCAGCCTGTCTGTTTAGCATAATGGACATGGTGCTATGACGTTGAGACAGAATATATGGTTAGACCCTGAAAGGAAAGCATTTATGTAAATATTTGTTACAAATGTAGTTTATTTTTCATGTTGGTAAGGCTTAGTTGAGTAATGAAAATGTATTGCTATTTTCTCAATTGTTACAAAAAAAAAGTTGTTTAAAAATGTCATAAATGTTAATTTGCATGTTTAAATTTAATATGTATAAATATAAGAACCATATATATTTCATGTTAAAAGTGTAGGGAGGATAGATGAAGATCGCTTCCTTAACATTACAGGAACTATTTAACGTAGGAGGGTTTAAAAGTGTACTTCATGGCAAAATGAGTGCATACGTGCATGAATACAAAAGTATTATGTAAAGAGGCACCAAATTTTTTGTTATTAGTGTCTCGGAAAGTGAAGACACGTTTTTGTAACGCACGTAGATGTACATCTAAAATACCTAATAAAGTGAAAAGACTATCAAGAAAGTATATACAGGTGCAACAAAAGTTCATGTAAGTGTAACGAGTGTAATATTCGAAGAAAAGAGTACAAATAAAAGTGATATAGTGAAGTTAGATCCTGTGTTCGTTCATTTCACCCTGTACCACGACCTGGGATAGAAAAAAGAATCTCATAGCTCAACTCAAAGTATAATTATTAAAAACTCAGCACCAACGTGAAGGTACGCACGTATTAAAAGTGCAGGTTCAATGCCCACAAGCCTGTATTTTTTTGTTCTTTTCTCTTTGTCTCTTTCTCTGCCTTTCTTTTTTCATAAGTGCATGCTTAATTTAATTTGATTTACTGGAAGCATTGTTTCATATTATAATTTTTCGTTTTAACTAATGTTTAAAATTTTTGTTTCAAGTTTAACTATTATTTATACTTGCATGACCTGAACAGTAGGTATGCACTGATAACTTTATTATCATTTAAATGAGATGGTTCAAGCCTAATTAGCAGCTTAGAAACAAATAATTGATAAGCACTTGAAAGAGCTACATGAATTATTATAAACATAAGTTGAATTCCTATCAACATTACAATACAATGAGTAGATACCAGCAGAACAAAGGTAAGGAAATAAATGAGTAGGTACAGGTTTCATATCTTGGTACCTTAACTAAATCTGATTGTAAGTTCTTTATGGTCTGGGTTTAAGTACTTACAATTGTAAGTTGCCCTTGGGGTATTTATCTCTGATGTGAGATTCCCTTGTGATCTAAGCGGGAAAAAGTATGAATCAGCTGGGGAATTTAATGTTGTACTGGCAAGTTGGCCATGGTAGCTTAGTGGTTAAAGCAACCGCTCGATAAGCGGAAGATCCATGGTTCAAATCCCGGAAATGGCATTAAATTTTTGTCCTGGTTCCGCCTCTTAAACTAAACTCAAAGTTTATAAGCCGTCAATAAGGCCAGTAGTAACCTCTGGGTCTGAGGTTTGATCTACCACAATGAACGATGAAAAGGCTTTGCAATCTTTCGAGAGAAGAATAGTCAGACAAATATTTGGACCTGTACATTGTGGTGCACAGAATTGGCGAGTATCATTGAACTATGTGCCCTAATGGCTAATCACTGAAAATTTCACAGCGATAGCTCTGTTAGTTGAATATTGGCAGCCTTTGAGAGTGAACGAGTTTCATAATCGCCTCTAAACATTGTCATGGCTGATTTTTGTGAACAGCATTATACAATAAAGTTTTGTGTTCTCTTGAAGAAAAACGCTACTGAAACCTACGATGACATGAAAAGAGCTTATGGAGACACAGCAATATCTCGTACAGCATGTTTCTGTTGGCATCATGCTTTCAAAAATGGTCGGGAAAATGCTGAATTGCAAGGAGGGGCAGGTGCACCTGTGACTGCCATAACAGAAACAACAATCAATACAGCAGGGGCCATTATTTGTGATGACTTACGTCTCACTGTGAGACAGCTTGCACACATCCTTGGAATATCAGTTGGGAGCACTCACACAATTTTAAAAGACCATTTGCAAATGCCTAGGGTGTGTGCATGATGGATACCGCGACTGCTTACTCCACACAAATGTAGGCTGTGCCGCCATTGGAAACAATATGTTACAGACGAGAGTGATGCTTGGTGGCAAAACATCATGGCTGCTGACGAAACATGGGTGTACTGTTACCACAAAAGGCACGAACACAAGTCTGCCAATAAGGCCATGGTCAACATTTTCTTTGATTACCAGGGGATGGTGTACACTCATATAGTTCCAAGACACACTAGTCACCGCAGTTTACTATCAGAACATCCTGAAGCAATTGATCAAGGATCACATCCCTAAAAAACAAAGGAACCTGATTGGGAAACGAAAGCTCCATCACGACAATGCAAGGCCTCATGTTGCTAATGCTGTTACTGAGTTCCTGACACAAAAAGGTATCTCTATGGTACCCCAACCACCTTATAGTCCCAATCTGGCACCATGTGACTTTTTTCTTAACCTAACGGCCAAAAAAGAACTTAGGGACGTCGGTTCAAAAACGAAACCAAGGCAGTGAAAGCTTTCGAGGCGACCCTGAAGAGGATGTCAAGGAATGTCTTCCTGCATGGCTTCCAGGAGTGGCCAAGGAGGTGGGACAAGTGCATTGCATTGGGTGGGAAGTATTTTGAGGGGGACAAAAGTCTGTATGAGTGATTTTTTACAATAAACGGTTATATGAGCATAAGTGCCAGTCTTTATTGAACATTCCTTGTAGATTATTTAATAGAAGTTAACAATACTATGTGCATTGCATATGATGGTCGTATTTTGGTATTTTAAAGCATAAGCACAAGATTGCTCTCTAAACGGGGGAAAAAAGTTCACCCATCTCCGGGTTCGAACTCGATTCCTAGGGTTCATTAGGTCCACAGTCAGTCATAACCATGTGCCTAAAGCACACGTTTTAGAACTGTTATGTATTTCTGTAGCTGCTCGCCACAGCCAGTTATCCATTGCAGTGGTGTGCAGCCACATGTTAAGTCTCCAATGTAAGCACTTTTGGTAACCCTACAATATAGAAATGCTTCTTCATAGAGACAGCACACAGGCTTTACTAACTTCCTAATAAGTACTCTTTCAATTCCAATGGATAATATTGACATATTTCTTTCTGTTTATAATTTATTGGTCACAATCTCTAATTACTTTGAGTACATATAACTTATTAACTTGACGTCTTAGGCAATTGGTTTCCTATCTCAAGTTGATTGTCTATGAACCCTCTATTACCAGTAAAATTTGTGCAGTGTTATTCATTTACACCCATATATATACAGATTTTAAAAAAAAACACAATACTTAGTATGTTGTGTGGGATGGCAAATGGATTGGTTTTCAAATAGGTACCTGTGTCCGGAAATACACGGTTTGGACGCTGTAGCATGTGCAATGGGTGTACATTCACATTTCATCAATATACCCAACATCGAGCTGTCTACATTACAAACGGGTTTTGAACTGTGTACCTCCTATATCATTGCAGAGCCTATATCGGCGGTGGTGAGCCTCATGCACTTGACCCAATATATGCAGTTGTCTTTGAAGATATACAATTGTTCCGTGGATTCGAGCAATAAGGTCCACGGAGGGTCTGTGGTTCAAATCCCAGTTGTGGCATTGAATTTTTCATTTCCAGTTCGACCTCTCAAACATTGCCCACACACGAGTTGCTTGTTTAAAAACACCAACAGTAAGTTTGTAGGTATAAATAAATAATTACCATTTGAAGGTTATTTAATACCGGGACATAAAGTACTTTCAATAGTAAGTCACCATTGGGGTAACTGTCTCTGATGTGCGACTGCCTTTGGGTTTACCAGGAGAAATACGAGCTGGTTGGTGAATTCAATGTCATTCTGGCAGTTTGTCACAGTAGCTTAATAGTTAGAATACCTGCCTGGTAAGCCGAGGGTCTGTGGTTCAAATCCCAGCTGTGGCATTGAATTTTTATGTTCCAATTCTACCTCTCAAACATTGTCCACACATGGCTTGTGTGTTTAAAAACACCAACAGTAAGTTTGTTGGCATAAATAAATAATACAGGTATATTAATTATTAATTAATCCAGATATCAAATATACATTGTAATTATTATTTATTTATGCCAACAAACTTACTGTTGGTGTTCTTAAACACACAAGCCGTGTATGGGCAAAGCTTGAGAGGCAGAACTGGAACTTAAGAATTCAATGTCACAACTGGGATTTGAACCACAGACCTTCCGCTTACCAGGCGGCTGCTCTAACCAACTGAGCTATTGTGACAAACTGCCAGAATGGCAGGAGAAATATGAACTAGTTTGAGGATTTAATGCCATTCTGGCAGTTTGTCATATCCCTTTCCGAGGATAGCTGTTAGGGGTCTACATGGGTAGGGCCAAGCCTGGGTTTGAAAATGAAAGAGATACAAAATAATGTATTATATATTTTTCCGAGAACAGCACAATCATCACAGCATTCCTTTACTAGAACTTCTATGTGATTATTCTCCTGAAAAGTTTCAAATAATCATAATAAAATGAAATAATCGGGCCAATCACTATAACCACTGTTCGGGCTTGGTTGATTCTGGGCCAAACCTAAGAATCTCGGTCAGTGCAGGCCTTTAATAGCTGTGATGGTTAAGGCAATATGCAATGAACTGGTCATTCACTGAAAGCCAAACGTTGCGAGTTTAAATCGCAGCAACTGCAATCAAATGTGCCTGTGGTAACAGAAGGAGAGGGCCCAAGTAAAATCATTGGCATAATGGCACACTTGGAAACTGACGGGGGGACTTTTCTTTCTTTCTTAGGGAGGGAGGGAGGGAGGGAGGGAGAGAGAGAGAGGGAGAGAGAAGGAAAGTTTTACTGCAAAAATTTAATATTTTTACAGGAGGGAATGCCTGCAAATCCTTCAATTCAATTTATTTAGGTTAGCATACCAAGGAAGTGGAAAATATCTCAACAATGAAAGGGTTAAACACCCAGTCATTTATGTGACGACAAATACAGTGAAAGGGTTAATAAGTGATCCATGTGGCTTTTTAGATTTGAGTATATGCATCCATAATAAATTGTTTTTAATAATTCTTTGTCCTTGTAGTTTTGGAAATGTCTAAGTAGGTATGCAGATTCACTAATTAAGTTGCATATATTATCTATGTGCTGAGCCAATGTTAGTAGGTTATCTACTGTAATTCCCAAAAATTTGAATGATTTACTTCTTCCACACTTTTATTATAAACGTTTAACCACATATCTGAATTAATATTGAAGAGACTTAGCAATAAATGTAACCACTTTTTAGAGAGCACCATATTTTTATGTTTTGGCGGTCACATCGCTCTCTCACAACCCCCAGAATGTCTGGGGGACCACACCTGTCGTTGGTTTACGGGTCTCACTGACCTGACCGGGAGAGTTATCAAAATAAATTCACCGACCATATCCTCTGATTACCAATCAGAGGACGTATACATGCCATAACAGGTCAGCATGTTAGGGGTTAAGGTTTTATAGAGAAATGGAGAGGTTGGAAAAATAAAGACTCCCTAGCCCTCAGGAACCCTAATAGCATCGGGGTCGGAAGAGAACAAGAGTTGACCAAGGTAAGGTCAGATAGAAAAGTTACAGTGAGGAGCAAAACACCAGTAAGTGGAAGTAATGTTCTGCTCAGCTTGGGTCCCTTGTGGTAGTTATTCACATATCCCCTAGACGAAGACCCCTGAGTACAAAATCTTTTGTACAGAATTTCACATTTTCAGCAAGCAGTTATTCTCTCAGATTCCAGGGCAGCAATTATAGCAATTACTTCCAAGTTGTCACCAAAAAACCAAACAATTATAGAATGTTGGAAAATCCTTACCCATCTAACAGCACTTCAAAAACACCTAGTCTTCCAATGGATACCAGCTCACTGTGGACTGAGTGGGAATGAGAAAGCTGATTTTCTTGCAAAAAAGTGTACCAGCAATGTGCAGAAATCAATAGTTAATCTATCATTTTATGCAGCTAAAAGATTAGTCAACTCTGAATTCAAAAAAATTATTGAAAAATATTACTATGAAAAATCAAAAAATAAAAGATGGGAACTACCAAACATTCAAACAGTCATTCCTGAGTATCCTCGAAAAACAGCAGTTGCAACCTTCAGGTTGATTACAGGACATGATTGTCTGGCAAAACATTTAAACAGAATTGGGATATATTCTTCACCACTCTGTCCTCTATGTGATCTGCAAGAGGAAATGTATCGAGACCACCTTCAAATATGCCCGGCCACTTCTAATGCCCCATCCATCAGTGAAAAATATTGGAGAGTAAGAGGATTAATGACTTCATTGTCAGAAATCCAGCATTAGCTAACAACAACAACATATCTGAATTATTTTCTGATATGTTGAAGCACAATGTTTTAGTTTTTTGTATATTATGTTCTAAGTTTATAGATGCAAAGTATTTTATTACCATGTTGGCTGTATTGTTTAAATTCCTCTTAAGGGGAGGCATCGGTGAAATTTGGACAAAAATGACGAAAAATGCGATTTTTTGTTTTTTGCCTTAAAATTATGTCTGTACCTTGTACTTTCAGTATCTACCATCGTTTACTCCTCATCACCATTTAAAAGGCTGTTACGCCATGATTTAAATGCCCTTGTGCGGGTGGGCGTGGCTGCTGAAATGCACTCATTACCCCATTGCAGCAAAATCGTGTACAATTTTGAAGTTTAAATCGGGTGGTCTGATTCAGTTCTGGTGGATGTAAGCAGAGACATCTTGTGGGATTTTCTGCAAACATTCATGGCCATTAATCAGACCACTGTTTCCTGTTTTTGCATGCATGAACCACTTGGTTGCATTTTTCTGAATTTTGTTCAAGATTGCACACCCTGATGAAGAGAGAAGTCATCTTTATTGTGGTGTATATTTAGATAAGAAGAGTTTAGAATAAAAATAATAAGTATAATATAAGGCAGGGAATACTAAATAAGTATCTTCTTGCTGTAAGTGAAAATCTAAATTCTTCTAAAATAAGAACAAATTAGAAACTAAAAACTTCACTTATCTTAGTATGTTGATATTCTTTTTAGAAAAATAGAAAAAGAATATCAACCAACATACTAAGATAAGTGAAGTTTTTAGTTTCTAATTTGTTCTTATTTTAGAATCTTGTTGGTTCACTGTTAATAGCTTCAATTTTTACTTAATCTAAATTCTTATTTAGTTATTATTTATTTATGCCAACAAACTTACTGTTGGTGTTTTTAAACACACAAGCCGTGTGTGGGCAAAGTTTAAGAGGTAGAATTGGTTTACCAGGAGAAATACGAACTGGCACTAGAATTTAATGCCATTCTGGCAGTTTGTCACAATAGCTCAGTGGTTAGAGCGTTCGACCGGCAAGCGGAAGGTCTGTGGTTCAAATCCCAGTTGTGGCATTGAATTTTTAAGTTCCAGTTCTACCTCTTAATCTTATTTAGTTGTTTGTAAACACACAACCAGCTAACTCTCTTCTGACTACTATAATTTATTGTACAGTTGTGAAGATTGTACATTAGGTGGACCAGATTTTCATTAAATTATTATTAATTGGTATAAAATTATTCTAAAATGGGTAAGCAAAAGCAAACAAAGAAATCTCTTTCAGCAAGAAAAATATATATAGATGGCAAACTGGCAAATCTCAGGAGGAAACAAGCATAACTAGATCTACATTAGATCTTGAAGAAGCAGGTTCAAGTAGTAAAAATTGAAGTGACTTCAGTTATCAGTGAATTTAATGAGTTGTGAGGCTACTCTCTATGTAAAGAAAAGAGTCACAGCTAGAAAAGTAAGTCCAGTCAGCAAAAGAATTAGTAATGTTAGGGATAAGGGAAGATTAAAGCAGAGTGCACTGAGTACATTAAATACATTTAAATCAGCAAAAAAAACAGTTAAGAGTAGCAAAACTTAGAGAAGAAGCTAAACAGTTAGCTGAAGGACCTTCATATGGTCCAGGGGGATTCTAAAGCAGTAAATGTATGTTGTCATATACTTAAAACTTTAAAGTCATTTTTCTCTGCTTTCTATTTTTTCACATTTTTCAATCTTCAAAATGCATCTTCTCATACAGTTCTTAATAGATTTCTTTTAAATTTTGCACACATGTTCTTAGATAGTTGCTTCAAAAAACTTGGTATTTTAAATGGCCTAGATGGAGTAGTTTCATTGTTATCGAATTTTTATTTTAAAAATTATTAATAATTTGAAAAAAAATGGACATTGAGGTATTCAATATTTTTTTTCTCCAAAACTTTTTGACATAACCAAATAAAAATACCAGGTTTTGTAGATATAATCTAGGGAAATATATGGCCAGAGTTTAGTTTACTTAGAACAAATAATATTTTATAAGAAGCGTTTGCTATTATACCCTAAAATTGCAGCAAAAAATCAATAAACATTTTTTTGTTTGCAAAAACTAACTTACATAGAAAAGTGAAATTTGGTACACCTAGTTAAGCTTTGGCACACATACATACAAATTTTCACATCATTGTGACAAAAATTGTGGATTTTTGTCATTTTCACAGATGCCTCCCCTTAACAATTCTGTTGTCTCACTGCAGCACACAGCAGTTGTATTGTCTGCATATGTTATTATATTAGTATTTTATGGGTGAATAACCATCTACGTATATAGTGAAGAACAGTGGTATAAGAACAGTTCCTTGTTGTACACCATATCTACACGGTTTATAATTTAGATCACATTTTATTTACAGGCTTTCCTAACTTGGGGTCGACTTCAGTTGTTTAAGACCTGATAAGTAACTGGAAATTTACTCTAGGGGAGCCTTCTAATGCCATAGTTACTTAGTTTTTTTTTTTCTTAAAATAAAATCCTATGATTCCACACAATTGAATGCTTTAGAAAGATCAAGAAATAGTGAACTTATTTTCTTGTTGGTATTTTGTTTGCAATTTCATAAACATGTTTGTAAGACTGCAGCGATAGTTGAACGACCTTTCCTAAAACTGTTGTAGCAGTCTTTTTTTGTACAGCGCTTATGATATACAAAATATATCAAAGTTACAAAATCCATTAATAGCAAAGGGTTAAGAATATGTACCACAGGTGAAGGGATGCCAGTCGGGAAAGGCACTACCGAGGGTCATTAGCGAACGTCCCAAACATTACGGTAAACGAGATACAATTAGTTTGGCAAGGTCTTCAACATAAAGAAAAGGAGCCTGCTATTGTATTTTACAAAGTATCGGAAACCCGAGGGGTTTCGCCAGAGGGCAAAGTCTTGACTTAATGAAGTGAGGGCCATTATGGATGTTTGGGAAGCTAAAAGGATATAATGACTGAGGGACAGTAGGAGAGAGATCGTTACGAGGGAGATACACATGTAAGCAACACGGTGAAAGTTCGTTCCAACGATTACGTTAAACTGCGTATTTTATTCTATTTAAAATTGTTCAGCAAAGCTTAAACGTGTAAAAATAAAACAAAGTGTTCTAACAAAATTACGTCGCTCTCTGTAACCACCACGGATCCCCGAGATTAAGACTCATGTGTGAGCAGCCATAGGCACCCACAATAAGAAGCAGTCAATCGAGTGACATAAAATGCTTCACTGTGTTGAAAATCTTGTATCATGTTCTTATTCAAGTAGCAAATTAGTCTCTCAAATAATATTTTTTCAAAGATTTTGGCTATTTCAGAGGTTAATGTGATCGGTCTGTAATTGATATCATGTTTATCTCCCTTTTTAAACATTGGTTTAATTAATCCCACATTCAAAACTTTTGGAAATCCTCCATTTTCAATAGAGTAGTTAATTAGGTGTGTTAAAGGTTTTAAAATTGCATTCTTACAGCATTTTAGAACAATTGGACTGATGCCATCCCACCCACAGCTACTTTTGTTTGGTAGTGCACTAATTATCTCAGATATTTCATTTTCTGAGATGGGTTTAAGGAATACAGATGACATTACGTTAGAGGTTTCATTTCCATATGTATTTGTAGATAATCCTGTAGCTATATTTATGAAGAACTGATTGAATTCCTAGCTTATAATTACTGGGTCTTGCACAAGCTTGTCAACTATTTTTAATTCAATACTTTTAGACAGCTTACTATTCTTTCTAACATTGTTAACTAAACCCCATGCAGTTTTGTTAATATTGTCTGACTGTTTAATTTGCTCTTTAAAGGCTGAAATCTTGGCATTCTGAAGGATACTTACATATTCACATTTTGACCTCCTATACTTATTTGTATAATGATCAGATAATGGACTTCTATATAATGCATACACATCTTTCATTTATTTTTTAGTCGGACTACTGCTAATGGCAAGGTTATTTTTCGCTTACTAGCATTGTTTATTACAATCTTTTTTAAGGGGCATGTGGCCTCAAAATATAATACAACATTGTTATAAAATTAATTCCATCTATTGTTTGCTCTATTGTTTTTCTAGACCTTTCGCCAGTTTTCAGTTGAAAGAGTATTGACTATTATAATATAAACTACTTTGAGTAGAAGTCTGAAATCTCACATGAATTGTTGGGTAATGCGCTCTAACCACACAAAATATCTTATATATTTAAACGAGCAATTCTTGTATATATATATATATATATTTATTCCGCACAAATTGGAAACGGCTCTAACGATTTCGATCAAATGTTGTACTCAGATAGGGTTTTGCTTAAGTTCAGCTATATAGGTGTAATTCCCAAAAAAAACGTGATTTTACATAAAAAATAACATTCTTTATTCCCGCCTCTACGGTGCAATTCTTGTATATACTCACGGTATTTCAGAAACGGCTCTAAAGATTTGATTAAATTTTTGTATACATGCATATTACATTCACAGCGTTTTCTCTACTCACTTTTAGGTAACACTTTCATACCTCTTTCTCTACTCACTCTTCTATAAACAATTTTCCATAAAAAACATGATTTTGCACCAAAAACATTTTTATTCGCACTTTTAAAATAAGTCATACCATGTTCTGTATATTTGACATAGAAATGCTCTTACATTCCCACTGTTTTCTCCTCTCACTTTTAGGTAATACATTCACATCCCTTTCTCTACTCACTCTTCTACAAATAAGTCATACAATTTTCTGTATGTTTGAAATAGAGATACTGCATATTACATTCACAGTGGTTTCTCTACTTACTTTTAGGTAACACATTCACGTCTCTTTCTCTACTCACTCTTCTATAAACAATCTTTCATAAAAAACATGATTTTGCACCAAGAAACATTTTTATTCGCACTTTTAAAATAAGTCATACCATGTTCTATATGTTTGAAATAAAAATTGCTATTACATTTACACTGTTTCTTCCTTTCACTTTTAGTTAACACATTCAAATCTCTTTCTCTACTCACTCTTCTACAAATAAGTCATGCAATTTACTGTATGTTTGAAATAGAGATACCTACTACATATTACATTCACAGTGGTTTCTCTACTTACTTTTAGCTATCCCATTCACATCTCTTTCTCTATTATATTCATACTGTTTTCTCTACTCACTTTTACGTAAGCATTCACATCTCTCTCTCTACTCACTCTTCTACAAATAAGACATACAATTTCGTGCATGATTGAAATAGAAACGCTACGTATTACATGCACACTGTTTTCTCAAGTTGCTTTTGGGAAACACATTCATAATTGTTTCTCTGCTCACTCTTCTAGAAATAAGTCATACAATTTTGTGCATGTTTGAAATAGAAATGCTGCATATTACATTCACACTGTTTACTATACTCACTTTTATTTCACACATTCACATGTCTTTCTCCACTCACTCTTCTACAAACAATTCATATCATCTATACAACTTGGTTGTGTATAATATCCAACTGTTAAGCTCGAAAACTGCTTAACCGATAACCGCGAATTTCGGCAGGTATATGTATTTTTTATGGGGAAATTTTTTTATGGCAACAATTTTACTACATAATATATTACCTTCAAAGGGCTTTATACTCGCATTTCTTTTATGCAGCACATTCATTTATCCTCTGATCTTCAACATACAATTAATATAATATTCTATGATTGAAATACAAATGCAACGTATTACATTCACACGACTTCCTCTACTAATTCTTCCTTTACGAGGCACCATCAGTCTTCTTTCGCTATTCACCCTTCAACATATAATTCATACAATTTGAGATGTTGTTTTACATTCATACTATTTTCTCTACTCACTCACTGTTATTCCCTATCTTCTATCAACTTCATACATACCAACGCCTATACATATCGTATGTTGAAGAGTGGGTAAATTCCAAAACAGGTTGACCGATCGCCATGAAAGGTGACATATCTAATTGTTTTCATGGCGAAGGTTTTTATGCAATCCATTTTACCACCCAACGTATTATGTTCACGATTTTCTCTACTCCCTTTTCTTCTACCTAACATACTACTTCCTCTTCTACAAACAGTCCATACATTTTTCCATACACTTGAAATATAAGTGCAATGTATAACATTCACATGTTTTTCTACTAATTTTTGTTTTACTAAACACAATCACGTTTCTTTCATTACTCCCGCTTCGGCAAACAATTACGAACAATTCATACAATTTTCTATATGATTGAAACAGAAATGCGTAGTACATTCACATGGCTTTATCAACCAGCTTTTCTTCCTGTAGTATTTGTTCTTGTTCAACAGTGCTTTTGCTTAGTGTTGTTCCGGTGTTTTCATAAAAACTCTATAATTGAACAAATGCTCAACGAAAACATCAAACTGGGAGGATATCTATGGGGGAGGTCTGCGTTTAGATATGTAAATGTAAATGTTTTACAGCTGGAATAATGGTGTTTATGAAATATTTGTATCTCGGAAATGACTCTTCTCAATTGCGACTAAAATTGTTATTTAGTTAACGTTTTTACTTTCAGTTTATCTAAATAAGTATCTTCTCCCACAAAAAACAAGATTTCACAAAAACAGAGACGACAAACGCTGAGCGAAGCTCGGTCGCCCAGGTACTTGCTGATTTTAAAAAGCACAAGGTAATTTTTTCTATTTCCTGTGCATTTTGAGATTATGTGCTTAGTATTAGTAAAGATATAACCACTAACAATAATAGAATTTCATCTACTTACAATGTCAATTCTGGGTCAAGTGCCAAAGTATTGTTAAGGGAAGCTAGAATGTTGTCAGGTTGGATTCGTTTGAAAAGTTCCACCACTGGAACACCAGTAGGCCCTTTGGACTGTACCACCTTTAGGAGCACAGGTAACGCCTCTGGTACCAGCTGTCTTAGCCTGTCTGCCATTTGTATGCTGAACACAGAGGAAGGTACATTGTGCAGATGTACCTTCACGACCTGGACAATATCAAATACACAGTTGTTAAAATATAAAATAAAATACTAATGAGTACACATTTTTCTTCAGCACTTGGGAATAAGACTTTTCTTCCTCTTGGTGTAACAGTATTAGCTTCCAATTTTAATGAACAGACATTAAACTGGCAAGTAAATGAGAAGAGATTGCAATACAGATTTCCATATAATTGGCTAGACTATATTAAAGATCAAAAATATGTTTTATTCATTACTTTTATCTAAAAGTTGCTTTAATCAGCCTTTCAAGTTTAAACACAGTGAAACAAAAAAGGGGGAAAGTGAATACACTGAAGCATACCTGATGAGGAAATTGTGCTAAAGATTTTTTGAGCACATACAATGGAACAAGAGATGACACATCCACCACCTCCGAGTTTCCATAGTCAACAAAGAACACTTCTACCTGTTAACAATAACATAATAGCATGAATAAAAGATGTTGGAATTATTTATGCTGAAATAGTATAATGTATAACATACAGCATGGATGTACAACTCAGTTTTTCCTGAGAAGTTCTGAAAATCAAGAGGAATATCTTCTTCTGCTAACAGTTTTGGCACTTACCTGATTATTGTCCATCATTTTTGTCACTTTGGCTCTGTAGAAGTTTGCATCTAGAGAGTAAGGGGCAAGATATATTTGTGATGGATCTGGAGTACAAGTATTTGTTGTGTTGAGTATGTCAACATTGTTCTCAAAGAAGTTTATCATCATTGAGTCCAGATAAGCTAATGATTCTAAGCGTACATATACATCTCCAGTTGGTGTAACATGAGACACAAACACCTCTTTCACATGGTTTTCCTAAATACAAAGAAATAATTGGTTAAAATTTGAGTAGGATAACACTAGTTTCATATACTAAGTTATGTTAATTTTGGACAACTGTTTCAACGGTAACTGCCGCCATCATCTATTGTGTGAAATATCTTAAGAATAATGTTTCAAAAAGAGAGGAAAAAAGAGTTCAGTTCATAATTTAAAAATCTGATTCTCAATGTTGAATATATACGAGGGCCATTCAGAAAGTAACCTCCGATCGGTCACAGTGCGGGTAGTGGGGGGAGTAGCGATGCCATCTGTGCATTCACACACTCAGCAGGTCAGTCGGCATCAAGCCGTGGTCGAGTGAACGTCGTACCTGCGCTAGTTCAGTGTTTGTGGCCGTTTGAAATGTGTGCTGCAATAGAAAACCCCGCCAAATGTGAAGTGCGTGCTGTTATAAGGTTTTTTACAGCCAAAGGATATTCTGCAGCAGCTATTCATCGTGCGCTTTGTGCCGTGTACGGACCAAGAGTTATGAGTGAAGGAGTGGTTCGTGAATGGGTACGTTTATTTAAAAGTGGACGAGAAAACGTTCATGATGAAGAGAGGAGTGGTAGACCATCATTGGTGACGGACGAACTCGTTCAGACAGTTGATGCAAAAGTTCGTGAAAACCGACGTTTCACAATGTCGGAGTTGTCTACTGATTTTCCACAGATTTCTAAGACTCTCTTGAACGAGATAGTGACAGCAAGATTGGGTTACCGTATGTTCTGTGCACGATGGGTGCCCAAAATTCTTACCGACCACCACAAAACTCAAAGAATGGCCTCTGCATTAGACTTTCTGTCACGTTATGAGGACGAAGGTGAACCATTGTTAAACAGAATCGTGACCGGGGACGAAACCTGGATTAAGTACGTGAATCCTGAGACAAAAGAACAATCAAAGATGTGGGCACATTCAAATTCGCCTACCAAACCAATTAAAGCCCGGCAAGATTTTTCTGCCCGAAAATTGATGGCAACGGTGTTTTGGGATGCAAAAGGGGTGTTGTTGGTTGAATTCATGGAACGTGGGACGACCATTAATCAAGACGTGTACTGTGAAACACTAAAAAAATTACGACGGGCTATACAGAACAAACCCATGGTATGCTGACTTCCGGTATTGTTTTTTTGCACGATAACGCCCGTCCTCACTCTGCTCGCAGAACAACAGCCCTTCTTGAGTCCTTCAAGTGGGACGTTGTCAACCATGCACCTTACAGCCCAGATCTGGCGCCAAGCAATTATCACCTCTTCATGCATATGAAGAAATGGATCGGGTCCCAGCGGTTTGATGATGACGAAGAGCTCAAAGATGCGGTCACAGGCTGGCTCCAGGCACAAGCAGGTGATTTTTATGCAGAAGGAATTTCAAAGCTTGTGAACAGATACGATAAGTGCCTCAATCGTTATGGAGACTATGTAGAAAAATAGTGCAAAGATGTAGTTGTAAGATGTATATATTAAAATATTTTTATTTAACTTGGTGAATTTTTTGCAATCAACCGGAGGTTGCTTTCTGAACGGCCCTCGTAGTTATTTTCACTATTTGTCAGTTATCAGTGAAATTATGCTAAAACATTAATAAAATTGTTTTATTTCTTTTTACTACACTTATCACAATGTTTGTGGCATAGAGTTAACCCAGAGTCTATTGTGAGTCATAGAAATACAAGAATGTTTTTGTCACTTGTTATGCTATTATAGTTCTTGATTTAACCTGTATGATTATGATGCACACATACTTTCAGCTTTATTTATGGACCACATCCATTCCTTCTTGACTATTTAGCAGACAAACTCCTAAATTATTAATCTAAGATTGTGGATGGATTCCCAGCTGTGGCATAAGTTCCAGTTCTACCTCTCAAACATTGCCCACACACGGCTTATGTGTTTAAAAGCACCAACAGTAAGTTTTTTGGCACAAATAATTAGTGATTACCACCTGAAAGTTATTTAATCCCAGGACATAAAGTACTTGCAACAGTAATTCACCATTGGGGTAACTGTCTCTGATGTGAGACTGCCGTTGTGGTTTACCGGGAGAAATACGAACTGGTTTGAGAAGTCAATGTCATTCTGGCAGGTTGTCATAGTGGCTTAATGGTTAGAGCACCCACCTAGTAAGCGGAGGGTCTGTGGTTCAAATCCCAGCTGTGGCATTGAATTTTTAAGTTCCAGTTCTACCTCTCAAACATACTAGTTTTTAGAAAACATTTGATATGAAGGTATCACTCATGATAATCTGGTTATAGGGTCTGCAACAAATTCATGGAGTAAAGCTGAGGTTGTTCATGGTAAACCTAGGGGAGTCATGCATAGAGCTGCTGAGGGAGGAAGATTGATCATAATACATACTGGAACAAAAGATGGCTTTATTCCTGGTAAAGTAGTTTTTGATGAGTTATATGCTGTTTCACAATTATATTTTTCTTTTCTTTTCTGGATTTTAATAGCATCTTATGTGTATTCTTTGTGTCAAAGGGGCTGATTATAAAAAACTTAAAATTTGCGAAAAAGTTGACTTCTTTCGTGGAATATGTGTTGGACTAGCACAGGAGTTGAATATGTCTCGACGTGGAACACTATAATAAGAAACAGACATTCTACAACAGCAAGTGCTTTGAAGTGTGAAGCTCATGCAAAGAAGAGGAAGCACATTAGTTACTCAAAATATGACAAACTCGAAGAAATAGTGAGAAGCTGGTTTGAAACAATGAGAGCAATGAATATTCCGATCAGTGGGGTGCTCTTATGGGAGAAGGCACTTCATGTGGCAACTATGCTGGGAATAAACAATTTTACTGCATCAAATGGGTGGTTGGACCACTTCAGGAAACATTACAATGTAACATACAAAACTGTGAGTGGTGAGTCTGCTTCCATCTGTGACAATGTTGAGCAGTGGATCACTGTTAAAGAATTATGATCCTAAGGACGTATTCAACATAGATGAAACTGGGTTGTTTTTTAACTTTCTGCCCAACAAGACACTGGCATTTAAAGGAGACAAATGTCATGACAGTAAGCACAGCATATTGAGGCTTACTGTTATGTTGGGAGCCAATGCGGGTGGCTCTGAAAGGCTTCAACCATTTGTAATTGGTAAATAAAGAAAACCTCTATGCTTAAAAAATGTCTGTTCCCTGCCCACGTCATATGATGTCAACAAGAAGGCGTGGATGACCTCCAATATATTCCGGAAGCAGCTTTCTGCACTTTATACCAGAATGGGTGCACAGAACAGAAGATTCTACTCTTCATTGACTGCTGTCCTGCTCATCCTGTAATGTGCATTTGAGAAATGAGCAGTTGGGAGTTACTGCCAGCAAGTAAACTGCAACCCTTAGATCTAGGAATTATTCATTCCTTCAAATCAGCCTTAAGAAAGAGTGCGTTGCGCATGAAAAGACGTCAAGCAATCTACAATTGTCAACCACTTTTGCAAAGGAGGGTTCTTCAAAACAGAAAATTTGCAGTCTGAAGAAGAGGAAGAAGAGATCAGCTCCCTTTTGACCACATGGGATGCTCTGCAGCCAAACTGTAGTGTTGAGGACTTCATGGCAGTTGACGAAGCACTGAAAACCACCAAGGAGAAGTCCTTGGAAGACTTTGTTAATCAGCACACTGCAGTCGACCCAGATAGCAATGATGAAGATGAAAATGACAGTGTTGTGTCAACAAGTGCTGAGGCGAGTGCAGCTTTGGAAGTGCTGCAAAAATACTTTCATCGGTAGAAGGGGGCAAAAAAAACTTTGAAAAACTTTATGAACTTAAAAACTAAATAGAGGAAATTAGATCAAAACAAAACTCAATTTTGGACTACTTCAAGAAGAGTTGGGTGTTCTTGATTGAATGGTATAATAGTTAAATAAAGTGATCCATTATTTATAATGTAAATCTTCTTTTCGAAGAAGTAAGGGGTAGTGATGCGCCTCCTATAGCCTCTCCTACCCAATTCCCATCCTCATTCTGCCCGTGGTGCACCCTGCTTTTAAAAGATGAGGCTCTGGGGACCGAATCACAGCGGTATAACTGTTTCATCTAAAAATGGAGGAAATGTCATTCACATATGTACTGGCCTATCACAGCACAACAGCGTCCCTCAGAGGCACATGAGGGGATGGTCAGTGGATCTAAATACCATCTATTTAGTCCTCCCGGCTAGGTCCGATGGACCCATTGACCAACGATAGGTGTGGTCCCCCTTGCAAAATGGGGGTTTAAGTCGGGTGATGTAACTGCCACATTGTAAAACTGGTGCCCGTTAAGAAAACAGTTACATGAAAGCCACATACATGAATATGAGTCCTAAAGATAAACATTCCGGAGTTAAAACTGTCCCCCAATCGGATCTCCGGGTGGGGACATCTTTAGGCAAATTTCATCACAACAATTCCAATACTTTAAGAATTCTACAATGGAATGCAGGAGGCATGTCCCAGCCTAAAAAACAAGAGCTAATGAAAATATTGAAAGACCAAGATATAGATGTCTTCACAGTACAAGAAGCCAATATATCAGAAGAACAGGAAATATATTTTGAAATGGATCAGTACACTACACATATACTTCCAAAGGCTCATCAAATAGCAAGTGGTATTCTTACAGGAATTAAAAGAAATATGAAAGCTACTATCCAAATCCAAAAAACAATGGAAGAACAAGATAAATCAGAAATAGTTAAAATTGAAGTATGGAAAAGTAACTACCACTATAGAATTTACAGTATCTACAATCCTCCAGACAACACACTAGATCTAAATTCTATTCCCATAGAACCCAGAAGTATTTTAATAGGTGATTTTAATGCACACTCCCCTAGGTGGGGCTACAGAGATATAAATTCAGCAGGAAGAGTCATAGAAGACCTATTAAACTCATCAACAATGGAATTAATATTTAATCCAAATGATCCACCCACTTACCTTCATTATAATGGTTCAGGTACAAATCCTGATCTTCTGATGGTGTCATCTGACATAATTGACAATACAAAAAGAGAAATAATAGAAGACCCAGGTTCAGGCCACAGAACCACCATGAACTCCATAAGAGGTCTAATAAATAAAAGTAACAAACCAAAAATTAAAAATTCTTGGAATTTTAAAAAAGCAGATTGGTCCAGTTTCCAAAATGAGATAGAAGGGAAGTGTAATATACTGTTAGAATCGGAGTTCAAGTCAACAGATGAAATGAATAAAAACATTTGTGGAATTATTATTTATTTATGCCAACAAACTTACTGTTGGTGTTTTTAAACACACAAGCCGTGTGTGGGCAAAGTTTAAGAGGTAGAACTGGAACTTAAAAATTCAGTACGAACTGGTTTGAGAATTTAATGCCATTCTGGCAGTTTGTCACAACAGCTCAGTGGTTAGAGCATCCGCCCGGTAAGCGGAAGGTCTGTGGCTCAAATCCCAGTTGTGGCATTGAATTTTTAAGTTCCAGTTCTACCTCTTATATGTTGCAAGTGTTGTTCAGTGTTATTAATTGACTCACCTTTTAAATTAAATTAATTACAACAACCCTGTTTTCAAACTTCTATGAAAGGAAGATACCTTATACTTTGTTGCTCTTTTTCTCCAAATATCTCCAAATTCATTATTTTCTAAGGGATTTCTTAAATTAATAATCAAACATGAATTTTGCAAACTTATTTCTTGGTATTTTAAAAACTATTTCAACAGATTATCTACTTCTAGATTCAGGATCTTATAACAATATTTTAAAGCCCTTTCCATAACTAATCCTTTTCTTGGTACTCTCCTAATTTCAATTTGGGCAACTTCATTTGCCGTTGCTACACGCAACCCCAAAACTTCCTTACAGACCATCCTGTGCACAAAATCTATAATTTCCCAACATTTTCAAGGCCCCATATCTCAATACTGCGTAACATTTTACCTCGACCACTGAATTATATACCCATTCTGATATTTTAACTCCAATCTCTGGTATTTCATATAAACATCCTCTCACTGCCATCACTGCTGTTTTCCTATTGCTAATGCTGTTCTCTTTTGTCTCTCCTATTTGCTTCCTGCATCTATTTTTATTCCTAAATAAGTACAAACATCCACATTACATTCTTTGCTTTCTTTCATCTGTTACACATGTTTACTCAATTTAGATCCTTTTTTAAAATACTACAACTTGGAGGTTTTCTCTGTTTACAGAACAATGATTATTTACTTGGGAAGGCAATTTTAGATCATCTGCAGTAATGTAAACCACTACACGTCATTTGCAAAGAGTAAACCAGAGATTTGCAAATTTTATTTCATAATTTAACAAAAAAGGTCAGGATAACTACTTACAGGAGGCAACTGAGGTGCTAGAGCATCATTGCTAATAGCATCCAACAAAACAGAATTCATGTTTATATCGTCGTCAGTACTTGTGTCATATATTGTTACAGACACGGCATCACAGATTTCATTTGGCCGTTCATGCACTTGTGCCACAAGGCTCTTCCCTATAATTTCTCCAAGATGGCGAGAAGCATTTGGATCAGTGGCAAAGCTTTCCAGCCCTCGCAGAGAGAGTTTTACAGCCTGAAACATCAAAAGCATGAAGTTAAAGTTTACACATCCATAACCAATACTTAAGGAGTGGCATTTTTCTCAGAGCTAGTGTAAAAGTTAATTACTGACTTCATAAAGTGCTGCCCAATGGTCAGCGATACAAGAAATGAAAATGTACTATCTTTCTACTTTGTTATTTGACAGGGATGGTTTGGCTCTTGTTAATCCATTGCATAACATACCTTTATTTATCCCTTTACAGACTGTCACAGCAGAGGCAGTATCAAACCTTTATATACACAAGTTGGTGCAATGATTATTAGCGTACACTTTACAATGGAATTAAGATAGCCTTAGATGAATATAACTAATAAAGAAAGAACAAAATTAGAAACTAAAAGCTTCACTTATCTTAGTAATATTGTGCAGCACCAAAGAACTTGCAATATTACTAAGACAAGTGAAGCTTTTAGTTTCTAATTTTGTTCTTACTTTAGATTCTTTGTTTTATTATGATTTATTATGCTGGTTTCATTGAAAGAATTAGCACTCATGTAATGTGCAAATGTGAATTTTTGTTCATTGACTGATGCCACATATTACAAGGTGCATCAGTTACAAGCAGTTTGCCCAATACTAACAAAAACGGGGAGTTGCTGCCGAGAAGTGAGAGGAGACGGACGTGTGTGACGAGCGCTAGTGGAGAGGTGAAGTTGAAGTATGGGAGTGCAGTTGGAAGTTTATAGGGCCAGAATAGGCCTATTTAAGGGTGGAGGATGTAAATTGGGAAGAAAGAATACGGGAGAGTTAAATGCAACGATAGAGTGGTTTGTGTTGGTGATAATCGCCTTGTTAATAATCGGAGGAGCGGAAATGAACCCAGGACCGGAAATGGAGCAAGTTATGGAAATGTTGGAGAATATAGCAGAGGAAATGTCAGCTTTCAAAGGAATGGAGAAGAGAATTGAAGATAAAATAATTAAGGAACTCGACGGCATAAGATCTGTATGGGCGAGCTTTGAACAGGAGGTGAGCATGGAATTTGCAGTATGCGATAGAAGAATGTCACAGCTGGAGAGAGCTGAGGAAAGGAGAAGGAAAATGAATGTTATAATATTTGGAGTGGAGGAAACAAGAGAGAAAAGAGTTTGGGAGCAAGTGGAAGATATTTTTACAGATAAATTGGAAATAAGGCTAGGTGGCTAGGAAATACTGGACACATTTAGAGTGGGAAGAAGAGGCACGAACCCAAGACCGATAATAGTTAAGTTGGCAACAGTGAAAGTAAAATGGGCAGTGTTAAGCCGTGCCAAAAAATTAAAAGGCATGAGATTATTTTTGTATCAAGATTATGGAAAAGAAGAAAGATAATTAAGAAGCGTATTAATAAGGGAGATGAAAAAGGCAAGAGGTAGAGGTGACAAAGCATATGTAGAAGGACTAGATCTCTGGATAAATGATAGGAAACAGGACATCCGCCTGCTAAACAGACGTGAATCAGCAGAAACCTTGAGAAGCGGGCAACAGGAAGTTGAAATCCGAGGAAGGAAGATGAGTGAAGCAAACAGTTGCGATCGCGAAGCAATAAGAGAGATGGTGACGTCATCAGGTGTGCAACAAGGAAAAGAAAAACGTGGAGATGACGCAAGAGATAAGTGCGAAAGAGGCACGTAGGAACACGTCGAAGTCAGCTGATGATGACATCACTGGGCAGGCAAGAAGACTGGACAAGCAGTTGAGAAACGACCCTCGAGAGAAGGTATTGGAGCCAGTCGCGGGACCAAGTCAAGGTGAAGATGGAAAGCAACATGTTTTCATCACCAAGGGGAAGTATTATAGAAGTGGCGGAGAAGTAGGTGGTTGGGTGCCGGTGGATAGAATTCGAATGACAAGAAGCAAAGCTAAAATTCAGGAATTCAGGTTTAAGAGGAAGAGTTCGGTATAGGAAAAGGCATTGGGGGTTGTATGTTGGAATGTGCAAGGGCTGTTCGAAAAGTTAAAGAATGGGGAGATAATGCAGATTCTAGGCATAGGTGATGTCATAGGTGTGGTTGAGACTTGGTTGTCAAAGGACTTTATTGTGGAAGTAAATGAATTCGAGTTCTATGGGAAAGGTGGAGTGAAGAAAAGTGAAAGAGGGCGATTGTCAGGTTGAGTAGGGCTATTTGTTAGAAAGGGTATCAAAGTGAAAGCCTGTAGCGATTTGGGAGGGAGCTCAGTGCTGTGGCGTGTACTAAGTGGAATACGAGGAAAAGAGGAGATGTGTTGCAGTGGTATATAACCCGCCAAGTGCCTCAGATTTTTATAACCCAAACGTACTTTATTTGATAAGACATGATACGGAAGAGTTATCTAACAGATTCTCGGGTAGTTGCTTTATGATAATGGGGGACTTTAATGCCAGAGTAGGGTTAAAGCTAACGGATCCGGAATACGAGTTAATTAGGGGAGAGAAGTGGATGGAAAGAAGGAGTAAAGACAAAATAAACGGTGAAGGAAGGAAGTTGATCGAATTTTGTGAAGAACTGAATATGGTGATGTGTAATGGAGTAAAGGGGAAAGATGAAATGGGTGAATATACTTGTGTTAATTATAACGGCCAGAGTGTGGTCGATTATATATTATATTCAATAGACTTAGATATAAACCTAGAGGATTCTGAAGTTTTGAATGTGATATGTTCCAGTAATCATTTCCCATTAAGAGCAAGTTTTAAAAGTACATATAAAAAAGAACTAAAACAAGAGCATAAAGGAGGTGTCAAAATTAGAAAATACAAATGGAGGGAGGAGGAGATAGAATTCTTTTTGAAGGAGTTAGAATCAGAGATAGGAGTGCGAAGAGAGGAAGAGGTAGAAAAAGCTTTAAGAGAAAGGAAAATGGAGGAAGCAGTTTTAAAGCTAGAAATGTTAGTCAAGTATGCAGGTGCAAAGATGAAAGTGAAAGATGGTATGCATAGGAATCAGAAGGGATGGTTTGATGAGGAATGTAAGAGGGAAAAACGAGAAGTCTTAGGGGAATTGAAAAGGTGGAGGCAGGAAGAAGGGCAGAAGGAAAAGGAGGAGTTTTTGATTGCAAGGTGGGGATACAGAAATTTACTGGAAGTAAAGAGGAGAGAATGGGTAGGGAAAATGAGTAAAAAGGTATATGAGGCAGCAATAGCAAAGGATACTAAGACCATATGGGCTATGGTAAAAAGAATGTATAAGCTTAAAGCAAGAGAAAATAATATAAGTGCAGAAGAATGGTTCAAGTATTTTAGAAACTTGATTGGAGGGGAACAACAGCCTAAACATACATTATGGGTGATGGAAAATACTAATTATGTTGAGCAATTAGATGTGCAGATAGAAGTAGAGGAAGTAAAGGAACAAATTAAAAGATTAAAAAAGGGAAAAGCCTGTGGTATTGATAGGATACCAGGCCAGTTCTGGGAAGCTTGGTGTTTAAACGAAAACCTATTGAAATTGCTGGTCAAGATACTAAATGCAATTTTTGATGGGGTAAGGTACCTAAGAGTTGGAGAACAGCAATAGTGGTGCCAATTTTTAAGAATAAAGGGGAGGTGAATAACCCAGCTAACTACAGCTTATTGTCAGTGTTAGCATAGTGGATAGAAGAGAAAGTGTGAGCTCTCCCGCTAGTTCACTGCATGATCCATGGTATCGTGGCAACTGATCGAAACTGCGGCGTGGCGATGCAGTCGCCTTAAAATGCGGCCGAACTGCCTAGTATGTGATTCGGAAGTACAGACAATTTTATACGTATGCGTTGTGTGTTGTGAGTAATTAGGTACATAATGTGAAATTGCTTCTAATTTTGTGCATAAATGTGTGTGTTCTTCAAAACGTAAGTTTCAAGCAACATCAATAATTGATTAAAAATGCCAACTTGTTTTGTACCCGGGTGTCGTTCAGGATACACAAACTGCTCAGAAGCTAGACATTTTTTTACTCCTCCTAAAGATAAAAATCTGTTTTACAAATGGGAAAAGTCTATTCCTAGGAAAGACACTAAATTATCTGAAAATGTTAAATTTTCCAGAGGACTTTTTAGTGAAAGTTGATTCATTCGTTGTGCATGGAAAACTAGTTGAAATCCCTAGAATTATATGGCGGTTAAAGCCAGGGGCAATTCCCTGTATATTTCCTAATTTACCCAGGTACTTAACTACAGTGCATAAATCCCGAAAATCTCCACAAAACAGAGACAAAAAATCACTCTCTTCTATCCGCTATGCTTCTACCATACCATATGATTTTTGCCATTGTGCTTGTCTGAAAGTTTGTGGGGTGATATATTTTACGAGTGCTTAGATAACATAGACGAAATCATATTAGGACCCACTGGAATAGGATGTTGCGTGGAACACAAACTGGATTTAGTTGGAAAGTTAACACTACATTACATGAAGTGTCGCTTCTTTTTTCGTACCAAGGAAATCAGTAGAGAAATGACGTCATCGAAGTCAGCAAAATCAACACGTAAACTCTCCAAGGTCTCCAACATCTAATTCCACGGTGAGTTTCGATATTTTATATACATAACATACATAATTTGCATTATGGTTTAATTTTTCAGCGTAAAATCATGTAAGCAGATATTTCCCACTGTTCTTCGTTAATTATAATACCCATTATTGTAAAATACCAAGGAAATCAAGGAAAGACAATGTTTCAAAACAGTATTTCCAATATTCCTGCTGACGATTTTAGGTATTTAAAATGCTAACTGATAATATGAAACCCATTTTCACCATGCATTCGTGAACTAAAGTAAAGTGACCGCGACACCAGTGCCATCAGAGCGAACCATAGTAACTCCCGAAGAGCTCACACTATCTCTTCTATCCGCTATGGTGTTAGGTAAAGTGTTTACAGGGGTCTTGGCTGACAGAGTACAAAACTGGGCGGAGGAGGAGGGGAAAGTATCTGAGCTACAGACGGGTTTCAGGAAATATGAGAGAGTAATAGATAATATGTTTGTAATAATCTCAATGGTAAATAAATACTTAGCAAACAAAAGGGGAAGATTGTACATGTTATTTGTGGACTTTGAAAAAGCTTTTGATACAATAAATAGGGAGGCTTTATGGTCTAAATTGAGTATGAAAGGAATGAGTAAGAAGTGCTTAAGAACAATTCAAAGAATATATGAGAAAAACGACTTTTGTGTTAGGTTCGGCAATAATGTAATGACGAAGGAAATTAAAAATTGTATTTAAGGCAAGGATGTAAGTTAAGCCTGATATTATTTAATTTGTTTATTGATGATATTTTAGAGAAAATTAAGTTGGAAAATGGTCTCCCCCAATAATTAGTAATGAGGAAATACCAGGGTTACTATTTGCAGAAGATTTGGTTGCAGGGTCAATAACCACGGTCGGATTGAACAAAGTAATTGGGACAATAGAAAGGTTCTGTATCAAGTGGTGTCTTAGGGTTAATACAAGCAAAACAAAAATAATAGTTTTTAAAAAGGGCAATAAGCTGAGAAAAGAAGAAAAGTGGAGTTGGAAAGGAAAAGAAATCGAGGTAGTCACAAACTTTGATTATTTGGGAGTAAGGTTAAGCAGTAATGGTAGATGGGGGGAACAAAAGAAACAAGCGTTAGCCAAAGGAAAAGGGGCAATGAAAGCTATTAGAGTATGTTTGGACAAAACACCAGAGATGCAAGTGAAATGGTTAGAAAGAATATATGGAGCAGTAGTTGAGACAAGAATGCTATATGGTGCAGAGATTTGGGGCTTAAGAGGATGGTTGGGAATATGTAAATAAGGTGCACAGAAGCTTCTGCAAGTTAATATTGAGGCTACCGAGAGCCTCACCAAATGGGGTTGCGCAAATGGAGTTAGCGAGATTGGGTAGTAAAGCAAAAATCATGGAAAGAGTAGTGAAATACTGGGTGAGGATTAAGGAATTAGATAATAAGAATATAGTGTAACAATGTTTGGAGGCTCAGCAAAAGCTTTATAAAGAAGATACTTGGTATAAGCGCCTAGAAGGAGTTTTAAATGAAATAGGGTGTGGGGATAAATGGAGAGATGGACTGGTACTTGAGAAAGGGTGTTGGAAAAGAGTTAAAATGAGAATTGAGGGCATAGAGAGACAGGAAATAATGGGTAGTTTTAATTCAAAAAGCTCATTGCATACATACATAGAGATTAAAAGGTCATGGGAAAGAGAAATTTATGTTGATGTAACAAATCTGCAAGAGAGGGCTTTGCTTGGGCTAGGTTGGGGGTGGTGAGGTTGAAAGGTTATGGGGAAGGGGAAAATCAAGGGAAATGTTTATTGTGTAGTAAGAAAGTAAACAATTGTTGGCATTTAATTCTGGAATGTGAAAAAACAAAGAATTTGAGAGGGAAAGTACAAAAAAATAATTGGTTCAGACTACCAAACGAAATTATTGGCAAAAGGATACTAAGAGTGAAATCAAAAGAAAGTTTAATAGAAATAGGAATAAGGAAAAATTGAAGCTATTAACAGTGAAGCAACAAGATTCTAAAGTAAGAACAAATTAGAAACTAAAAACTTCACTTATCTTAGTATTATTTGCTGACCCTGGGTTTCAAGCTGTGTCCAGCTCATGCTCAAAGCCATATAAACAAATTCGTTGCCAAGCTACAATCTTTTATTTTTTCCTGTAAAACAATTACTCTTATTCAATTTTTATTTACCAATCTCTGAAAACAAAAATTTATAAATACAATCTATAGATGGTAATTCGAAGTTCATGACACCGTTCCTGTTTTTTAATAGTTTAATTTATAGGTTAATAAATATACCCCTTAATAAAGATGAATTTAACATAGAATATAAACACATTATTAACACTGCAGTAATTAATGGTTTTAATACAGATTTTATACATAAAAGGATAGAGGAATTTAAGTATCAAAAAGCTGTCAAAGAAGTTTCAACCCTTAAAAAAATAAAAGATAATTGTATTTTTAAAAAGTTTATTTACCATCCATGGGCTAATAAAAAATTTACAAGGATTTTTAAAGAATATGGAATAAATTTGGTCCCTCAAAATAAATTTAATATACAAAATTTACTTAATTTTTCAAAAAAAGATAAAATACCAAATTATAAAAAAATCTGGCATTTATCAATTTAGCTGTTTAGATTGTGATAAAGTTTATATTGGTGAAACTAAACGTCATCTAGAAACCAGAATAAAAGAACATTTTAGAAATATTAAATATAAACAAACTGATAAATCAGCTGTGGCAGATCATTTTTGGTCATTTAATCATGAAATTAATCCATAAGTTAAATTATTAAAGCAATTAAGTAATCCTATAGATTTAATGGTTTGGGAAAAAAAATTTATTTTAAAAAACAGGAACGGTGTCATGAACTTCGAATTACCATCTATAGATTGTATTTATAAATTTTTGTTTTCAGAGATTGGTAAATAAAAATTGAATAAGAGTAATTGTTTTTCAGGAAAAAATAAAAGATTGTAGCTTGGTAACGAATTTGTTTATATGGCTTTGAGAATGAGCTGGACACAGCTTGAAACCCAGGGTCAGCAAATAATACTAAGATAAGTGAAGCTTTTAGTTTCTAATTTGTTCTTACTTTAGAAATAGGAAACTATTTAGGTATAGTGAGAAACAGGTGGTTAAAAAAAATTAGAAGTAAGGATTAGAAACAAAAGTTGGTTGGGGAAAAGAAGAAGTAAAGAGGACCCAGTAGCATGATAACCAGGGTGTTGATGCTACGGGCTCTTTGTAATGCAGCAGCCCAAAGAAATGGGATAAGGACATGTAAGGGATATTGTAGAGTAGATTTAAGTGTTACTCAGAGTTCAGGAACTATATGTGAACTAATTATGTATTCTATGAAGAAAATAAATATCTATCTACTAACAAAAACTACTGCATCTTCTCTGTATTATGTAAAAGGTGTGTTTAACATGTTATTATACTATGTAGAACTGCAGCAAAATGAAACTAAAGTAATTAATTGCACTTAATCAGAAAATGAGTGAACATAATGTGCAGACTGCCTTCTATTGGTCAGTTGTGGAAGCGGGAAGGTAAGACTTAGTGAACCATCATGGCCGAACAGGTGCAGTTTGTAAGACAGTGCAGAGGAAAGCCTCTAATAATTGGTGAGAAAGTTATAATTCTAATGTGTTTCACAAACTATGTGAGAAATATCCCACTTTGGTGTCAAGGGTGTTAACCTGAAAGCAGACTTTACAGGTGTGTCTGCATTAAATATAAATTCTGTAAGCAGCAAAAGTTTAAAAATAGGCAGGTTACCATGACTGGAAAATCAAGGAAATATAAAAAGCCAGTGCTAGTAGTTTAGTATGATGATTCTGTTAGGAGCGCAGTGCGCTGGAAAGTTAATGACTTCTTCCTCAAAAATGAGCACCTACAATCAAGAAAGTGCATTTGTCAACAATGACACCGGCCTATGTTCAAGCAAACTTTTTTTTAGAAGCTGCTACTTGACATTAGTTTCCAGTTCCAGGAAAGAAATGGTAAGGACATCATTGTTGACTGTGAGGATATATTGCTATGGAGAAGAGACTACCTCAGGAAAATTTGTGCTTACAGACAGGAAAGGCAGAAGCTGCATTTTCTTGATGAAACATGGGTAAATGAACGCCACAGTTTCCCATGTATGGATAAACACCACCATTAAACTTAAAACGCTATCATTTGTATCGGAGCTAAGTATAGGACTAAAAAACCCTACTGGTAAAGGAAGGCGACTTATAGCACCACACAATGGAAGAGACGATGCCTTTTTACCACGAGGGTTGGTGGGTTGAAGGGAGGCAATGATAGTTCCAAGCTCCACATGATTATCTCTCTTGGTAACACGTTACGAAAATAGTGCCATTACTGCTCCAATTGAAGTGATAAAGCAGAGGGGTACATTTTAGGCATTGTTTACATAAGGACCAATCCTTCCAATGAAACCAGTATAGCTATAAATTTATATTCCACCTCAAGCAATTTAACAGAATTTTCCAAGTGAAACAAAGTGTCCATGGGTCGACTCAAATACTTCTACAGGTCAGTTAATAGAATTTGATGGTACACTTGTGGTGATGGTTGAATAACAATTACTGTTTTGTGCAATTAATACTTACTTGAGCTGGAAGACTGACAAATCGCCTTTCCAATACACGAAGATCTTCTATAGCAACTGCCTCCTCATCCCCATGATCAATAAAGAACACTTTGGCCATCTTGTCTTCAATTTGCAGTACCTCACAGCGGTACCAACAATCGTCTAATTTAACTGCATAGAACAAGCCCTCTTCAAGATTTGTAACTGGAGTATTGTCACCAGCATAATGCAATTCCATATCCAAGCTAATATTGTCATATAGAACCTAGAAAATTAATGTATTTGTTACAATTTATACAAATGCTTTGATGTACAGGCAGTACCGTAGCCAAGCAATTAGACTGCTTGCCTACCACTGAGGCGGCCCAGGTTTGATCCCAGGGACCCATATGTGATATTCGTGGTGGACAAAGTGGCATCTGGGCGCATTTTCTCTGGCTTCTCCAGTTTTCCCCACCACTCATTCCACCACTTGCTCCATCATCACCTTCCCAATCACTGATTTTGCCTGCATTTCATAACATCTGTTTCCTCACTATTATACCTGGTGCCAGGCTGACCACCCACTTCCAGATCTTCACTCTGTCTGGTCCACAGGTCCCTCTGCTCCCTGACAGGCATCTGACACTAGACACAGGCATAGAGGCATACACAGTAAATCCTAGGGGTGTAAGTCGTACATAAGGGGAGGGTAATCAGGTAAAGAAGAAGCTTTGGTGTGCAATTGATATTCATAATTCAGAAGTGTGGTCATAAAGCAAGGTAACTGATTATAATGAGAACTAAAACTGGAAATAGTACACAAACAAGCAAAATGATCACTTCAACTTACACTATTTGAGTCAAATCAGAGTTCCAATTAAAGAGGGATGGATTTCTACCTCTCATAACAATTCCCCTGGCTTGTCAAAGAAGTTTTGGAAGAGTCATATGCCTGTACTGCTCAAAAATAATAAATCACGGTGCTCTTAAAGACAGTAAAATGAATATTGCTGCTACATCTTGTGTATATAACACAACAATGCTACTACCACTTGTGTTACTACCATTATTACTGTAAGTGTAACACAAACTTAAGTTTCCTCCCCTCGTCAGAAAGTGGGTCAAATTTAAACTTAACTATAATCGGTTCACTGTAAACATGAAGTAGATGTAAGCAGAAGTACGTGGCAGAAATGAACCTCATTGGCTGGTGCACTTTAATACTCCTGTATTCTTTCACAATATAGTTCATAATTCGCCATTTTGCCCAGCGACTTGTGTTGGATGCACACGTGCTTCATGGTACTTGGAGATTGGAGGAAAGCAGTTTCCAGTACATCTCGCCAGGCAGCAGCAGAAGGACTTCCGCAGCGACCGAAGTGGAGCAATACGACCAACTGAGCCAGGCAACAGCACAGAAACCATGTGTGCCCTATAAGAGGCTTGGTAAGCAAGCTTTAGGGTACACAGAACGCCAATTCTGCTTTCTTGGAGGAGGTGTGAGCCGGTGAGATCAAGCATTGAGAACAGGTAAACCCCAGACTTTAAACTGACTGACAGACCACGAGAGAGCGGGTCCGTAGGGCCAAAGTCAAGGGTCAGGACTTTTAGTCCAGTATCCGGAGCCAATATGGCTCCTGTAGGCGTCTCCTCTAAGAAGGGGATCTGGTCCTCTACAGACAGCCGATGGCAACCGCAAAGACACCTGACCAAGACGGGTAACTTCCTGGGACTAGTTCCCAACTTACACCACCTGAAGTGGTAGAACCTGCGGTAAGAGGTACAAGGGTTCTAAGAGGAAGGCCATGGCCCCTCAACGTGTACCACCGTCAACATCTGTAACCAACAATCCTCACCTCCCGCTGTGTGAGACAGAATCCGAGGAGGACGACACTGTGTAAGATGACGGCTTCATCATCGTAGAGTGGAGAAGAAAGCGAAAAACTTCGTAACGCTCGCTGCATCCCCCACAAGGGGCGACCAACCACCCCTAACCAAGAGGGGCACAAAGGTTCCACCCATAATAGCGGATTCTTTCCAAAATCATATCCAGGTCATGAAGCTCCTAGCGGCCAAATTGGTCAAGGGTTTCAAGGCACAAAGGAAGCCAAGAAAGGTTCATATTCAAACCTCGAGGACTTTGAAAGGGCGAAACAAATATTGAGGGGGCAGAACATACATTTCTTCTCCTACTCTCTACAGTGTCCCAACGTAGAAAGGTGCATCATACGGGGTCTCTCCTCTGGGTGTACAGGAAGAGCATGGCCTGTAGCTGAGAAAGACCATTTGGACCGAGGAGGGGTCCAAAAAAGGTACCAATGCCACTATACCTGGTAGTGGTGGACAAAGTTCCCGGCCAGACAGTCCAGCCCATAGATGCTGTACGCACCTTGTTCCACACTGTGGTCAAGGTGGAGCGATTCTATGGGCAGTCCAATGTCGCAGGTGCATGGGTTTCCACCATTCCAGCCAGGCATGTGAACGAAAGCTTGCATGCCTGTGCTGTGCAGGGGAACACCTCATTGCAGACTGCGACAAAAGCACCAATGAAAAGTGCCACAAACCCCATGTAAGTGTGAGGGGTGTGAACTGCGGCAAAAAATAATTGACAGCCGCCGCGGTCCTGGAAATGTGGCACCAGTCTGCACAGGGGTGAGCTTCGCCGCCGCCCTTAGTGAGGCTGAAAACATTGTGCAGCAGGCTGAAGCTGCAATAACTGGGCCAGCACGGGTAGAAACTGTGCAAATTGCACCAGCCACTAACGTGGAGGGGAGAGGAGCAGCACTGCCACGCCCCTCTTGCAGAAAGAGAGAAAAAAGGGCTGAAAGACAGTGGCCAGCTCCAGTAGAGCAAGAGGCTGCATCTAGTGCAGAGCCTCAGACTGCCGAGGTACCCACCCCGACCCCAGCCCAAACCATAAATGTCCAACCGGCACGCACCATTCTGAAGGTCCCATTGGCCCCACTTGGAGGTGGTATACCCTTGGTAGACCTCGAGGAATTTAGGATGCTGTCCAAATGGTTTGGGGACATGATACTTCGGGCACTTCCCTTGCTGCGGAGGTGTATGCAGCAACTAACGGACAACATTGACGTCCTAATAAAACACCAAGTCCTACTTCAAACCTTAGAGCAGCTGTTTCCGAAATCCTTCCTGTAATGGCATACCGAATTGTGCGTAGACCATTAAGCGCTACGTTCTGGAATGCCAATGGTGTAAGGGAACAATGATCAGGCATTCTAGAATTTGTATAATCCTATGGGATCGACATCCTCATGGTTACCGAAACATGCCTACATGATGGTATAAACTTCTCACTGCCAAGTTATGTCGCCCATCAGTCTGATCGGGTCGGCCAACAGGACAGTGGTACAGCTATCTTCATCAGACACATCACTTATACACCTTTTCCTCTTCCTGCCCTTTAGCACATGGAGGCTACTGCCATTAGGCTTGCCATTGGCAGTATGGACACGTTGATTGCAGCTTACGACCCACCTGAACTTCCCTTCTACGAAGCAGATTATACCAGTCTCCTTAACCTACACCCAGTAGTCTGCATCGCTGGAGATCTTAACGCGAAGCATGGGCTCTGGTACAGTCGCACTAGCAACCAGAGGGGGCACAGGCTCTACCGCCTCATCAGAGGAGACCCAAGCCTTGTTGCGCATGGGCAGAGGTCCAACCTTCCATCCGGCCCGCGGCAGGCCTGACGTCTTAGATATCATGATCACCAAAAACATGTCATTGCACTTTGACCTTTCGGCAGTTAATGAGCTGGGTTCCGACCACAACCCCGTCGTGGTGGACTCCACAGTAGCCATAACAGCTCTGTTAAACTCAGACTGGACACATGAGACCGACTGGGATGCAGCAGTTCTAAAACTCCATCGATCCATTGACCCTTGACCACGCATCGATGATCTTGAAGCACTGGAAGCGGCAGCGACGGATTTTTCCCACCAGATCCTAAATGTGGTAGGCGCACACACTCAACGCATTCCCACCAACACCCCTGACCTGAGAACCTTACCTATAGAACTCCGGCAGTTACTAAAAGCCAAGGCTACTGTTCGGAAGCTATGGCAGCGCTTCCACCATCCCAGGATAGGAGCAGTATACCAGAGGTTCAAAACCCTGCAAGGCAACTGCTCCGCGCGCATAGAACAACAGCCTGAGAAAACTCTCTTCAGAATGTAAACCTTCAAGAAAAGAAACCATGGCGGATTATAAGAGCCTTGATGGACAAGACCTAATACCAGTATCCCTTGCATGGCACTCGCGGGCAGTTCGCGTTCGAGCCAGACAAGTAAGCCACTGTGTTCGCGGACCACCTTGAGGTACAATTTGAACCCCGGGAGGACCTACAAGACAAAGACTTTATGGAACTTGTGGAAGCAACCATGGATTACCTCTATGAGGAACCATGGCAGCTACACGAGAAGATCCAAGTTCCTATAATAACCCCGAAAGCGGTGATCTCTGAAATCCAAAGTCTAACCCAAATAAATCCCCTGGACATGACGGTGTCACAGCGCTCACACTCCCGCACCTACCCAAAAAGGCTGTCGTCTGCCTGACCCGGATTATCAATGCATGCCTACGTCTCCGTCACTTTCCAGCATGCTGGAAGAAAGAACCCAGACTTTCCTAACAACTACTGCTCCAGCAGCATTCTCCCAACCATCTCAAAAGTTTTTGAGCAGTTGCTCCTCGCCCACCTAACGCCTCTTTTTGAGGGTAGGCAACTCCTACCGGATCACCAATTTGGTTTTCGTCGGGGTCACTCCACGACCATGCAGTTGCTGGGTGTGGCCAAGAAGGTTGCCCTGGGTTTCCAGGAAAACTTCAAGACCATAGCAGTTCTGCTGGATGTGGAAAAGGCATTCGCCACATCTTGGCACCAGGGCCTACTGTACAAACTAAAGCAGGTAAGCATCCCTCCCCCATATCTCACACTGATTAGCAGCTTTCTTCAGAACCACACTTTCAGATTGAAAGTGGAAGGAAGACTGTCCACACTAAGAGATATAGCGGCAGGAGTCCCACAGGGCAGTGTACTCTCCCTGCCACTCTTCGCAGCATACATGTCCGACTTCCCCACGGAACAGCACACTGCAACATGCTAGTATGCGGACAATGTCCTCATCATGGCACAAAACAAGAATATGAGTTATTGCCTCCCTCCCCTTCAACGACAACTTGATGCCGTCAGTCATTGGAGTGAGAAGTGGGGAATGGCTATTAGTCCGAGGAAAAGCTCTGCACTGCTCCTTGGTAAGGTTCACCATTGGCAGCCAGAACGTTCACTTCGGCTCAGGCCGAGAAATATCCAATGGGTAACCTCCACCAAATATTTACACGTTCTCCTCGACTGCGGGCTAACATATGCTCCACACGTCTGTGCTGCACTCAGACAGCTCTACCCTATCCTCCGATCCACCATGTCCACTTACCTAAAACTACGCATTTACCGGGCAATCATCCCACCACTGATCTTGTACGACTGCAAAGCCTGGGGATCAGCAGCACCCTCCACCATACGCAAACTGCAGACAGTGCAGAATAGGGCGTTAAGAACAATATATGATACCGGGCGTAGATTCCCGTCTTACATCCTTCACAACCACTCCGAACTACCCTACATCATGAACTTGGTAAGGGAGCGATCCCGAACCATGCACTTCAAACTGAGTTCCCACACCAACCAACTGGAACGGGCACTAGGTCAATACGACCACAGAGCACCCTGTAGAAGGAAAAGTTACCGCCTTCCTAAGGACGCCCTCGGGTAATGGTAATGCCACTCCTATCATCTAAAACATTCTTACCCCTGAGACAGAATATTGTAAGACCCCAAAAGAAAATCATTTATGTAAATATTTATTGAAAATGTAATTTATTTTTAGTATTGATACGAACTAGTTGAGTAACAAAAACATGTTGCTATTGTTCATTGTTACAAAAAATTACGTTTGTTTAAAAACGTCATAAATGTTAAGTTCCACATTTAAATTTAATATGTATAAATAAAAGAATTATACATATTTAATATTAAAAGCAAAGGGAGAATAGCTAAAGATGGCTTCCCTAACAATACGGGAACTATTTGATGAACGCATACGCGGATGTATACAATAAAGATAGCACCATCATTGCTTGCTTATGGTATATTTATATGGGGATCCAGTAGCGAAATAAGTGCGCTATTCATAATGCAAAAGAAAATACTTAGACTAATGCTAAATTTGCACAGGACATCATGTAAACCATACTTTCGGCAAAATCGCATTCTTACGCTGCCAAGTCTGTATATTTTAGAAACTGTTTGTTTTATAAGGGACAATATTCACTTATTTAGCATAAACAACACTGTTCATACACATAGTACCAGAAATAGTAATAAAATACACATACAGACTACCAGAACAACAAAAAATGTAAATTCCATACTGCATAGAGGCATACACATGTATAATAAAATCACAAATAGAATCCACAGTAGCAGTCAAACTAAGTTTAGGAAAGAAGTTAGAAATTTTCTAATTGAGCAAACCTACTACAGTGTGCAGGAGTTCTTTGACTCATTCTCTGAATAATTTTATCTGTATTATTGTAACACTATATTACTGTAACACTGTCTCTGTATATATATTACTTGATTCACTCTCTGAATAATTTTATTTGTGTTTAATCTGTAGGCTATATATATATAACTTATACTCTTATGACTGTAATGCTGTCTCTGTTATTATTATTTGTATTCATGATATTGTTTAAACCAATATTATTTGTATTCCCTATTTAAAAATTGACGAAGCCATGAATTTGTAAAAAAATTCTTACGGTGAATAAAGACATACATACATCACGTAAAGTGATGCTGGATTGTTAATAGCGTCTGTGTGTTTCAGATGAGAAGACGTGTTTCTATAACGCGCGTGGATGTGAGTAGAAAAGACTTTAGAAAGGTGGAAAGACTATTAATGAAATATAAATTGGTGCGACGAAAGATAATTCAATTGTAACGACGAAAAAAGTGTTAATAAAGTAATATATTATAATGAAGTTACATCAAGTGTTTATTCATTCCATCTAATACCAAGCCCTGAGAGAAAAAATTGTCTCATTGCTCAATCCGAAGCACATTCCTTCTTACAAAACCAGCACCACCACAAAACCTATTACTGCCCCCTTCCTGCATCCAAACTTAGGTATGCAGGAAGAAACCATTGCCCACAGACACAAAAGCTTGAAAAAATTTGACCACCTTCTATACTGCACAGATAAAGTTGCATTAAGTGGCTAGGTGCTGTGCAGATAAACCTACCGTGCAGGAGAACCTGTACGACCTGTTTTCAAATGCTGGAATGCTGGACAATATAGTTCCAAGACCTACTTAGCTTCTTGCTCTACCTGCGTATTAAACCACTTAAATTGTTGTTATAATATAGAATATAATGTTGTAATGTAATATACTGCAATTATACACTATATACCTTAATGCCAATTGCAGAACATTGAGTTCTCTAGTTTTGAATACCACGTGCTCCACCGGAGGATTTGTCTGTTGCCTCAGCACCATCTTGGTGTGCAAAATGGAAGCATGATTAGGTTATTATAATGAATATATTCAATAAGTTTTTGGTGAAATATCCTAGAATGGCTATAAAGATCTGATAAAGCATGCTAATGGACAATGCTTCTTACCATCCAGTAAGAGCATAGCACATTCAAAACGATGCATGGAAACAAAATCTTAAGTGCTATCTTAGCTGACATCTAAGAATCCTTACAATGTGATACATGTGATTACTTCAATAACAATGACTCGAATATGAGTCATTCCATGTCAAATCGCACAAAATTTGACCCTCATATCTCCGATTTCATTAATATTAAATGTACGTGTTCTGTGAATGAAAAAATGATACCCCTATTTTTTTTTTTTTTTTGTAAATTAATTATTTTGGTAAATATAAAGCATTAAATTTTCAGATATTTCTCGCACACCGTTCTACATAAACATAAATATCTCTGATATTATTTTTCAGACCACGCACACGTCATTACTAGGTAAAGTATTTATATCACAACTTATTCGAATCCCATTCCGAAATGAGCGTAGTTCAATGCACAATACTTCTGACTGTAATTATAGTTTCTCAGTTTTTTAAAAGTAAGCATTTAGTAAGTAAAATATATTTTAAAAATACTACCCCCTAAAAGGGCCCTGTTTTATATTTTGAGTGAACCTAAAACAATGGCATAAAAAACTGCATTTTTTTTTACTTTAGACTGCTGCAACCACGAAAATTCTAAACTTCAAATAGTATTTGATATAATGATTTTTATATAATACAGTATGCGAATATACCGTAAAAATAATATTAATAAAGCGCAAAATAAACGTGTCACACCAAAAAGAAAACATACGGATTAGTTAATCTCATCTATTGATAAGATTAAAAAAATGGAGAAAATAGTAAGTCAAGTTTCAAAAATGTTTGATTTGACGTGAAATGACCCATTTCAGTATTTATGTTGAGCTTGACCTTGACGGAAGTACATGTAAGGAAATAAGTGAGACTAGAAGTACTCTAGAAAGCAAAATAGAAGCCATAGCAAATGTAGTAAATAATAAAAAAACGAGTGGAGTAACAAAATCCAAAGTTGGTTTGGTAAGTGTAAGCAATCATACAGAAAATACAATTGGTGCTGTATTTTTAAAATGGGAAGCTTCGTTGGGTCTTTTGAGTCTTTGAAATCTTTGTGATCTTGGATCGTGGTACCGGGTGCAATGAACACTCGATGTAACTTCACTATATATCACTTTATTAACACTTTTTTCGTCCCTTATTACACCTGATATAATTGAATTGACTTTCATTGCAACTATTTGTATTTTCTTGACAGTCTTTTCAATTTATAAAGTCTTTCAGACCCACGTCCATGCGCGTTACAGAAACGCATCTTCACCTTTCTGACACAGAGACGCTACTAACAAAAAATTGGCGTCTCTTTACATGACACTTTTTTATATTCATGCGCGTATGCGCTCAGTTTATACTTTCCTCGCTAAATAGTTCCTGTAATGTTAGGGAAGCGATCTTTATCTATCCTCCCTACACTTTTAACATTAAATATATATGGTTCTTATATTTATACATTATAATTTAAACATGAAACTTAACATTTATGACGTTTTTAAACAATTCTATTTTTCGTAACAATGAAAAAAAATAGCAACACTTTTCATTACTCAACTAATTCTTACCAACATGAAAAATAAATTACATTTGCAATAAATATTTACATAAATGATTTCCTTTTGGGGTCTACCCATATATTCTGTCTCACAATGGTAGGCAATGATGCATTCATGTCTAAGAAAGGTAACGTAGAAAAGTGTAAAAACAAAGGTAAAAGAAATAAAATAGACCATGTAGATGAAGGAATATGACAGGAACTGAAACTGTAGCTAACAGAAATATATTACATGACTAAAATGTATGTATAACCAAGAAAGTGACTCATATGTGACGTCAGGAAGGAAGTTAGGTATGTAAAAATGAAATACATTACGATAATGTAACAGAACATTGAGATGGAAAATACAATGTGCAATGAAGCAATTACAATAAAAATAAAATTTACGAAATAATAAGCATAATTTCAACAAAAACAGGTGATAGAATTGTAAGTGCTGAAGCACAAACACAACTTGAAAAGATGCAGATTAAAACTCGAGAGGAGAGGGGCAAAATACCCAGTCATGGAACTTTAAGAAGCAGAAAAAGAAACAGTTTCTTTAATGCATAATCACACACACACATATTACATTCATAGAAGTTGAGTTATTGATTTAAGCACTTAATTTACTAATTTAAATTTGTCAATTTAATTTTAAGAGACATGAGGGTAATTTAGAAACATGTTATTTTTATTTGATGCTGTTTGAAGAATTTAAAATACAAATTAAAATTTTAAATATTCAAAAGAATGCAAATCACCAGCAACATAGTAACACAGTTCATGAACAGACACATCATAAAGGGACAAAATTTGAACTTATAAACCAAAAAATTGTAAAATCATAGTATATATAAACATATACAAGGAGTAATATCATGTTACCTTTGAATTGAGGATGGTAACATCAGTGAAATACAAATCACACTGTTGCAGCATGATTATGGGGCATATGTGGCAGGAATTATATGTCCAAATGAATTGAGAGGATTTATATCATTATTACATTTAGTAAAATATTGCACATTGATATTCGTCATATGTGATCGTATCGTAAATATCTGCAGTTACCAAGAATTCAATATGGCCAACAGTACACTAAACTGCAGTGGACATTACACTAAAAATCAGTACTACCAACCTATATAATAAAAACATTACTTATAACCTCAAATATCATAGGGTTAAAGTAACATGCTTTCAAACAATAATAATACCTGAATATCGTTACCACATAACATGATAAACCCACTCACCTTCAGCAAATCTTGTTCTACAGTAACAGTTTTGGATAAAATCACTTCCGATTGCAAACACAAAAATAACAATAACTATAACGGCATATAATGCTCTAAAACAATTCAAGACAAAACCATGCACACGAGCAATACAATGGCATCCACAGTTTAATGCTATGTCTAAACAGAACCTTGTTTTAAAATCTATTAGTTGCCTTCTCTGCAACAGGTTCAAAAATAAGGGCTTCTTTGGCTTTACCATGGTTATACTTTATGAATAGTTAGTGCTACTAATGCAATGTAACAGATGGAATATCAGCAAATATTACCAGACTGTGCTATAATGGGGAAAAAATGTCACAGTTGGTTTTTGGGGTATTCCAATAAATTGTTTTCTCTTTATCTACTAAATATATAAAAACCTAAGGATAGAGATCACTACGAGGAATGAATGAAGAATCAGTAATTGCAGCTGAAATGTCAGCTTGTGGAATTGTAAGTATTCAGTTGTTAGAATACAACACTAAGCTAACTTAAGAATGTTCTTATACAAGGACAACCCAGAAGGTAATCCCCATTGTAACGTAGCTGTTGTTTTTGCATTGCCATGCAGCATAATTCAATGTGTGTCCAGCGGCACTGGTGAGAACATCACAGTGTTACATATTCGCTTAGCATAACATTACAAACTGAATGGTGCACTTGAAAATCTTACCAAATGTGAGATGTGTAGTGTTACAACTTCTTTAAAACCCTTCAAAAAAAAAAAAAAAAAAAAAAGAAGCTGACACTTCATGTAGTGAAAAGCACTCAGCATGAAGCTGTATGGGGAAAGATTGAACTGTCACATCTAAATTTATTGAAAGGTTCCTGAGTGTTTCAAACACTGGGAACTCAAGTGTTATGCAAAAGCACACTATTGTTTGTCACCATACCATGACATTTGATCTGAATGGCTTGCCAAGTTTTGTTAAGACATCTTATAACTCCAAGCACCTTGCATTTGGTAGAGATTTTCTAGCATGGCACTCATTATATAAGGTTTTGGTGAGTGAATGCAAAGTAGTTTGATGTTTTTGTTAGCATGGCTGGAAATACAATAAATCATGTTGCATGTCAACGTAAAAATAGCATCACCATCTCCACTTCCTCCTAGGCTACCTGATTACTGAGGTTACTTTATGGATTGCCTCATACATTGCCCTCTTTTGTTTAGCACCCTTTAATTGGGACAACTAAGGTTGCACTTACACTATAATCATCAGCCAAAATTCTTGCCCACACATCAGTAGTAGTTGGAGCAAAGGTAACATAGATAGCCCATGTATCTTCTTGAGGCAATGTAAGTGGTTCTGGTGCCACAGCACCTTGGAACTGTAGCAAAGACTGTTTTTTGTGATTCTGGAGTGCCTCTACATTCCTCAATGGTGGGCCACTGGCTGCAATCTGCAATTTAAAAGAAATGTTTATGGAAGGAGATACCCAACAGAAATTGATCATCCATTACTGCACTAAAATTTGAGTGAAGTTCAGATGTCTGAAATCCATACCTATTCAATAGTACATCAAATTGCATAAACTGTGTGAATAGGGCAATAATATGAACATTTGAATATTTGAATTGTCTTAACCCAATAGGCCTGATAATTTTTTGACCTTAATATGTCCCATTAGGCTGGGATACTTTTTCAGCAATACTGAAGAAAAACAATTATTTTCTTTGCATTACAATTAAGCAACTCTATTATAAACCTTTTGTACTAAAATTGTTTACATGTGTTCTATACACATGTGTATTACATTTAAAGTACAGAGTGTCCCACATAAAACCTCATAGTGTCACTGCACCTAACCCACTTTGTTCATATTAGTTCATCTTTGATACTACTTTCTTATAATGTTGGCTACACTGTGTGATGCATTGTTGGAGTTGCAATATTTTAGTTTGACAGCAAATATCATGGAATACTGATAGAGAAATGGTGCAGTTCTCAATTGAAAAACAAATTGATATAGTGAAATTTTACCTAAGAACAGGCTCCATTAAGAAATCTAAAGATGTTGAGACAGAATATTAGAAGACCCCAAAAGAAAATCGTTTATGTGAATATTTGTTAAAAGTGTAATTTGTTTTTTGATGTTGGTATGTGTTGGTCAAATGACGAAAATGCGTTAATAATGTTCATTGTTACGAACAACTAAGTTTGCCCAAAGACGTCATAAATATTTCCATATTTGATTTTAATATATATGTATAAATATTAGAATTATATGTGTTCCATAATAAAAGTAGGGGAGGGTAGTTAGGGATCGCTTCCTTAACAAGAAAGAACTATTTGATGGACGCATACGCGGATGCATACAAAAAAGGCGGTGTCACGTGAGGACGCTATAATCTGCCCATTCGTGTGTGTGTAATCAAGACATAAGGACGTATTGGTGTAACATGTGAATATAGAACTTTCACCAGACTTTCATCAAGCATTAGTTCCACTAAATGAAAAAGTGGAAACGTTTTAAATCATTTAGAATGGTGCTAAGAGGAATTATTTAATGTAAAATATCGATAAAGTGTTAATAAAATAATACATTGTGGTGAAGAAACATCGTGTGATTTTTCATTCCATCCGTTACCACGCCCTGAGATCACAAAGATCTCAATAGCTCAAAGACACAACATTATTAATAATTACAAAAACCGCACCAATGTGTTTGGCGATAAATACCTTTATAACAACATACCCACAACCAGCACAATTCAAGATTTGTACAATTAATGGAAGCTAATGGTTCCATCGTGAATATGAAGAACAAGCGTCCGATAGTGAGGACCCTTCCAGTAGTCAACAGAATTTGAACAAACATAATGAGAAGCCCCAAAAGATTGATACGGAGATTGTCTCAGCAAGTTTGTGTCTCACACATGTCATCGTGTGCTAGCGAAAGATCTCAAATTCCAGCCATTTCATGTCAGTGTAGTGCATGAGTTACCAGAACAAGACAAAGAGAAATGAGTTACAGCTTGATTACTTAGACCTGACCCTGCAGAAATGCAGAAGAGGAGAAGGTAGCCTAGGGTGAGGGAGAAAGGCTGGCAGTATTCTCCTTAACTGCTTTTGTTACCTGCATTGTGAACACACAGGCTACTCGGTTACTGCCAACCCCAAAACCCCTTCCTGAAGATAGTGTCCAACTACTGCACATACAGCTAAGCAGGTTCAGGTCGAAAAATCACACTGTACTTATTGCAACTGGCTCTTACCTTCAATTGTTGATGGTTTTTTGGACCCAATGCTCTTCTTTATGATAGATAAAGCCTGGTTACATGTCTGGTTATGTTAACTCACAGAATTGCAGATATTGGTCGCAGAATAACCCACATGTTGTACACAAAGACTTCTTCATCCACAGAAGATAGGAGCATGGTGTGGTGTTAGGAATGTGCATTCTCTGCCCCATTTTTACTTTCTCTACTAGTAAGTAGAGGAAGTATTGTATTCCACCCAAAAATTCGATGTCAAGATTTCACTGGAAATATGTTTTGAGGTCCCCCAAATAAAAAGGGGGAAAAAAAAAGCATTTTTAGAAAAAGGTCTGCATACATGTCTGTGTGTGTCTGCAAGTCTGTGGACAGCATAACTCACGAACAAAAAGTCGGTTAAAAATCAAAGTTGGTATTTAAGTTTAATGACTTTCAAGGATGTGAAGAAAATTGCTCCACTCTAAACTACCCTTTACATGGAAAATTTTGATTTTCTTGAAAATGGCTAAGGGATTTGATTAAAATTCCATATATGTGAGATATTTTTGACAAATGAAATGTATATTTTGAACTTTCTGGCTACAGCCCATGAAGTCCTATTTACTGTGGATCACTTTTGCATAACTAGTAAAACATAAGAGATAGACCATATCTTACTACAGAAAAAATGTATATCTTGCTGAAACACACAACTTATGTCCCAATAAATTTTTTTGTAGTGAACCATTTCAGAGATATTCCTTGTTATTTGTGTCAGTTTTGGAGAACTTATACTTCTGTCAAATGGAACATCATTATTAGTTTTTTTATATGTTAACCGTGCAAAGAGAATAGAATTTTAAAACTTTTAAACATTTGACTATCGCTCAAAGCCTACTGCATTCCCAAATCCTAGTTATACCTACAAGAAGATAAAGAATGAGATAATTTCTGAAAATGTTTCTCTCAACTAACACAGAGAATACAGGAATAAGAGTTTGCACGAATGGTTAGTACAAGAGTAGAGAAAGTCATGTGAGTACAACACCAGATTTTTTTCAATGATATAATTAACACTGCAAGGTATCTCGAGAGCTCTAACAGTTTCTTTGCACAATTTAAGAGAAAATGAAAAGGCATATGGCGTCTTCCAACAAGATGGTGCCTCAGCCCACACATCAAACCAGGCCATGGCCCATATCAGCAGTGTTTCATGAAAACAGGTTTGTCAGCAAAAATCTGTGGCCTCCGTGGTCACCGGATTTAACATCCTCCAATTTCTTTTTATGGGGAGCTCTCAAAAAGAAAGTTTATGCAAACAACACTCAGATGTTAGACCAACTTAAACAGAATATTACTAATGAGATAAATAACATCTTGCCTCAAGACTTATGTGTCAACCAGAACATTCTCGTAAGAGCACAGCGATGCCTGGATGCCAGTGGAGGGCACTTTCGTGACTTGTTATAACCAGTAAGTCTGGTCTATGTTATATTTATCCCATATTACAAAGGAAGTAGCTTGGTTGAGGAATTAATATAATATAATGAATGCAGTGAGGTCAACCAGTTTTATGAGGGACACTCTGTATTTTAGTTGTCCAAATTTATATGTTAGGCCCCAAATCACAGCATGCCAAGTCATTTTCATTCCCAGATGATGCACCATTTTCTGCATTTTCTTCTTTCTCTTTACTGCTACCAACTTTATCATTGTCAGAACTGTGAGAACTGTTTGTAGTCACTTTCATTAGATTTCTAATTATGTTTTCATCTGTCAAAACTTATGACACAGTCATCTTTGCTTGGTGTTTGATAGTGAATACATTTGCAGTGCAAACATTATCAGAAGTTGATCTCTTTGAAACACCAATGTCACTAACAAAAAATGCACAGAGAATGAATGCAAAAGCATAGCAAACGAACATCAGATGCCATCTGTGTAGTAACAGGAAAATCATTACATGAAGTCAGAGAAAGGAACTTTTCTGTGCTCTGGCCCTGCGTCCATTAGGTCAGACCATGAAACCTTTCCATGTTTCAGGCCCAATGGGTTAAAATATACATCAACTTATCTGAAATTAAACATCACAGAAAAAGAAAGAAAGAAGTGTTCTACATTAAAGAGGGCCATTCGAATTGCTTCAATTTCTCCATCGAACTACAAACTTCAATGGAGAAATTGAAGCAATTCGAACGGTCCTCCAAAATCTTTTGTATAGAATTTCACATTTTCATCAAGCAATTATTCTCTCAGATTCCAGGGTGGCAATTATAGTAATTACTTCCAAGTTGTCACCAAAAAACCAAACTATTATAGAATCTTAATCCTTACCCACCTAACAGCACTTCAAAATCACCTAGTCTTCCAATGGATATCAGCAGTGTACAGAAATCTATAATTAATCTACCATTTTATGCAGCTAAAAGATAGTCAACTCTGAATTCAAAAAAATTATTGCAAAATATTACTATGAAAAAAAAAAAAAAAAAAAAAACCACCAACAACAACAAAAGCTGGGAACTACCAAACATTCAAACTAATTCCCGAGTATCCTCGAAAAATGGCAGTTTCAACCTTCAGGTTGATTACAGGACATGATTGTCTGGCAAAACATTTGAACAGAATTGGGATATATTCTTCACCACTCTGCCCTCTATGTGATCTGCAAGAGGAAATGGACCAAGACGACTTCCAAATATGTCCGACCACTTCTAGCACCCCATCCATGTGTGAAAAATATTGGAGAGCAAGAGGACTAATGACTTGTCAGAAATCAAGTATTATCCAACAACACATTAAGGAGGCTGGTATTTTGACAGTTACTGCGATAAATGATTTTCCTGATCTATTTAGGTTTTGGGTTGCATACACCAAAATAAAAATTCAGCCAAAATAATTTTCTATTCCCATGTTAACAATTCCTGGCTAATCTGAAAAAAGCTTTCCAGTCACGAGTTTTATAGAACACACCACACAGCATTGGCAAATGCGCAACATATTCTCTGAGGTACAACTTTTCAAATATGTGCCGAGGACACTGCAGCTTCGACAGAGCTTGATTTCTATTTCTTTCACAGCATTCAGGAGAATGAGTAGACTGAACGAGCATTAGCGGTCTAAGGCACTGCACATAGTTGCATAATTGCTAAGACTTTCACAGCCAACATTGTTAACATTGTTTTCCGGGCTTGTCTTGTCTGGACTCCTGAGTTAGTTTCTTGCATTTGACATCCCTGATGATGCTGGACAGCTTTCAGCACAATGTTAGGAGAAAAAAAAAAAGGGGGGGGGGGTGGACCACATCCTACAAGCCCAGAAAATGTATATAATATTATCACCAGGGAGCGAGGTTTTAGTAGACAAACATGGGAATGATATTAACAGCACGGAGTATAGAGCCAGCAGCTAGCATGAGGGTTGAGGAAATGACACGCCCACCCTACACAACAGCCTGCTTCTTGTGACTGTTGTATGTTATATTTAGTTTTCTTTTTTTCTTCTCTCTACTGTGTCTGTCTAATAACACAAAATGGTTTACTACTTGTTACGGATGGGACTTCCTATATGAAGAAAGCTGCCACAGCAATACAGTAAGCATTTCCAAAACTAAAACTTGTCTAGCACATAGTCTCCAAGTTGAGGAAGAAATGATATCCTCTTTTCCGGATGTAAATGCTTTTATAGCCAACATGAAAAAGATATTTTGCAAAACACTCTCCAAACTCAAGATACTTAAACAGATGGCTCTGGAATTCCCTTGCCTTCACAAACAAATGTAACTTGGTGGGGGACATGGCTACAGGCTGCAGTATATTATACTCAATATTACCACAGAATTTTAAGCATAATAAAAGTCTGTGACGTGCAGAAAAATATCGCAATACGTTCAGTGAAGCAAATAATTACACCAGCCTTGTTTGAAGGTCTCTCATACATTGAGAAGAATTTCAGTAATATAGTAACCGCAATAACATATTAAGTCATGTGCATTCACAAATGCTCGAGACTATTAAGACAGAACAAGTTTCAGACACAGAGCCATGTTTTTGTACGCTCCTGTTACATCTGGAACGTAGTTTTTCAAAATACAAAAACTTTCTGCGAGCAAATCGGATGCGACTTACTTCTCTAGCTAAAATTCTAGACATTAAAAACTTAATAAAAATTAAGTTAATTGCGTGCTTCAAATGGGTAAACATGCATTATTTGCAGCCTAGTAACACCCCTTAACCCTGGCATTCCTACCTTTGAAGCAGGGTGTACTCTGTGCTGTCTTCTAGTCTACTTGTTTAAAAGAGCACTGCAAGGTCACCAGCGCTTCTACTTCCCATTGTAGGTGCACAGTTAACTTGATGGATTTCTCACTAAAACCTCGCTCCCTGATTATCACTGTACAGTGTTTTGGCAGGAATTCTATGTCCAAGTGAATTAATGAGAAAATTTACATCAATATTTAGTGTCAAGTTGTATCCACATATCTGTAAATTTCCTATATAATGTAAATATCCAGGTTATATTTCTAGACCCATGTCCCAAAACTATGCATATCAAAGGGAAATATATTCAAGGTCGATCATGGCCGCATGATCAATATATAGTGATCGAATCAGCGTTAAATAGCCAATTGATCTCAGTTGCTATGCCCATAACTAAGAGGAATAAACAATTACCCCTACAGGGGGGTAGTGAATGGCTATGACTAATATATGTAAGGATGTATATGGGTGCATATTCGTGCCGCTGAATGTAAAGAGATTTTGTCAGCAATACAACAACATTGGATTGTACTGCCGAAGGACGTTTAGTTGAACACCACATGTAGATATTCATTACACACAATTATCTCATAAATATTTCAAGATATTTACAAAAGAAGTGTGGATTTAACTTATACAGAACCATGAAGGTCTTGAATTAAATAGTTTTGGAACCTAATAGCGTCGAAATATGTAACAGTGAAAATTTATTATGGTGTAAGTTCATAAGAATAAAGTTTAATTGGTGGAAAATTGAACACTTCTGGGAAGTATAATAATTATTGCCATTGTCTGTTCACTTACACCAATAATGCCACTGTAGATAAGACTCATAGCTACAGCAGAATCATCATAAAAGAACCGCTACAGTGTTATAAAAAGATGCATTACTCATCCGCTTACCAACAATACTTGCAAAATGAAGCTTACCTTTAAAACTTCACAGTACTGATGAAAGAGTGGCCTTTGTTTTCACAAAGCTATCTGAAAAGGCACTGGACATAGTTTTCACAGGAAGGGTAACATATCTTGTCTCCTCATGATGTCTACAGAACCCAGTTCTTATGGAAAATTTGTAAAACAGAACTAAAATATGTGAGATTACAATTTCAAAATTGAAATGAGATTCCCAGCAATATGAAGAAGTTTTCAATCTAATTGTAATTCACACTTCCATGGATATTGTTCTTTAACTCACGCTACAGATCACTTAATTCTGGAACATTTCCCCTTCTAATTTCAACAAATGGAAAAATAAACAGTAAATGAAATGTAGCTCAAGAGGATACACGTTAATTCCAGAGGAACTTTTGGCCAATTAAATTCTATAATTTGAGTGTCTACAAAGAGCTAATTTTGTCAACTGTACTAGTTTAATATCAAAGGAAATAACTTATAATCTGAGGACTGAGTCTATACTTACTTTTACATCAGCAGAAGAGCTTATATTAGGAATAACAATAACACGTTTGCCAGAAACACGCTCCAATGTCAGGTGTGGGCAAAATCTTATTATTTCCAACCAGTCATCAGGTAGGTTTTCATTGTACTCCTGTAGATATTCAGCAGGAATGGAAGTAGACCAGATACCAGAAGGGTGGCGAATAGCTATCTGAGAACAAAAACACTTTATATTAAGAGGTAGAACTGGAACTTAAAAATTCAATGCCACAACTGGGATTTGAACATTTGTTGGCATAAATAAATAATAATTAACACTTTATATTAATTGCTTCTTGCATCAATAAAACAATCAATGAACAGAATTAGGATATATTCCTCACCACTCTGTCCTCTATGTGATCTGCAAGAGGAAATGGACCAAGACTACCTTCAAATATGCCCGGCCACTTCTAGCACCCCATCCATCAGTGAAAAATATTGGACAGCAAGAGGACCAATGACTTCATTGTCAGAAATCCAGCAATAGCCAAAAACAACCACACATTAAGAAACAACCAAGCAAACTCCAAACTCTCAAAAGCTGCTACTGAGGCCAAGAAAGCAACAGAGGGTCCCACACATGTTACTGGGGAATTTAAGTTCATTGGGTTTAGTTAAAGTACAATATATTGTTAAAGCTTAAAATCCATTTTTCTGAATTATTATTTTTTTTAAAGTGTTTTTCACTATTCAAAATGCTCCTAGAACCCTAGTTTATTACTTATTAGCTTGAAATTTTTAGGACAGCTTCAGAGATTAAAGTATTAAAATTTGTCATGCACAGTTAAAAATATTAAATGAGTTGAAATTAAATGTGGTTCATAACTCCTACTGAAAAAATTGAAAATATGGATAAACCATACACAAAACATTTTTTTTCTCATACACTTGAGACAGAATATGTCGTCAGATCCCGAAAAGAAAGTATTTATATATATATAATTTATTTTTCATGTTGGTAGGGATTTGTTAAGTACAGAGAGTGTTATACCATTGTTTCATTGTTATGAATATTATTTGTTTGATAACGTCAATACTGTTCTTTCATCTATGCCATACTACCATGCCAGACTACCACGTGAAGCCATAGAAATTTACAAACACCCCAATAATTTTAACAGGAAGGAATAAACTAAAACTGAACAAAACGTGGCATCTGATACTCGAACATAAAAAAGAAGCACTAATGCAGACAAATCACGTAAACCAATCAGCAATCAGATGATGTCATAGGGGATGCCGTAAGAAGTATACGCACACAGACGCATTGTTAAGGAATGTGCTAGATTGAACGTCTTAGTGTCTCATTAACTGAAGAGTCAAGACGTGTTTTTGAGATGTGTGAGTTAAGACGCTAAAAGTATAATTTAAAATGACAAGCAGTATGAAGAAACAGTTGAGGAAGTCGGTCTGCGTGCATAGAAAGTTCATCTAAATAACACGTGTGTAATTCCCAGTGAAAAACGTGCGAACAAAAGATTGTGAAAAAGTTTTTTCCTGTGTTCACGTTATTTCACCCTGTACCATGACCCGAGATAACGAAAGAGTCAAAAGCTCATCACCATCACATTGAAAATACCACACCAAATGGCGCCGAACATGGGGCTCAAATAAGGGTGAAATAAAAGACAGTGAAAAGTGGACTCGTGTGAAACATTACGAGCTGCCAAGTCACCAACGCTGAAATTAAATGAAGACACCATTAAGCAATTCACCAACGCTGGAAAATGGAGACGCTATTAAATCGAAGCCAATGTGGGAAACATCGAAGGATGCCACTTGAAATCTACTGTCGAGGGAATCAATGTAAGGAACAATAAACCAACGAAAACAGTAGGACCAAAAATTTTTATTTAATATTTACTTTATTTTTGCATGTTGAGGAGTGGTAAGACAGTAGGACTTTTAAGTCTAGCTAAATACAATCAAAAAACAAACATGTCACAAAAAGGAAAGGAGATAGAAACAGGAGTAGGGGAAGGGGCAAATAAGCCTAGTATTCAGACAGAAACAGAAAGTGAGGAAGAAATAACAGTGATAGGGAAAGATAAAAAATAAATGATCATCATGTTTGAAAGACTAGAACAGAATATGAAAGAAATAGGTCAGAAAATGGAACAGAATAAAAAAGAAATAGGGCGGAAAATGGAGGAAGTAAGGCAGGACTTAGAACAGAATAAAATGGAAATACTTCAGAAAATAGAATTAGGAAGGCAGGAATGTAAGGAAAACATGAAACTAATAGAAAGTATTTCTATGAAAGAAAGATAAAGATAATTGAAAGTAATTTGAAATTATCACATAAAAACATAAATGAAACAAAGGAAGTTTTAGAATCAAAGATAGAAACCATAGGTGATAGAATGGGAAAATTAGAAATGGAGATGAAACAAAATTGTATTGGAGGGAGAAATTCGTAGATGTAGGGGATTAAATAACAGAGTATAAAACAAATGTAGACTGTATGATTACCAATGTTAAAGTACAAATAACTGAGGAATTAAGAAAAGAAATTGAAGTGGCGAAGAAAGGAATTATGAGTGAAACTTTAGAACAAATTGTTATTCCTAAAATTAAGACTGTGGCAGATGTACAATCACAACAAGATACCATGAATAATAAAAAACAAAGTCATTTAGAAATGAATGATTTAAAATCAATTTGTGAAGAAATGCGAAGAGGAAAAGAAAGTTTGGCTAATGTAATTGATCTTGCAAATGCACTACAAAGGCAAAATGATGATTTAGACATGTGATGTTAAAAATGAAAGTTTCCAGGATGGAAACCAACCTTAAAATTGGAAATCGACCGACTCAGAAAACACAGATTCCAACGGAGTGGTGAACCACCTCCACACTAGACTGGGTGTTTTCTACTCGGTACGTACTGGCTGACAGTACATATACTGGTCCCTTCACTCTTGCTAGTCATTCATCCTGAAGATGGGAGAGATGTACACTCCCAAAACGATGTCTTTCCATCACTACACCTGGCTCGAAGCCTGAGAGCATCTTGAATATGTGAAAAAGCTTTATCCTGTGTCCACATTATTTCATCCTGTACCACGACCCGAGATAACAAAAGAGTCAAAAGCTCATCACCATCACCATAGTATTATTGAAAAACTGCAGCAAATTAATTAAATCTAAGCAATGGCAATCAATCCAATTTCTTGATATGTGTATACTGAGCTCAAATTAAAAATTTAGGAAAGATACAATAAACTGTAGGTTCTAAGGGTCATTTCATATTAGCATATGAAAAGGCAATTTAAATAACGAAATAATGAAGCTATTAACAGTGAAGCAACAAGAATCTAAAGTAATAAATTAGAAACTAAAAGCTTCACTTATCTTAGTAATATTGAAAGTTTTTTGATTTGACATTGGTGCTGTGTTTTAATAATATGCTGAATGAGCTAAGCTTTGAACTCTTATTATCTCGGGTCATGGTACAGAGTGAAATACTGCAGACACAGGATATAACTTTTCTGTAACACTTTTATTTGCACATTTCTCATTGAATTTTACATGCATAACACTTTAGCTAACCTTCGTTGCACATGAACCTACTTCCTTAATGGTTTCATCTCATTATTTGTTGTTTTAAATCACACTTTTAGCATCAAAATCTGCATGTATCAAAACACATGTCTTCTCTCTTTGGACACTATGACGCTAAGAAAAATCTAGCACTTTCTTTCACAATGCGTTTGTAATCATATACATATATGTCCATTTCCTATGGCGTATCCTATGAAATCATCTTACACATTAAATAGTTCCTGGAATGTTAAGGAAGCAATCTCTATCTATCCTCCCTACACTTTTAATATTAATTATAAAATGATTCTTATAATTACACATATTAAATTTGAAGTGTTACTTAACATTTATGACATTATTGAACGAATATTTTTTCTTAACAATGTAACAATGGTAATATGCTCTCAATACTTAACAAATCCTTACCAAAATGAAAAATAACCGATATTTACAATAAATATTTACATAATAACAAAAGCTTAACTACAGATAGGGAAATAGCAGAATCCTTTAACAAGTTTTATGCTCAGTCACAAAGAATACCCCAAGCGTATAAAAAACAAGATGAAGCTATCCAAAAACTATCAGAGAAACTAATAAGCCAAAAGATATACGAAATGATATTTTTATTCAGGATTTTAACGAAACAGAACTGGATTTAGCAATAGAACAATTACAGAACAAAAAATCTCCAGGACCTGACAAGATCCACCCAGAGTTTATTAAACACCTTGGCAGGAAAGGAAAAGAAATACTACTTTTAACTGTATAACACGTGTTGGAGAATGACTGCCTTCCGACTGGAAAAAAGCCATTATCATCCCGATTTTAAAGAAAAACAAACCCTCAAACAATATTAATAGTTTCAGGCCAATATCTTTGACCACTGTTATTGCAAAAGTGAGGAAAGAATGGTGGCATCTAGACTTAACTGGTTCCTAGAATATTACAACTTAATTAATAGTTCACAGGCTGGCTTCAGATAGAATCATAGTACAAGTGAAAATGTACTACTCCTACTAAGCCAAGACATCAAGGAAGCTTTCAATATAAAGGAGGATACCTTGGCAGTATTCATTGATTTTAAATCAGCATATGACTCAGTCTGGAAAAACAAATTAATTGAGAAGTTGCAATCAATAGGTGTGAAAAGTAATATGCTTAAATGGATAACTCAGTTTACTTCACAAAGATTTTGTGCCACAAAATATAATACATACATTTCCAAATATAAACAAACACACCGAGGAGTTCCACAAGGTGCTGTTCTGAGCACAACACTCTTTAACATATATATATATAAATGACCTTCCATCAATAATAGAAACTTTAGAAACCAAAATTGCTTTATTCGCTGACGATGTCATTTGGACTCCAGGCTCTCCAAAAAAACCTGAATTAATTAAAGACAGAATAGAAACAGCCCTAAACAAAGTACATGAATGGAGCTCTAAAAACCTCATGACTATCAATGTGGAAAAAACAAATTATGAATTATTTACACTAAAATACAAACCAGTTAATATTAACATAAATTATAATGGTAAACCACTCAAAGCAGTTGATGATGCCAAATACTTAGGCATCACTTTCGACAGAAAGCTAAGTTGGAAAAAACATATAACAAACATCTCAGAAAAGGTTGAAAAGAAACTGCAAATCCTGAAACGGTTAGCTGGTGCTAAATGGGGCTGCTCAAAGGAGAGTCCTTAACACAACATACAAAATGTATGTTAAACCAAACCTCTTGTACTGTTCTGAAACTTTAATAACAGCAGCAAATGCTAACATCAATAAACTTGAACAAATACAAAATCAGGCTCTTTGCCAAATCACTGGAGCAGTTAAATCCACACCTGTTGATGCCATGCTTGCCTAACACGGACCCCATCAATAACAACAAAAATAGAAGAACAAGCATTGCTCCAACACGAGAAAATGTTACCACTGCCAAACTCTAAATGGACAGAAGAGAACCTCCCACCTTCAATCCTTAAAACTCATAGTGGTTTCCTAGAAAAGGTAACACAGATTAAATCCAAATTGAACATTCCTAACACCAGAGAAAATCCATTGGAATTATTGCAACCTACCTTCATTTTGGAATAGAGGAAATAAGTAAATCAGACACACCAAAAGAAATACAAAAACTTCTAGCTCTGGAAACAATCAATACTAGATATCCCACAGAAGAATGGCTGCACACATATACTGATGGATCCTCCATGGAAAACCTTACTGGAGCTGGAGTTACGTGTTCACATTTTTCCTTTTATCATTCTGTTGGCAGAGACACAACAAATTATGATGGAGAAATAGAGGCTATATACATTGCTCTCCGACCATTATTAAATCTTCCCTTAAATAAATTTAACAAGGCAGTAATTCTTTCAGATTCTAAAGCTGCAATTCAGGGAATATGTTCAAATACTACAAAGAAGTCAACAAAAATTAGAGAATGCTACAAAATGTTAACACAACTCCAAAAAGTTAATAAGACTGTTCATCTCCAATGGATTCCAGCACACTGTGGAGTCATGGGGAATGAAGCTGCAGACTCAGTTGCAAAGAAAGGCACAACAATAAAACAAAAGTCTAAATTCAATTTCTCATAGAGGCTATATACATTGCTCTCCGACCATTATTAAATCTTCCCTTAAATAAATTTAACAAGGCAGTAATTCTTTCAGATTCTAAAGCTGCAATTCAGGGAATATGTTCAAATACTACAAAGAAGTCAACAAAAATTAGAGAATGATACAAAATGTTAACACAACTCCAAAAAGTTAATAAGACTGTTCATCTCCAATGGATTCCAGCACACTGTGGAGTCATGGGGAATGAAGCTGCAGACTCACTTGCAAAGAAAGGCACAACAATAAAACAAAAGTCTAAATTCAATTTCTCATATTCCTCAATAAAACGCTTGATCATTAAAAAATTTTCTCATTCATACCTACAAGAAATAGAAACAAATGCCAAAGATAAAAAATGGATTACACTAATTTCCAACCCAGATATAATCCCCCTGAGACCAAGGAAAACAGCGGTTGCAGCCTTCCGACTACTGACAAATCACGACTGCTTAGCAAGTCATCTCTACAGAATAGGTATCTCAACTTCACCAATATGTGTCCTGTGTAATGATCCAGCAGAAATGAACGAAGACCACTTGAAGACCTGTGAAGCATTAAGATCTGAAGAAACTACAGTTCAAAAGTATTGGAAAGCACTAATGCTAATGGCTTCATTGCCAGATGCAAGGCACTACAAAACAACAATAACAATAAATATTTACGTAAATACTTTCTTTTCTGACCACATATTCCATCTCAATATAAAACATCAAAATTTTGTGTACACTATATATTATATGTTCTGAGTGTGTGGAAAAAAATTCAAAGCAATAAGAAGAAAACTGGATATTTTAAATTTCATACATAACGACCATTTCATTGATCGTTATCAGTGTCAAGAAAATGGAAAAAATTTTATTTGCTTATGTGACAGAGCATACTTTTCTGAATATTTTGATATATGATTTGTATGTGTTACATTATTATTAAGCACTTCTAAATGGCTGGATTTAAATCACTACATACCTTCCATGTTTAAATGCCACCAGCACAAGGTAAGTTTCCACATGTGTAAGAGGCTTTTTATGTGTATGTTTTGTTACTGGGAAGTTTCGTCTTTTGCTGTTGGCAGCACTGAACTATGATCTCTTTTCTATGATCTCTTTGTGTGTATGCAAAGGAAACCTGTCTACTAGCTGCTGCAGAAAAGGCAATTTTGTACAACAGTGTTAGTTTTTGAGGTCTTTGGGTATATTTTCCAGTTTAAATATGGGAACAAATACCACATTCAATCCTAAATGCGAATTTAGAAGTAACCAACACAAGAAGCTGAACAATATTAAGTAAAAGGTGGCACATCTTCACCTAACCTCCAATCCTCTACAAGTTCAAGTGCCTGAAGAAAGAAGCTGTCTGATTTATTCAATGTCAGTGATGATGTTAATGATATGCCAGCTCCAAGTGCTACAAATAGTGTAAATATAATTACTGACTTGTCCATATTATCTTTATTTATAAACAAAAGTTCTGACACAACAATTGTTATAGATGGATCATGGCAGAAGAGAGGTTTCTCATCATGGTGTTGTGAGTGGAAGCTCGCTGCTCACAGGAAAAGTGATGTGCTAGATGCAACAATATATAGCAAGTACTGTGTAGGATGCATTAGAAATAATGACCATGCCTGCCTCAAAAATTTTGATGGCTACAGTGGAGGGATGGAGGTTGCAGGTGCAGTTGAAATTTGCTCAAGATCTGAGTTTACCAGAGGTCTGCACTGTGTGCAATATTTGGGTGATGATGATTCCAAGGTTTACCATACAGTGTCTAAAGCCAACCCTTATGGTAGTGAAGTGGAAGTTACCAAAATTGAATGTGTAGGCCACGTTCAAAAGAGAATGGGTCGATTTCTACTGGAATTATGTAAATTGCTGAAAGAGCCGAAATTAGATGATAGTAAGCCAATGGGTGGAAGAGGTCAGCTTACCAAATCAGAAACTGATCAGCTACAAAACTACTATGGAATGCCAATTAGAAATAATTGCAATAATCTAAAAGAAATGCAGAAAGGTGTATGGGCTTTTTTTACACATGTTCTACAGAGAAGCCTTCCCAAGGTCTCTGTCCACCAGGAGTTGAATCATGGTGTGGTTACCAGCGATCACTTATAATAGGAGCTGAATATAAACATGAACATTCCTTGTTAACTGCTGAGATTGAAAAAATCAAGCCTATTTACAGAACGCTTTCAGATGAACTACTGAGAAAATGTCTACATGGCAAGACCCAAAACCAAAACGAGTTTATCAACAGCTGCATCTGGCAAAGGATACCAAAAAATCTGATGTGTTGCACACACATGACTTTCTCTACTCCTGTACTAACCATTCTTACAAACTCTTATTCCTGTATCTTCTTCGTGTTAGTTAAGATAAACATTTGTACAACTTTTCATATTGCTTATTTCCTTGTAGGTGCAAGGGAAATGCTAGAATACAGTAGGCTTTGTGCGATAGTCAAATCTTTTAAAGCTTTGAGATTCTGTTGTCTTTGCACACTTAACATATAAAAAAATGAACAACAATGATCTATTTCACGAAAGTTCTAAGTTTTCCGAAACTCACACACATAACAAGGAATATCTCCGAAATGGTTCACCCTACAAGAAAATTTATTCAGACATAAACTGTGTATTTTAGCAAGATTTACATTTTCTGTATACCCTCAGGGGTCCCCGTCTAGGGGATATGTGAATGGCAACCACAAGGTACCCAAGCTGAGCAGAACATTACTTCCACTTACTGGTGTTTTGCTCCTCACTGTAACTTTCCTATCTGAACTTACCTTGGTCATCTCTTGTTCTCTTCTGACCCTGATGCTATTAAGGTTCCTGAGGGCTAGGGAGTCTTTATTTTTCCAACCTCTCCATTTCTCTAATTTTTCTATAAAACCTTAACCCCTAACATGCTGACCTGTCATGGCATGTAATACGTCCTCTGATTGGTAATCAGAGGATATGGTCAGTGAATTTATTATGATAATTCTCCCGGTCAGGTCGGTGAGACCCGTAAACCAACGACAGGTGTGATCCCCCAGACATTCTGGGGGTTGTGAGAGAGCGATGTGACCGCCAAAACATAAAAATATGGTGCTCTCTAAAAAACGGTTACTATTACTGCTATTGCTCTCTTTTTTTATGAAATATGACTCGAGGGGTAAAATGTTCCGGAGTTAAAATAGTCCCCCATTCGGATCTCCGGGCGGGGACTACTTCTCGAGAACCAAAACATTATACTAATAGAAGATCTAACATCAGACTTCTACAATGGAATGCGGGTGGTCTCACACAAACAAAAAAGTAGAACTGAATAAAATTGTATTTGATTATAACATTGATATATTTGTAATACAAGAAGCAAATCTAACAAATGACCAACTTAAATACTTCAATTTTACTGGATTTTTACTGCACTTACTACCCAAAAATAGACAGATAAGTATGGAATATTAGTTGGAGTCAAAAAGGATATTAAAACCTCCTTTGAAATTGTTAAAGAAATGGATAACACAGATAAAAGTGAATTAATAAAGCTAAATTTTTGGGATAACAAAACACATCTACATTTATACAGTATTTACAATCCTCCCAGGAATGTACCGGATCTCTCACTTATTGACCAATTAAATAAAACAATCGTAATTGCGGATTTCAATGCACATTCCAAAAGATGGGGTTATGAAAAAGTGGATTCTACAGGGAAGATAGTGGAAGAATTTTTGAATACCACAACTTTTGAACTGATTTATAGTAAAGAAGATCCCACAACCTTCATACATTATTCTGGAGCGGGCAGTAACCCAGACCTCTTGTTAGCTACAACAGATATTGTTTCAAAAATTAAAAAACAAGTTATAGAAGATCCAAGTTCTGGTCACAGAGCGGTAATTGCTGATATAAAACTAGAGAATACAAATAACAGTCAAGGTCTTACGAATCTGTATTGGAACTTCAAAAAAGCAGATTGGAACAAATATAAAACTGAATTAGAACATACATTTAAAGAACAAACAAACTCACAGCTACATGACCAACCAGATCATATGAACAAAGAATTCTGTAGTCATCCTAGAAACTGCAAAAAAACATATTCCTCGTGGAAGAATTAAAAATTTCAAACCCTTTTGGAACCCCCAGTTAGAAGAACTGAAAAAGCAAAGGGATATAGCTAGAAATACAGCTGAACAAACAAAAAACATATCAGATACATAAATATGGCGGAAGAAATGTGCCTCACTAAAAAAAGAAATTAATACTGCTAAAAGGAATCACTTTAATAATTTCTTAGAAAAAATGGATTATAGGACAGATGGTAGCAAAGCTCATAAGTTCATAAAAAATGTCAAGGACAGGAAAGAAAACAACAGCACACCTATCATACACAACAATAAAATGTTAGTAAATGATGCAGTCATAGCCGAAACATTCAATAAATATTATGCTAATGCACACAAAGTAACAAGAAATAATAAAAAGCAACGTAAAGAATTTAAGAAAGATTCGAAACAAGAAAGAGAATATAATCCTAACACTCAATGCAATATCTTTTTTCAAAATTTTAATATGCAAGAATTGAACATTGCAATAAATAATCTAAAAAACAAAAAGTCTCCTGGACCAGATCACATACATCCAGAGTTCATAAAAAACCTTGGAAAAACAGCAAAACAACAGCTACCGAAACTCTACAATCTATCCTGGAAAACCACTGTACCTGCTGAATGGCGAAAAGCAATAATTGTCCCACTCTTGAAGAAAGACAAAACAGCATCAGAAATAAAAAATTATAGACCAATAGCTCTTACCAGCATAATAGCAAAAGTGATGGAAAGAATGGTGTCAAACAGGTTAAATTGGTTCCTAGAATCACAAAATTTAATATCCCCATGTCAAGCTGGATTCAGAGAGTTCCACTCTACAAATGAACAAGTCTTACTTCTCAGTCAAGAAATCAAAGACTCCTTCAATAGAAAAGAAGATAATTTATCAGTTTTTATTGATTTTCAAAGTGCATATGATTCTATATGCAGAACAAAACTACTAAAGAAAGTAAAAAAAATAGGGATACAAGGTCCAATGTTTTCATGGCTATGTCATTTCCTAACACAACGCTTTATTGCAACCAGATATGGAAGAAATATATCTAAATATAAACAAATACACCGTGGCTTGCCACAAGGTGCAGTGCTCAGCACTACACTTTTTAATATATTTATTAATGATCTACCACAACAAATACAAGAATCAGGCGTGAAGTGTGCACTATTTGCTGATGACTTGGTAATGTGGACTTCAAAACCAAAAAGCAAAAGTACAGAACTGGAAAAAACCATGCAACAATCCTTAACCAACTTACAGAGGTGGACCAAAGAAAATTTAATGACTGTTAATACAACAAAATCAAACTACCAAATCTTTTCACTAAGAAAAAAACCACTAAAAATAAAACTAAATTTTGAGGGTCAACAATTACCAGAAACAAAGGAAGCAAAGTATTTAGGAGTTACATTTGATACCAAACTTACATGGACCAAACAAATAGAAAATGTAATACAAAGAGCAGAGAGGCGCCTTTCACTGTTAAAACGTCTAACAGGAATGAAGTGGGGATGTTCCAGAGCAACGCTTAACACAACATATAATATATATATATATAACCATTGTTTACTTACTGCAGCGAAAGTTCTTGTAACAGCAAACACAAAAAAAATTCAAATCTTTCAAAACCAAAGTCTGAGATTAATTACAGGTGCTATCAAAACCACACCAATAGCAGCTATGGAAATACTAACCAACCAATATCCCATTGAATATGAAATAGAAAAAGCGGCTCTTATTCAACACGAAAAGTTGATCAGACTCCCATTCAATACATGGCACACGAGAAATTTTACACACACACCAAAGACTCAGGAGAGCTTTCTTTCCAAAATCCAAGACATCAAGAAAAATGTACACCTTCCTAATTCAAAGGTAAACTTCATATCTAAAGTCAATCCAACACATACATTAGACATCACATATTATTTACACCTGACAGAAGAAGTTAAAAAAAGTGATACTCCAACTAGTGTTCTAAAATTATTGGCATTAGAGACAATCCATACTAGATTTCCAGAACATGAGTGGCTCCATATTTATACTGATGGATCATTGATATCAAACCAAGATGGAGCAGGTGCTGGAGTCACATGTCACCTCTTTTCCTATTACAAATCTTTAAGTTATGAAACTACCAACTTTGATGGAGAAATTGAAGCAATTCGAATGGCCCTACAAAATCTTTTGTACAGAATTTCACATTTTCAGCAAGCAGTTATTCTCTCAGATTCCAGGGCAGCAATTATAGCAATTACTTCCAAGTTGTCACCAAAAAACCAAACTATTATAGAATGTTGGAAGATGCTTAGCCATCTAACAGCACTTCAAAAACACCTAGTCTTCCAATGGATACCGGCTCACTGTGGACTGAGTGGTAATGAGAAAGCTGATTTTCTTGCAAAAAAGGGTACCAGCGGTGTACAAAAATCTATAGTTAATTTACCATTTTATGCAGCTAAAAGATTAGTCAACTCTGAATTCAAAAAAATTATTGAAAAATATTACTATGAAAAATCAAAGAATAAAAGATGGGAACTACCAAACATTCAAACAGTGATTCCTGAGTATCCTTGAAAAACAGCAGTTGCAACCTTCAGGTTGATTACAGGACATGATTGTCTGGCAAAACATTTAAACAGAATTGGGATATATTCTTCACCACTCTGTCCTCTATGTGATCTGCAAGAGGAAATGGACCGAGACCACCTTCAAATATGCCCAGCCACTTTTAGTGCCCCATCCATCAGTGAAAAATATTGGAGAGCAAGAGGATTAATGACTTCATTGTCAGAAATCCAGCATTAGCTAACAAACAACATTTTTTGTATAGTATGACTTGGTCTATCTCTAACGGTTTACCAGTTATGCAAAAGTCGTCGAGGGTAAATATGACTACAGGAGCTATAGCCAGAAAATTCAAGATATACATTTCATTTGTCATAAAAATATCTCAAAAACATATGACATTTTAATCAAAATCATTAGAGCCATTTTCAAGAAAATCAAATTTTCGAAAAATCTTCCATGTAAAGGGTAGCTTAGGGTGGGGCTATTTTCTTCAAAGTATTCATGTAACATCCTTGAAAGACATTAAACTTAAATCTGACTTCGTTTTTGAGTTATGCTGTCCACAGACTGACACACAGACACACACACACAGACCTTCTTCTAAACTGCTTTTTTTTTGGATTCAGGGGGCCTCAAAACATATATTTCCGGTGAAATCTGGACATCAAATTTTTGGGTGGAATACAACACTTCCCCTACTTACCAGTAGAGAAAATAAAAATGTAGTTGTTGGAGGAAAAACAAATAAAATTGGTGTTTATGACTCAGTGATATGTTTTAATGATGGGTGCTACAAGAGAATCCAGGTAATGAAAGCAATGGACATTGAATCAGGAGAAAACATGAAAGCATTGCGAGCATTAGAGCTGGACAGTGTTGGTAAGGCTGGTGAAGCTATGCCTGAAAAATCACATTTTTCACACTTCTAAAACCATTCAAGCTAAAAGCCTGAAACTTTCAGGATTACTGAATGAGTGTATAAGACTCCCTGACCAGTATTGTGGCGGGGATTTATTAAATGATGGTTAACACATATTAGTGTGAATATGGTAGCAAATGGAGCACTGTTTTTGCTAAAAGGTGTAAAGTTTGTTGGAGCAGACGCCACTTTTATCTTCAGGGGATGTGGTCGTGGAATGGAATGCATAAATTCAACGTACTTTTATTATAAACACATTTATTCTTTTTATATACACTTTACATCACTATTTCACTTGGTAAATAACTTTTAAAATTGGATAGCGTCCATGCCGGTTAAAAGTTTGTGTAATTCACATTTTCACACGCCATCAACAATTATACGTCTTTACACTTTGAAGTCACAGACGCTAATGAAAGTAGTTTTTGGCGTGGGTATAACGCAACACCGCCATTCTTTTGTATTCATCCGCGCAACAGTTCTCATTGGTCGAACTCAAAGCGACGACAAGAGATTGGATGTTGAATATTAAAAAGAAATAAGTTCCTAATACATCCAAATTAAAAGAATTAAAAATTTACACACTCTTATAAAAATATTTACATGAACAATTTTCTATTAGTCAATATTCTGTCTCATATGCCCCTTGTTTTGTTTTTCAAGTTGTCACCTTATTTACAATCTTGAAACACAATACAATACTTCTCCCTACTTCTATGATTCAATCACTTTGTACAATATATATTTTTTTTTTTTTACAGTCTTCTTCACTGTTTGTCTTTGTCCTTTGTTTTGACATGATACAGCATGTCTTTATAAACTTCACATATTCGATTGCTACACAATGCATTCAATTATTATACAATACATATCCAGTTATTGTACAATATACCCAGTTATCATATCACATATGTTGTTATTATACAATACACTTTCAGTCATTATGCAGTACATATCCAGTTATTGTACAACACATTTGATTACTACACAACATGTCCAATTATCATACAATACATATTCAGTTATTGCACAATATCCTGCTATCATAACACATATGTGTTCTGTTTTAATGCAATACATATTCAGTTATTACACAATACACATTCAGTTTTTGCATAAAGCATTTAGTTATTACTCAATATATTCTGTTATTGTACAATATATCCAGTTATTATATCATATATGTTGTTATTATACAACACACCTTCAGTCATTATACAATACATATTCAGTTATTGTATAACACATTTGAATACTGTACAACATGTCCAATCATTACACAATACATATTCAGTCGTTGTACAATATATCTTGCTATCACATCATATATGTTCTGTTATTATGCAATACATATTCAGCTATTACACAATACACGTCCAGTTTTGGCATAAAGCATTTAGTTATTACTCAATATATTCAGTTATTACACATTTGACATTGACACAAATATAATTTAAGTGTTTCATGTGGTTTTTGACTTGTATTCATTGCTATGAGGAGAGAAAAACAGGATACAAATTTTGAGCTAATGATTTTGATCATGTTTATGGCAATATTTCATTCAGTTCTTTGCCTTCTTTGTCTTATAAGCTTATGTATAGGCAGGTTATTGAGTCAGTTCTTAAACTCTGATGTTACTAATGGTACCAATTTTCTTGATTGGGTTATTATTCATTGTTGTTTGGTTCAACATTTCTTCGAGCTTAGCATTGGCTATATTCATCTTAATTCATGGGCATTGTTTTTCTGGTTATGGTTTTCCTTATTTCACTAATTGTCATTTCTTTGTCTCTTATTTCTATAAGAGAAAACTTCTATACTTACAATTATTCTGTAATTGTATTATTTTTCTTCTCAATTTACTCTCGACATCTTTGTGTCGAAATATTATATCTTTTTCATCATAATTGATTCATTTTTACTTTTGTCCCTGACATCCTTATGTCAAAAACATATTATCTTCCGTCGCTATGATTCATTTATTTAATGACAATCAGTGTCCTCATCTGTCTTTGTTGACAATGCTCTTTGTGGTCGATCTAGCCAATGACTATGTTGATTTTCTTCCTTGTTGTAATCCTATTTTGAATATAATTTTCTATAAGTAACCCATTAAAAATTGTTATCTTCTTTCATCTCTACTACTCCTGCCTTACACATTTGTTGACAAAGGCTATTTGGTTCTTTCTTTGTATGGCTTCAATTTATTTTTGTGGTATCTTCCTACCAACTTGCCATTTGTATTCTGTAGCTCATACGTGTGGTCACCCAGCTGTTTTGTTATGACCAGTGGTCCCCTATACAATAGTTCCATCTTCCCAGATCTCTTCTCAGATGCCTTGGATGCTTTGTGGCTTTTTAAGAGCACCTTTTCTCCAATTTGTGGGGACCATTTCCTGACGAATCTTTTCACCTTGTTCCTCCCTTTTTCAGCCTTCTGTTGTAATCTTCGGAATGCCAATTGACATTTTTCTTTCTCTGATAATTCTCTTTGGGCAGCCATGGTAGTGTCAATGTCAATTGCTAATTTTCTTGGTTTCGTGTTGGTCATTAGCTCGATAGGTGCGAACTTGGTCGTGGGGTTCACCGAATGGTTAATCACCTCCTCTATATATCCGCATTTTTCCGTCCAGGAAGTGTGGTCTCTGTGGCAGAGCAAACGAAAATAAATACTAATATCCCTCATGATTCTCTCGGTCGGGTTTCCCTGGGGGTAATATGCTGAGGAATAGTACAATTTTATTCCTAATGTTTCTAAGGTGTCCTGAAACAATTTGCTCTTATGCATGGTCGCATTGTCCGACAGGATACATTTTATTCTCCCATATTTTGGGATGTAGTCCTTGACGATTCTATCTAGGCATGTTCTGCTTTTGATGTTCTTAATGGGGTATATTTTGGTGAATTTTGTAAAAACATCAAACATGACCAAGATGTATCTGTTTCCATCCTTACCCCTTGGTAATTCTCCATGCTCGTCAATACACACCAATGCATTTTTTTCATTCCTCACAATGGATTGTGGGATGACATCGTACTTTACATTAATTGGCTTGGCCTTTTGGCATAGGTCGCATGAGGAAATTAACTTCCTGACCTTCTTGCCGAGATGTTTAATGTACAATACCTCCTCGATGGCAAGCATTGTCCTCTCAGTACCGGAGTGAAGCATCGAGTGGTGGAATGCTAAAATGACCCTGTCCTGTAAGGAATTTGGTACCATCATTTTCCATTTCTTTACGTCGCGACCATGCAGTTTAAATAGGATGTTCCTAAATTTGCCTATCTTGGCATCCAATCTTGGTATTATGTCTGGAGCCTTGTCGAATAGCCTCTTCAATTCAGGGTCTTCTTGTTGTAGCTTTGCTATGTTCTTGAAGTCTTGCAAGATCTCGTTGTTTTCTTTGCTACTTATCTGCATAATTTTGATCTCATGGTGCGGACTGTATACCGTCTCGGGTATGTGACTCTCCGACCTCAATCTTGACAATAAGTCACTGAAGATGTTCTCCTTCCCCGGGATATGTTTGACCTCTATGTCGTATGACATTATCTCATGTATGTACCTTGAGATTTTGGAGTTGGTCAGCTTGCATTTTTGAATGAAGGACAGGCTTACGTGATCTGTATATATAATTATCTTATAAAGATAAATATATTGTCTGAACTTCTGCAACGCAAAATGGATTGCACCTATTTCCAGTTCGGTTATGCAGGCATTGGCTTCTATTTTGTTTAAAAATCTAGAAGCTGTGGCAATCACATGTTTGTTGCCATCTGCATCTTCTTGTGCTAATATTGCTCCATATGAGTGCGCACTAGCATCAGTGTATACTAGAAAAGGTGAATTCGGATCCGGTCGTTCCAGGAGAATACTGTGCTTGAAAAGTTCTTTGATATTCTCAAAGGCCACCTGGTGTTCAGCATTCCACTCCCACTTAGTATCTTTTTTCAACAGTGCTCTAAGGGGTACCAATTCCTTAGCGTAGTTGACCACGAATTTCGACTGGTACTGTAAAATGCCCAGAAACCTCCTCAACTGTTTTAAGTTACGTGGGGGTGGTATATGCTCTATGGCCTTGACCCTCTCCGGATTAGGTTGTATACCATCAGGTGTTATGATGTGGCCCAGAAATTCAGCCTCTTTGACGAAAAATTCACACTTCTCTAAATTTAGGGTCATGTTGCTTTCCTGGAACCTGGATAATACATAATCTATGTGATGTAAGTGCGACTCGGGATTCTCACTGTATATTAGAAAGTCGTCTACATATTGCGTCACAAAAGTCTCGATGGTATCTCCAAAAACTTTGTCTAGAGCCCTCAGTAGTGCACTGCTACTGGTCGATAGTCCGAAGGCACATTTTGAAAATTGGTATACCTTTCCCTTGTGTAAGAAACAGGTATATTTCCTGACATCTGGATGAAGAGGAATTTGCCAGAATGATGCTGTCAAGTCAAGACTAGTGAAATGTTGACCTCCTTTCAATTTCGATATTAGTTGGTCTACCCCCTCAGGCCTGTAGTGATCCGGCAAGGTATGTGTGTTTATCTTCCTTGCGTCGATGGTCATCCTCAATTTTCCCCCTTTCTTATGGACCCATACTACTGGATTCACATAACATGAGTCCGACGGCTCTATTATTCCGTCCGCTAACATTTTCTGGATTACTCTGTCAGCTTCCTCCCTAATGGAGTTGGGGATGGGCCTGGATTTGTGTGAGTAGGGGGTAATATCTGTTACTGTAAAGGTATGTACGTACTTGTTACACGTACCTGGCTTTTTATCGAAAACTTTCCTGTTTTTAACCAGTATTTTCCTAAGTTGGCTTCTTTCCTCTTCGGAGATGCCATGTGCCCCCCAGACCTTCTCATCGATTAGCTGTAACATCGATTCTTCTCCATCTGTTGGTAGTGGTTCAGGTTGGCAGTTGTCCCAGGCAACATACTCGTCTTCTGTGCAGATCCAATGGCTGCAAACGTTAGTTTCTTCATCGCTCGTCCAACCTGTTTTCTTTGTATTTACCCTTAGGTCTACCAATCTATTCTCGTGGACATTGATGTTCTCCACAAAGAATTGTTCGTCCGGATGGATCCCTGTCTGGTCTGGTTCCTCCTGGCATGTTTCTTCTTCCAGGAACTTCGCAGTGCATTCTGAGGCTCCTTCCTTAATGATAAATTCATGTAGGTCATAGTTAATTACTGACCTCCAAAGGTTAAGCAAATCACTGCCAATGATTAGGGTAGCTGTTAATCTTGGTATTACTAGGGCAATGAAATCGAACTTCCAACTTCCGATTTCAATTACCAGCCTTACCTGGTATTTAACATGTTCTTTCTTCTTGCCAATTGCTGTGCTGCAATATACTCCGCACACAGGCAAGAATTCAGCATTTCTTTTAGTTATCAGTTCTTGGAACAGCTGTTCGTCACATACTGATGTGCTGGCTCCTGTATCGATCATCGCTGGCAATTCGATACCCCATACCTTCAGCCTAATCATTGGTGGATTGGTTATCTCCTTTCTTTCACTCGCCTGTCTTCTCAAGGTACCTACATTATATTGGTCAATATCGCCCCTACTGCCACACAGGTCAACTTCCGGGACACAAAGTTGACTTGTACTTAGTTTTCCTGGACGTTGGAGGTGATAGTAGTTTCTGTATTCTGTGCAGTATCGGTCCTATCCGGTATATTTTCATTCTGTTCCTGTTGTCTTACGTTGTCGGTGTTCCCTTGGTTTCTGCCCCTTTGACGTGAACCCCTATTGTACGACGGCCTATGGCTGTTCATGTATTCCCTACAGAATCGTATATGATTCACTTGATGGGTACGATCTCCTGGTCTTCCACGATCATACCTGTGCGTTCTGTACCTCGATTCACCCCTCGGTATTGTGTCGTGGTACCGCTGTCTTGTGTTCTCCATCCTCTCGCCATGATTATGTGGTTGTGGGAAATGGTGTGCCCCTCTCCCCCTTTCATGGGTACTCCTAGTATTTGTATGTTCTCCTTCGCTTTGGTTGTTCGTAGCCGTGTTTCGGTTTAGGATGGGTGAGTTTGGGTGACCGTTCCTATGTCTATGTTCATTAGGTCGACCATTTTGTGTTTCGAAGGCTGTCAGCAGTTCTATCATATCTGCAAAATCTACCGGCCTTGCAACAATTAATCCTGTTCTCACTGTGTCTGGGAAATGTCTCGTTATGCTGGCAATTAGTTCTGCCTCCGACAAGTTAGGGTCTAATAGCTTTCCTTTGTTGGCTACTTTCATGAAATAGTCGACTAATGACAATCCTTTGGCTGGATCGTATCTACCTGTCGCTAGCTCTACCCTAGTTTGGTTTTGTTTAGCTGGGCCCCAATACCTTGATAGGAATAAATTTCTGAATGAGCTATAAGACTCGTGACCAGCTAGTGTTAACCTGAGCCATTCTAATGCCTTGTTCTTTAAGCTTTTCTTAATTATCATCATCCTAAGCTCGTTTGGTATCCTTTTCACTTTAAAGTATTCTTCCATCTCTTTAACAAAGAGTTTTGGATCGTCTCCCTTCTCCTCGTCAAATGTAGGTGGTGTAATTTCATGTAATATGCTGTTGGTGTAACATGTGTTATGTGTTGTGTCATTGTTTGGTTGTGAACCTCTTTCTCTGTATGGTGAGTCAACATTTTGTACATTACTCAAGTAACTCTCATCTTGTACATTACTTACATCTAAATCATCTTGTCTTTGTAATGCCTTCACAACATCATTTACATTAGCCAAATTTTCTTTCCCTTTTTTCATTTCTTCACAAATTGATTTTAAATCATTCTTTATTTCTAAGTGGCTTTGTTTCATATCATTTATAGCATCCCGTTGTGAAAGCATCACATCATTCATTGTCTTAATTTTAGGAGTTACAATTTGTTCTACAGTTTCATTAATAATGTCTTTCTTTACTACCTCAATCTCTTTCCTTAATTCCTCAGTTATTTCTGCTTTTACATTTGTTATTTTACAGTCTACACTTGTATTACTTTCTGTTATTTCATCCCTACATTTAGCAATTTCTTCTTCTAACACAATTTTATTTTCCCTCATCTCTGATTCTATCTTTCCCATCCTATCTCCTACAATTTCTATCCTAGCTTCTAAGGCTTCCTTTGTTTCATTTAAGTTTTTATGTACTAATTTTAAATTAGTTTCCATTACTTTCATATTTTCTTTACACTCCTGTCTTCCTAATTCTATTTTCTGTTCTAGGTTCTGTCTACCTAATTCCATTTTCTGTTCTAAATCTTTTCTCACTTCCTCCATTTTCTGACCTATCTCTTTTTTATTATTTTCCAAGTCCTCTCTCACTCCCTCTATTTTCTGACCTAATTCTATGTTATTTTGTTCCATTTTTTGACCTAATTCTACCTTGTTTTGTTCCAGTTTCTGACCTATTTCCTTCATATTCTGTTCTAGTCTTTCAAATATCATCATCATTAACCTTTGATCTTTGCTTATTTCCGCCTGTTCACCTTCTAATCCTTCCTGATAACTAGGCCTATCTGCCCCTTCCCCCACTCCTATTTCTATCTCTTTTCGCGACATTTCAATTCCTTTATCTAATTCACTTAATGTTGAAAGTCCTTTTACTTTTCCACTTCTTAAAAACATGCACAATGTGAATAAAATAAAGAAACAAAAAATTTCGATCCTACTTTCTTTTCTGCTGGTTCTTCGTCCGGTTATTTACGTCTCCTGGGTAGTTGGCTTCGCTAGATGATCTCCGGTGTTTTTCCCACGTTGATTCTCCGTGTATCGATGTTTTGTTGATATCAGACGATGGTCTAATGGCGTCTTTCTCCTTCACGATGAGATAGCGTTCTTTTGGTGTTAGCACTTCGCACTCTCAATTTTGCATTCCACTCCGAATTCGCGCTTCACGTTGGGCAAGCCATTTGTGGCGGGGATTTATTAAATGATGGTTAACACATATTAGTGTGAATATGGTAGCAAATGGAGCACTGTTTTTGCTAAAAGGTGTAAAGTTTGTTGGAGCAGACGCCACTTTTATCTTCAGGGGATGTGGTCGTGGAATGGAATGCATAAATTCAACGTACTTTTATTATAAACACATTTATTCTTTTTATATACACTTTACATCACTATTTCACTTGGTAAATAACTTTTAAAATTGGATAGCGTCCATGCCGGTTAAAAGTTTGTGTAATTCACATTTTCACACGCCATCAACAATTATACGTCTTTACACTTTGAAGTCACAGACGCTAATGAAAGTAGTTTTTGGCGTGGGTATAACGCAACACCGCCATTCTTTTGTATTCATCCGCGCAACAGTTCTCATTGGTCGAACTCAAAGCGACGACAAGAGATTGGATGTTGAATATTAAAAAGAAATAAGTTCCTAATACATCCAAATTAAAAGAATTAAAAATTTACACACTCTTATAAAAATATTTACATGAACAATTTTCTATTAGTCAATATTCTGTCTCAGTATTATAGAATTACTTTGGAATTTGAAGAAATCACAATACTTTTTATGATAAACAAAAATTGTTTTTTAGTGATAAAAATTAGTATGCAACTTTACCCAATAATACTGTATATATTTCAATAATTGTAGGGTAGGTTTTGGTGTCCCTTTTTAGTAAATTCCAAAGTTTCACAAAAGTCTAAGCAATAAAAATGGAATACAGGGTAACTATCAAGGTAAACAATGACAAAATTAAAATATCTTCTGCAAATTAAAAATCATTTTACAGCAAATAGTAATAGAACAGCCTCTCTAGGCTAATTTTAAACTTAGAGTTCACCCACACAGCACAAAAAATTTGAAATAGATCTGACTGTTAACATCTGATCTATGGCTTCTTGAACATACACTATTTTCCCTATCTTTTAAGATGCGATAACCAACTCCCTTTAAGAGATTTGCATTACATATAAAATCCATAACTTGAATTTTCTGGAAATAGCCTGTGAGGTTTTCTTCATTATGAATGACTTTTTATGTAATTGATAAACCATAAGGGATACACAAATGCTTATTATACACAAAATGTGGTTCTTGTTCAATCACACTATTTATGATAAATTTTCTGTGGTATTTAAGCATTCATTGCCTTTGGGTTTGAATTTCCAAATACTTATACTTTGAGAGGTAGAATCAGGACTGAAAAATTGAATACCATAGCCAGGATTTGAACCACAGATCTTTCATTTCATGTGTGGCTGCTCTAACCACTAAGCTGCCATGGCCAACTTGCCAGTATATTAAATTCCCCAACAAACTGGCATTTTCCCGGAAGACCACAAGGGAATCTCACAAAAGAGATAAATATCCCAAGGGTGACATACATCGTAAGTACTTTATGTCCTGCGATTAAATAATCTTTAAATGGTAATTGTTATTTTTGTATGCTGAGACAAAATATATGGTTAGACCCTGAAAAAAAAAAAAAAAAAAAGCATTTATGTAAATATCCGTTGTAAATATAGTTTATTTTTCATGTTGGTAAGGATTTGTTGAGTACTGAAAATGTATTGCCATCATTTCAATTGTTATAAAAAACAGTTGTTTAAAAATGTCATAAATGTTAAGTAACATGTTCAAATTTAATATGTATAAACTTAAGAACCATGTATATTTAATATTAAAAGTGTAGGGAGGATAAAGATCGCTTCTCTAACATGACAGGGACTTAAGAGGTAGAACTGGTACTTAAAAAATTCAATGCCACAACTGGGATTGTGTGTTTAAAAACACCAATAGTAAGTTTGTTGGCATAAATAAATAATAATGACAGGGACTATTTAGTGTGTAGGAGGGTTTCAAAGTGTGCTACGCTGGAAATGAACACATACGTGTATGAATACAAATGCGTTATGTAAAGAGACAACTTTTTTCTTAATAGCATCCCAGCCTCCGAAAAGTGAGGACACGTTTTCTTACACACGTAGATGCTGACACTAAAATCGGTCTAAAATAACAAAGTGAAGAATATCAAGGAATATATTCAGGTGCAATGTAAGTTAATTTAATTGTAATGAGTGTAATATTCGACAAAAAAAGTACAAATAAAAGTGATATAGTAAAAGTTACATCCTGTGTTTGTTCATTTCACCCTGTACCACGAACTGCGATAGTAAAAGAATCTCATAGCTCAACTCATACAAAACATTGCATTAAAAAGACAGCACCAAATGGCTTGCCCAAATGCGTGGCACGAATAGAGGGTGAAATAAAGGACGACGAAAAATGAACTTATGCAAAATACAAAGTGACGTCAATCTACGAGGGAAAATGAATAAAGACACCATTAAACAATCCATCGGAGTTGAAGATGACAGATGTTATTAAGCTGAAATCAACGTGGGAAGTGTCGAGGAACGATTATTCACCAATGGGGGAAGCATCAAGGGATGCCTTGCGAAACCAACCACCAAAGGAATGGACATTAAGAAATAAACCAACGAAAAAAAGTAGGACCAACAATTTTTATTTAAAATTTACTTTATTTTTACATGTTATTAAGAAGTGGTAGGAAAGTAGGACTTTTAAGCCCAACTTAACCGAATCAAAAAATGAAAATGTCACAAAAAGGAAAAGGAATAGGAATAAGGGAAGGGGCAGATAAACCTAGTTATCAGATAGAAACAGAAAGTGAGGAAGAGGTAGCAGTAACAGGAAAAGACCAAACATTACCGATGATCATGTTTGAGAAATTAGAACAGAGTTTAGGTCAGAAAATGGAACAGAATAAAAAAGATATAGGTCAGAAAATGGAACAGAATAAGAAAGAGATAGGTCAGAAAATGGAACAGAAAATGCAGGAGATGAGACAGAACTTAGAGCAGAAAATAGAAATGCAGGAATGTAAGGAAAACATGAAAGTAATGGAAAGTAATTTAAAATTAGTACATAAAAACATAAATGAAACAAAGGAAGCTTTAGAAGCTAGGATAGCAACCATAGGAGATAGGATGGGAAAATTATAAATGCAAATGAAAGAAAACAAGATTGTATTAGAGGGAGAAATAGGTAATAACTAGGGCCCGGATTCTTAGTTTTTTAACTATTTTGTTCCTTGATAGTTAACTGCTGTGGTTTAATTTAATTATCTGTTTCATGATCATAGAAGTCAAATGCTTGAATCTTATAAAACCTAAAAGTGGCTAAATGAGACTTTAAAACCTAAAAGAGGCTAAATCTCCTATTTATTTTAAAATGAAAAAAAACAAAAAAACCCTTATTTTAAAATGGGAAAATAAAATGTTTATGAAATTATGAATGGACTTTGATTGTTACATCTTTGCCACGTCTTTTCACTCAAGAGAAGTAATGACAGCAATGCAAGAGGCAACTGACTTGTATTTAGCTGTGTGGGACCAAGCTCTGTATTCTTACAAGCAAGAAATGCAGGGACTGTTATTTAGGGGAAAGGGGTCATTAGGAGAACACACCATAAACTCAAGTTTAAAAACAGTAACCGTTATGTTCAGTCGGCTATTGTGTATTGTTAATGAATACAATTGCTACATCATTAGAAGTCAATTTTCCTTAGATTAGGCAGGTAATTTAAGGAGCCAGTGTTATGCCTAAAGTCAGCTCATCTCGGTTGATTCGTCAGTGGATAGGTAACGATCCGAACTTCACCACAGGTGGCAAAGTAATATTTTGCTAAATCTGCCAAAAGTGAAAGAAACCATGCCCACAGACACAAAAGTTTGAACAAATATTAACATCTTCTATACTGCACAGATAAAGCTGCATTAAGCGGCTAGGTGCTCTGCAGATAAACATACCGTACAGCAGAACCTGTACGACCTGTTCTCGAATGCTGGAATGCAGGTAAGGATTAAACACCTGTTATGATGCACATAGTGTATAAACTATAATTTTATTTTCGTATTTTCCAGGTGCCTTCTGGCCAAAAATAGCATTTTGAACAGCACCCAGGATCTATAGGACATATCAGCAACATTGCTATAAAACAGTAAACTTAATAATAAAATTAATAAACAATAATAATATAAAAACTATTTCAGGAGGTTAAAGAACTAAAAAAACTTTTTAAGATACAAAAATAACTAAAAGTTAATTTTAAGAACCTAAAAATCCGGGCCCTAGTAATAACAGTGTGTAAGACAAGTGAGGACTGTAAGATTACAAATGTAAAAGTAGAAATAACAGGAATTAAGGAAAGAAATTGAAGTAGTGAAGAAAGGAATTATTAGTGAAACTAGTTATTAGTGAAACTAGAACAAATTGTTATTCCTAAAATTAGGACTGTGGCTGATGTAGTACAGTCACAAGATGCTGTGAATAATATTAAAAGGTCACTTAGAAATAAAGAATGATTTAAAATCAATTTGTGAAGAAATGAGAAGAGGAACAGAAAGTTTGGCTAATGTAAATGATGTTTTGAATGCACTACAAAGGCAAATTGATGATTTAGACATAAGTGATGTTGAAGATGAAAGTTATTTGAATAATGTACAAAATGATGACTCACCATGAGGTTTACAATTGAACAATAACACAACACACAACACATGCTATACCAACAGCATACTACTCGAAATTACACCACCCACATTTGATGAGAAGGGAGGCGATCCAAAATAATTTGTTAAAGAGATGCAAGAGTATTTTAAAGTGAAAGGGACACCAAATGAGCTTAGGATGATGATAGTCAAGAAAAGCTTGAAAAACAAAGCATTAGAATGGCTAAGGTTAACACTAGCTGATCATGCATCGTATAGCTCATTTAGGAATATATTCCTGTCAAGGTATTGGGGCCCAGCTAAGCAGAGCCAGACAAGGGTAGAGTTAGTGACAGGAAGATACGATCCGACCAAAGGGTTATCACTAGTCAACTATTTTATGAAGATAGCCAACAAAGGGAAGCTATTAGACCCTAACCTGTCGGAAGCAGAGTTAATCACTAGCATAACAAGACACTTCACAGACACAGTGAGAACAGGGTTAATTGTTGCGAGGCCAATAGATTTTGCTGACACGATAGAACTGCAAACAGCCTTCGAAACACAAAATGGTCGGTCTAATGAGCAAAGACATAGAAACGGTCAGCCAAGCTCACCGATCTTAAACAGAAGTACGACCACAAACAACCAGAGCGAGAGGGAAGATAAAAACACTAGGAGCACCCATGACAGGGCAAGAGGGGCACACCATTTCCCACAACCACACAATCATGGCAAAAGGATGGAGAACACGAGGCAACAGTACTACAACACAATACCAAGGGGTGAATCGAGATACCGAACACATAGGTATGATAGTGGGAGACAGCACCCACCAAGTAAATCACATACAATTCTGTCGAGAATACTTGAACAGCCAAAGACCGTCATACAACAGGGGTTCACACCAAAGGGGCAGAAACCAATGGAACACTGACTTTCTTTTTTTTTTTAATTAACGTCCTCCAACATTGTGTCATATCGGATAAATAAATGAAATGGGTGAAATGATGCTCAAATGAGTCCGAGGTCCATGGAGTGAAACACTGAAAACATAACACAGCAGGAAGTAGATGAAAACGTGCCAAATAGGGCAGATGCTGCACAGAACACAAACAAGAATCACCACTAACACCTAGGAAAACTAATAAGTCAACTTTGTGTCCCGGAGGTTGGCCTGTGTGGCAGCAGGGGCAATATTGACCAAAATCGTGTATGTACCTTGAGGAGACAGACAAGCGATAGGAAGGAAATGACTAATCCACCAATGATGAAGCTAAAAGTATGGGGAATTGAATTACCAGCAATGATTGATACAGGAGCCAGCATGTCAGTATGTGACGAGCAGCTGTTCCACGAACTAACAACGATGAGAAATGCTGAATTCTTACCTGTGTGCAGAATATATTGCAGCACAGCGATAGGCAAGAAAGTTAGGAAGTTAATTTCCTCACGTGACCTATGTCAGAAAGTCAAGCCTATGAATGTAAGGTATGACACCGTTCCACAATCCATCTTAAGAGACGAGAAGAATGTACTGGTATGCATCGACGAACATGGCAAGTTACCAAGGGGGAAAGATGGAAACAAATATATCTTCGTCATGTTTGATGTCTTTACAAAATTTACTAAGATTTACCCCGCCAGGAACATTAAGAGTAGAACTTGCCTGAACAAGATTGTTAAAGATTATATTCCAAAATATGGGAATATAAAAGCAATTCTCTCTGATAATGCAACGATGCATAGAAGTTAACTGTTCCAGAACACCTTACAGACATTGGGAATAAAGTTGTATTATTCTTCGGCATAGTACCCTCAAGGGAATCCTACAGAAAGGACAATGAGGGATATCTCTATATATTTCCGCCTACTTTGCCACAGAGATCACACTTCCTGAACCCAAAAATGAAGCTACATAGAGTAGGTGATCAAGAATTCAGTAAACCTCACGACTAAGTTCGCCCCAATTGAATTGATGACCAACACAAAACCTAAGCGACTGACAATTGACATAGACACCACAATGGCTGCCCCAAGAGAATGGACAAAAAAGGAGAAATGTCAACTGGCATTCAAGAGACTGCAGCAAAAAGCTGAAAAAGGAAGAAATAAAGTGAAAAGGTACATCAGGAAATGGTCCCCTCAAATCAGAGAAAAGATGCCCCAAAGAAGGCACAAAGCATCCGAGGCATCTGAAAAAACAGCTGGAAAAATTGAGCTACTGTACACTGGACCGCTGATTATAATGAAACTGCTGGGCAATCACATATGAGCTACAGAATTTAAATGGCAAGTTGATAGGAAGATACCATAAAAACAAATTAAAACCATATAAAGAAAGGACCAACTAGTCTTTGCCAACAAATGTGTGAGGCAGGAACAGTAGAAATGAGGAAAAACAAGATTTAACGGGTTTCTTATAGAAAATATGTATACAGGTTGGAAGACACAAAAGGAAAGGAAATCAACATAGTCATTGGGTATAATGCCCACCAAAAGCATTGTCAACAAAGACAGATGAGAATACTGATTGTCATAAAAGAAATGAGTTATAGCGACGAAGAAAATGTGTCTTTGACATAAGGATGTCAGGGACAAAAATAAGAAAGAGGTGACAAAGAGAAAATATTTTTGACACACGAGGTTGGGTTAAGAAGAAAAATAATGTAGTTGCAGAATAATTATAAATATAGAAGTTTTCTCTTATAGAGTTAAAAGATAAAGAGATGACAATTAGTAAACGGAGAAAAACCATAGAAAAGCAATGCCCATAGATAAAAATGGATATGGCCACTGTTGACCTTAAAGAAATGTCGACGAACTAAACAATAGTGAATAAGAACCCAATGTCATAATAGTATCATTAGTAACATCAAAGTTAAAGAACCGAATCAACTACCTGCCTACGCATAATAAGCTTGCAAAACAAGGAAGGCAAAGAACTGAATAAAATAGCCATAATTAGATCATAATCATAAAGCCATTATTTACTTACTGCAGCGAAGTTCTTGTAACAGCAAACACAAAAAAAATTCAAATCTTTCAAAACCAAAGTCTGAGATTAATTACAGGTGCTATCAAAACCACACCAATAGCAGCTATGGAAATACTAACCAACCAATGCCCCATTGAATATGAAATAGAAAAAGCGGCTCTTATTCAACACGAAAAGTTGATCAGGCTCCCATTCAATACATGGCACAAGAGAAATTTTACACATACACTAAAGACTCAGGAGAGCTTTCTTTCCAAAATTCAAGACATCAAGGAGAATGTATACCTTCCTAATTCAAAGGAAAACTTCATATCTAAAGTCAATCCGACACAAACATTACACATTACATATTATTTACACCTAACAGAAGAAGTTAAGAAAAGTGATACTCCAACTAGTGTTCTAAAATTATTGGCATTAGAGACAATCCATACTAGATTTCCAGAACATGAATGGCTCCATATTTATACTGATGGATCATTTATATCAAACCAAGATGGAGCTGGTGCTGGAGTCACATGTCACCTCTTTTCCTATTACAAATCTTTAAGTTATGGAACTACAAACTTTGATGGAGAAATTGAAGCAATTTGAATGGCCCTACAAAATCTTTTGTACAGAATTTCACATTTTCAGCAAGCAGTTATTCTCTCAGATTCCAGGGCAGCAATTATAGCAATTACTTCCAAGTTGTCACCAAAAAACCAAACAATTATAGAATGTTGGAAAATCCTTACCCATCTAACAGCACTTCAAAAACACCTAGTCTTCCAATGGATACCAGCTCACTGTGGACTGAGTGGTAATGAGAAAGCTGATTTTCTTGCAAAAAAGGGTACCGGCAATGTGCAGAAATCAATAGTTAATTTACCATTTTTTGCAGCTAAAAGATTAGTCAACTCTGAATTAAAAAAAATTATTGAAAAATATTACTATGAAAAATCAAAGAATAAAAGATGGGAACTACCAAACATTCAAACAGTAATTCCTGAGTATCCTCGAAAAACAGCAGTTGCAACCTTCAGGTTGATTACAGGACATGATTGTCTGGCAAAACATTTAAACAGAATTGGGATATATTCTTCACCACTCTGTCCTCTATGTGATCTGCAAGAGGAAATGGATTGAGACCACCTTCAAATATGCCCGGCTACTTCTAATGCCCCATCCATCAGTGAAAAATATTGGAGAGCAAGAGGATTAATGACTTCATTGTCAGAAATCCAGCATTAGCTAACAACAACAACATGATCATAATCATTAGCTCAAGATTTGTATCATGTTTGTCTCTCCTCATAACAAAGAACATAAGTCGAAGGGCACATAATGCACCATGATACACTTAAACAATACTAGTGTCAATGTCAAATGTAAAAACTTAAGATTTAAGATATATTCATCCACTGATCATTACACATGACATGGGATATATCATATATAGCACACTATAATTAATACATAATTATTATACAAAATACAATAGTACAACCTTGTATCGTTTATGTAGTTTACAATGCCGTTGGTTATTACAAGATATATCATTTAATATTTACATCTAAATACAACATTCATTATAGTTCAGCAATATTATACAAACATTTATCTATTAGAAATGATTTTAGAGTAGCTTTAAATTTTGAGTCTGTCCTATTTTTAACTGCTAATGGTAATTTATTATATAATATAGCTCCTATTTTATATGGGTCCTTATTGGTTTGACTTTTATTTGTGCTCACCCTATGGTAATCATTTGCACTTCTTGTGTCATATTTATGGCAGTCTTTATTGAAAAAGTTAAACTTCTTTTTTTCTTTAACAAGCATAATAGTTCTGAACACATAAAGTGAGATCACAGTTAGGATATTTTGAGTTTTGAAAGTTTCCCGACAGGATTGTCGAAAATGAAGATGGTATTGTAACAAATTTAGCAAATCTTTTTATTTTCTCAAGCTTCAAGTACAGCCATACTACTCGTTTCTGTCTCTTAATCTTTCCAAACTCTCACACCATACTAGTTTCTGTCTCTTCCTTTTCAACAACTCAAACTGTCTCTATGGCAACCTCTTGAAAATCAAAGAGTCTTAATGACATGGAGAAGCCATGTCACACTGCTCCCTCCTCAGAGCTGGTCGTCCCGACCAGCACTATCACTGCGGCATCTCCCTTGCGCCCCGGTGGATTAACCCATCGAACCTCTTCTCCTGGTGGTCCTAGAGGTCCTGCAATACCTTGTGGTCCTGGAGGTCCTTCACTGCCTGGCTTCCCTGGTGGACCTGTCTCACCTTGTGCACCTCTCTGACCTCTGAGGCCAGCAGGTCCTGTTGGGCCGGGTAATCCTGGAAGTCCTCTGTCTCCTGGAGGGCCCTGTGGACCAGGTTGTCCTGGAGCTCCATGTTGTCCTTGAGAGCCTGAGTCACCCTTAGGTCCTTCAGGTCCTGGTGCACCAGCTTGTCCTGGAGGTCCTGGATTGCCCTGTTCACCTTTCATTCCTGGGAATCCACGTTCACCCTTCATTCCAGGCAAGCCTACCAGACCCGGAGGGCCAGGGAATCCTTGTAAACCTTGAGGGCCAGTAGGACCTCGCTCTCCAGGGGGCACGATCCTAGGTATCGCTGTTGGATAGTGTCCCTTGGTCCAGGTAGGACGATGTATGCCATCCTGCTTCGAAATTCTGCAACAGTACCGCCGGTCTTGACGGTCCCTCGTCCAGTTGCCCTTCTTCCTGGTGTGTTGACGGGCCATCCTGCGCACTTTGAAACGGCTCACTGGGTACCATGTCCGCCGACCTCTCTGGCGCACCTTCGCAGCCACCTTGCTTCCGATGGGTCCGGCAACAAACCCCACCACATCCGCGCGAGTCGCGTCCACCGCTGCACTCGTGTTCACTCGTGCTCGGCACGGCCTCTCCTGTATCCTGCCGTCCACGATGATGTCCACCACTCTTCCGTTCACGGCACTATGCGTCAGGTGATTGGATGGCCCCGACGGTCCCCCCATGTCACACGCCAAGTCGGTTCTCGCGTGTTGCTCGTTTGCTTGTGCGCTTCCCTGCTGATCGTCCGAAACGGGCGCAACTGTCGCCTCGGCCACTAGGTGCTCCCTCCCCGGCTCCGCGCTATTCCGTCTGCCCCTGGCATCCAGTACTTTGACGCTCTCGTCAACTCTTACTACCAGGGCGCCAAGACGTTCCCCGTCGTCCTCCACGACGTCCACGTGCTGGCAGAGGTCTTCCACCTTTTCGCCGAGTTGTTCCACGTCTTCCGTCACGCCAATCCGTTCGCCGAGTTGTTCTACGTCTTCCGTCACGCCAATCCGTTCGCCGAGTTGTTCCACGTCTTCCGTCACGCCAATCCGTTCGCCGAGTTGTTCCACGTTTTCCCTCATATCATCCGAAACGGGCGCAACTGTCGCCTCGGCCACTAGGTGCTCCCTCCCCGGCTCCGCGCTATTCCGTCTGCCCCTGGCATCCAGTACTTTGACGCTCTCGTCAACTCTTACTACCAGGGCGCCAAGACGTTCCCCGTCGTCCTCCACGACGTCCACGTGCTGGCAGAGGTCTTCCACCTTTTCGCCGAGTTCTTCCACGCCTTCCGTCACGCCAGCCAGTTGCCCGTCAATTTTCGCCAATAGCTCCGTCTTCATCTCTTTCAGCTCGGCAGCGAGGTTGTCGTTTCTCGTTTCCATTTTGGCAAATAATTCTTTCATCATTGCCATCATCCTGGTTTCCGAATCTCCCTCCATCCCACTTCTGACACCAAATGTAACAAATTTAGCAAATCTTTTTATTTTCTCAAGCTTCAAGTACAGCCATACTACTCGTTTCTGTCTCTTAATCTTTCCAAACTCTCACACCATACTAGTTTCTGTCTCTTCCTTTTCAACAACTCAAACTGTCTCTATGGCAACCTCTTGAAAATCAAAGAGTCTTAATGACATGGAGAAGCCATGTCACAGTATATAGTTCGTATGCATTTTTTTTGTATCTTTAATAATCTGTCCATGTTGGTTTTACTCGTTCCCCCCCCCCCCCCCCCAATTTCAATTCTGTATGTTAAATGCGGGTAAACAATGCCATAATAAGCTGATTTAAGAATATTAATGTCACCATATTTTGCTGTCTCAATAGGTACAGCCCTGAGTTCATTTTATTACAGAGTATTTCTATGTGTGTATTGCAGGTTAAATCACCTTCTATGTGTACTCCCAATAATTTAAAGCATTTTACTTGTTCTAATGCAATATTGTTAATGTTTATATTCACATTATCTTTCTGAAATGACATGACTTTTGTCTTCCCTATATTTAATGTTAGCCCATTATTTAGTAAGTACTGTGATATTTCACAGACTGCACTTGTCATTTTTTCTTCTAAGCCTCGACCATCATTCCAACATAATATAGATGTATCATCTGCATAAGAGATCACCTTGCTGTTCTCCGGTTCAGTAAATTATTTGTATAGATCAAGAATAGTGTAGGTCCCAGTACTGATCCCTGCGGTACCCCAGACTCTACTATGTTATAGTCAGATTTAACAGAGTGTATAATATCATGCTTTTTCCAGTTTATTTCTGTACATTGGACACGGTGCTTAGGAATATTCATGGTATTGTGTTGTGTAATAACTATGTAAGTTAAAACAATAAAGGCCTGCTGTGATATGCCAAAACAAAAGACAAAAATATACAGCAAAGAAGACTGTAAAGAAAAAAGGTTATTGTACAAAGTGAAAAATAGTATCAAAGGAATAGGGAGAAGTGTTGTATTGTGTTTCAAGATTGTGAATGTATGTGACAACTTGAAAAACAAAACAAGGAGCATGTGAGACAGAATATATGGTTAGACCCCAAAAAGAAAGCATTTATGTAAATATTTGTTGTAAATATACTTTATTTTTCATGTTGGCAAGGATTTGTTGAGTACTGAAAATGTATTGCCATTGTCTCAATTGTTAACCATATATATCTAATGTTAAAAGTGTAGGGAGGATAGATAAAGATCGCTTCCCTAACATTACAGGAACTATTTAGCATGTAGGAGGGTTTCAAAGTGTGCTTTGAGGGAAATGAACGCATACACGTATGAATACAAATGCATTGTGTAAAGAGACACCTACTTTTTCCTTAATAGCGTCCTAGCCTCCGAAAAGTGAAGACATGTTACACGCGTAGATGCAGACGCTAAAAGTGGTCTAAAATAACTAATAATGTGAAAAGATTTTCAAGGAAATATATTAATGTGCAACAAAAGTTAATTTAATTGTAACAAATGTAATATTCCACGAGAAAGGTGTAAATAAAAGTGATATAGTAAAGTTACATCCTGTGTTCATTCATTTCACCTATACCACAACCTGTAAAAGAATCTCATAGCTCAACTCATACAAAACATCATATTAAAAAGACAGCACCAATGCCAACATCCATGGTTCAAATCCCAGCTATGGTACTGAATTTTTCAGTCCTAATTCTTCCTCTCAAACATTGTCCACACGACTTGTGTGTTTAAAAACACCAGCATTAAGTTGGTTGGCACACAAAAATACTTATACTTTTTTCAAGTGGTAAGTTATGTTTCTAATATTAAGAATGGTAAATAGATTACTTAGGGATCAAAGAGGCAGTAGATGGTCTCCATGGGTTTTATCCCTGCCAGTGAGACATAATCACTTAAAAGCATGTGAAATGCCATTTATTCCTGCCAAGTCCAATCCATACATGTCCTCGTCGTGATCCCCAGGCAACAGTTAATGCGGCTAAGCTACGGTTGGGTGAATAAGCGACTCCCGACGATATAATAGGGACACACTAGCTAAGAGAGTGAACCCTGACAGAAAATTCCAGGTCCTCCAAGGTAATGGGGGTTGGTTGTTAGGCCAGCATCCTAACACTGTAAAAATTTTAGCACTCAGAAATCTCAACAATTTAAAGTCAGGCGAAAAAACAGATGTCGACACAAGTAAGTCAAACGGAATGTGAACAAAGTTTTTATTGGTACTTGGAATGTTAACACCATATTAAAAACAGGTGAACTTCAAGAATTAGCTGAAGAGATTGAGAAGGCTAACACTAAAATTCTTGCAATTCAAGAAACTAGATGGAGTGGGAATGGAACAAAAAAAAGAGTACACTTTCTATTATAGTGGACCCAAAACACAGGCCAAGCAGGAACTGTAAAATGGATGTCCAAAAGAATATAATAAATTTCATGAAAGAATCTGTGAATTAAGACTTAGAGGACGACATAATGATAAAACCTTAATAAACATATGGTGCTGTTTTTGCAATTATTATTATTACGGAATGTGCTGTGCTATGAGACTCGTTTTCTATCTAGGTCGTGGTAACGGATGGAATGGAAAATCACACGATGTTTCTTTACCACAATGTATTAATTTATTAACACTTCATCGATACTTTACATTAAACAATTTCTCTCAGCACCATGCTAAATGCTTAACTTATGCTTGATGAAAATTTGGTGAAAGTTCCATGTTCACACTACCTAAATATGATTGTCTTTTCAGCTCGAACATACACACGCAAGTGAACAGTTTTTTGGCGTCATTTGACGCGACACCGCCTTTTTCATATACATCCGCGTATGCGTCCATCAAATAGTTCTTTCTCGTTAGGGGAGCGATCCCTAATCATTCTCCCCTACTTTTATTATGGAACACATATAATTCTAATATTTATACATATATATTAAAATCAAATATGGAAAGATTTATGACGTCTTTGGGCAAACTTAGTTGTTCGTAATAATGAGCATTTGCAACACGTTTTCGCCATTTAACCAAATCATACCAACATCAAAAAACAAATTACACTTTTAACAAACATTCACATGAACGATTTTCTTTTGGGGTCTTCTAATATTCTGTCTCACATATATGTACCAACTGAAGAAAAGGATATTTCTATAAAAGAAAAATTTTATGATAATTTACAGAATGTGATGGAAAAAGTACCAAGGAGCGATACAATAATAATATTACAGGATTTTAATGTGCAAGTTGGACTGGAATCTGCATATAAAGATGTAACAGGCAAACGCTCGAACATAACGAAACAAATATTAATGGACATCTATTATGTAAATTCTGTTACATAAATAATCATGTAATTATGAGTACACAATATCAACATAAGCAAATTCACAAAGGTACCTGGAGCTCACCAAACCAGAACACTTTAAATCAAATCGACCATATCCTAATAAATAAAAAGAAGCGAGGTCATCTAATACAAAATGTAAGGTCAATGAGAGGCCCGAACATTGATTCAGACCATTTTTTAGTAAGTGCTATATTGGATCAAAAGCTCCCAAGGATATAAAGAAAGATAACAGACAGACAAACTGGCTAAATGGAATTTCAGTAATATTCAAAACTGTATTAAGTTAAAGCAACACAAAAAAGTATGCATGATAAATTAATACGTAAACCTGAGAGTAATTCAGTAGGTGATGAATGGGAAAATATTAAAGAAATAATTTTAAATTCAGTTATTAAAGTAATAGTACAAGACAGAACTACAAGAAACAAATGGTGGAATGAAGATTGCAAACAGACCATACAAGAAAAAAATAAGACGCGTAGTAAAATGTTACAAGCTAACACAAGACCTAACCAGGAAGCATATTAAGAAAAAAGAAAGAAGCAAATCGGATATGTAATTACAAAAAGAAAAAATGGTTGAATGATAAAATAATCAACATAGAAAATAATTACCGTCAACTGGGGTAAATTCAGACACATGAGGTAAATTCGGACAAAACACCTTTTTTTATTCTACAGTTTGTCATTCTGGAACAAGTGAAGTACAATTTCTGCGCTAGCGACATCGTGTATTTAGTAAGAATAGTGCGTCCGACAATGGGCATTGTTGTCAGCTTCATTTTAGCTTTTACTATTGTCGGTATAACTTCTTGGTACACACGTCTAGTTTAACAATCCAGTTGCTGTTAATTATTGACTTCAGTTCGCCTGGTTATGTATAAACATCACTAAGATTTATTGGTTGAGTTTGTGTGTATAGCTTGAATTTCCTGCATATTTATTTGCAAATCTGTTCGACCTTGGGGTTAATTCGGACAATGCCACGTGTGTACAAAAGAAGATTGGGAAGCCAAATGTACTGCAACTATGAAGAAAAGAAACTTGATGAAGCAGTAAAAGCAATTAAATCAGGGAAAATGTCGTATCGAAAAGCACAGGAGTACTTTCAGATACCGCGATCCACGTTAGAGAATAAAGTGAATCGCACAAATCCTAAAGCAATCGGAACACCATCTGTCCTGGATAATGAAGAAGAGAAAATGTTGGTACATGGTATCCTTAGAGCATCTCATTGGGGATACCCTCTCACTTCAACTGACATTCGCTGCATTGTAAAAGGATACCTTGACAGAATGGGAAGAAAGGAGAAGCGATTTACCGAGAATCTCCCTGGTGTGGAATGGATAAGGTCATTTTTGAAAAGGCATTCTAATGTTCTTTCAGTTCGATTATCCGAGAACATCAAAAGAGCTCGTGCAGAGGTCACCCTTGAGTCCATCAGGGGATTTTTTGATAATGTGCGGGAGACCTTAGAAGGTACTCCACCAGAAAACATCATAAACTATGACGAGACAAATTTATGTGATGATCCTGGAAGGAAACATGTGATTGTTAAGAGGGATAATGGATTTCTCTAAAGCAAGCATTTCTCTCATGATGTGTGTTAGTGGAGATGGAAAACTACTTCCTCCATATATCCTATATAAGGCTGAGCATTTATGGGACACCTGGCAGGAAGGAGGGCCACCGAATGCAAGATACAACAGAAACAAGAGTGGGTGGTTTGATCTTCCAATTTTTGAAGATTGGTTTTTATCAGTGGCATTGCCTTATTTCAAAAAGCTAAGCGGAAGGAAAATCATGATTGCCGATAATTTGTCAAGCAATGTATCACTGTTAGTGATTGAACAATGTGAGAAGTACAACATCTCATTCATTCTTCTTCCCCCGAATAGCTCGCACATCCTACAGCCCCTAGACGTGTGTTTTTTCGGGCTCTTTAAAAAGGCTTGGAGAGACGTGCTGACAAACTGGAAAATGTGCACACGTGGCCCTATCTCTAGAGATGCCTTCCCTGCACTTCTCAGAGAGACATTGGAGAAGATAGAAGCACGGAAAGTAGACAACATAAGAAGTGGTTTCTGTGCCACGGGTCTAATTTCTTTCAATCCACAGAAGGTCCTCAACAAATTTCCAGAGCATTCAGACCCAATTGAAAAGGCATCATCTTGGTCTTCCAGTTTCGAGACGGTACTCTCAGCAGCACGATACGGTACTTCCACCAGAACCACACGCCGCCGCCGCAAGCTGAATGTTCCTCCAGGAAAATCTATTGTGGGTGATCATTTTGCTGGAAACCAAATTAGTGAGGAAAACCAGCAAGATTGTCACGAGAATTCAGAAGATCAGAATACTCCCATGCCAGCACAGGATTCCACACCAGCATCGGCACCTACTCTTGACATCGAAACTTTCGTTGTCGTGAGGTACAACTACGTGTCTGGAAACAGAACACTTCCTAGAGTATGTTGGCGTGGTAACTGATATAGGAGCACGAGACGTGGTTGTGAAATTTTTGCGACCCCATGATGGAAGCAAGAGGATGTTCACATTCCCAGATGTAGATGACGAAGACACAGTAACGAAAGACCAGATCAGTAAAATACTTCCAGCACCCAAGGAGAAAAGAGGCATTTTTGTTTTTGATAAGGACGCTCTATAAATGTTCCTGTTTGTTTATTAATGTTTTGAACTTTATGTTTATGTAGCTTTGTATTAACTTTTGTAATCTAATCTCTAAATAAATGACACCTATATACTTTTACACATTATAAATGTCCTTTTCTATATTGTAATATATATTTTTTATTATTGTGTGTCCGAATTAACCCCATAACTGGGGGAACTACGGACATATATTAAAAATTATAGACTGTCCGAAGTTACCCCAACTAGTGAGGTAACTTTGGACACTCATTATTATTTTTTAAAATATCAGGGTACATAATTAATTTAATATGTCAGCATATATTCAGTTCGTTGATTATTAATACATCTACACAAATTTAAACAAACTGCCTACGTCTGATCATTAGCAACTGACCGCAAAAAATATGTAAAAAGCGTCCGAAATTACCCCGTATGACGGTACAAGGAAAATGAAACAAAAATATTTTTTTTAACAAAGTTAAAAGATTAAACAAATTTCAATCTTCTATTCCTTCTATGTGTAGGGATCCAGATGGAAACTTAGTCACTCAAATTGATCAAGTTTTAGCCAGATGGAAAGAATTTTTTACAGAATTATTAAAACCACCACTGTTAGAAAATGTTAATAGAGCTAATATTGAAGTAACTGATCTTAATGGCTAAGAAGTGCTCATGCCTACGTTCAATGTAGTCAATCATATGATCAACAAATTACAGTCTAATAAAGCGGCAGGTCCAGATAATGTAACATCTGAATTAACCAAGTTTGGTGAAAGAACATTAAAATATAAAATATATGAGCTTATATTGAAAATATGGAATAATGAACAGCTTCCCCATCAATGGAATGAAGGGACGATAATCCCTATTTATAAAAAGGGCAATAAGCTAAACTGCCAATTATAGACCAATAACATTACTGAAAGTTTCTTATAAAATCTTTGCTTGTCTCTTGAATAACAGACTTTCTGAAAATATCAAAAACACTCTTGGATACTTTCAGATGGGTTTTCGCCCGAATAGGTCCACAATTGACAATTTATCATTAGACAATAGAGAAATGTCACTAACATAATATTGATCTTTTTAATCTGTTTATAGAATATACCCATGTTTTTGACATAGTACACAAATATAAAATTACTGAATGTCTTCTACAATATAAAGTTCCCAGGAAACTAATTTGACTAATAGAACTGACTTTGACAAATACAATGGCAAAAGTTAAAATTGGTAACAAACTAAGTGCTAGTTTTAAAGTTGAAATAGGAGGGATCCTTTTTCTGCCACCTTGTTTAGCATAATAATCGACTCAATCTCACAATTGGATGCCAGAGGAAATATAAGCACAAGATCCAAACAATGTTTAGCATATGCTGACAATGTTTTATTAACAAGAAGTAAAGTTATCCTGGTTGAAATATTAAAAAAACTGGTAGAACAGTCTGAGCAATATGGTCTGATGATAAATACAGATAAAACTAAACATTTAGAGTGCACTGCAAAGAAAGAAAAGACTAAAGATATAATAATAGAAAACACAAAATTAGGAGTGGATTCGTTTAAATACCTTGGGTCTACAATCAATAATAACAATGATATAAACAATGAAATAAAAGAAAGAACTGCTCTAGATAATAGAGCATTCTATGCTAACAAATTTCTACTTAGGAGTAAGTTCATATCTAAGTCAGCAAAAATAAGATTATACAAGTCCTTCATCAGACCTATTGTAACATATGCATGTGAAACCTGGGTCCTTAACGAAACAAATAAACAAAAGCTAATGGTATTTGAAAGGAGGATATTACATACTATATTTGGAGCAGTGAAACAAAATAATATATGGAGAATACACTATAATAATGAATTAAGTGAATCAAAAATGAAAATACTAACCACATAAAAACTTTAAAATTAGGATGGTTTGGACACACAAATCAGACCCCAGATGGTTAAATGGTTAATGGTTAATGGTTAATGGTTAAAAGAATATATAGACCCCAATGAAACCAAGATTAAGAGGCCATCCCAAAATAGATGGTTAGATGATGTACTTAATGACATTCAGCATATGAAAATAAAAAATTGGCCTGTTTGCATACAAAACAGAAAAGTCTGGAAACAAATTGCTGAGAAGGACAAAACTTTTGAAAAGTTGTAGTGCCTTAGTAAGAAGAAATAGATTAATTATGCACATTTTCCGCTTTTTAGTAGGTAATTCTTTTGCATCACAAGATAAATGTTTGAAAATACTGCCTGCCATTTTATTTTTATATTACCTACATTATACAAAGGTCTTCCTTTTCCACTGATAAATATTCCCTTTTTCCCTTACTGCTAAAGCATTCAGTGACATTGTATTAAAAAACTTGAGTGTGTCTTATCATACAATTAAAACCATACAGCACATGCATACGACTAACTATGTATATGAAATTAGAGATGATACCTCTAAGACTCGAGACATTACGGTGTCGGGATCTACCGTCCCTTTACCGCCAACACCACTGTACATAGTGGTTAATTCTGACAGTGCTCGCTTGGCTGCAATTTCTTTTGCCAGTTCTGGTGTTGATGCCTCTTCCGGGTAGCCACTAAAACTGAAGTCCTCTACCTAAAATAAAATAGGAAAATATGTTACAGTATTCTACCTATACCATATAGCAAACCATAAGTTTTTCTGATAGTTTGAACTGGAAATGAAACCTGACAATCTATTCTATCTAATATATGCACATTTGCATATGTACTGACACATACCAACAAACTCCTAATTCTAGCTAGGAACTATCAGAATTAGTATAAAGCATATGACAAGTACTGTTTTTGACTGTTACCGAATAAACACATGCACATACTATACATGTACAAAGAAATTGTTTGTTGGAACAAGAAGTTTCAGAGCTGAGTAGCTGAAGTCAGTAGCACCTAAATGATATAAAACAGTAAAACAACTACCAAGTCTGCAGTCTGAAACACTACAAATAAAACATCACCATACCACTACCAGCAACGGTAGAAGGTAGAGCTAAAATGGAGCCAAAATTTAAAATGATAACACTTAAAAGGCCAAATGCACCAACAGCTACATAACCATTACAAATAGCCAGGATAGCTGACAGGTCCAGGGACACACATAACTGAGCTAAAAACTGGCACTGAAGTAAAACATGCTACAATATCAAAGGCTCATGACATGACGTGATGTCTAGCAAAATTTGAAAACCAAATTCAAGGTGATTTTCAGGATTTTTCAAGGTGAAAAAATTCCTTTTTAAGGAGACACACAAACTTATAAACAATACTGGGAAAGAGCTGAGCATGATAAATGAAAGTAACCTAAGATACACGGTATATATACATGGAGTTCAAATTTAGAAAGCTCGCCTACCACCTAGGCAGCCCGGGTTCGATCCCAGGGACCCGCATGTGGTATTCGTGGTGGACGAAGCGGCGTCAGGGCGGGTTTTCTCCGGGTACTCCGGTTTCCCCCGCCATCTCATTCCACTGGTGCTCCATCTTCATGTATCATCAGTGTCACCGCCTGCGGTGCCGTAGTAGTAAACGCGGGCGTTAAACACTACAACAACAACAAATTTAGAAAGGAATTCCAGAATATATTCTCTTTAATGACATCATCATCACACCCCCATTTATGTATGTGGCTAAATGATAAGAGGGTGCACAATGTAGGCTGCCTCTGAGTTTGAAGTTCCACTTTTTCTAAAGTAAGAACAAATTAGAAACTAAGAACTTCACTTATCTTAGTAATGTTTGCAAGTTATTTTTTCAAACACTGACTCGAGTTTTGAGTTGACTCCAACTCATTCTCAAAGCTATACAAACTAATTTGTTACCAAAGCCTACTAAGATAAGTGAAGTTTTGTTTCTAATTTGTTCTTACTTTAGAATCTTGTTGCTTCACTGTTAATAGCTTCATTTTCCTTAATTCCACTTTTTCATTAAGGACAAATCAGTAATTCTGGGAAATGCTGTAAATCTAAGGATTACATCAATTATTAAAAAGGTTTTATAAGAACAAAACATGGAATGTAGCCCTTATTATGAACAATGTTCTATCTAAGGAACACTTATTACCTACACAATTTTTTTCTTTTTCACAGACTATATAGTGCTACTGATGGTTAAGTCTTTGTGTAGTTTTGACCTTGGTCAGAAAGAGTGCAATGGAAGACAAGCATAAGTCACATGCAAGAGTGTCAACGATTCCACTATGCAGCATGTATCTCAAATAGTGTGACCTCACAATGTAACATGAGTGTTTTTGAAAAATTCAAGGAGAGTTTTTGAAAATCAAGGTGAATTCAAGGTTTCTAAGGTGCAATTTTAAACTCAATGTGATTTCCAGGGCGCTAGACGCCGTACAATGATCACAAGGGTGCAGAAGATAATAGGAAGACCATTACTATAATGTGACAGTGACCAACATGCAATCTGACTAAAACGACTTTCTTATGACAACAGGTGCACAAAGAGGTCCTCTGGATGGCTCTTCTTTAGATTAGGTTACTTGCTGGCCAGATTCTAAGTTCGAAGTTACTTACTGTGCATGCGCCAACAGTGGTTTCAGAATCACCACTAGGTTTCGCTGCATGAGCTAGCTGTCACTAGCAGACAATTTTCACATCTGCCAACATTGCTTTTTATACTACACTACTTTTGTTTGCCAACACATTAAACACAAATGCACTCGCGTCGTTGCCGCCACAGACATACCACTAGCGCTACTCTGTGTACATTATTATTTTGCTCACACTTTTATTCTGCATTTAAAAACCAATCCGTTTATTTATTTATCCTTAAAAAGCAGTAATATTTGATGCCTTAGTTTATTAAGTAAATGCATTCGGCTCTTCTTTAGAATAGGTGACTTAGCACTTGCTGGCCAGATATTGTGTACATTATTTTGCTCACACAGATATATCGCTAGTGCAACTCCATACTATTGTTGTGTACATTGTGTACATTATCGTTATTGCCTTGTTACTGGGTCCACAAAATGCTGACTCATTCTTTTTTATTTATTTTATTTTTTTATTTTATATTATTATATTATTTATTATTACATTTATATTAAATACATTATTTATATATATTATATATTATATTTATATTATAATATCCTCTTCACGGGGTGTAGCATGGCATCACATTCCCTGCATAGCATTCGAGTTCTCAGCAGGCCCTCGCTGTAAAGAAATTGCATGCATTCCTCCTCATTATAGCACAGAGGCACTAAATCTACTATGCTAATGAAACGATCCATTGCACTCTCACAACTTGCTTCTAAGAAGGTCACCAGCATACTGCCGGGTCCCTCTAAAACATTCAAACTTAATATTGGCAACAAACTCTTGGGGAAATTGTGCTGTTGGCAGCGCTGAATTAACACAGCAACTTCGGCAACTTTCGTGACCATTCGTACACACTGCCAAGTTGGACTTAGCTGAAATTCTGACCAAGTGCTCGCGTCACCTAAACTAAAGAATATCCCTCTGGGTGACACCACTGCCCTCCAATGCAAAACAATGGAACCATGTGAAACTGAGGCAAGCTCATCAGAAAGAATTCAAGAGCTAAAACCCTTGGAATTAATTCTGTTGCCTTTGCAGCAACATTGGCAGCCTGGTTTCCCTATAGGCCAATGTGTCCAGAGAGCGAGTGAAGGCTATACTAGAAATGCTTCACCAGAGGATGGTAACACAATAAATAAATGGTACCTACACTTCACTTCCATTTCCCCTCCTTGCAAGTTCTGTATAAATTGGTGCGAGTTTCCTGTGGGAGGTTTTGGATTGGATTGGATTTGGTTTAAGGGCGCTCAACTTCTAGGTCATCAGCGCCCTTAACAGACTCATGGCAATAGCCAGATATAAATTTCACTCAAAAAATAAAAATACTAGCAACAAGAAAAATATACAAAGGTAAAAAGCAGTGGCAATAGCCAGATATGAAACAAGGTGATAAATATGTCCAAAATCAGAAACAGATAATTAAAAATTTTAAATCCTCAAATTTATATTGCACTGCGCTAAAAAATTAAAAACTCTATCAACCGCTGTTTTGTCGTCCGCTAGGACCTCTGCAAGTCTAGCAGGCAGCTGCAGAGAATCCCGAAGGTGCGCTAGAGAGTAACACTCTAGGAGCACGTGGCGAACCGACAAAACGTTGTCACACAGCGGACATAGAGGCGCAGGGTCCCTTTTAAATAGGTAACCGTGCGAAAAATTGCAGTGCCCTATTCTTAATCGAGCCAAACTAACCTCCTCGCGACGAGATGTGCGACAGGAAGTTACCCAGTTTATCGGAAGTTCTTTCACTTCTCTAAGCTTATTACCGCGGAGAGCTGACCACTCGTCGTGCCAGGACGACAGCACCGCTCTCCGCACTTCAAGCCTAAAGTATTCCGAATTCCTGTGGGAGCTCTGTATACTATGATGTATGTATTACTAGCAAATTCTATTCAAGAATAGAATAATTCAGTAAGATTTCTGAACTACATTCAAATTTGTTTTCCTCACAAAACAATAAAGCATTTATGCTGGTGAACTTTGTGATTTTGGCAAATATACTCACTCCTCCACAGCTCAATCTACTTCTACAAAACCAGAAGGATATACATTAGATTACATCCCTCAAGAATTTTGTTAAGAGTCCAACTCAGGAGGCATGCATGAGGACTTACAGAATCTGCCTAAGTTGCAGTGTAATTGCAGTACTACCAACACCACTAGTTGCCCATTAATTCGTTGCCAACCCCTGCAACTGTTAAATCTGAAAATGAATATCCTACCAGGACCCTGGTAGTTATTGTACGGCCAGTGGATCTCCGGTTCTGACATATCTTAAGGTCTCGTGACGCGGTGTTGCCAGTTCTGCAGATTGCATCGCTACTTCGTAAAATTACATGGATAGTATGCATATAAATGATAACAGAATAATAGAATATAGAGACAATTGTTATATTGTTTACTTACAAGAAAAAAACCTGCACAAACACCAAAGCAATTGACACCACGTGGTCCTTGTAAAATGGAGTTGGCAACATGGTGCTATATTTGAAAGCCACACCCAGCAGTGAGACCGTTGATTGGTGGTAGTAGAAAGTTTTAGCAACTGGTGCATTACTCACTTCCAGTATTGCCAGAAGTAACAGCTACTGCCCATAACAGATGTAAAGGTAATATTCGAACAGAATGATATAATAACATTGCATTAGAAATACAACCGAAACCTGTATTTAAATGTTTTAAACTTAATAAATATCATATACATTTCACTGTTAAGATAATTTTGAGGATCCATTTTCCAAAACTCATTACTATACATTGGCAACGTTAACCTTCCCTCTCCAACTCATCACAGCTGTGAAACGTCAGGGCCGGAGATCCACTAGCCATACTATAGTATGTTGAATTTGTAGGTGAAAGTCATATCTGAGAGCAATGACTAGGTTTATCAGTTTTATTGATCTCGTGCCTTTGTGCAACAATGAGGAAGAGTGCACGTAATTCCTCTATGAAGGGTGCTGAGAACACAAAAGTTATGTAGGGAAGGTGATGCTGTCCTACATCCCATTACAAAATGGGGTTGGAAATTTCAAATAATTTTGTGCAGGAGAGGGGCATGCTGAGCAATTTTTGCAGTCTGTGGCAAGACACTTGGTTCGAGAACCCCTGATTACCACCTGCCCAAGTACTTCTCTTTACCTACAGTTTTGCGAGTACAGGTTCACTTGGGGATGGCAACATCAGTCATGATACAATGGATGACTGACTAAACTATTGTCGGGAGGTGTGTATCTCCTCAATGGATGACAAGTACCTCAACAGGAGTAAAATAGGCAGTGCTAGCCACATCGTCCAAATCAACGAGTGCAATATCGGAAGAAGGAAATATCATCATGGCCGCATCATGGAAGGCAACTGGATCCTGGGAATGATTGATGTGGTCATCAATAAAGTGCAGCATGTGTGCCCCAATAGCAGAAGAGATGGTGCCACCCTGTTTGCTTTAATTGAGGAGCATGTGGAATTTGCCAGAACAATCCACACCGACTGTTGGGGAGGATACAATGGCTTGATGGCTGGGGGTTTTGCAGCGCACCTAACGGTGAACCGCAGCTAACATTTCGTGGACCCAGTAACAAATGTCCACACCAACGAGTCGCACTAGCAATCTCTCTGACATCACCTATCCAGGGGTATTAGGCAAAACCAAGTGGACATACATTTAGCCGAGTACTTGTGGTGGCAAGATGTGAAAAACAGATTAGTCTACCTCTTTCACGAACTGATCGACATCCAAAAGGTTTACCCCATTGTGTAAAATTCTTAGGTCATAAAACGAGCCAGCATTTCATGGACCCAGTAACAGATATCCACAACAACAATATTAAGTCACACTGGTAATATATCATGGCGGAAAGATGTAAAAAATAGATCAGCCGTGCATTTGTGTTTAGTGTGTTGGCAAGAAAAACTAGTGTGGTTGAAGGAGCAATGTTGGCAGCAATGAAAATCATCTGCTAGTGACCGTCAGAACATGTGCAGTAAGTACCTTTGGACTTAAGATTTTCTACGGTAAAATGTTGGGAGGCATAATCTAAAGAGCCACCCAGCACACAAGGTGTACTTACTGAGTATTTGAAGCTTAAAACATGTTTGTTCTTAATCAAAGTATTAATTTGGTAATGGAGGAATTAAATATTATTATATAGAGCTCCCGATTTATAAACAGGTTAGAGCTTGCAAGGTGGGGAAATTGAAGTGGAGTGCAGGGGCCACTTAATTCCTCTATTGATTGTAACTGTACAACTTAAAAAACTGAACGCACTCAAGGAATTTGAGCATATAGCCTTAACTGCTGCGGGACTTGCCCATACATAACGGCTTGGTATATACCAATAGTTCAGCAGCAAAAGGCAAAATCTAAAACTCTGGCGATCATAAATAAAGCACATCCTACTCCCCGATCGTCCTTCGAGCCATCAATGGGTTAGAACTGTAGAGGCCAAACTGCACTTTAATCTTTAAAAATACCGAGCGAAGAACTGAAGTTGGAATCGTCGACTTCGGCATGGATAGCAACGCAAGTTCTATAGGGGTCTCGGATCGGAGCTACAAGGGAAATCATGTTTCCCGTTGGGAAACATCGCCGGTAAAGTGATGTCCGATATCCGAAGCATTAAGCGAAACCGACCAAGATACTATAGTCGTGGAACTCGATGAGTATTAACAATGGAACCCTATAATACAGATAACACGATGTCACGAAATTCACATCACTGAGTCATGTATTTTAAGATATTTATTAAGTTTTAATAATAGCTATCCGTTTTAAAATAAAAAAGATACATGAATTTACACTTGTTAGTATTTCATCCAAATACCCACGAGTTTCACTTTTAGAAACACAATGTTTCTCACTGCCAGTATCGGAAGAAATGGTGGTTTTTCTGTATAATATCGGCCTGGAAAAAAATTGCTTTGATGCACGGATTGTTAACTCTTCAAATAAGAATAAAACAATACAGAATATAATAAAAACCGAAACCCACAGCACTAGACCTACAATGGAAATAATGTATCCCCTACAGCAAACAATGTAGTTGTAAAACACCAAACGTTCATACTTCGATTGGATCTTAATATTTACTATGCTCACTACCTACAATCTTCACTTGCATTTTAAAAAACATTTCCAACTGCAGATCTGTAATGGATACATCACTAAACCAATATTGGTAGTGTATAATAATTCTAATTTGGTAACAAATTTCTTATTAGATTACGCGAAAACGTAGAAATGCGTCTTACCTGTGTGAAAATGTTCGTGAAACTGACGCCGGAAACATTCAACAATCACTTATTGCCACAGATTATAGCATAGCCTACTGTAATGTAGAGCGAGCGGTAAGAAAGTGCGGGAGACCGTTTTACACCCACGTGAACCGTCCACAAAATTACGACGCGTTAGTGTTCTTGGGTTAAAAAACAAAGTAAAAGACTCAGCTTCTGCACACAGGCTGATACCTATTAAAAATTAGGCTCATTGCAAAAGCGCGAATACTCAACCGGATACCACGGTAATTAATCGGATCGACATGTTTTAAAATCGATGGTCAAGCGGATGAATACACAATATACATACTTCATTATTACGCTCATTTGTAGCCTCTTCTCCAGGACTTCCTTTACCTGTTTTGATGGATTGATTATTTTCTTCATCATTTGTATAACCACGTTGAAGTTGCTACTTCTCTCCTCCAGTGTATCCGTTCTTCCTTTGATATTTTTTAATTCTTCCTGTATCATCTTTATACTGTCAAGGATTTCCTTTTCCCTTTCTGTCCTATCTTCCATTATAATTTTCTATTCCCTAGCTATAATTATGGCTTTGTCTGTTGTATCCCTGCTTGCTTATTTTCGAGAGGGCTTTCTGCACTAACCTCACTGCTAGCTTTAGTATTTTCAATAAACAACTATAATCATTGTTCGGATGAAAGAGCGGTACATTCCTAAAAGAACTGTCCGATTGGCTCGCCAGGATGTGCAACTTAAACACACGTAAAACACCAAGAGAACATTCAAACCCTGCCTTAAGATACGAGATATGAGGGGCCAAGCTAAGCTTCCTGTCATAGACCAATTCCAAAATTTCGCATCGTCTGCTAAAGGAAGAATATCTGGACCATGTAGCAATTCCGCTGGCGTAGCACCACGTTGAAAAGCCAAATATGTAGCCATTGCGGTTTTGAATCCCACACCACAGAAATGGGATACGATGTCCATCATCATTGCTCGGCTAGCTGTTTTAGCGGGTTTTAATTAGATCAGACTCAAGACTAGATTATTGATTGCGTTCAGTGAGTTCACTTAGTGGCCATAAAGGACCATAACATTGAACATGTCAAGGAAATGTACAGTATAGTGCATATGAACATCAAAGACATTATATATACGAGCAATATGAGAAAACGAAAATAAAGCAAGGCTATTTCAGTATCAAAACTAAATCTTCCCCGTGGAAGCGGAAGTGGAGCCCGGATGTTACGACACAAAAAGTTCAAAATAGGCAGCCAAAGGGCAGTTAAAAATGCAAAAATAGACAGCCGGCAGTGATTAAAAGCAAATTTAAGTGGTAATGGACATGTTATGAACCCTAGAGATGCAAATGTCAAGCATTTGGATTCAACAAAATATTTTTTTCTGTTCTGAAAGACGGAAATTTGCATTTTTAGACATACATATGTTAAAATAGGCATATTCAGCTTTATAGAAAACAGCTCCAAGGGTAGCAAGTTAAAGTAAAATTATGTCTTTTTATGATATCTATATTGCTTAAGAATATGCATTTTGCCTAACGTCCGGTCTCTAGTTATGAGACTATAACATATTATGTATATACAAATACAAACTGAGTTTTGTTCTAAACTTTCACTAGGCTATTACTGCCACATCTCATCATTTTATTCTTTGATTGGCAATGCATACTATCATTGTCAGTTCCATACACATATATTTAAGTAGCTTACTAGTTGTCTTTATGCTTTACATGATTACCCTCCCCTTACGTAGGTTATAAAACCCTGTGCCTACGGTCAGATACTTGTCGGGGAGCAGATGAACCTATGGACCTGACAGTGAAGACCTGGAAGCAGGTGGTCAGCCAAGCACCAGGTATGACATTGAGAAAGACGATATGAAATGCAGGCGTAATAGATGATTGGAATGGTGATAATGGAGCAATTGATGGAATGAGTAGCGGGGGAAACCAGAGAAAACCCGCCCTGACACCACTTCGTCCACCACAAATACCACATGGGGGTCCCTGGGATCGAACACAGGCCACCTAGTGGTCGAATGCTCTAACCGCTCAGCCATTGCCTAAGCAGTCATCAAGTACCACATGTGCCATTACAATTATTATGTAAAAAGTCATCAATATCATTTACATATACATCATTGTCGACTTTACCTTGAGTTTCAAGTGCTACTACCAATTTATTTTCAGATTCTTTCATATTTTCATACATTGTACATGAACATTCCCACTTAGTATTACGCCACCTAAGCGTCCGCCTGTTTCAATTTTTTAGCTATCTATGTCTATTTTCGGTCCAAAATCTTGTGCTACTTTTTTTTCTCTTCTATTTTCACAATATTTCTTGTTTTTGTCTCTCTGTGTACTAGAACATTTTTACTTTTGTTTTAAGCTACCTACGCTTATCTATTTCAATTTTTCTACTATCAACATCTCTTTTCTGTCCTAATTCTGCCAATATTTTTCTCCTATATTTCCTCAAGCCCTCTACATCTTGTTCTATTTTATTTTTTAAATCTAATTCTTCCTTACTTCCCTGCTCTATTCCTGGACTCTAGCTCATTACAGAGCTGTACAATTCCTCAAACATTTCCAGACGTGCTTGGTCTCTTATTATCTCATCACCGAATGATTTTACTGTAGCACTACATTAAAAGTAATGTACCCAGAGTCACTTTTTGGTAACTTCTTACTTGCTGCAGGATTAGAATGTCTAACTGGTGTTGAAGTAAATCATCCTGGAGACTGCAATAATAGTTGTATCGTGTTATGCTGTCTTCATTCCAGGACATCGTATTGTGCTGTATTCTCCACTTTGAGTCACACAGAAGGGTCACCAAACATGTATCAATTGGGCTAGGGTAGCAGCAAGTAGGAAAGTCAAATATGTAGCTGTTTGGGTTCTGGATCCCACATTACAGAAATGGGATACAATGTCTTATCTGTGCTTGGTCAGCTATATTTTAGAGTTAAAAATACTGATATCTCTTAGGGCATATGGGATGCAGAGGCATCAGCAACAGCCAATTATTTAAATACAATGTGAGACAAGTTTCACCACACATAGATTAACTTTATTGCAAATACTCTGTGTAGAGTATTAAATGTCTGATGCCATAAGTTAACACAGATGGTTTTCTTAGCGGAGAACTTAAAGGGGAAGAAAACACAAAAATTAATATTTCATTCACCACATCAGTTTATCGTCAAGAATAGATAGCAACACAGGCAGCTTCACCATGCCATGGTGAGTTGTTTTCCTGTTACTCGCAGTAGCTGATATGACTCGTGACATCAGTTACTCCACTGAACTCAGACAAGACAATCTTTTAAATTACAAACAAGGTTCACATGTTAATACAAAATAAGTGATAAACAGCAGTCCAACATCTACTTTGAAAATGAGTGCATGTAGTATCCGTCATCAGCTTGAACATAAAAGATATGATTTTGAAGATTTAAACCATTCACACAGTTAGTGTGAACCAACACACGCTGCTCATTCCATGTACTGATGTAGGCTGAATTATTTTTTGTTATTTAACAACACTGTCAATTGCCAGGATCATATCAGCATCACTGGTGTGCCAGAATTTCGTGCCGCAGTTCTTTTACATGCCAGTAAATCTACTTACATGGAGCTGTCGTTTTTAAACACATTTAAAAACCAACAGCCTGGGCCAGATTTGAACCTGTGACCTTGGGATCAGTAGACCAGCGTCTAATCCACTGAGTCATCCAGACTGGCTGTGAGTTGAAGGTCATTATATGAAAAATGTATTCTTTTTGGAGCATATCTGAGACAAAAACTGTGATATCTCTCCAAACTTCCAGTATGTATTGAATGTCAAATATGAGCCAAATCGTTTAAGAAGTTGCTATCCAAAATAATTTTCTTCAGAGCATGGTAGGCGTTTGATTCACCTTTAATCCATAATTTATTTAGTATTCTTCCAACAATTCATTGTGTCCACAAAGTTTCCATTCACCATTTTCTAACCATTTATGTTCATTGTTAATGATGAATTGATGTAAATTTTTCAATTGATACGGCACTGTTCTCGCTACAGTTTAGTTGTTGACTAATGCTGGATTTCAGACAATGAGGTCATTAATCCTCTTGCTCTCCAATATTTTTCACTGATGGATGGGGTGCTAGAAGTGACCGGGCATATTTGAAGGTGGTCTTGGTCCATTTCCTCTTGCAGATCACATAGAGGACAGAGTGGCGAAGAATATATCCCAATTCTGTTCAAATGTTTTGCCAGAGAATTATGTCCCATAATCAACTTGAACGTTGCAACTGCCATTTTTCGAGGATACTCAGGAATTACAGCTTGAATGTTTGGTAGTTCCCATCTTTTATTTTTTGATTTTTCATAGTAATATTTGGCAATAGTTTTTTTTGAATTCAGAGTTGATTAATCTTTTAGCTGCATAAAATGGCATATTAACTATAGATTTCTGTACACTGCTGGTATCCTTTTTTGCAAGAAAATCAGCTTTGTCATTACCACTCAGTCCACAGTGAGCTGGTATCATTTGGAAGACTAGGTGTATTTGAAGTGCTGTTAGATGGGTAAGGATTTTCCAACATTCTATAATTGTTTGGTTTTTTGGTGACAATTTGGAAGGAATTGCTATAATTGCCGCCCTGGAATCTGAGAGAATAACTGCTTGATGAAAGTGTGAAATTCTATACAAAAGATTTTGTATGGCCATCTGAATAGCTTTAATTTCTCCATCCCCCATTTGGATCTCCAGATGGGGACTACTTCTCGAGAACCAAAACATTATATTAATAGAAGATCTAACATCAGAATTCTTCAATGGAATGCAGGTGGTCTCACCCAAACAAAAAGAATAGAGCTACAGTTTAGTGCACCTCACCAAAAGTGGTTATTTTGTACTGGCTTTCCCTACCATCAACTGTTTTTCTACTATTTTAATTTTTTTTTTCATTACACTTTTAGACAAATGCCATACGTCAAATTCATGTTCTGTGCCCTGAGTTTTTAACAGGTATCTTTATACCTTTATGTCTGTCAGTAAGATAAATTTCAACTCTATATATTTCCTGTTTCACAAGCCTAGACATGTTGTCACAAGCAGCCTTTACCAAATCGCCTTTCATCATATCTCTCTGAACTAGTTCAAAATCAATCATTATATGAGAATTTAAATCAACGATAGAATAGACTAAACATTTGGCTGAAAGTCTGGGAAGTTAATACTGCCTATCCCCTGCAAACCATATAGATATACAACCTTTTAATGAATTCAAGTCCTTTTTTCTTTCTTGAACCCAAATTGATCTAATAACTGGTGCTACCATGTTTTGAATGGTTTTATTGAATGAGGCCTTGAAAAAATTGCCAAAACCTGTGATTTGCAGAAGGACTTAAATTTCGGAAACAATAAACCTACCAGACAATAATGAAGTTGCTATTAAAGCACTTCCTTCTTGTTTCTTTGCCCATAAATTTTGTGAATGTATTACTGCAATAACACACTGTTTTACCTCATAGCATTGTCCATTTAATGTAATGAGAAATTGTTTTCATTCCATGTCTACATAAAACACACCTTGAACGGTAAAAGAGATGTCCAAGCAACAATGAAATATTCTGCTGTAACTTCATTTCCATGTTTGATGAAACACTCTTTTCTTACACCTTCGGTTTCTTCTTTATTATCACTTGTATCAAAATCTGAAGTATCAGGTTCATAGAAATTTTCATTGAGCTTATCCTGATCTTCCTCATCATTGCTTGTTTTGTAGATGCTTTAGGTTCCAACAATATATGGTGGGTATACGTATTTCCGTACCGCCTCCGTAGCGCAGTGGATCTGGGTTCGATCCCCGGTACCAGCATGGGGATTTTATCCCCTCTGGGAGGTCTGGCACAGGGTGCACTCAGCCTCGTTAGTCCCGGGGTACCAATTGAGGAGTTACTTGACGGAACAGTAGTGGCACCAGGTCGTAAAGACCGTATAATTGGCCGGGAGGGATCAGGACGCTGACCATGTACCATCCTCCAGTACTGCACCCTACCAATGACGCCTGTAGTGGGCCGAGGTGGGGGATGCAGCAGCTGGGCGGAAAGGATTGGCTCTTCATGGGATGTTGTGCCGGGGCTTCTTAGCTTTTATACATATTTCCTTACGAATTTACTACATAGTTCACATTTTACTTCTGAATTATTTTTTTTTTTACATCACCTTCTATTCTGGATTCTCTGTCATTACTTTTATCATCATCTTCTTTGTTGTTAGTTTTGTTGCAAGTAACCTACCACATCAATCAGAAACAATGCTTTTACAACTTCTGGCTTCATATTGTTTTTCTTTGTTGTTTGCTCTTGGATGAAGACAGTGAAGGATCAATTAGTGCCTTACTAGAACTTGAAGCATCTTCACTTTTCCTTATAGTAGGAATAGCTTCCGGTTTTAATTAAGCTGCTTTTTTAATAACTATGTTGATTCATAATCATGCCCTTAAAAACAAAGGAACATAAACAAGTATTGGGACTAGACAAAAAATCTTTTCTTTTGCAAACTTCTACCCATATTCTGTATCTTTTCGGAGGTTGTCTCTGTTTGAAAACAAGTGAAAATGAATTCCCTTATATGTTTTGCTTCTCACATTCCAGCCATATGCACATCAATGCATTTTATTTTTCACAATATTATGTTGTTTAATACTAAAGTGACTCAGCAACGCCACCATAAAGAACACTGCCCTTGAACTTCAATACTAACACGAAAACAATTTATGAAAACATATTAGTGCACATTGAAGCAGGATTTTAGCATTGAATAAACAGAATAAATATTGAGAGTTTGCTATTGCGTCAATTCTGTTTATTTAAAAAAATTATGATTGTGATAAAAAGAAATGACCAATGAGTTGAAGTTTAAATAGGATGCAGTTGCTCAGAGAAAGCTGACTTGCCATGGATTAAGCTAGCTGACAGGGTCAGTAGCAGAGAGGAGGCAGTGACGATAGGAACTGACATTGAACATACAGTGCAGAGTGATTTTGAAGTTAGCCGTGCAACAATAGGGAGATCAGTAGCAAATGGCACACTTTAATATTATTGCGATGTGTTTAATGTTGTTCAATAATAATCATTTAATAAGTTCTGTGTGTCTCAGTTCCTCTTCCCCCCTGAGTTCTCGTGCAACCAAATCCATTTATTTACATCATTTCTTTATGCACTGATCAAAGTAAGCTGAACAACAGAAGCCATTGTGCTATAGACACAAATTCCAAGTGCATTGAGGTGAGAATCTTGCTGAGATGTCCATGGAGTTAGCCGGAGCTTTAATAATGTAATTATTGGAGATGTCGAGGGAACTGCCTCAATATGCAGCAATAAGCAAGTTGTGAATTTCCACATACGTGCAGTGCGCAGATGGAATTCATGACGTGTGAGGTGTTAATAATTTTGCTTGCACAGTGCTAACAGTATAGCTTAGGAAGAAAACAATCTTACCACTGGATTTTAAAGGAAGAAATTAGGAAGAAATTATTTTTGTGTTTCGTCCCCATTAAGATTTTTGACACTCCAAGTGAAGAGTAAGTGAGTGAGTGCAGTTTAAGGGCTTATTGACATTGAGATCATTTGGGCCTCCAAGTGAAGAGGTGGTTGAGATATAGTTGGAGGTGGTGTTCTAAAAGACAAGTTTACTGAGAACTACGGTAAATAGTGATATCATTCATGAACAGTGAAAATGAAACACCAGCAGGAACACAATCCATGATAGGATTCATTTATTTTTTTTAATTAGTGTCTTCCAACATTGTGTCATATTGGATAGTGAATGAATGAAATGGGTGATTGATGCTCAAATAAAGCCAAGGTCCATAGAGCTTTAAGTTATCCGATATTCGTCTTCTCAGGATAAGGGAAAACCTCAGAAAAAACCTTATCAGGCTAACTCACCTTAAGTGAGATTTGAACTTGCTACCTCTTGGACGTGAGGTAGACATGCTACCACTATACTACAGAGGCAGACACAACTGATGTCAATAACAAATAAGGTAATGCTGAGTACAAAGCTCAGCAATACTCCATTTTCTCGAGTAAAAATACAAGATAAAACCAATGCAATGAGTACACGAAAGACTCTATCCCTCAAACTCACAAATAACAAGGGACAGATGACCACAAATATGGAGGGTATGAAGAATACTGCACCTCTAGCAAATGTCATACACCTTTTCTAGGTTCAGAAAAAACAGCAACCATTTGACTGTTCCTCAGAAAACTGTCCATGACATGCATGAATAATAACCTAAGTGGTCAGCAGTTGAACAAAAGCAATGAAAACTGCACTGAATGTTGCACAGCAGATTTTGAGATTTCAGTCACCATGTCGATTGCCCCTTGCTCATGCACTCCATCAACTAGCGAGAGAAATCAGATGGTAACTGGGAGGTGGATGGCAATCCTTGCCTGGTTTTAAGATTTTGATGATGATGGCCTTGCATCAAGCAGAGTGAAAAATAGCAGTGTGCCATTTAAGATCATGGTGAACAAGGCATTGTAACACTTGTGGTTAGAAGAGTTAAACAGAACTTCATGTGATTCAATTCGGTTCTTGATTGGCAAAAGATCTGGCTGGTAATATGATGAGCTGGAAGCACCAGCAAAAGTATTGCCCAGAGCGTCATCTAGGGCAAACGATGGTGTTATTGTGAATCCTAACACCAGGTATTGTAAACTATGAAACTTTTCCGGCCATATGACAAAAACTTGTCTTGGCAGTACTTGAACCTGGCAGTTCCTGTTCATGAATTCAAATCTTAATAGCCTCAACCATCCAAGTCAGTACATAGTGACAATGGTAACATAAGCCATTTCATTTCAACTAGATAGTTAACTAGGTGATTGCTCCCTTCCCATTGTTTTACAGGCTAGATTCTAAAGCATCAGAATCAAATAGACATGATGCCTGAGATTTGTGAAGCATCAACAGAGCAACAATCATGTAATATCCAATGGGCTTGTTGGTAAATCATTTAACTTTCACATGCTTAATTTTAGTGATAAACAAGAGTGGCACCAATGATGCAATAGATATATTGTGAAACTAGTTTGCATTTAATTTCAAGAACTTGCAGCAGATGTTGATAAGGGAAGCTTATAGACTCTACGATATTTGTTATATTTATATTGCTTCACTGTTAATAGCTTTATTATATTCAACGAATCTGTTGAGTGAAACACTTAAGCAGGTACAGGCTGTTAAAATGAAAAGTGATTCATTACCAGGGCTAAAAGTACTAAAAGACAAACTTAAAAATTTGTTTGACAAAAATAATGGTTTTCGAAACTGTGTAGAGTGGCTCAAGTCATGGAAGGTAAACAAGAAGGTGATTTAGAATGTGTCTTAGTAACATTCCTTTGTTTAAATGTGCACGTCTGAGACCCTGTGATGTGGAAATACCATTTTCACCATATAAAGTGCCTGCAATTGGCACGCATTTGTGATTGACAATTTGGAGAAGACTTGTTGTCCACTGCAACTTTAAGGGAACATTCTAGAAGCTGTATTTACAGGTAGTGGGTACCTCTAACAATAATAAATTAATTTTCTCTGGTTTCTGTGAATTTAACTAAAATATTTTAATGTTTTTATCAAATATTTTAACATTTTTTAGCACATAAAAAATAAATATTTCAACTATTCTTACCACATAAAAATCTGCTCCATGTCATAAAAACAAAAGGAATTGGACTATTGCTTCATCCTTGATATGTATGCAATAATATGTCACCATGTGAACTTCTTAACTTAAGGAACTGTTTACCCTTCATGAAGACGTTGGTATCACAGGAATTCCTAGAATCCCCCGGGTCTTTGTCACTGCTATCAAAGAACAGATTGGTAGAGAAGACTATGAAAGTAAGTGTTGTGGAAATACTTATTGTGTACTGAAAGTTTCACACCAGAACTATGCTGTTGCTGTATTGAAGAGTACAGGGTATCAAAGTTCAAATGTTGACTCGGAAAGATCATTTTCTAAGTGAAGTTTAATGGTGAATGATAGGAGGAAAGATTAAAAGAACAGAGATGCTTACCGTGATCTGGTTTACACAAGGTATTTTGTTCATTTTCTACACTTTACATTTCTTGAAATTTTATATTTCTAAAATTTGTAAAATTCACAATTTCTTTGGAAGCATCAATAATTTTTCATTTAAAATTACTACCTTAGTTTCTGATGGATTTTATGTAGTTATTGTACATATTTTCTAGCCATAAGCTTTCCTTTATGACCAATTTACCATGCTTAATCTGAATGTTAATTGGTTAAATTACTTTAAAGTTCAAATACCCAAATTTTATCTTACATATTTAAAAAATACTGCATCCTTTTAATGAATTACTGTACACATTCATTAAAAAAGGCTTAACATTTGTGTTTTCTCAGCAAATAAAATTAATTTTCTGTGTTATTCTCCTACAGTGTGTTCATACAATCTAATTAAAGTTTTAGAAAATGATCACTCAACAAAGTTGTCTATTGAAATAGGAAATATTTATTTAATATTAATATTGTGATGTCAACTGAATGCGGCGGCGTACCTCAGAGGAAGGTCAGGGCCAAGCTACCCCACACCACATGGCAAATGGTGTAAGCCTCAAAGACACTTAAGTCAAGCTTCCCCACACCACTCATGCATGTAAACATGTAACAATAATCACAACACCAAAACCAACAGCGTGCAGGCGAGTATTATCGTGGAACAGAAAAACTGTTTTGTTCAACTTTCCCCTCCTTTTGTTTTGCATGGCTCTTCTGAGTTTTCTCAGCACCTCACAATAGCGAACAGCTGTCATCGTGGTCCCACGGGACAGGTAATAGATTAACAGTACTCCCTTTGAATCCCAGAATATCATTGCCATGACCTTGCCAGCCAATGCAACTTTTGCCTTTTTTGGTGTTGCCTCATCCTTTCATTTCCATACCATACTCTGTCTTTTGGATTCGGGTGATGGATCAATGTTTCGTTCCCGGTCACTATTCTGTCGAATAAGCCATCTCCCTCATCCTCAAAAATTGCAAAAATTGCAATGGGACGTCAACTCTCTGTTCCTTGAGTTGTTCTGAAAGCATGCGAGGGATCCATTTTGCACACACTTTCAATAGATACAGATCTTCGGAAACAATCCTGTGAAGTGATGCACAGCTTATTTCAATATAAGGAGGAAGTTCAAACAAAACTGCATCAAGTGTAAGTTGCCGATCGGTGTTCACGACTGCTCGAACCTCATCAACAATATCCGGAGCGCAGGAAGTGGAGGGTCAGCCACTTCGTTGCTCATCATGTGATGTTGTTCTCCTTTCAATGAACGATTGGCACCTACAAGAAACTATTTGTCTTGACATAACGTCTTTTCCATAAACACTGAATGATGAATTTCAGTCACACATTTATTTTTTCTCGTCAAAAACGGATTACAGTGCGAACTTTGCAATCGGCAGCAGGAATGAGTGGAGTCTCCATTGTTACTGCTGTTTTAATGTCCAAGCAATAAACTTAGGTACCTAGGAATTTTACAGTGCTGCTACTACATCCATACCTATATTCCCTGCGACCTACAGACTTTTCCCGCCTAATGCGCAGATTTTAAAAAATGGTGCAACTTACTTTTGAGACACCCCTCGTACATCAAAAACATATCTACAATATCCTTACTTTTAATTTTACAATATTTTTCTACCTGGCAATTGCTAATTTTATTCTTTGACCCACCATACATTTTAACTCTGTGGTTATTTATGTATGGTTGAGTCCACCTTGGTCCACCTATTCAGTTTCCTATATCATTTTTCCCTTATTCTTGCCATAAATTCCCTTAATAACTTCAAATCATCTACCTTCCTTAGCTTCATTATCTTAATCTTATAAACCTCTGTATTTATTCCTTCCCCATTTCTTTGGCAAAACTTGTTCCCTCCACAACCTTGTTTCTTCACATTCTAATATACATATAGTAGAAATCATTGCGAGCGAAAACCCATATATGGGCGACCTGTCCAGACCCTGACGAGCGAAAACCCATGTATAGGTTTGGAGTCATAGAGCTATTGTGATCGGTTCTTCTCGCTCAAATAATTCATATATACTGCCAATAGATGGCAGGAAATGTTCTTTCAGATGTTTGTGGTCAGTTAATCCCCGATTTTCCATATTTAACCATTTCTGTCATAGTTTTCAGTAGTGTAGGAATAAACAGTGTAGTGATTGGATCCAGTAAGCGAGAGCTTTTTTCGTTTTTTGACAGAATGGTGGGAAAGAAAGGGTTGACGGAGCAAGAAATTGTAGAATTGTTGAACAAAAGTGATAGTGAGTTATCAAATTTTGTGCTCAGTGATGATGAGAGTGATATATGTGAGCATTCATGTCCAAGTGCAAGTGAGAGCGAGAGTGACATAAGTGACGCTGCAGACAGCTGTACACCTAGCTGGAAGAGGTGAGTAATTTTGACCCTAGCCCTACATCTAGTATCCCAGTGCACAATATCCAGCAGGGACCAATACTTCCTTCTCATTTTGATGAGAATACGCTTCCAGCAGAATTTTTCAGCCTATTTTTTGATGACGAAATTATGGAAATAATTACTGAGGAGACATGTATTCAGGGAAACATATTAAAAAAAAAAAAGGCGACACCACCAACGAAAAAAGCCAGGATTGCTTCCTGGAATCTCCCAGAAATTGCCGATATAAAAGCACTGAGATAGTATTATCTCAATAGTATTGAGATAAACAAGTCGCTATGAAAATCTTATGCACATTTTAGATACCCTGCCCTAGCTAGGTGTAACTGCACATTTCTATCAAAACTTTTATAATTTGTTATCATCATTACCATTATTATTACAAATGGAAGTGTTAAATATAATGTGACACTATTTAGTTCCTGTAGCACTGCCGGTTTATATGTGAATACCTATATGTACGAACTACGCTGTAGAAAATGGAGAAGTGCTACTGATGCCATTTTTGTAACAACATTTTTATGTGGATTACCAAAACTTCACTCCTGGAGGACAATTATGATCCAATTCAACAAAAAGCAAGGTATACTATGTGTTTTAGTACATTTGGGCATTTTTATATAGTTTTAACTGTATTTAATAGTTTCATACTTTAGCAAAATTGTCTTCCGCTCAGAGCCATAAAACACATCCGCTCGGAAAGGGTTAATCTATGTATACATAATCTAGTCCATGCCCAACCATCTCTTCGCACCCTGTTACATACATCCACATACTTCTCTCTATCTCACCCCTCCTTTAGTTGACTATATAATGCTAAAGTTTTCTTTTCTCTAAGATTGAAATAATTCCTGCCTCCCTATATCCTCACCCTCTTCCTTACCTCTTTCCAAAAACCTCTAGCTAACTGCTCCCTCTCCTCCCATAGATTCCCCATTCCAATTTCCTGTACAGTTTTCTTCAATCCCTGAACCCAATTCATCTCATCAGGGGCTCTTTCCTGCATTATTAAACATTGCCTCAATAGATTTTGATCTCACATTAATCTTAATCTATATCAATATTTTAATATCCTTTCCACAATCTTCCCTTACTACCCAACCTTCCCATTTCCATCATTACTGCACCATTTGGTGCTGATATAGGTAATCCCAGTAGCTGTTTGCAAAATAATCTAATTATTTTATCTAGCTCACCCCAACCCTCCTCACTTTCCCAAATCTCTATACCAAGAGCCATTTTTGCTTCCACCACCATCGTATATATTATTTCCAGCCACTTGGCTTCTAATCCTGGTATCTTTTGAAACATAGTCTTACAGCATTCATCGCCATTTTTCCCTTAGCCAAAGCATTAACTTTTTGATTATTCCATCTCCCATTGCTGCTCAATCTCACTCGTAAATAGTCAAATTTCCTCACCACTTGCAGCTCCTCCGCTCCCATGTTCCACTTTTCCTCCCTCTTCAATTTATTTCCTCTTTTGAAAACCATTACTTTTGACTTTTTATAATTCATTTTCAAACCCCACTTCCTGCAATAATCATGTACAATTTGTAAAACCCTTCATAATGCTCCAATTGAAATTGAGCCTACCACTAAATCATCTGCAAAAAAGTAAACCTAGTATTTCTTTATTGTTCACTGTAGGCAAATATAAATTATCTTTATCCACTCATTGAGCATGTCATCTATAAATATATTGAACAGTATAGGACTAACCTTACATCCCTGCCCTAACCTCTTATTACTTGCAACTTTCTCTGCTACTTCGTTTTGTTCAACCAAATACAAAACTTACTGTTCTTATATATATTTTGTATTGCTTTAATAAATTTTGTACTTTCTCCTTTCACTCTCAATTTCACCCATAGTGCTTCCCTATCTATGGTATCAAAAGCTTTCTCTAAATAAATGAAATATAAACTTTCCCTCCTTTAATACTCATATTTGTCCACAGTTTATTTAATTACAAAAATATTATCCACTGTTCTCTTTCCTTTTCTAAATCCTGCCTGAAATTCTGATAATTCATTTTCTTCCCTACATAGATCTTTCCTAATACTGACAATGAATACCCCTGTAATTAACTGGGTGAGTAATCCTCCCTTTTCCTTTATAAATTGGTACAATTATACTTATCCTCCAACTATATGGAACCCTCCCTCCTTCAAATATACTATTCATCATCTTTACTAACATCTCCTTTCTTTCTCTATCCTCTATCCATGCTTTCCAGAATTCCCCTGGAACACCATCAATTCCCACTGCTTCTTATTTTTTAATCTGTTTGTTTCTTACTACACTTCATTTACAGTTATCTCTTTGTCTAGCTTATCTATGTAGTCTACATTTACCTTCCCCAAAAATAACTACACCATATTTCTGGTCTTATAACATTTTACTTTTTAACACTTTTATACATTCTTCTAATTATTTGTCAAACTCTATCAGTGTCCTTTTTATTAGCTGCTTCAAATAACTTTTTACTTATTCTGTCCCCCCACTTCCCTCCTTTTTATTTCCATTGAGTATTTATAATTCCATTCATTGTTATAAAATTCCCCTTGTCTCATGGCACTCTTGTAAGTTCCACCTCCTTCGTTCCTATTTCACCCTCCTGCTGGCACCTTTATATTCATCATAAAACCATTCCTCTCCCTTACCTTGATATGCATTTCTTTGTTCCATTCTGTACCCTGCCTTTTTAACTATCACCTCAATTTTCTCAACTGCATAATCAGATTTCCTAATTTGTAACAATTCACTTATATCCTCCTTCCAGTACATTTAATCTTTCCAGATATAACTACTTCTCCTCCTCCTTCTCTCTTCTCCACTTGAATATATTTATTATTTTTCCCCCCTCCTACAGGTTGAACATCCTCCACCCTTCCTTTAATTCTAAAAGTAGCCTTCAATGGGAAATGATAACTCACAAAAACACCCTAATCACTTCAAAATCCATTAGTGCATCCTCTATATTCAATGAATACAGTAGATAATCCACAACACTCTGCCCATTACTATTAAGGAATGTAATTTTGCCCATTTTCTCCCTCCCTTTAACCCCATTCTCTTCACAGAACCGTATTAGCTTTCTACCTTGCTTATTAATCATTTTATCCCTACTTTTCCTACCCTCTCATTCTTGTCCTCCCTCATTTACCTCTCTTCTAACTTGTGGTTGTTCATCCCCTATTCTTGTATTAAAATCCCCTACCACAATTATTTTTATCCTCAGATGACTATTATGTAGCACCTCCAAAACCTGGCTCATTTTAAAGAATAGTTTATGATCATAAAATTCAGATGCACTTGGTGGATTATACACAATGCCTATAGCCACCTTATCAGCTTTGCTATTATTCATTCTACTTTATCATCACATAATTCCTCTATCACTTTAACCTGGAAGCCTCTTTCTTTATAAACATCCTATTCCCCTTGATGATCTCCAAAAGTGTCTCATTATTACTGCCCTCCTGACCATAATAACCATAACCTTCCATTTCAACGTTCACACTTTCCCAAATTCAGGTCTCCACTACGGCAAATATATCTGCCATATTTAAGAGATATTTAATCTCACTACTCATCATCTTATGGCATATACCTTCCACATTCCAATATAACACCACCAGAGGCCTTCCCTATACTGAGCCTTTTGATTTGAATGGAGTTGGTCTAATTTCGACCTACTACGAATCCATCTTTTTTCCTCCTCATCACCCATAGCACTTTCCACCTGTATAATACTGCCACTCTGTGTTGACACTACACTGCCAAACATCCAATCCAGCTGCTGCATCTACTGCCATCTTTCTCGATTCATCACTCATCTGTTTCGACCGGATAACATGCTTTTGTGGTTACATCACTGTATATCTCAGCTGTTCCGGTGGTTCCTGAACTTTTCCATACGTCAAACTTCCCCTCTCTTCTCTGCTACCATCACTCCTCCTAATGTCATCTCTCACCGTATCATGCTGTATTGCCTCCCCTCTCTCCCTAATAACACTGCGACTCGATCTCCTCTCTCTGTTTTCATCCATGCATGCCTCGGGTGTGTTATTCTGCTGACGAATTTCCTGTCTAATTCCATCTATCCATAACTAAAGGCTTTACGTTCAGCATGGAGCCACTGAGCAGATCGCAAATTGCACTGCGTTTCTCCGTAAATTAATATCATGTCCAGATATTTGGAACATGAAAAATGCGCCATTGTGTGATAGATCTTGTGCTTCTGACTACTCAAGATCTTGTATCATTCATTTTTTGTTTTGTTTTTCCCCATGCCTTCAACTGTTGTCTTATTTGGTAGCTTTGACAAAAAACAAGTGCAAGCAGTTCATTCGCACTATCTACACTAATATTGAAAGAAAGTAAACACAGTGATGTGATGTTGCCAGTTCTAACAGAATTAAAAAACAGCAACACATTGTGAATTTTTAAAACTTAATTTACACGAAAACCGTTGAACCTATTGAAATACGCCAAAGGAAAATGTTGTTTATTCAATTTTCTGTGAATACAGCCATAAATACACAATAATTCAACCGGATGATGATAAATTTTTTTTAATAAAAGTATATTTTTTCCAGAAAACTATAAGCTTTCCAGCCTTTTGGTATGAGTTTTTTGTTATTCACAATACGAGGAACTCGCTGTTAAATTTGCCAGATTATTTCACTTCCATCCTGAACTCATTCCGAAAAATAAAGTGTTCAACCTGAGTTGCCCAAAAATGACAAAGAAATTCCTGCACAAGACAACATAGGACAACAGTATTGCAATCTCCAACATGATGACACCACATTCCAGCAATTAGCATCAGGTTGAGAATAGAGCAAATGAGTTCTCAAAACATGTCCCATTTTTAATAAATGATGTATTATCAGTAAATCTGATTAACTTTACTATCTAGATGAAAATAAAATTGTTTAATACCGTATTCCAATTCATTTTTTAACTTTTTCTTTTAATTGTTCCATTTATACCCCACCTTTAAACTCCAATGATCATATTGGTGGCTTCTCCTTTGGAACATATTACCTAATAGCAATGATGTTAACTCATCTTACAGTGGGTTTTTGGAACTTAGGGCTTTTTTTTACATTAAATTCACACAAGCATTCATACTTCCAGACTTGGGGAGAATGGGAATTATCTTGGCTAGAGAAAAATGTTCGCTCTTCAGCCAGGAATCAAACCTGGGACCTCTTTTTAACTATAATAGAATAGTGAATATTTCCTTTGAGATTAACAGGGATAGAGTATTAGAGAAAAATTGTTAAAGTTGGCAAGAGCTAACCTGGCACTTGACAGCTAAATGATACTCTTACCTGCGAATGAGGCTAGCTCTATCTCATCCAATTGTGTTACAAACACATCGTAGAACGGTTAGTCAATTGGACTAGCCTCTTTCGCAAGTGAGTAAATCAGCTAGCTGTCAAGTGCCAGGTTAGGTCTCGTCGACTTTAGGTAGGTGTTCTGTACTGTTGTAGTCTAGTTCACACATAAATAACATAGGAGTTATTATTTATTTATGCCAACCAACTTACTGCTGGTGTGCTTAAAGTCATGTATGGATTTCAAGGTAGAATCCAATTCTACCTCTCAAACATAGGAGTGTTTGGAAGTTACTTATTTACTTATACCAACAAACTTGCTGCAGCTTTAAACACACAAGCCATGTGTGGACAGTGAGAGGTACAATTGGCTGTGACATTGAATTTTTCAGTTCTGATTCTACCTTTCGCAGTGTTTATAAGTATTTAAGTTTTGCTTGCAGTGTTTTCAAAATGAAATGCAGTACAGTAAAGAGTGTTTATGTACTATACGTATGTTCTTATATCATCATTCTAAGACAATTTGAAACTAAACTTTCTGGTGTGTGTGTTCTGAGTAGAGACACTGTTCATAAATAAATTACTTCTTGTAAATAAACTCAGGGAGATAGGTTCAATTCGTGATAGGAAAAGAAAGGTAAACTGGCACATGCTTACGGAACAGAAATTAGACGAAGTCAGAGAAAGGTTAGAACAGTCACCTTGAAAATCTCTTAGGTGTCTTGCACAAGATAAATTTAGAACAAAATATCAGGAGAGAAATTACGCTATAATGGAAGCTGACCTAATAAGTGTGAATGAAAATTTCCTTAAAAGATGCCATAGATGTATTGATGTAGTTCCAATATTTCCTGTGATAAGGCCTGTTTCGTGTTTATTTTGATAATGAATTGTTAACCTCTTGAGGGATATCGACGTGAAATCACGTCCATTTAAAATGGCAGATGAGCGATATGGGCATCCTGTGCGTTTAAGCATTTAACCCTTATTTATCCCTTATCCAACTCAACTTATTATAATTTTCCCTTTATGACATTTTAGTAAGGTCTATATACTTTATTGGCTTACCTTAATATGTTCGTTCTGCAGTGATTTACCTCAAAACAGGGATAAACACACAAGGGTACGTACATCTCCACATTCGCGAATTCCCTTCTTGCGGCACACAAAACACTTTCGAAATGGGCGGGACTTCTTTGCTGTTGGTGGTATCCTTTTAGGATAATGTTTTCCTTGAAGTCTGAGGGGTGCAGGGGTTTTGGATTTTCAACCCCCAACGTGGTATTGTTCAATTAGGCTGCGAGTTATTTATAGTCGGTAGTCAAGGTCGGTCATTGTCCTGTGTGGGTTTAGAGAGCTGTCCAAATCCCCAAACAATTGTATATGGTTATATCCAGTTGGTGCAAAAACACCTTTTTATACCACTTCACCCTTCAGCTACAAGCAGGAAAGAATACGTATGTATTTCAACAAAGAAAGACACGGACTCTACTCAGTTACGAAACTCGCGTAAGCAAAAGTTGTAATCTTGATCTATTCTGATGACTCAAGAGACCACGCATGCAGTAGCGATTTATTACACAGTATGCTGACGCATTAGCCACACATACAATGGATGTTTCTTTACTGAATCTTTCCGAGAACTTATATTAGATGCGTTCGACAGAGCAAAGTTGACTTTTCACCACAGTGAAACAAAATGGTGCCATTTCAACGTTTTGTAAATACAACTCAACTTTGCTGATGACGTACATTTATACTGCAAATAACGAGTTTTATACAGTTTTTGTTTCATTAAAATAACTTAATATTTACACAAAATACAGCTGTCTATATACGAAGCGCATTTAACAATTTAAATGCTAGCAGTTCTCGGCTCGCGGACGTTTAAATGCCCATCACTCAAGAGGTTAATGTAATTTGAGATTTGATTTGACGTCCATGCATGTGTCACTGGGAGAAGGGCTGTATGACTGCCAGCCAAGTCATGCACTAAGTGACCGGCAGATGGGCCGGGTGTCTGCCAGCTGAGTTTTGTAGTAAACCTACTGTATTTTGGTGAAAAAAACCATGGTCTTGTACTCAGAGAAATAAGGTAATACATACTGAAACAAAAATTTATTGCTTGGTTCTGTTCTAACTTTCTCCTGTACACTACAGTTTACACCTATAAATATTGTACTAAAAATACTTACAAACAACTATTATGTAAAGTAATTCAACCATCTTACCTTGACATACGAGTTGAAGGCATAAGTAACTAAAGGCCCTTCTTTTATCTTCCTGCTGCTCACTTTATATTCTGGTTTAGACAAACCTTTTTCTTTGGCAAATTCCTCCAACTGGAATATACAGCTACCATCGTTTTTCTTAATAGCTGCTTCCATAAATTGTTCTGCCAGTTGATCCACAGATACAGGCTAGAACAAAAAACGTTTTATTGTACTAATGGTAAATGGTCAGCAGTTATCTTATACAACAAAACCAGTAGTCGAAAGCAGGTGACGTGTATCTCCTACAGCCTTTTGTGGTTATAGATGGATGCTTTTAATTTAGATGTGCTTGTCCTGCTGCTTACATGGCAACAGTTGCGTAAAAGTCCTGTAGCAGGAATTATGTATCCGAATGAATTGATGAGAAAATTCCCGCTAATATTTCACATGTCAAGTTATAACCATTTAATATGTGTAAATTCCTTGCTATATAAATATTGTGTCTATTTTGTAAATGCCAGTATCCAATCCGAAGCTATTCAGCAGAAGGAAACATGGCCAACATTGATCGTAAGAAAAAATTACATTCAATAACGAAAGAGAAACAATGGTTTTTGGCCATGTAACTAGGAGGAGTAAATAAAAGCCCTATACACTACTAATAAAAACGTCGTGTAGTAAAGCTGTGAATTTGAGTGTTTAACATAACATCTATGTACTGGCAATCCATAATCGTTAACTGCATTGCCGAAAGATATTCCAAGAAGCATTACACCAGAGTGTTTACTACATATGATTGTACATTAAAAATCTGATGTGTTGCAGTCACATGACTTTCTCTACTCTTGTACTAACCATTCCTACAAACTCTTATTCCTATATCTTCTTTCTTGTTAGTTGAGATAAACATTTGTACAAATTATCTTATTGCTTATTTCCTTGTAGGTGCAAGGGGAATGTTAGAATACAGTAGGCTTTGTGTGATAGTCAAATGTTTGAGATTCTGTTGTCTTTGCACAGTTAACATATAAAAAAATGAACGATGATCACGAAAGTTCTAAGTTTTCTGAAACTCACACACATAACAAGGAATATCTCCGAAACGGTTCACCCTACCAGAAAATTTATTGAGACATAAATTGTGTATTTTAGCAAGATCTACATTTTTTGTATAGTATAATTTTGTGTATCTCTAACGGTTTACCAGTTATGCAAAAGTCGTCCAGAGTAAATACGACTACAGGGGCTATCGCCAGAAAATTCAAGATATACATTTCATTTGCCATCAAAATATCTCAAACATATGACATTTTAATCAAAATCGTTAGAGCCATTTTCAAGAAAATCAAAATTTTCGAAAAATTTTCCATGTAAAGGGTAGTTTAGGGTGGGGCTATTTTCTTCAAAATCTTTGTGTCGCATCCTTGAAAGACATTAAACTTAAATACCAACTGTGGTTTTTAACCGACTTTTCGTTTTGAGTTATGCTGTCCAAAGACTGACAGACAGACACACACACGGACCTTTTTCTAATAATGCTTTTTTTGGATTCAGGGGGCCTCAAAACATATATTTCCGGTGAAATCTCGACATCAAATTTTTGGGTGGAATACAATACTTCCCCTACTTACCAGTAGAGAAAGTAAAAAGCTGATATTTTACAAGAGAAGCTGAGAAAGCTTAAGAAATCAAGACCCTATATTGAGTTTGGTGTCCGCAAGAATTATAAAGAAAAATTAAACCGGAGAGCTTCAGAAATTTATCAAGATCACATTTGTGAAGAGTGAAACAATTTGTTGTAATATTGCAATTTCATTGCAATAAAGTTAATTTCAGTGGAAATTTGAATATTGATTGGTAATATCTAAGCCCTTGTCATCTTTTATCTGCAAACCCATCAACAACCCAGGGATACAGTCCCATTACTAATTCACTGCTAAAAAACTGCCAGAGACCTAAGATGCATGGTGTAGAGTAGCAGAGAGCAAAGATTATTACTATTGTGCCTGTTCAAAGCAGTACATTCATTGCTTACATTATTACATGTTATTCACTGACATAACTGAATACCCAAACTACAGAAGTGGACAGGTCACATCAAACTAAGCCACAATGGTTAAACTAAGTGCACAAAATATTTGTTCATTTTATTCTCAAAATTGTAATTTCTGCTTTTTCTACCACCAACTTATGTGGGTAGAGGAAGTACTGCATCTCACCAAAAAATTGATATCAATATTTTGTTGCAGGCAAATAAAAAGACAAAAATCCTGTGTGCACTCACTTGACTTTTTCTACTCACTCTTGAACAAACTATTCTTAAAAATGCCTATTCTTCTATCTACTTCATGTTAATCAAGACATTTTGTAGAAATGGTTTTACTACATATTTCCAAACTACAATGGCAACAGGAGAATACATAGCCTTAAGTGATACTCAAATCTTTTAAAGAGCTAATCACTAGGTGATGGCTTTGACATTACATTCTCTTTGCATGGACAGACCACAACAAATGGATGACTTTCTATTTGAGAAAGGCACAAGTATTGCAAATGCAAGTCAATAACAAGGAATATCTTGAAAATGATTATCTCCACAAAAAATTTTGACATAAATTGTGTGGTTTAACTAAATGTACATTTCTTGTGTAGTAAGATTTTGTCTATCTCTTCCGGTTTACCAGTTCTGTAAAACTTGCCCAGAATGAAGAGGTCTTATGTGGGTATTTCCCGAAAATTCAAGACAATTTTAAAAAAAAATAAATAAATAAAAAGAAAGTCTGCATTACTATTATCCTGGCATTTAAAGTCTATATCAGGGCACAGTATCTGCTTATTTTATTTTTATATTCCCCTTTATTATTCTTTCTATACACTAACTCAATACAGTATTTGTTGTAGAGTTTCTAAACTACATTTAAGTATAACTAGAACAAAAACAATGAACTATAATTTTGTTACTGGTTTAAAGCAGAACAGAACAAAATAAAAAGATAGATAGGGACAACTATATAGCATTCCACTCTTAGAAGACAGTATGGAGTTAAATGGGATATATCTGTCTCTATCTAGCGCATACAAGTTGCCATTAGCCGCGTACTTTTCTAACCTCGTGCTGTTGCCAGATTCCTAATAGCATGGTATAAATATTCATTTGTTATAAATTTCAGATTTGAACACATTATCCTATGCAGAATTTTTTCTCTATCAGGTTATATCCTTTTCAGAGTCATTATACATTTCAATAGGCCCAAATTTCTTCAGAAAACGTTTTTTTCAATAGAAGTTCGATATTTGCTGTTTCTATACTCATCACGCACTAACTAACAAACTAACTGCTAGAATCCATCTATATTTTTTTCTTAGGTAGAGTAAACTATAGTGCTACTACCTGCCTACTTTGAATTCTCTATGTTTACCCAGTTAAGCGTTATAATTTTTTAAATTGAATGTTTTCGGAAAATGTTATATCTGTGCACTGCAAAAGTTATGCAGTGTGAAACTTTTTTGTTATTGAGTTTACATCAGGGAACCAGCAAGAACAAATGTTGAGGAAGGTTGGAGAAAGTTTTTAAAATAAACCAAAAGGCAGTAACCTCTTTCTTTTATCCAGTAAGGCAAACAAACGGTATTCATCTATTCAGCGTATTCTCGCGCCAGGCCTGAACAGAAGATAGTATAAGGAGCAGCACTAACATTAGTTCGAAAGAAACCGTGTGTGTAACTGTGAGCTGTTATTGCATTATTTGTTTAATATTTTTGTAAATATTTGTAGTTATGGAGGGGGAAGCTAGGAAGAGACAATATATTGGTAAATTAAGAAGTAAGGAACGCCAAATATGAATGTGTTAGATTATTTTTGAAGTAAAATGCGTGTAAGGCAGTAAAAGAAACAGCTAAGGCTATCGGGTGTTCAGAAGCAGTAGTGTGTATGATTAAAAAGGAACTAATGAAAGGACCTCCAAGAACGCCATCGAAAAAGCAAAAAGGGCGGGACTACACAAAACGCTAGGTTAACGCAATATGATTGAATAGTGCAAGGTGGAGTGCGGCGAATTGTTCATTCTTTACGGTTTGCAAATATTCCAGCCATGCTGAATACAATTTTGTCACTATTCAACACTGATGAGACCCTACCAAATTTCTCAAGGGCCACTCTTAGTCGGTTCTTACATGATTTGGGGTTCGAATATGAAAGAAGGGGTAACAAGTGCATATTAATAGAAAGAGACAATACCATCAGATGGCGACATAAATATCTAAAAGATGTAAAAAGGTTTAGGGACATGGGGAAATCAATTGTTTATACAGACGAATCATTTGTAAATTTAGGTCATACAGTGACAAAGGCGTGCAGGGATACCAAAGTTAAAAGTGTCCATCAAGCAGCAATTGAAGGACTAAGTGCAGGACTCCGGCCACCTAGAGTTGCTCGCGGAGAAAGATTCGCAACTAGTACATGCTGCAACACTGCGCTCCATTTAACGTGTACTGTCTTCTAAGGGTGGAAAGCGCTTTAGTTGATGTTTTCTGGGACTTTTCATTGACACATTTCTTTTGCCTTATATTCTTCCTCTTCCACTTGTATTTGATATGCGCTGTTCCCCTCTCGCTGCCAATGAAGTCTTGTTAATCTTCTGTCACAGCTATTACTTCCTGTAATCCTTCTCTATAATTGTTTTCCATTATTTCCCAGTTATTTCCTCCATAACTGTCAGGGTACTCTTTCTAACATGTCCTCCATTACCAGGTAATCCTCCTCTCTTTTTATTATATCCCACATTTATTTATGTACTAACTTCATCCTACCATTTTGAAGTTTATCTTCATATTTTAAGCATTCAAATAAAGCATGTTCCGAGATGTCCTTTAGACCACATGTGACATATATCACTGTCATTTCTTTTTCTTCCAACTTTCTTACGGTATGCATCATGTCCTGTAATATATTGGATTCCATTCTTCCTTGTTTGAATTTCCTTTAAGCTCAAACACTCCTTAATAGCTGGGAATAATTCACAAGTTTTTCTTCCTTCCATAGTTATTTCCCTCTCCTTATGCCATTGTTCAATTAATATTTTACATATTTCAATTTTAGTTCTGCAGTGTTCCAATTATTTCCTGCACTTCTCCACAATTCTTTCTTTTGAGCCAAACTGAGTTCCTCTTTGTTTAATTAGTAAATAAATTGGCCATATTGCTATGGTCACCAACAATGCCATTGTAGTAGTAGTAGTAGTAGTAGTTCTTACTGCATCTGTGCATTTAAGTAAAACTTGTCACTGAGTTTTTCTTAAAACTTTTATATTCTTCAATAGACACTTCCTATGTGCCCATATACTGGCACTATATCCAATAATCCCTACTAAGATACTTGTATGATTGTCTTTACTGTATTTACTGGTACTTTGAAATTCCTTCTAGTCAGTGATTTTAGTTTCATCATGATACTGCTAGCCTGTGTTCTTAGGTAATTAATATGCACATCATAGTTTTACTTCTCATTTAAGTACATACCCAAGTATTTATAACTTTCTCTGTTTTAATGTTCACATTATTTATTTTGACTATGGGATTCCTCTTCATTGCCTTTAAATAACATACACTACAGATAAAATAACATATAACGGATAAAATGTGAGGATTGCCTAAAAATATACATCGCCCAAACTAAAAGAAATCTTAAAACATAACTGAAGGAGCACATTAGAAACCTAACATTCAGATTGACAAATCAGCCATAGCCCATTACTTCTGGTTCCTGTCAACTCAGCACACCATAGAACAAGATATCAAATCAGTAAAACATGCAAAAACAACAGCAGAACAATAATTTGGAAGAAAATAAGAATGTTCACATAGCCAAGAATTTTGATATACCACAAGCAGACGACATAATGAAGTTTATATTCAGCAATTGTATCCTTTAGAATTGGGATATATTCTTCACCACTCTGTCCTCTATGTGATCTGCAAGAGGAAATGGATCGAGACCACCTTCAAATATGCCCGGCCACTTCTAATGCCCCATCCATCAGTGAAACATATTGGAGAGCAAGAGGATTAATGACTTCATTGTCAGAAATCCAGCATTAGCTAACAACAACATATTCAGCAATCCAAACAGCAGCACAGTCACTACGACAACAAATATTTCTCTACAACCGCCAGTCGAGAAACTGTTGAAAATCAAGACACTGGTCTTTGAAACACTTTGAAACAAAAATAAGACTAAGTGATACTGTAAATTGCTATAGGTTGACTCATTTACTTGTAAAACATACACTACTATTTGTGAAAATTGCAACATCAAGAAGGAAACACCATGACTGAAATGAAATGTATATCAAAGATTAGGCACATGATAATAAACAAATGATTAACTTTAAAAATCTGTACATGACCTTGAGCATGACTATTCAGTATTTGGTGTGCCTCCACAAGCTGCAATTAGAGTTGCTACGAGGGGCATCTCAAAAGTAAGTTGCACTATTTTTTTAAAAAATAACAAAATGTTTAAATATTTTAAAAAGGGTATATTTTGAAAGCTACATTCAGTACCTATTTTTCCACATAATTTCCTTGAACCCAAATACATTTTTGATACCGCTGTAACAGTTTTTTTAGCCCAATGTCAAACCACTCTCCCGCCAAACTGGATAGCCATCTTTCCACTTCTTGTTTCAGTTCATCATTTACGAAGCGCCTTCCCTCAAGATGTTGCTGCAGCTCCGGAAAAAGATGGTAATCACTTGGTGCAAGGTCAGGTGCACTAGATGGATGACCGAAAACATCCCATCGAAACTGCTCAAAATGGCTTGAGTTTCACGAGCAGCATGCGGACGAGTGTTATCGTGGACCAGAAAAACTGTTTTGCTCAACTTTCCCTTCCTTTTGTTTTGTATGGCTCTTTTGAGTTTTCTCAGCACCTCACAATAGCGAGCAGCTGTCATCGTGGTCCCATGGAGCAGATTATCGATTAACAGTACTCCCTTCGAATCCCAGAATATCGTTGTGATGATCTCGCCAGCCGATGCAACAACTTTTGTCATTTCCACAACTTGCGCACACTTTCGATAGACACAGATCCTTAGAAATAATCCTGTGAAGCGATGCACGGCTTATTTCAATATACGGAGGAAGTTGAAACAGTCTGGGACTTTCAGACTTTTCCCGCCTACCGCACGGATTTAAAAAAATAGTGCAACTTACTTTTGAGACAGCCCTCGTAAAAGCCGTGGCATGAAATCAAAAAGTTCAGAATATGTTCTTGTGGGATCTCTCTTCATGCAGTTGGTATGCAAGCCCACAAATCATTTCCACTGATTACACTGGACAACAATTAAAATGTTGTTGTTGTTTTCTAGTGCCTTGCATCTGGCAATGAAGCCATTAGCATTCGTGCTTTCCAATACTTTTGAACTGTAGTTTCTTCTGATCATAATGCTTCACAGGTCTTCAAGTGGTCTTCATTCATTTCTGCTGGATCGTTACACAGGACACATATCGGTGAGGCTGAGATACCTATTCTGTAGAGATGACTTGCCAAGCAGTCATGATTTGTCAATAGTCGGAAGGCTGCAACAGCTGTTTTCCTTGGTCTCTGGGGGATTATATCTGGATTGGAAAGTAGTGTAATCCATTTTTTATCTTTGGCATTTGTTTCTATTTCTTGTAGGTATGAATGACAAAAATTTTTAATGATCAAGCGTTTTATTGAGGAATATGAGAAATTGAATTTAGACTTTTGTGTTATTGTTGTGACTTTCTTTGCAAGTGAGTCTGCAGCTTCGTTCCCCATGACTCCACAGTGTGCTGGAATCCATTGGAGATGAACAGTCTTATTAACTTTTTGGAGTTGTGTTAACATTTTGTAGCATTCTCTAATTTTTGTTGACTTCTTTGTAGTATTTGAACATATTCCCTGAATTGCAGCTTTAGAATCCGAAAGAATTACTGCCTTGTTAAATTTATTTAAGGGAAGATTTAATAATTGTCGGAGAGCAATGTATATAGCCTCTATTTCTCCATCATAATTTGTTGTGTCTCTGCCAACAGAATGATAAAAGGAAAAATGTGAACATGTAACTCCAGCTCCAGTAAGGTTTTCCTTCGAGGATCCATCAGTATATATGTGCAGCCATTCTTCTGTGGGATACCTAGTATTGATTGTTTCCAGAGCTAGAAGTTTTTGTATTTCTTTTGGTGTGTCTGATTTACTTATTTCCTCTATTAATTCCAAATTGAAGGTAGGTTGCAATAATTCCAATGGATTTTCTCTAATAAGTAGATTTTCTCTGGTGTTAGGAATGTTCAATTTGGATTTAATCCGTGTTACCTTTTCTAGGAAACTACTATGAGTTTTAAGGATTGAAGGGGGGAGGTTCTCTTCTGTCCATTTAGAGTTTGGCAGTCGTAACATTTTCTCGTGTTGGAGCAATGCTTGTTCTTCTATTTTTGTTGTTATTGATGGGGTCCGTGTTAAGGCAAGCATGGCATCAATAGGTGTGGATTTAACTGCTCCAGTGATTAGGCGAAGAGCCTGATTTTGTATTTGTTCAAGTTTATTGATGTTAGCATTTGCTGCTGTTATTAAAGTTTCAGAACAGTACAAGAGGTTTGGTTTAATATACATTTTGTATGTTGTGTTAAGGACTCTCCTTGACCAGCCCCATTTAGCACCAGCTAACCTTTTCAGGATTTGCAATTTCTTTTCAACCTTTTCTGAGATGTTTGTTATATGTTTTTTCCAACTTAGCTTTCTGTCGAAAGTGATGCCTAAGTATTTGGCATCATCAACTGCTTTGAGTGGTTTACCATTATAATTTATGCTAATATTAACTGGTTTGTATTTTAGTGTAACAATTAAAATGTTTCGGGCTTAAAAATAGTGAATTTACATTTATTTCCATCTGCTGAATTCAAAAATTAACATAAAAATGATAGATTAGCTCTTGGTTTGAAGATAAAGTGACATTTCATTTTTTAGAGTGAAGATTTTAAATTTTGGGGAATTTTTTGGGGGGAATTGGCACACCTGTCAAATAACAAAACACAAATGCTCTTCAGCTGTTTGTAAGTCATAAACATAGATACTGTTGCTGTGACTTCAATTACATGTAGTTTCTACTCAGTTTCTGGTTCACGAGTGCTTTTTTAGTGTAAAATTTGTAAAAATGCCATGAAAATGTGTAAATATGGTGAATAACTTTTGTTATATTTGTGGTGAAATAACATTTTCCTCACAGAAATGCAATCTGATGCCTCTTGTAAAGACTGCTTATCAGTATTATTTTGGTATGAAAGTAGGGGACCAGGATAAGTCTTGGGCCCCACATGTATGTTGCAATGCACATTCAGTTACACTGCGAGAATGGCTGAAAAAGAAAAAGCAATGTATGGCTTTTGCTGTGCTTATGATTTGGCAGGAGCCTACAGACCATACAAATGACTGCTATTTCTGCCTGACTCCACCTATAAAGGCAGGATTGTCCATGAAGAAAAGAAGAACAGTTCAGTACCCGAATCTTCCATCTGCTATTCAACCCATTCCACATTCCGATAGTTTACCAGTTCCTACTCCACCTGAAAATTATGTGTTTGAAGTAGAAGATGAAGACAGTGTGGAACAAGAAGAACCAAACAAGCCTTCTACATCCAATGACCCTGATTTTGAGGGAAAAGATGATAAACCGCACAGACTGAGTCAAGCGGAATTGAGTGATCTCATTAGAGACCTTGGCCTGCCAAAGGAGAAGGCAGAAATTCTTGGGTCTCGACTACAGCAATGGAATCTTCTCCAGAGTGATGTGAGAATCTCACAGTACAGAAAACGTCACATGGAACTGCTTCCCTTTTTTGAGAAGAAAAATAATCTTATTGTTTGCCGCAACATTAATGGCTTGATGAAATCTTTGAATTTGAACCATGATCCAACTGAATGGAGGCTATTCATAGACTCCTCCAAGCTTAGTTTGAAAGCTGTGTTACTTCACAACGGGAACCTGTTTTCATCTATTGCTGTTGGTCATGCTGTTCACATGAAGGAGACAGATGCAAATATGATAGCTCTCTTGGACTCAAATATCATGAACACAAATGGAATGTGGTGATTTAAAAGTCATTGCCATCCTCTTAGGAATGCAACTGGGTTACACAAAGCATTGCTGCTTTTTATGTATGTGGGATAGTAGAGATAAGAAATTGCATTATATTAAAGAAGACTGGCCTGCAAGAAATCTTCACCCTAGTGAGAAAAATGTTGTTGCCAAGCCTCTCGTGTAGCCAAAAGACGTTCTTCTTCCAGCCCTGCATATCAAGCTGGGTTTGATGAAAAACTTTGTCAAAGCTATGAACTGAGAAGGACGGGCCTTTAAGTACATCAGAGAGAAATTTTCAAAATTAAGTGATGCAAGGCATTTTTGTGGGACCACAAATAAGAGAACTTGTAAAGGATTCTGCATTTGACCAAGTTTTGGAGGGGAAAGAAAAGCAAGCTTGGGAAGCCTTCAAGGGTTGTTCATGGATTTTTAGGCAACAAAAGAGATGACAACTACAAGCATTTGGTGACAGTGCTCTTGCAAAAAATACCGTAATCTTGGATGCAACATGTCCCTTAAGATCCATTTTCTCCACTCCCACCTGGACTTTTTCCCTCCTAGTTGTGGAGCTGTTAGTGATGAACATGGGGAGAGATTCCATCAGGACATTTCTGTTATGGAACAAAGATATCAGGGCCGTTGGAATCAAGTAATGCTTGCGGATTACTGTTGGTCTTTGTATACGGATTCTGCGGAACTCCATCACAAGAGGCAAGCTAAAAGATGAAGAAGCCAATAGACCACCACATGATTCTCTTCAGACACAACTATCTGTGAAGTATTTTTCCAGCAATTTAGAACTCTTAGCATGTAATTACCAGTTAAAAAATTATATTCAAAATTATATTAAATGTAATTAAAATGTATCCTTTTCTCTCAATCCGTTAATATGTAATACTTCCACCATGTGTATATCATAGAAACTAGAGCTAATAAAAAATGTTCATTGTCATATTTGTTTTTCTCAACCCAAAATTAGTAGGAATTGCCTCATCAAGTGCTCGAAACATTCAAAAATTATTTTTTTGTTGCCCAGTGTTATTGGAGGATTGAATTTAGATTTTAAGTAAAAAGATTTAAATGTTATTAAGGGACGAGAGATAAACAAATTGCTTTCCAGCCATATCCCAGACATGTTAAATGTGCAATATATCAGGCAAGTGTGCAGGCCAGGAAAGTAATGGTACCTGTTGGAAGGCATATACATTCCTCTCAACATGCAGCGGGGCATTTTCCTGCTGAAATGCAAAATGTGGAGAAGCCTGAAGCAGGGAGAGTACCTTGGGCTCTAAAACCTCTCTCATGTACCATTACCGTTCAAAGTGCCAATTCATAGAAGGCAAGACTGCTTATTGTAACCAATGGTACCCCAAACCATCACGCCTGGTGTTCGTCCAGTACGCCGCTCAACAACGTAAGCCTCCAGATTGCTCTCACCATAGTACTGTTGAACCATATGTGGACATCACTGTAGGAAAGGTTGAAGCAAGACTCATCTGAAAAGATCACACTTTGCCATTCAGCGACACCAGTGACAGCATTCTGTGCCCAGTGCAGTGTTTTCAGCACAATGGAAGCCGACATAATGGCACTGCGCAATCAATCCAATCCATAGCAGATGACAACGAATAGTCAATGCAGATAGGTTCACACTTGTTGCAGTGCTCCAGCATCGTGTTAACACTGTACATGAAGTTGTACATTACAGACATGCAGACAAGAGGCAGGCTGTCATCCCGTGCTGTGATTATATTTAGTGGTCCAGTACCTGATCTTTGCTGCATACAACCCTCTTCTATACAAAGCTTCCACGAACACATCACTGTCATAGCAGCATGCCCTGTACGAGCTGAAATGTCACCATATGACAAACCAACTTCCTGAAGACCAATCACTCTGCCCCATTCGAACTCATTCGCATGCTGATATTGCACCATTTTGATGTAGAGAAGGCATTCTGGCAGTTACTTTAACATTTCCACTCTGACAGTTCTTCCTGATTATACTTGGTGTAACAATGACCTTGTCAGGTAAACACAACAGGGTTCTGCTCAACCTACGTGTACCCTATCCCTCTGCAATGCTAATCACTTATTGCTTGCACACTGTTCTACACATTCACCAAGTTTCGATTCATTCAGGGAATTCTTTCATGATGCTATTTTCACAAACAGTAGTGTATATGGTGATTTCTATGATGCAATCTGTACTTTAGATTCTTTGCATCAAGTTGGCAAGTTCTCAATTACATTCCTTGCATTAGTTTCTAATTGAACCCTTTTGTCTACTTCAGTTAGTATCAATAAGCTATCTGCATAAGCAATTACATCAAACATTTCCTGCAACATCATCAAGATATATAAAGAGTCATTAAAACATATTGTCCCAGTGACTGCACCTAGAGAGAAATATACATTGGTCACTTCCCAAGACTGCCTTTGCAGCTATGTAACATGCGACAGGTAGCTCAGAACAGATGCCATTGCACTCATTTTTGGAAGCTTTCGATGTGCAGAGGCTTTGTTTATGGCACCAGCCAACTATGTAAGCAGACCACCTTGTACAGTTAATGAGTCAATTGTCAGAATTAGTTGTGAATAGCGGAGTTATTTATAACAAGTTTGTGTTACTGTAGCAGTGTGAAGGTTACAATAAAACAGAGGTCGCAAGTTATGCACTGAGATTTTGTTGTGAAACTATGGTTTCTGTAATAGTGTTGGCACTTAACTAAAAGTTTTAGAAGATATAAAGTGACACAAAAAGAAACCAGATTTATCATTTGTCACAATGTGGTAATCCATTCATGGGCTCTCTCCACTGCATGAGAGAACCGAAACCTGCACAGGAAATCGTGCCAGCAAAGACGCATTAAAAACCTTATCTGTCAAACAGGCAGCATATCTCTTACTATTTCATTAAAACAAAATATGTCCCTTTATTCTTCTCGTACTTAGTGCACCACATTCGAATTTTCAGGTCATATAAAACATTTCACGCAATAGCACAGGTTCTTCTGAAGCGCAGTATCACTCTGTTCATGCTAGATTGCTTAGCAATTTTCAAGGCAATCTAAACTGGCACAGATTTCACCTAGTTCATTTTCTGTTAAAACTGATCTAGAATGTTTATCTAACGCTAAACCTGAAGCTCCAACTTAATAAACAATCACGTGAACCTCACTATGTCTGGAACTTATATTGTGAGGTGCGATAAATGTTAGAAAAATAACTGGACCCATTTTATTCAATGAAACACTAAGAGATATGCTGCCTGTTTGAAAAGTGAGGATTTTAGTGTGCCTCTGGCTAGTGTCCTCTTGCACAGTGGAGGGAGCCAAAAAATAGGTCACCACATATTTTAATGACCTAGCATTGGTCACACTTTTCCCGGCTTGTGTGCTTAAAAACACCAACAGTAAGTTTGTTGGCATAAATAAATAATTATTACCATCTGAAGGTTATTTAATCCCAGAACATGAAGTACTTGCAATAGTAAGTCACCATTGGGGTAATCGTCTCTGATGTGAGACTGCCTTTGTGGTTTACCAGGAAAAATACGAACTGGTTTGAGAATTCAATGTCATTCTGGCACATTGTCACAGTAGCTTAATGGTTAGAGCACCTCCCTAGTAAGCGGAGGGTCTGTGGTTCAAATCCCAGCTGTGGCATTGAACTTTTAAGTTCCAGTTCTACCTTTCAAATATGGTATTTTAATCAAAATTGTTAAGAGCCATTTTTGAGAAAATCAAAATTGTTGAAAAGTTTTCGATGTAAACAGTAATTTGGCATAAGAGGATTTTCTTGAGAATCATGTCACATCCTAGGGACTACTGAACTTTTAAGTCTCATTGTATTATCTCATTCCTTGATTCTTCCATGCACCAAAGCAAACTCTAAGAAGCCTATTTGAAAAGATATCTACCACTAATTACCTAAGCATCATTTGATACCAGTATGTGAGAAAAGGATAAAGTATCAAGTTTGGTATAACTTTTTGCTTTTGAGTTATGCTATTTACATTTAGAGCTTTTTCTAAAAATACTTTTTTCCTCTTATTTATTTATTCATTCCTGGGACTTCAAAATGTGTATTTTCAGTGAAATTACAGTATCAAATTTTTCGCTGGAATGCAATATCTTTTTCACCTACTATGTATGTGGTAGAGAAAGTAAAAACAGAAATGTCAATGTATTTGTTTGCCTAATAAAAACTCTAGTAAAACCACACTTAGTTAATGAAAAAACTGAAGCTATTAACAGTGAAGCAATGCAAATCTATAAATGTAACACACATATTAGAGACTATAAGCTTCACTTATCTTAATATTTGCTACAAGTTCATGAAATCAAACGTGTGTAGCTTATGGTCTCCAATATATCTGTTATATTTACAAACACATAGTATTTAAGCTCAGCCACTACCAAAGATGTAATAAAAGATTTTAGACTCCCAAATTAACCTTCACTTGGAAAATAGTTTAACATTTTTTATTTTGTAAAAATTACTTTTACAATTTTAATGAAATAATCATGAAATACACATTTTTGGATTGTATTGCCCAAAATTTCAACAAACACTTTGAGAACTACTAAATCAGGCACTATTTGTCTGTTTCTTATATCAGACATCGGCAAACACGTACTCAATGAGACCTCGCAACTATGACGAATCATGGGCAGTGCCTACTCTGTCTCCCCCTCTCTCACAGCCTTAACTGGCAGTGCATACACACCGACCACGGGCATATTTACCTGTACTTCTAAACATATCTCTGTCAAAGTCAAAAGTGGTTGTGCGGAAACATGCATTTCAAGAATCATGTGTTGTGTTTAAACACAAGAAGACAAACGTAAGATGTTTGTTGTGCTCTTAAGTTCAAAAAGGCACTCATCAATAGAACATCAAGGGACATTATGATACATGTCATGATCATCATACAATTACAGATAAGCCTGTATTCATAATTATTATTTATTTATGCCAACAAACTTACTGTTGGTGTTTTTAAACACACAAGCCTTGTGAGACTGTCTTTGTGGTTTACCAGGAGAAATACGAACTGGTTTGAGAATTTAATGCCATTCTGGCAGTTTGTCACAATAGCTCAGTGGTAGAGCAGCCGCCCGGTAAGCGGAAGGTTTGTGGTTCAAATCCCAGTTGTGGCATTGAATTTTTAAGTTCCAGTTCTACCTCTGTATTCATAAATTTACATGATTTAAAGTAGCATAACACTGACATAATGCCCTTTATTCTCTTTATTTTTTTCAGGTCTAGATCAGACTCACCAATTGTAACAGCTCAAAGAGCAATATTCAGATAATATACCTAATATTAATTCAAATATTATAACTGATAAGACAAACTTAACCCGAGTTATGATGTTGCTTTGGAGAGTGCTCAGTCACTGAGGTGTTTTAGTGATGGAGATTTCATTAAAAAATCGGACGTGTTGCACTCACATGACTTTCTCTACTCTTATACTAACCATTCTTAGAAACTCTTATTCCTATATCTTCTTTGTGTTAGTTAAGATAAACATTTCTACAAATTATCTCGTTGCTTATTTTCTTATAGGTGCAAGGGGAAGTTAGAATACAGTAGGCTTTGTGCAATAGTCAAATGTTTTAAAGCTTTGAGATTCTGTTGTCATTGCACACTTAACATATAAAAAAATGAACGATGATCCATTTCACGAAAGTTCTAAGTTTTCCAAAACTCACACATATAACAAGGAATATCTCCGAAATGGTTCACCCTAAAAGAAAATTTATTTAGACATAAATTGTTTATTTTAGCAAGATCTACATTGTATAGTATGATTTGGTGTATCTCTAATGGTTTACCAGTTATGCAGAAGTCGTCCGCAGTAAATACAACTACAGGGGCTATAGCCAGAAAATTCAAGTACTACATTTCATTTGTCATAAAAATATCTCAAACATATGACATTTTAATCAAAATTGTTAGCCATTCTCAAGAAAATCAAAATTTTCGAAAAATTTTCCATGTAAAAGGTAGATTAGGATGGGCTATTTTCTTCAAAACCTTCGTGTCACATCCTTGAAAGACATTAAACTTAAATACCAACTTTGGTTTTTAACCAACTTTTCGTTTTTGAGTTATGCTGTCCACAGACATACAGACACACACAAAGACCTTTTTCTAAAAATGCTTTTTTTGGATTCAGGGGGTCTCAAAACATACATTTCCAGTGAAATCTTGACATCAAATTTTTGGGTGGAATACAATATTTCCCCTACTTACCAGTAGAGAAAGAAAAATGTGTGAGTAAAGTTGCCAACATAATTTGCCCTGAACATTATCATATTTTTAGTAATATTGCATTATCATCACGAACCATACAGAGAGGATACATAAAATAGCAGAAATAACTGAGAAAAGACTACAAACCAAGGTTCATGAGTTTAAAGCCTTTTCTCTTGTGTTGGATGAAAGCACTAACAACGTTGACACAGCACAATTTGTAATTTTCATTCGTGGAGTTACTAACAACCTCTCGATACAAGAATATATGCTTGAAGTCATTCCACTTAGGGAACATGTAACAGGGGCAGAATTATTTCAAGCATTTAAGAAATGTGTAGAACAAAAGAAACTGAATCTAAAAAATCCTGTATCCATAGTAACAGATGGGGTTCAAAATATGACTGGTAAAAAAAAAGTCTGATTGGTTAAGTGAAACGTTATTTAAATGAAATGGCATTAAACAATAACAATTTTTTCATTGTATAATACATCAGGAAGCATTATGGGCAAAAATACTAAATATGAAACCTGTAATGGACATAGTTATACAGACTGTAAATAAAATAAAGTCAAACTCCTTTAAACACTGAAAATTTCATAAAGTACTGGAAGATTTAGGACTTTCTTATGAAGACCTTTCTTTCATACTTCACAGAAGTCAGATGGTTAAGCACAGGAGGCACGTTCAAACGATTTTTCGAAATGCATGAAGTGATATCTGAATTCTTGAAGGGAAAGGTATGTTGATATTAGTGCTTAATTACAATATATGTTTATGTTGTACTGAATGAGGCCCTTAGAATAGCAAGGACATATGCGCCAAAAGCTAGTTTTGAGAAAAACGCGATTAAAGTTTTACTATGCAGTACACATTAAAATCATCTATAGAGAGATTAAAAATTGCTCACATGTGAATCTAATGCATTAATTCTGTTAATTAGGAATGTAAAATGTCATTTGGCATGTATTTAAGAAGGTTAATTTCATCAACAATATAATTCAGATAACGTATACTTTTATGCACGTTATAACCAAAACGCTTACTCGTAAAGTTAGCATTTTGCAAGCAATACTTTAAATAATATTGGTAAATATTTGTTCTAATACTAACAAACAATACTTCTAAAGTGAATATAAAGAAGTAAATTAACAAAAAGTATGGCTAGATCACTGAAGATGTTTAACCGCTGTGCTGTGCTGTGCTGTGCTGTGCTGTGAGGAACCAGAGTATGTTAGTAATGTCCGCTGCTGTCTCTTCTTCTACCTCTGGCATGTGCCTTTACTACATGTTTGGTTTTTTAATTATGTGTTCTTTATTGGTGTTCATCTTCTTCTTGTCCATATGCATTTTCCATTGGTTTTTCTGCATGCGGCGTTTTCTGGGACGACTTATGTGTCGAGAAATAGAATCACTGTCTGTGTCAGTCATAGCGCTTAGTAAAAGTAAATCACTACGTTAAATGCTTGTGGTTTGTTCAATGATGATGTTAGGAAACAACACAACTCTAGAAACATAATGCTAAACAGAAGATAAACCAAGAGCTGCAAGCCACTCAAACATGTTACAGCTTTCTTTAAAATGAACAGACAACTAAAGAAATACCCCGCACAGGAAGGAGGCAAAAACTATTTACAAAACCACAAAAATGTTTGAAAGGTTAAGGAATAACCATTTAGGAAGGGTAAAGGCCTGAAAATAAACAGTACGCTCTCTTAAGTGATTTATTGCTACATTCTGTTAAAGAGCTACTGTCACGGTGTAGCGGCCGGCAGGTTGGCTTATGCGCCTTTGCTATTCTCGAGATTCGGCTGAAGCGCATTAGATCTAACACCATGCTGCATTCAAATGGAGAATTCGTTCATATCCAGGGCGTATCAACCATTCACACTTAACAGACATTAAAGAGTAGGCTTCGTACTATATGAAAATTCGTACTTTGGCACTTACGCCCTTGCTATTCTAAGCACCTCATACGTCTTAAAATTTCCTTTTTCTTTCTTAGTTTAGGTACAGACATCCATGAATTGGGAGATGAAGATTGGATAAGTAGCCTTCCTCACTGACATTTCTCAACATTTTAATAATCTTAATTGTCGTCTTCAGGGAAATTTCGACAATATAGTTCATATGTATGACAAGGTTAGATCATTTGAAAAGATGACAGATTTATGGAAATCAAATCTCATGAGAAAAGAGTTCCATCATTTTCCATGTCTAAAATCTCTTCCCAATATTTCTGTAACAAATCTGAATAAATATACTGGTCTTTCAGACAAAGTAAAGAGTGAATTTGAAGTAAGGCGATTCAGTGATTTTAAATTCATGGAAAATGATTTTGCTCTATTTGCTAATCCTCCTGCAATAGATTTACATAAGGTTAAACCAGAATTACAGCAGGAAGTCACTGATTTATAATGTGATATGTATATTCAATTGCAGTATAAAGAATTGACTGATTTGGATATTTAAAAATCTGAAACCAGATACATATCCATCTCTCAGATTGTTCAGTCGCTGTTGCAGATATGTTTAGATCCACATATGTTTGTGAACAATTTTTTTCCAAAATGAATCTTGCAAAATCGAAGCAACGATTGCAATTAACAGAAGATAATTTACGTGCTATACTGAGAGTGGCTACTTGCGATATATCACTAGATTTTCATGGTACGTTGCAAACAGAAGTGAAATATATTGCTCAAATATCTATGCCTACCTAAAGTATCATAGACCAAAATAGCTGGATTCAAGTATGTGTACCATTCCTCATTGTACTCTGTAGTGAACGAGTCACCATTGACTGAACGAAGGTCAATGCCTTCCCCTCAGGGTTGCCAACCTGTACGACAATTATGGGGGCATACAACAATTTGAATGTTTGTACTCATGGTTGTCAACCCATACGATAATTATGTGGGTGTACAATAATTTTGATACAGTGAAATATCATTTTCACTGGTTTGTCATATCAGCGAAATTAAATTAATTACAAGTAGCGACACCACTTTTGCCCTCATGGTCTGTCTCCACCGCTCCAAGGAAACCATTTCATATCCTACTAATCCTACCGTGTATCGTCTTGTTGCCAGTGTGCCCAGATCTGGTAATCTCAATGAAGAAGGTACTGTTCAGAAAATTGATGATCAATGGAGAAAACTCTGAATAAGTGATAGGTATTCCGTGTGAAATAAAGAACATGTCTGAACTTGGCAGTTTCTGGAGTGCTGTTAAACATATGTCACCTTAGTGGAAATGCTGGTTTCAAAGCACTGGCAGAGTTTGCACCATCAGTAATTTCATTGCCCCACAGAGACACTTCTTGTGATGTTTTTTCCAACCTAGGTTTAATAAAAACCAAAATTAGAAACAGATTGGCACTAGACACAGTAAATAGACTTACTCTGTTGTCTCAGCTTATGAAAGAATATGGTGGGTCCGAAAATCTGCAAGTCACCGAGAAGGTGTTAAGTTTATTCAAGATGTTCTCGGGTTTCTAGTCAGGTGTAGTGATGCAGAGCAATCGACGTTTCGGGAGTGTACATCTCACCCATCATCAGGATGCTGAATGACTAGTAAGAGTGAAGGAACCAGTATATGTACTGTCTGCTAGTACGTACCAAGTAGAAAACACTCAGTCTAATGTGGAGGTGGTTCACGCACCTCCACATTAGACTGGGTGTTTTCTATGGAAGGCAGGGCAGAGGGAAATAAAAGAGAACTAGTCAGGTTTGAGGGCCTGTCGACAACTTGGTCATTAGGAAGAAGAGAACTAGCCAAAAAAGAAGAGGAAATAAGTAAAAATATAGAAATGATAAGAGAACTACAAAAGATCAAAGAGAAAATGGAAACGAGAGGACAGAAGTAGGAAATATATATTTGTCAGAATAGAAGAAAGGACAGGTTTCGATCCAAGGCACGAGATAAAGGGAGTATTGGAGAAAAAGTTACAGATAACCACTAGTAACTATCAAATATGTGAAGCATTTAGATTCAGAAGAAGAAATGGAAGAAGGAACATTCTAACAAAATTTACAAGTACATATACGACCTACAATATCTGAAACCGACAAAAAAATTGAAAGGAACAAACATATTCATCAACAAAGACTTATCATATTACCAAAGGCAGCAAATGAAGAAATTAATAAAGCAAAGAAGACGAGCAAAAAGTGAGGGGAAACAGACATACAAAAGAGGTTTAAAACTATGGGCAGATGGACAAATTGCAGAGGAAAATAATGGATTAACAGACATAGTAGCGGAAGTTCAAGAAGTGACGAGCCAGGAAATACAGAAAATTAATAAGTCAGCCACATTACATTTCAAAGAGTTGGAGAGAAAGTCTCACACCTCAAGGACAGATGCGAGAGGGAAAAAAGAGGGGAAATTAGCAAGCAACAAGGTAACAGAGAAGGAGGAGAAAGAAGCTATGATTGGTGACAAAATTTCGAAGGAGAAAAAACATGGTAGCAGGGAATTGAAAATGTTACCGGCAATCCTAGATAGAGCGAGTGGAGGAGAATAAGCTAGTGCAAGTTACTCAAACAACAAAGGGGCAATACCAAAGTCGAGTAAAAATAAACTGGGTAAGCAAGAAGAAGTGGAGTATGACCAAGTAGAATGGGAGGACAGTGAGACAGGCATTACATATGTGGCTAGACTGAAACGACAAAACGGAGAGCAGAGAAGTCCAGCTTGAATTTGGAAAGATGTTAAATCAAAAAAGGAGATATCAGATGACAAACATGTGTTAATATATAGAAGCCAAAGAATAAGTTACCAAGTGAACTGTGTTTAGGGGTAGTAAACGGGATGTTTCAAGAGTTTAGGGTTAATGTCAAGTACGCACTTAAAAAAAAAGGGAAAATTAAGTGAGGAAAGAAAGTGGAAGAGGTATAGAGCTAAGAAAAAAGTGAATAAGTGAAGTGTAGGAAATTAACCAAGAATCATAAGGAAAATGAGGGGGAAAATAAATTTTAGAATGGAATGGGTAATCTAAAACAGTAATGATCTTAGGGAAAAGAAAGTATAAGAGAGTTTGGTCAAAATAAGAGAATCAAAAATACGAAAGTTAAAAAGACAGGTTTGAACAAGGTTAATTAACTGTTGTCAAAGAATAAACAGCACATGTCAAGAATTATATGTAGAGAATTGCGAAGGGCTGTCATATGACAAAGGGGCTAAGGCCCAAGTTCTTGGGCAGCCCAATATGTATATGCTTTGGTACTCAATAAATTCAAATTCAAAAAAATTCAAATAAAAACTCTTATTTTGTAGAGTCAAAACAATCTTTTGCTTCTCCTGTAAAATTTGCTTTTCAGGACTTAGTACCTTACACATGTCAATGCCTTAATTGATTTCTATTATACACAATGTTTGTAAATAAGATACTTTGTCACATACATTTACATATTGGGCATAAGCCCAGTAAACTGGAGACTCATCAGATGATAATGTATATAATTTGTTTTCATGACACTACAGTTTCATTTAACTTTCATTCCATAAGTAAGCATAGGCTTTCACGGCCAGTGTTCGTAATTCTAAAAGAATCTTCTGGGCTGATTTGCCATGGTCTGCTGGAGTAACTTGGTCCAGACGTTTCGTCCACTATGGTGGTAGACATCATCGGTGGCGTGGTCAAAGTCTTCTTGGTGAAGGTACAGTTGCGTCTGAGGCGTTGACTGTCTGGGATGCAGTATTTATACACGGGGGGTCTTCTTTGATCTGCATCTCAGGCGGTACTAGATTCTGATTGGTTTGTGTTGCTTGACTGTCTGTGTTGTTTAATGTCATCAATGATGGGGTACCAAGTTTTGCTGAGCCCTTAAGCTCAAACCTTGCAAACATTGAGTTATTTTCAGATCACATTGTTATCATTGTTAGTTACGACACGTCTGCTCTAGTGCTAAACATTATTAAACTGGGCTACAACAATGACCAAAAGCCTTATATAACTTTCGAATACATTGTTCCCACTATTTAGTTAGGACATGAAATAAGGTAAACAGCGTGTACAATTTTTTTAAAACCTGCTATAAAAACTTAAATATTTTAGGGAATCACCCAAGCTCTATTTCGTTAAGTCACAAAATATTAAAACGATAAACACACTCCTCGATGTATATACTTTTTTAAAGAACGTAAACCGGTCAAAATGACCGGTACGGTCCTTCTAGTGTTAATGATAACATGAAATCTTGAAATTAGATTAGCACTACTGCACATATTATATGTATTGTACAGTAATGCAAATACTTCAAAACTTAAAGCAAATTTATATTTATTTATATTTGTAGGATATAATCCTATGACTAACCTACCTGTTTCTTTACCGCTGCAGTAAGCCTGGCCTGAAGAGGTGTTAAAGGAGAAGTTAACGTGCGTTCAAATGTTGATACTGGTTCATAATTAACTGCTTTCGAAAGATCCTGAAATCAAAGTATACTCAAAAATGTCCTGTTCTATTCTGATTAATAAAAAAGAAGATATTTGCTAATGATCTGTACAAGCACTTTTATTTATTTACTGCTGCAATACATATTGTTAAAAATATTATTTTAACAATGTGAGTTAGATTTTTAGACTAAAGTGCCAAGCTTAAATGAAGCACACCTTCACAGAATTCTTTCTGTGTATAAAAAGTAATAAAGTTTTATGCCAGATGCAAAAGTAATGCAACCAAAGCAAAATATAATATAAGTAAAATATAGATTTGTGGCAAGATCAAACTAAGATCAATATTTATCAATTTATTTATCATCCTCTGTGGTCTAGGGATAACATGCTACCCTCTGGTCTCCAAGATCACAGCTTCATATCTAGCAGAAGGCAATGGATTTTTTCGGCGTAAAAATCCCTAGCAAGGTCTCCTTTGGAAGGGAAGTAAAGCCAATGGCCCCATATCATAGATTTATGGCACGTAAAAGAACCTCAAGCCTGATAAAGATGCTTCTGAGCAGAGTTAAGCAGTTTTTCACACCCAATATAGAATGAGATGCTGACACAGTAAAGTGCACCCATAAATAAACATTGAATTTCAATTTCAATTTGTCTGTGATATTTTAGATAGGATTCTAAAAAAATAAAAGGCACAGCTCAATTATTGAAAAGAAGGAAATACTAGGATTACTTTTGGCAGATGGTCTTGTAACACTAGCACAACACACTTGATGAAATTGTTAGATATTGTGCAGAATGGAGGATACCCTCAATATCTAGATACTTATGCTGCTCTTCCTCTAATTCTTAAAATATTTTTATTCCCTGTCACAGGCACCTTAATGGAAAGAGTTCAAATAGCCATGATCTTTAAGGTAGGATGAACTGAACCATACTGGTCCATCAATTCAAAGCTGAACTGACATCCAGTAATTATAGCCAAAAAACATACAATAGGAGAAAACATAGTGAGCCAATCAGATCCAAGCAACACCAGAGATGAAGCCAGGCTCTGTCCACTCCCGAAAACTGCACTTGCTATAAAAGCAGCAGCATGGACAGTCAATTCTTCAGACGCAATGCAGCCTTCTTCAAGGAGACTTTGACCACGCCACTGAAGATGTCGATCACAGTTGTGGACAAAACGTCTGGATCATCTACCTTCAGCAGACCATGGACAACAGCCCAGAAATAACAAGCTGGTGTTCCATGATCCAACTTTTTATTATCCAATGAAATTACACACAAAAGAAACAGTGTCTGCCACATTATTATGCATTTTGCTCCAAATCAAATGACAGTTCCTGTACCAAGCGTGAGGAATACACATGGCAGACACAAATATTAATTTAGTGATCACTATATTGAGTATAGGTTTGGGGTATATTTCCACGGGTCTACGTAAGAAGAAAAAGTGTATTAGAAGTAAAAGACAGTGGAAACGGACATGGTTACAAAGAAGAGAATAGGGGATGGGCTGAGCTATACTAGGTCTACTACAAAACGAATTGAGGTTAGATGACCTGGAAAACTATCACAATTTTCTACGAATTGACGAAGATTTATTTCTCAATCTTTTACATTGTGTCAAAGACAAAATTACACACCAGGACAAAAATATGAGAGAATCTATTACAGCACGAAAGAGGTAAGGAACAACTGCAATAGTTTTAATCTTAGTATGGATGGACAGGAGATTTCAACTCATTTCATAAAAATAAAAGCTCCAAGCGTTCAAATCTTAGACATGGGATACTAGGGACATGGTCCCCTGAGTCCAGCCTTTCATTTCTAGGATGCTGCAAGTTCTGTAAAAACCAAAACACAACACACCAATGCAAGGCTGTACACACACAAAGCCAACCACACTTTGCATGCGCAGTCTGCCATATTGTTATGTTACTGACACTGATTGGTTATTTTCAGGTTGTTGGATGAAAAATTAAATGCCACTCAATCGCATTGGATGTAAAGAATAGGATAGAAATTGTATGCAACAAAATTGTATAAAACTCTCAATGTCTCACAATGCAGTTTTGTTGTACACAATGAATGCTTTGAACCAAAAAGTTGGACTGTGGGACATTGGCATCACAATTATTATGCCTTGGTTTATTACACCCTCTAACTTATTTTCATTCTGATATGGTGTATCTATATGTAGCCACAATGGCATTGGATTTGTACTGCTAGGAATTGAACCATGCCATGTGCTCTCAGTTGCACCTGAAGCCAGATTGCCAAAACTAAAGGCTACTTCTACTTCTTGGCAACCTGCCAACAGAAGGTAGCGAAGTAGTGGTGACACAGCACTGTCACCCTGTTGTTTCCACTAGAAACAACAGGGAATTGTGCCCAAGACATGGTGCATCATAGTGAATGCTTACACAAACAATATTAAGACATCTTTTTTCCACAGGTAGTCAAAACATTAAGCAGCTTGAGTTCATCCTAGAAAACACATGGATTCTTGAAAAAGCTTTCACTGTTAACTTTATAAATTATTTGACTCAACCCCTCGTTTATAACTAATGGGGCACAGAATTTGGAGTGAAAACTACGTCTACAAACATTTTCCAGTCTGTCAAGATAAACATGCACATTTGCCATTAAAAACGAACAATTTAAGGCAGAAGTAGAAAATGCATGGTAGTTTTGTTCCATTACCTAGATTTACCTAGTAACAAGAAGGTAAATGTTAACAATAAATAGCAACTGCTATGGTATTATCAAACTGAGTTCCAAACTTAGACATGTATTACTTACCAGCTTTGGTAAACTTATTGCTTGCAAGCGAGACTGTGCATGTTGTTTACCAATTCGAGGTATTGGTACTTGAGGTGGTGGCATTTGAGGTGGTGGCATTTGAGGTGGAGGCATTTCAGGTAGAGGCATTTCAGGTAGAGGCATTTCAGGTAGAGGCATTTCAGAGAGTTTTTCAACAGGTGGAGTTTCTTCGTTAATTAATGGTTGCTCAGTGTGATATACTGTATCTGGCACCTTAGCAGATGTCATGGTGGGAAGTTTCTGAAGCCGAGGTGGTACTTCATATCTGTATTTTGTATGTGAAGCTGGCTTTGTATCATTGTATTTATCGCCATTAGTCATTTCATTCTTTGGTTCTTTATTATTGTTTACTTTAACCACAACACTCTTGAGTCTACGGCTACCACCAATGCCATCATCACTAGCTATACTACTTGAACTGCTACTACTGTAGACGCCACCTGTAGGTGATAATCTTGACTGGGTTGCTATCTGTGAAGAATATGAATTTACAGTGCGGGTACTTGAAGCATAGGAAACCTGAAACAAACAGACTTTACTAGAGTAACTATGATGATGATGATGATGATGATGATGATGATGATATTATAATAATAATAATAATAATAATAATAATAATAATAATAATAATAATAATAATAATAATAATAATAATAATAATAATAATAATAATAATAATAATAATAAGCAATAACAACAAAAATAGTAATAATAATAGTAACAATAACAGTTTTTATCAATCCAGTGAAATGGATTTCTACAAGGTACATACAATGTTGTACACATCAAATAAAACATTACATAACATGTACATTGCTTTATAGCTATTTACACTCTTTGAGATCTTGATTAATACTCTAAACCATGGAAACACAACTCACGGTACTGAGGGGAAACGCTTCAGTCCTCCATCCACTGTTGTGACGTAACGAAGCCTCCCCTATTTGTTGACTGGTGAACTATGTAAATAGCCATTGCACTGCCAATGCTTGCTTATATACTAAACCGCGACAAAGTTTTTATTTGCTATTTATTTTGTATGAGGTGCACTTTATTTACTTCCCTGTGATGATTGTAAGCATTTTGATCTCACTAACGCCTCAATGTCCGGGGATAAAGATGTACATAACCGAAGTAAATGCTTGTCCTTTAATATAGACCTTAGATTACTTTTTATTAAAATCATTTTGGAAAAAGTTTGTTCACACAAGTATGTGGTGCCTAAAAGCAGCATATTTTGGGGAAACTTTGACCTTATAATTGTCTGTAGTAATAAAAATTTACATTTTTTGTATTTTGATCAGTAACTATGGTTTTTAAATGTTCTAATTGAGCAGACCAAACGGTGATGAGAAACGAAAACTGAAAGGGTTTGTGAGTAGACAGATTTCATTTCCCAGATTTTTTAGATTGAAAAATTTGGATTTAAATGTAGCAGATAGTTCATGTAGGACTTTTCTGCAGCCAACTAATGGATTTATAATCCATAAGGACTGTATACACAGGAAATTACACAAACCTCCAACAGATAGTTGGTTATCCCATTTTGTTAAATTTCTTTTAACTGTATTTACTGATGCATTTAATTAAACAATGTTTACATTATTTAATAACAAAATCATTTTCTCAGCATGAAAACGTTATTGCATTGTTGATAGGTTCCCTGCTGTGTGCTGTCAGCGGTCAGTGCTGCTCTGTGCTCAGAACACGACAGATGTCATACTGACGTAGTTATAGTGGGAGAGATTATACCATTGAGCCGCGACACAAAGAGCCACACTTTGTGCTCTCATGCTTTAAACTATAATTGCTCCCCCCTTAGATCTGCACTTGGTGTAAACACAAGCCATCAACAACTAACACGTGATATGCCGAAACCAAAGTACACCATAAAATGTAGTACCCTAAATATCGGCGATTATCTGCAAGTTTTCAAGGTGTATGGCTTGTAAAGACTACTTGAATGTAATGTGATAGCAGCAATATTCCTAAAGCTCCTGAGTAAATATCGTCTGTTACAACACAAACACGAGGCATGAATCCTCGAGGTGTTTGCTTTGTATTGTATTAGTCGCGGGTTATCGCGGAGGGATACAAGGGGCGGATCTAAGGCTGGATGGAGTATAATTACCATATACACTTTTCAGTCAATGCTTCATGGTTTGCACTTATATTTGTGACTATCTTCGATGGAGTAACAGCAGTGGTTAATTAGATGTGCCTTGAGACATGATTTGAAATGGTTTACTTGTTTTATTTCCTTGATGTGACTTGGTAAGTGAGTATACATTTAGTGCCCAAGTGTAGAATGTTCTTCTGGTACAGTGAGGTATTGTGAATGGTTACATACAAATGTGTATTTTTTTGGCTGCTGTGTTTATATACAGTGTTATTCATTATAAATGGTGCATCAGTTGTGTTCTTATCAAAATTATTTCATAAATGTGAATGCAGGGAAGTAGAAGCGTAACTAATTTTTTAAACAAAGATTTGCAAGATCATTTTGGAGTAATGCCTTACATAATTCCAATAATTTTTTTTTGCTATTGCACCTTCATGCTACATCATTTATTTATTTGTTTGCTTTTTTAACATCAAATGTTAAAGCCACAAATAGTTGTTTAATTGGTACTGTACCATATTAGGTAAAGCAGCATAAACATTAAACTACCATTTTCCTTAATTTTTTTTTTTTTTTTTTTTTTCACATTTTCTGCTTTACAAAATGCTCCTTGGATCACAATTTGATAACTTATTAGCTTGAAATTATCAATGTAGCTTAGAGAATTATAAACTTAAAAAATGCTGTGCAATAATTAAAAATAGTAAACAGTTCAGCTGAAATTATTTTCTATAACTCATACTATAAATATTGAAAAAGTAGTATATTCTTTAGTTTACATCCTGCAAAGCATTTTTCTAAGTCCAACACAGGTTTAAACGAGCACTGATAGAGCCTGCCAAAGTTGTCCACTACAAGTAACCTCAATAGCTGCAGAGCCATTCACTACCAACCTCTGCACTAACGCCCCCCAGACATATGTCTTGCAAATGATATTAATTGTTAGAAGAAACCACCCTTACTTTTACTGTGCAAATGAATATCCTGTTTGGTCGCTATCATTTAGTAAGTAAACTAAGTGTAAATTGTGTTTCATTGCTATGGCTAGATTCATTAATGTGATGAATAATGCAGGCAGTTCCCATACAATGAAAGTTTCCTAAGAATGCGATGCTATCCTTCATCCTGTTACAAAATGGGATTATAGATATGAACAACGTAGGGAAGGGCATGAACAGTTTTGGATTCAGTGGCAAAGGACACTTAGTTCAAGAACTCTAGGTTCCACCTGTCCAAGTTCTTTTTTTTTCTCTCTCTTCCCCTTTAAGATGGCAGCGAGTGATGATTGTGTGTTGAGTACAGTTAACCCAAATATAACACAATCAACGCACACAGGTGCATGATTAAGAAGTGATTCTGCTAATGGGTTAATATGTGTAAAGTGTGGTCATTTAAATGATGTAAACACTTATGCAAGTATAGTTGCAAATTTCAAGTGTGGTAAATGGAAACAGCAGCTGCGACAAAGAATGCTTAGCATCATTACAAAAAGTGGTTGAAGTCTTGCAACAGACCTAATAAATTTACAACTGGATAAAGATCGACTACATGAGGAAAATAGAATGCTGAGAGTGTAAAGGAATGAATCTTTATTTCATAAACCTAAATTAATAGGCTTTGACTAGGGGCAAAGGACTGTGGTAGGCACCAATAATATATGTATCGGGATATGTATGGTAGGAACAAGACTTGATAAACATAACATAATTTACTTACTTGAAATATATTCTTCCTGCAGTTTTACAACTCACATTTTACTTACTTTACATGATGTATTTGATACCTTAAGATTTCTGACAGAGATGTGGTGTAGCTTCAACATTAAACATGTGCAGCACTGCCCACCCCCTGCCTGCTAATGCAGCACAATACACTCTAACCCACCTTCACTCATCAACAGCTAAAAGCCAAGAGAACATGCCAAGTTTGGTACACCAAAAGGTTTTATTTCACACACGTGGTTGCCGGAAAAATTAGGTCATATTCTGTACAATTTAGATAGGAAAAAAATTCAACAGGAATGCAAAACCAATAAATCTACCCAATATTATACCTGGCAACTCAAACCAATATGTCATAAACCTAAATTAATGAGGCTTTGTCTAGGGGCGTAGGACTCAGATGGTATGCGCCAATAAGACATGTACTGGGATATATGTATGGTAGGAACAAGATTTGATAACAATTTACTTACTCAAAATATATGTTCCCTGCAGTTTTACAATTCACATTTTACTTACTTTATATGATGTATTAGATACCTTAAGATTTCTTACAGAGATGTGGTGTAGCTTCAACATTAAACATGTGCAACTTCCACCCCCCCCCCCCCCCCCTCCTGCCTGAGGCAGGATAATACACTCTAACTCATCTTCACTCATTTACAGCTAAAATCCAAGAGAGCATGTGGATAACCAGTCACACTAGTAATATGTTTAAAAGAGTTGATGTCATTAACTCCGGTATGTCATGGATGGAGAATCCCACATTAGCCAGCGAAGCAGACACCTGGATACAAGGCATCCACACTACCGACGAAAAATATGTACAATCTGTTAATGCAGCCTGAACATCAGTCGATTAAGGAACAAAAGAAGAAAGTACAGTTTACGAAGTAAGCAACCATATAAGTACCTGCAGTTAAACAAGACAGACGTAAACACAAAATTACAATACATGGAGACAGCCATGCACATAACATTGCAGTGGAAGTGAGTCATCGTATGAATAATTTAAGTATCACAGGTTATGCACAACCTAGTGCTAAGTTTGCCCAAGCAACAAAGGATATTCCAAAAGATCATGGCGTACAGATAGTCATTTTAATATCTGGTGCAAATGACATCTATAGAAATGAAGCTCAAGAAATGGTAAATAAGCTAGAGCAATTACTTGTAGCTTACCCTAATGATAAAATCGTCACTAACATACCACATATATATGATTTATTGCTGAATTCTTGTACAGGGTGGGTCAAAGAAACGGGAAATTTTGATTTCGTTGTTGTTAGTACATGGTTTATATCAGAAGGCTTAGATTTATGTCATTGTTGAGCGTGATAGTTGCAATTTAGTAAACATGAAACATTGGACTGGTGAGCAAAGAGAATTTTCTTTAAAATCTTATCATCTAAGTGGTCAAACCGCTGAAGCTGCTTGTTAGGAGTTTCGTCGTCATTTTCAACTCCTGTGCCCTCCGCTCATGCGATAAATGCCTGGGTTCATAAATCAGAAGAAACAGGCTCAGCACTAAAGAAGAAACCTCCATGTAAACCAAAATCTATTCGTATACCTGAAAATATTTAGAAGTTAGAGTTGCTATAGTGAACAGCCCGACACGTTCAGTCTGGAGACATTCTCTGGCACTTAACATGGATCGCTCCAGTGTACGAAGAATACTGAAAAACGATCTAAAATTTCACCCCTACAAGTTGCAAGTTGTGCATAAATTAAATCAGCAGGACGTAAATAATCGTGTCATGTTATGTTAGCGATTTTTGAATGAGATGGAAAATAACGAAGTTCTTCCGAATTTATGAATGTCTGATGAAGCCCACTTATTATAGGATCAACAGAACAACTTGGTTTCAGCAAGATGGTGCAACAGCACATACTGTACGAATCTCTATGACGGAACTGCAAAATTTGTTTGGGAATCATGTCTTATCAAGGAATGAAAAACATTCTGTGGCCTGCACGATCCCCAGATTTGTCTGCACGTGATTCCTTTTTATGGGAGTATCTCAAAAGAAAAGTATACGCAACAAAGCCACGAAACATCGACGACCTGAAGACAGAAATTCGTGAAGAAATTGCGAGCATCCCAGTAGTTATGTTGCAAAGAGTGATGAGAAACTTTAAAGATTGATTACAAGAATGGGTTCATGTTGGTGGTGGACACTTAAAGGATGCTATTTTCAAGAAATAGTGGTTATAGCAAATGGCGTACTATTTTCTAGATCTTCATATAATAAAACTTCATTTAATACATTATCTAAGGTTTCATTTTACAATTTCAATATTTCCCGTTTCTTTGACCCACCCTGTATAAACAAAGAAATAAGGAAAACCGGATATTGTTTAGTTTAGCTTACGCGATGACTTGGTCAGAATTTCGGCAAAGTCCCACTCGGCAGTGTGTACGAATGGTCACGAAATTTGCTGAAGTTGCTGTGTTAATGCAGCGCTGCCAACAGCAGAATGTCCCTGGGAGTTTGTTGCCAATAGTAAGTTTGAATGTTTTTGCGGGAGTTGGCAGTATGCTGTTGACCTTCTTAGAAGCAACTAGTGCAATGGCTAGGTTTATCAGTATATTGGATTTGGCACCTCTGTGCTTAAATGAAGAGGCATGCATGCAGTTCCTGTATGACGAGGGCCTGTTGAGGACTCGAATGCTATGCAGGGAATGTGATGCCGTGCTACACCACTCGAAAATAAAAAAAAAAAAAAAAATAAAATAAAAAATAAATAAATAAATAAATAAATAAAAAAGAACGATAATTAATAAAAATAATATAAATATAATAATATAACACTATTAAATATAATATATAATAAAATAATATTAAATAATAATACAATAAAATAATATAATATAAAATAAATAAAAAAGAACGATAAATAATAAAAATAATATAAATATAATAATATAATAAATCTTATATATTTAAACGAGCAATTCTTGTATATATATATTTATTCCGCACAACTTGGAAACGGCTCTAACGATTTCGATCAAATTTTGTATTCAGATAGGGTTTTGCATTTTAAGTTCAGCTATATAGGTGTAATTCCCGAAAAAACGTGATTTTACATAAATAACATTTTTTATTCCCACTTCTACAGAGCAATTCTTGCATATACTCACGGTATTTCAGAAACGACTATAAAGGTTTGATTAAATTTTTGTATACATGCATATTACATTCACAGCGTTTTCTCTACTCACTTTTAGGTAACACATTCACATCTCTATCTCTACTCACTCTTCTATAAACAATTTTCCATAAAAAAATGTCATTTTGCACCAAAAAACATTTTTAATAAGTTAATGTTTAAATTCAATGTAAACTTCATGATTTGTTTTTTAGTTTCCTCCTAATAAATAAATAAATTTAAAAAAAATAATAATATAATAAAATAATATAATAATAAAGAACGAGCCAGCGTATCGTGGACCCAGTAATAAGGCAATAAGGATAATGTACACAATGAGCAAAATAATAATGTACAGAATCCACAACAATAGTATGGAGTTGCGCTAGGCGATAGCGGTGTATGTCTGTGGCGGCAACGACGCAAGTGAGTGCATTTGTGTTTAATGTTTTGGCAACAAAAATAGTGTAGTGTAAAAAGCAATGATGGCAGATGTGAAAATCGTCTGCTAGTCATGCAGTGAAATCTAGTGGGCTATTTTGAAACTACTGTAGGCACATGCGCAGTAAGTAATTTCGAACTTAGAATCTGGCTGGGAAGTGGAAAGTGAGCTAAACTAAACAAGAGCCGGAAAACCAACCTAAAACTGAAATTGTTATTAATGAAACATACTAATGCCACTCTTCTGGATATTGGCAAACTGGATGAAAAAGCTATATTTTACACATAGTTTCCATATAAATTCTACATGTAGGGCTTAAATAGCTCAAGAAATTATTAAAATGATAAGAGCTTATGGTGATTAAACCTTGCAAGCCACTAATTATATCCACTAAGGGGAAATAAATGTTCTACAGTCAGAAAACTTAATGTTAATGAGCAACCTCAGTCAAACATAATTAAAAATACCTAAGAATCATGCATCAAAATGTTCAATATATGTCTAATAAAATAGACATGTTAAATATGGTGTTTAATGAAATTAATCCTAACATTGTAGTTATTATTGAACAAGGTTTTTCCAACACGGAATTGGAACTAACTAAGCTAGACAATTATATCCATACACCAAATTTTTGTAGGAATAGTCATAAAGCTGGTGGTATGGCTATATTATAAAAAGAATTGCTTGGTTAGTATATACCAAAGCTGTGGTAATTATAGTAAAGAAATGGTAATGGAATGTTGTGCTATAAAAATAAATACTAACATAGGTAACATCACTATAATTGGTAATGCAGATCACTGAACTCCAACATCCATGAGTTTTATGAGCATTTAGACAATCTCATGCCAAGTTAACTGGTGAAGTGCAAAAAATTATAATATTAGGTGATATCAATATTAATTCCAATAATCATTCTAGGAAGTTAAGTTGTTGCAAAATATTTTAAACAGTTGCAAGCTATATAATGTAATTCATTGCCCCACCAAAATTACTAATACATCGGCAACAGCTATTGACTACATAATAACTGAGTACCTGGGCAACTGAGCTCTGCTCAGCTTTTCTTTTCCTTTTTTTTTTTTTTAATCATAGTTTTCTATTTTGGAGGGGGGGGGGGGGTGAGATACTTATTTAGATAAACTTGGAAAGCAAAATGTTAAGTAAATATAAATTTTCATCCTAATTGTTGGAGCCGTTTCCATGACGAGATCTTTAATATCCTGGCTTGTTTGTTGAAATTGACCCATTAACAGAGAAATGAAGGCCAAAATAAGGTTTAGAGTAATTGTGACTGTTACGCGTAAAATTGTTTTTTTTTTTTCCTCCTTTGTTTTTTTTTTTTTTTTTTCCCCAGGAATGACACCTATATAGATCAACTTAATAAGCAAAACCCTGTCTGAATACAAAATTTGATTGTTAAGAGTCCTTTCCAAGTTGCACGGAATATATATTATGTATACAAGAATTGTTCGTTTAAATATATAAGATATTGAACCTCCTCAGCATTCCACTTTCGTAAATGATTTTCACCTAATCACTGTGCAGAAATTATTGATATTTGTAATTGTAATTAACGAAAGAAACATGGATCCAAAAACGATCAGTTAATGATGCTAATTTAACGAGGCTACAAGAAATGTTATTTGAGAACTGGGAATCTGTGTACTCCATAACTAGATGTTAATGAAAAATGGAATATGTTTTTTAATATTTTAGTACATTTTAATGCAGCTTGCCCTATAAAGACCAAGCATCTGAGCAATAAAGTTGATCATAAAATAAAGCTGACAAATTAATTAAAAAATGTACGTGAGAATGAAAACTATATGAATTTTATCATATGGCTAAGTTGAATTTATATAATAAATACTGTAAAATACCAAAAAAGGAATATGCTAAGGCACTTCCCTTGCAAATGTCTCATGCCTAAGGCATGTCAATTAGTCGGGCTACTAATAAAACGAAAACAGTGTGGAATTTAATAAGTAATCACAGGAAACTAGTTAGTACTGACAATATCATTTAATGCATTGATGGGCCCTATTGCAAAATTCTAATGTGTATGCAGTAAATTTAATCACTACTTTATAAATTAAATCACAATACTAAATAAACCCCTAATCAAATATGAACTTAAAAATACAAGCGCACATACTACCTATTTCAAGCCTATTGATAGAACTGAAATAACAAAATTAATGATTTAAAGACACAAACCTCATGTGGCTGGGATGGCATTTCTTCTTGTGTATTGAAATTTTATAAACATGAATTGACTGAGATATGAGGGTTGTCCGTAAAATAAGTTTCCCAAAGTCCTGCAGTCGTGAGCAACGCTGTTATGCGAGATCTGGCAATACCGATGAGTAGCTTGATTCTCCCATTCTCCCAGCTTGCGAGCTGTCTGCCATACTCAGTGTTGGCTCGGCAGCGATTAAAAATGGAGCTTTCACTCGGTTCTCCTGCCAGGTGTGAATTGCGCTGTGATTCGTTTTTTGTGCACAAAAAACACTGTGCCAGTGGACATTCATTCACAACTGTGTGAAGTGTACAGAGAACAGTGTATGAGTGTACAACACGTACGCAAATGGTCCGGAGAATTTAAAGACAGACATACAGACGTACAGTGTCCATGACGACCAGTGTTCTGGACGACGACCGGTTTCAGACAACACCATTGTGAAAGTGGAAGAAGCGATGTTCAAAGATCAAAGAGACAGAAAGAGGTTATTGTTGTGTAAATTTCTGCCTACCAGTACAACAATCAATGCGGACCGCTACTGAAGAAGAACCTTCGCCGTGAAATCCACAACAAGAGGAGAGACATGCTTACAAAGGGAGAGCATTTCCATCAGGACAACGCTCGTCCGCACATTGCCTATGTGATAACCAACCTCCTTCCTCTTCCTCTTCCCCTTCCCCTTCTTCTTCCCCTTCTCCCCTTCCCCCTCTTCCTCTTCCTCTTCTTCTTCTTCTTCTTCTTCTTCTTCTTCTTCTTCTTCTTCTTCTTCTTCTTCTTCTTCTTCTTCTTCTTCTTCTTCTTCTTCTTCTTCTTCTTCTTCTTCTTCTTCTTCTTCTTCTTCTTCTTCTTCTTCTTCTTCTTCTTCTTCTTCTTCTTCTTCTTCTTCTTCTTCTTCTATTACTGTAAGATGATTTCTGCAGCAGGTTTTAAATCTTACACTTATTATTCTGTCCTTTATATATGTATACCTTTCGAGTTTTGCCTTCCAAAATTGATCTATTAATATTGCTACTCCGCTGCTCGCTTTTTTGTGCTGATCTACTCCACTATATATCATTGTATATCCATCTAAATTGATAACCAACCTCATCAACAAATTTGTATGGGATACTGTCACACACCCTCCCTACAGCCCAGACCTAGCCCAAATGACTGCCATCCCTGACTTGAAGAAACACTTGCATGGGACGCATTAAAGAACAGGAGAGGAGCTGAAAGAAACTGCTTCAAGCTATCTTCACCACGCGGCAGGAAAGTACAGAGGTATTTTTTAGAGGTGGCACATGACCTTGGTCGGATGTCCGCGAGTGACATCATGCAAAGCGATGGTGGGGGTAAGTTTCCACCAGCAGCCTGCTGGCTAGTGGGTTAGAACTCAAAGAGATACTAACCAGACACCCCTTTTATCCTGCAATAGACAAGCGGACTAGACCATGAACTACTGTGCAACATTACATCACATGCCACCTCTAAAAAATACCTCTGTACTACGATGCAGACATACAAAAGTTGGTACACCACATGCAAAAATGTATTGATCAGAACAGTGATTATGTCTAAAAATAGGAAAAAGTCTAAGCTTTCCAAAAATGTACCATTCAATGTCAATAAATGTTTTTCACTGTCAAAAAAATTGGGAATCCTATTTTACGGACAACCCTCATAATTGCACACTTAATAAATACCTCAATTGAGCACACTATATTTCTTGAATGCTGGAAGATCAGCACCACCATATCAATATTTAAAAAATCAATGGAAGAACAAGATAAATCAGAAATAGTTAAAATTAAGTATGGAAAAGTACCTACCACTATAGAATTTACAGTATCTACAATCCTCCAGACAATACACTAGATCTAAATTCTATTCCCATAGAACCCAAAAGTATTTTAATAGGTGATTTTAATGCACACTCCCCTAGGTGGGGCTACAGAGATATAAATTCAGCAGGAAGAGTCATAGAAGACCTATTAAACTCATCAACAATGGAATTAATATTTAATCCAAATGATCCACCCACTTACCTTCATTATAATGGTTCAGGTACAAATCCTGATCATCTGATGGTGTCATCTGACATAATTGACAATACAAAAAGAAAAATAATAGAAGACCCAGGTTCAGGCCACAGAATCACCATAAACTCCATAAGAGGTCTAATAAATAAAAGGTAACAAACCAAAAATTAAAACATCTTGGAATTTTAAAAAAGCAGATTGGTACAGTTTCCAAAATGAGATAGAAGGGAAGTGTAATATACTGTTAGAATCAGAGTTCAAGTCAGATGAAATGAATAAAAAAATTTGTGAAATATTACTGACAATAGCCAAAACACATATCCCCAAAGGAAAGTTAAAGAAATATAGCTACTTTTGGTCTCCATCTTTAAGTTAAAACACGAAAGAAATATAGCAAGAGTCAAAGCCGAAAAAACCAAGTGTCCAGAAGATGTACAAAACTGGAGAAGAAAAGCATACATTTTTAAGAAAGAATTAATTACAGCAAAGAGGGCCAGTTTCACAAATTTTGTAGAACATATGCACTATAGGAAAGATGGAAATAAAATATACAAATTCCTTAATAAAACAAAATTATCAAAAAATACAACTGAACCATTACAACATAACAACAAAAGCTTAACTACAGATAGCAGAATCCCTTAACAAGTTTTATGCTCAGTCACAAAGAATACCCCAAGCGTATAAAAAACAAGATAAGGCTATCCAAAAAACTATCAGAGAAACTAATAAGCCAAAAGGTATAGAAATCATATTTTTATTCAGGATTTTAACGAAACAGAACTGGATTTAGCAATAGAACAATTACAGAACAAAAAATCTCCAGGACCTGACAAGATCCACCCAGAGTTTATTAAACACCTTGGCAGGAAAGGAAAAGAAATCCTACTTAAACTGTATAACACATGCTGGAGAATGACTGTACCTTCCGACTGGAAAAAAGCCATTATCATCCCGATTTTAAAGAAAAACAAACCTTCAAACAATATTAATAGTTTCAGACCATATCTTTGACCAGTGTTATTGCAAAAGTGATGGAAAGAATGGTGGCATCTAGAATTAACTGGTTCCCAGAATATTACAACTTAATTAATAGTTCACAGACCGGCTTCAGACAGAATCATAGTACAAGTGAAAATGTACTCCTACTAAGCCAAGACACCAAGGAAGCTTTCAATAGAAAGGAGGATACCTTAGCAGTATTCATTGATTTTAAATCAGCATATGACTCAGTCTGGAGAAACAAATTAATTGAGAAGTTGCAGTCAATAGGTGTGAAAAGTAACATGCTTAAATGGATAACTCAGTTTATTCCACAAAGATTTTGTGCCACAAAATATAATACATACATTTCCAAATATAAACAAACACACCGAGGATTTCCACAAGGTGCTGTTCTGAGCACAACACTCTTTAACATATATATAAATGACCTTCCATCAATAATAAAAACTTTAGAAACCAAAATTGCTTTATTTGCTGACGATGTAGTCATTTGGACTCCAGGCTCTTCAAAAAAACCTGAATTCATTAAAGACAGAATAGAGACAGCCCTAAACAAAGTACATGAATGGTGCTCCAAAAACCTCATGACTATCAATGTGGAAAAAACAAACTATGAATTATTTACACTAAAATACAAACCAGTTAATATTAACAAATTATAATGGTAAACCACTCAAAGCAGTTGATGATGCCAAATACTTAGGCATCAATTTCAACAGAAAGCTAAGTTGGAAAAAACATATAACAAACATCTCAGAAAAGGTTGAAAAGAAACTGCAAATCCTGAAACGGTTAGCTGGTGCTAAATGGGGCTGCTCAAGGAGAGTCCTTAACACAACATACAAAATGTACGTTAAACCAAACCTCTTGTACTGTTCTGAAGCTTTAATAACAGCAGCAAATGCTAACATCAATAAACTTGAACAAATACAAAATCAGGCTCTTCGCCTAATCACTGGAGTAGTTAAATCCACACCTATTGATGCCATACTTGCCTTAACACGGACCCCATCAATAACAACAAAAATAGAAGAACAAGCAATGCTCCAACACGAGAAAATGTTACCACTGCCAAACTCTAAATGGACAGAAGAGAACCTCCCCCTTCAATCCACAAAACTCATAGTAGTTTCCTAGAAAAGGTAACACAGATTAAATCCAAATTGAACATTCCTAACATCAGAGAAAATCTACTTATAAGAGAAAATCCATTGGAATTATTGCAACCTACCTTCAATTTGGAATTAATAGAGGAAATAAGTAAATCAGACACACCAAAAGAAATACAAAAACTTCTAGCTCTGGAAACAATCAATACTAGGTATCCCACAGAAGAATGGCTGCACATATATACTGATGGATTCTCCAAGGAAAACCTTACTGGAGCTGGAGTTACGTGTTCACATTTTTCCTTTTATCATTCTGTTGGCAGAGACACAACAAATTATGAAGGAGAAATAGAGGCTATATACATTGCTCTCCGACAATTATTAAATCTTCCCTTAAATAAATTTAACAAGGCAGTAATTCTTTCGGATTCTAAAGCTGCAATTCAGGGAAAATGTTCAAATACTACAAAGAAGTCAACAAAAATTAGAGAATGATACAAAATGTTAACACAACTCCAAAAAGTTAATAAGACTGTTCATCTCCAATGGATTTCAGCACACTGTGGAGTCATGGGGAACGAAGCTGCAGACTCACTTGCAAAGAAAGGCACAACAATAAAACAAAAGTCTAAATTCAATTTCTCATATTCCTCAATAAAACGCTTGATCATTAAAAAATTTTCTCATTCATACCTGCAAGAAATAGAAACAAATGCCAAAGATAAAAAATGGATTACACTACTTTCCAACCCAGATATAATCCCCCAGAGACCAAGGAAAACAGCGGTTGCAGCCTTCCGACTATTGACAAATCACGACTGCTTAGCAAGTCATCTCTACAGAATAGGTATCGCAGCCTCACCAATATGTGTCCTGTGTAACGATCCAGCAGAAATGAACGAAGACCACTTGAAGACCTGTGAAGCATTAAGATCAGAAGAAACTACAGTTCAAAAGTATTGGAAAGCACGAATGCTAATGGCTTCATTGCCAGATGCAAGGCACTAGAAAACAACAACATATTTAAAAAATCTGATGTGTTGTACTCAAATGACTTTCTCTACTATTGTACTAACCATTCATACTAACTCTTATTCCTATATCTTCGTGTTACTTGAGATAAACATTTACAGAAATTATCTTATTGCTTATTTCCTTGTTGGTGCAAGGGGAACATTAGATCACAGTAGGCTTTGAGCAATACTGAATTCTTTTAAAGCTTTTAGACTCCATTCTCTTTGCACACTTAACATGCAAAACAAATGAACAACAATGTTCCATTTCACGAAAGTTTTAAGTTTTCCAAAACTTACACACACAACAAGGAATATCTCCAAAATGGTTCACCCTGCAAGAAAATTTATTTAGACATAAATTGTGTATTTTAGCAAGATCTACATTTTTTTGTATAGTATAATTCAAGATATACATTTCATTTGTCATAAAAATATCTCAAACATATGACATTTTAATCAAAATCATTAGAGCCATTTTCAAGAAAATCAAAATTTTCGAAAAATTTTCCACGTAAAGGGTAGTTTAGAGTGGGGCTGTTTTCTTCAAAATCTTTGTGTCGCATCCTTAAAAGACATTAAACTTAAATACCAACATTGGTTTTTAACCGACTTTTCGCTTTTGAGTTATGCTGTCCATAGACTCAGACAGACACACACAGACTTTTTTCTAAAAATGCTTTTTGGATTCAGGGGGTCTCAAAACATATATTTCCGGTGAAATCTCCACATCGAATTTTTTGGTGGAATACAATAATTCCCCTACTTACCAGTAGAGAAAGTAAAAAGGTGATAAATGTAATATAAATAACTATAGACCCAAAACTCTTATCTCATTGTTTAGTAAGTTTTTCTTAGACAAATATTACATATTGAACGAAACTCAACTTGCTTTTAGGAAGAATTACTTAACTATATTCTGTGCGGAATTGGCAGTCAGCATGTAGAAAGAAAAAGCAGTACTCTCCCTCTCACTTGCACCCAATGTCGTGACTGTCCTCTCCTATTAACTAGGTTATACTCTGTGAGAGGTGTCTCAGTGAAAGAGATTTGACAGGAAAAGCTATTCTCTTAAAGAGGGTTCTTCATTGTACTCAAGGGAGCAGGCTCAGGTCATTTCCAACTAATATCACTATCTCTTTCTGCCAACTTATTCTGCACAGACTCTAGTACTACTATTATGGATTAGAGCTAGAATTGCGGTCGCAATTAGACAAGGATACTGATGCTGCTGAACTTCTTATTGATCTTTTTAAAGGATTTGAAAGTGTGATTTTTAGCTTATTACCAGACAAACTACAAAATCATGGTATCGGGGGTAATATGCATAACCTATTAAGATATTTGAGAGGTAGAATCGGAACTGAAAACCCAATACCACAGCCAATTCCACCTCTCAAACATTGCCAACACACAGCTTGTGTTTAAAAACACCAACAGTAAGTTTGTTGGCACAAATAAATAATAGTTACTATTAAGATCTTATTTAACAAATCATAAATAATGTTATGGTATCTAATAATAATACGAGGGTGAGTCAAATGAAAACCATAAATATTTTTTTAAATATTATTTATTGTGCAGAAGTGGTACAAAGCTGTATCACTTTTCAACATAATCTAACCCACGCTCAAGGCAAGTCCCCCAGCGCTTACAAAGTTAACAAGTTAACATGGCATCTGAGATGTAGACTGTCTGAGCTACTGTATTTATCCCACGAGTGGCCTCCGCGATTGGTCTGGATGGCGTACAGCAGAAGGGAGGGGGCGGGCATCATCCAAGGTGTTGTTTTCTCCTGATTGGTTCACTTGAATTTCTCCTGTTTTTTGCTGTTTCTTGCCCTCAATGACAGGATAACAGGTTAAGTTTCAAAACCTCTTCTTTCTTATTGAAATTGTGGGGATGTTTATAAATTTCAATAGCTTCTCGTTGTAGCCGGGCATGGTAGTGTATTGTGGATGATAGAATGTTCGTGTCCTGGAACTTAATTATATATTCGCCCTCCAATCAGCAGAGGCCACTCAAGGGATAAATACAGTAGCTCAGACGATCCACACCTCAGATACCACATTAACTTAGACTACGATCGCACTACTGAAGATGTCTGCCACAATTTTATTGTGGACAAAACGTCTGGATACGCCAGCAGACCACGCCATAACAGCCCGGAAATAACTCCTAGCTGATTGGTTCACTTATAGTTGGGAGGTGTGGATATCCTCAATGACAACACATACATCAATGGGGGCAAAATAGCCTGTGCTGGCCACATGAGTCACATTTGATGAATGTAAAAGTGGAAAGAGGAAATATCATTGCAGTTGCACTGAGGATGAAAACTGGATCCTTGAGATAATGAACATGGTCACTAATGAAATACAGATGAGAGTTAGCGTATTGTCTTTTTCATCATAGACAATAAATACTAGGGTGATTGTGGCAGCAGTATTGGCAGCAAGGCCTTGTTTACACCATCCATGATACAATTATGCAGTGGCAGCAAGAAGTTGTCAGAAGTTCCAAATCTTAATATTACTATACCTTTGTCAGCCTTACCATAGCGGATAGAAGAGATAGTGTGAGCTCTTCGGGAGTTACTATGGTTCGCTCGCAAGATGGCACTGGTGTCGCGGTCGCTTTACTTTAGTTCACGAATGCATGGTGAAAATGGGTTTCATATTATCAGTTAGCATTTTAAATACCTAAAATCGTATGCAGGAATATTGGAAATACTGTTTTGAAACATCGTCTTTCCTTGACACATAATATAGGATGGTATTTTACAATAATGGGTATTATAATTAACGAAGAACAGTGGGAAATATCTGCTTACATGATTTTACGCTGAAAAATTAAACCATAATGCAAATTATGTATTTTTTAAGCATTGTATCTAGAACCAGCTTTTGTTTTTTACTTAAATAATTTAAATTGTGTTTATGTTCGCAACAATTAGTAGCGAATTTCTTTTCTACTATTTTTAATTTAGCCCTCTCTTTAGATAGCAGGATTTTAGTTCTAACTAAATTTCTATTGAGGTTTCTAATTCTTTTCTTCAGTGTAGCAATTTCATTACTGACACTTGTGTTTGTGACCTTGGAGGAATTAGAACTGTTTTCTGTGAATTCCTCATTGTTGAAGGACGGCGCATTTGAAATAAGAACTGGTTGACTGGATCCTGCATCTGGTAATTTACTGATTGTTGAATATTGCTTTTTCAGTAATTTTTTGTCTCTGTTTTGTGGAGATTTTCGGGATTTATGCACTGTAGTTAAGTACCTGGGTAAATTAGGAAATATACAGGGAATTGCCCCTGGCTTTAACCGCCATTTAATTCTAGGGATTTCAACTAGTTTTCCATGCACAACGAATGAATCAACTTTCACTAAAAAGTCCTCTGGAAAATGTTTGTCACAAATACTAGATTTAACAGATAATTTAGTGTCTTTCCTAGGAATAGACTTTTCCCATTTGTAAAACAGATTTTTTATCTTTAGGAGGAGTAAAAAAATGTCTAGCTTCTGAGCAGTTTGTGTATCCTGAACGACACCCGGGTACAGAACAAGTTGGCATTTTTAATCAATTATTGATGTTGCTTGAAACTTACGTTTTGAAGAACATGCACATTTATGCACAAAATTAGAAGCAATTTCACAAGTTATGTAACTAATTACTCACAACACACAACGCATACATATAAAATTGTCTGTACTTCCGAATCACATACTAGGCAGTTCGGCCGCATTTTAAGGCGACTGCAATCGTCATGCCGCAGTTTCGGTCAGTTGCCACGGGACCACGGATCATGCAGTGAACTAGCGGGAGAGCTCACACTTTCTCTTCTATCCGCTATGGCCTTACTTTAAACTGCAATATAAACAACAGCACATGTTTGAATAAAACTTCAATGGGTGATCAAACCGCACTACTTCCATGTCAGCAGGCACAAATGAAAATATAGTCCATTAATTAACAAACAAAATAGAATTAAATTTAAAATAACTATAAGAATTATTTGCAAAAACTGTTTGAAAATCTTACAGTAAGAATAAATGGAATGCATTTGCATGGTGAACATGTTAAGTAAGCCTGCCAATCGTAGGAGCCCCCAAATGAATACAATTTTGCACTTTGTTTAAACTGCAGTTTAAAGTAAGGCTGGCGAAGACATGATCAATCAAGGCACTGTGCTGTGTAGGTCTTAAGACGAATTTGGTGTTCCAGATGACTCATTTCTTTTTGTCAAAAGATGTACACTTGCACTTAGAATTTATATCTTTTATTTTAAATGTATTTATGGATATCTAACTGTTTAGAGAGTATGTAATGTTACTTTTGTATGTTTGGATCTTATTTGTAACTTCCTATAGCATGCAATACCAAGCAACTTAAAGAAGAGCAAAAACTGAATCACACATACACAATTCTTTTTCTCGTTTCAACTAATTAAAATTAAAAAAAATCTATGCACAAAGGTTTCTTAATTTATCAATACCAAGGTCAAATTAAACATTTGTGAGCAATACTATACAAACCATAGGCTCAAAGAAGCATTTTCTTTATTTTATTAGGTTTAACATCTTTTAACCAGGTAGATTACATTGGATGATGAATGAAATGGGTGAAATGGTGCTCAAATAAGCTTGGGGTCCATAAAGCTTGGTTACCTGACATTTCTCTTTTCAGGATAAGGTAAAACCCTGGAAAAAATCTTATCCACTTTACTTACCCTAACTGAGGTTCGAACTCAGGACCACTTAATGTGATGCAGACACACTACACCTACACATTTCATATTACCAAGGAATAATGTGTAATATGGTTTTATTCAGTTTGTACAATAAAGCTTATAAAAGTAAACTTACCAAACGGGTGGGTTTCTCATATGACTTTCCTGATACTGAATTAAAATTATTACTCAATGTAATAGATAATGGCTCGTGCATATTAAACCCTGCGGATCTTTGCCTGTTCGGGATTCGTGGTGGTGGTGGTGGTGGTTTCCATAAACTTGGAGCAATTCGTCGAGGAGCTCCCTGCAAAACAAATCCTAGATTTGTAAACCTTAAGCTTCACAATGACAATATATCTTCACTTTTTAATACTAACTTCTTCATTTCAGATGTCTTACACCCTTATACTTCACCATTTATAATTATTTAAGGTGATCTAAATACAGAGGGTACCAAAAAAATGTATACACACATCAAAAAAAGAAAAACTTAACACAACAATCTGAATTCACGCCAGAAAACGATGAGCACTAATCACTTTTACAGTTACAAAAGTTGCTCAAAATGCGTAACCATTGGCATCAATACACTCCTGAGTTCAATGAACTACTGATTGGGTAACATTTGCGAAAGTGTTCTCAGTGATTGCTGCACATGCCATTTCAATTTCTTATTTCTTCCTGAACTGCTGCCAGTGTGGCTGGTTTTCTGTGGTATACAACATCCTTAAGAGTTTCCCATAGATAGAAGCCCAGTGGAGTTAGATCCGGAGAATGTGGTGGAAATTCAATTGGACCTCTTCATCCTATCCGGTGCCCTGGTCAGTCTGGATAGCTCAGTTGGTTAGACGCTGGCTTACTGATACCAAGGTCGTGTGTTCAAATCCACCCAGACCAATGGTTGAAGTGTGTCTCCATTTCAGTAGATTTACTGGCATGTAAAAGAACTCCTGCAGGACGAAATTCCAGCACACCAGTGATGCAGATATGATCCATGCAATTGACAGTGTCGTTAAACAACAAAATAATTTTAATTTTTTTTAATGCCCTTTCCAGATAGCCATCAAGATACACACATACATCATGGTAGTAATGTGGTGCACCAACCTGTTGGAAGCAAAATGCCGCATTTTCATAGTGTACGAATGACAAGTAAGACAGATGTGTGTTCAGGTGCACTTGGCCAGTTTACTATTCCATCAAAAAGGGATGGTTCAATGAGACCCCTAGATAACAACCCACGCCAAACATTACTTCTAGGTAAATTAACAGCCCTTTCCACAAAAACATGTGGATTACTTGCACACCAGTAGACACAAAATTGCTTTCCTCTGTTCAAACAATAATCTTGCTTCCATTTTGCTGTAGCAACGCTAACACAATGTAATTGAGTCACATCTGTTTACACAGCATTAAATGATAACCTTGTCTTCATTTGGTTCGATCTTGATTTAGCTGTCCCATAGCAACACTGGCATAATGTACATTCGGTCACAAGTGTTTACAGAACATTATACGACATATTACTGTTGTTTTTCAATCTAACTTTGAAATATATTAAATAGATATCTCCTGTCAAAGTGTGTATATTCTTTTGACTTCCTCTTTATGAAAAAATTAAAATTTTCTAACACATGATACACTTTTTACCACTTTATCTATAGGAGGAGGTGCCTTATTTGATATTGAGTAGTTTTAAGGCTCTCTACTGCAGAACTAAAAATTGAAGCAAAAACACCAAAATGTGTATTTAGTTTGACATCTTGAAGGTTGCAAGACAGAGTTTTGCCATCCCGAACAACTTTTATGTAATTCTTTTTAGTGTTTTAATTTTTGTTTTCACACATATGTGAAACATTGATAAATAAAACACATGTCTTAATTTTCCTTAAGTAGCTCATGAATTCTTTCCTTCTCAATGAAGTTTACATAACTGGAAAATCAAACAGACAAAAGCTTACTACAGAAAAATACAGATGTAAAGATATACAATCTGGCCCATTTGACTTTTTTGATTGTACTAGTTGAAATACTCAGCGTTGTCCATGGTTTGACAGTTTTATCCCTATAGCTTTTAGACACAGGTTGGAAACTATAAAGAACAGAAAATAAACAAAATAAATCAATAAAAACTTCAGGAAAACACTATGCAAAAGCACTGTTGTCCATGGTTTGACAGTTTTATCCCTATAGCTTTTAGACACAGGTTGGATACTATAAAGAACAGAAAATAAACAAAATAAATCAATAAAAACTTCAGGAAAACACTATGCAAAAGCACTGTTGAACAACCCCAAATACCACGGGAAGAACATCGAGAACAGAAAGCTGTGTGAGTGCAAAACGCATTTCCATTTCAACCATATAGAAAATTGCACTAATTGAGAAAGAGGTGTGATTGAGTTTCATAAAAGAAAAGCATGTAAAGAAAACTGCATGAATATAAAATGTTGCATTTCTATTTCAGTCGCAGAAAATTGTACGAATTCTATGTTGATTGTGTTTAATAAAACAAATATTAGTAGAGAAAACCCTATGAATGTAATATGTTGCATTTCTATTCCAATCATAGAAAAGTGGATGAGTATTATGTTGACGAGCAATTAGAGAAGGACATGTGAATGTGTTACATAACAGAAAAGCTGTCTGAGAAAACCATGTGAATGTAGTACATTGCAAAGTAAAATGAATCACATAAAAGCCTCCATGAAAAAAACACTTAAATGTGCCAGTTTTCATGGTGATCTGTCAACCACATTAAGTTTATCAAGTTCATGTACACGAACATCCATTTAATTGTGTCTTGAAGAGTGAGTAGAGAAAAACATGTGAATGCCTTACATAAAAGAAAACTGGGTACAGAAACCCATATGAATGTAATATGCTGCATTTATATTTCAATCATAGATTATCAGTGAGTGAATGAGTATGGTTTAAGGGTGAGTCGACAGCTAGGTCACAGAAAACTGTATGAATTCCATACGGAAGGGCAAGTAGAGAAAACCGTATGACTGTAAAACATTGCATTTCTACTTCATTCATAGAAAGGTGTATTAATGGCCTGTTAAGAGCAAGCAGAAAAGAATTTCTGAATGTGTTACATATAAGAAAAGCGAGTAGAGAAAATTATGCAAATGTAATGTTGCATAGCAAAATGAATAGCATAAAAACCTTCTCCATGAAAAAATGCTTAGATGTGCCAATTTTCATTGTGATCGGTCAATCGTGATGAAATTTATCAACTTCATACATATCAACATCAATATTATATGTATAGATTGCATGAATTGTATATTGCAGAGCAAGCAGAGAAGAAGATGTGAATCTGTTACATAAAAGAAAAGTGTGTACATAAAATCATGTGAATGTAATACGTTGCATTCCTATTTCAATCATAGAAAATTGTATATTAAAGTGCAAATAGAGAAAGAAATATGATCGTATTTCGTAGATGAAAAGTGAGTAGAGAAAACCTTATGAATGTAATATGTTGCATTTCTATTACAATCATAGAAAACTGCATGAATTGTATGTTGAAAGCCAAGTACATAGAGAAGGATATGTCAATATCTCACGCAAAAGAAAAAATATGTTACACTCACAATACATATGCATGCCGAATTTTGCAGTAATCGGTAAAGTGTTTTAGATTAGCAATTATATACATACACAAAACTATTTTTTTCGGTTTGAATGGGGAAAATCTGATGTGTTGCACTCACATGACTTTCTCTACTCTTGTACTAACCATTCCTACAAATTCTTATTCCTGTATCTTCTTGTTAGTTGGGATTAAGATTATTTCTGCAAATGTTCTGTTCATCTTCTTGTAGGTCCTATCTTTCACAAAAGTAAATACCCAACTTCAGTGAGACCTGTGCAAAGGGTCACCTAATGCTCAGGCGCTCCTACATAGATGGCATGAGCATTAAATTTGCCATAGGCTTCCCTTGCTGTTCAGAGGACATGGTAGCCATGTCACCTCGTAGCTCACCTCAAAGTTTTGAAAAGCAATATTTAAACAATCATTCTACATTAACAGGCAAATGTTGTAAATTTAACTTCAGTGTACCTGCAGAAAATTTGTAATTGGGTTTTGATTAAATAGTGCACTAGAAGTAACGATGCCAATATGGGGTGCTTTGCTTACAAACATAAGCTTAACCATACACACATAATTTCAGCAGTAACCGAACCTGTTAAGGTGTGGTATCGCTGGCCTAGAGTGGTGCCCTGAACATGAATCGTATCCTATGAGAAACATCTGTTTTTTCTCTACCTTTCTGTCTTAACAGGAACATAATTATATAATCCGTGCCTAATATACTATTATACAATATTATCATATTGCTGCAACGCGATTGAAGTTTTAGAACTGAAAGCTTTAGAAGATATTGACTACAATTGTTGTAAATAAAACAGGGAATACGTGTACTTCAACTCTCAATCACTCTTCCAGAAATTAATACCTAATATTTTCTCTCAAATACCCACATTCATGGCATCTGTCTATAAACATAGAAGATTATTGCCAAGTTAAAGAATTTACTTCTATCATGCACTGCTAATTTTTACTTAACTTACAATGGATATAAGAAAGTATTATATATTGTTCATGCATGGAAACCAAAGTGTTTCGGGCACAAGAAACGAAAATAATTATTTTAGAAAATTTAATAACTAAGCATGATTACATTCACTTATACTTCATTATGCAGTAATATGACACAGATATCATACTATCTGAGAATAAGACTCAAAGCATCAAAAGAAAAACATTTAGTGTGTTACATATCATCGAAAGAAAATGTGGTATTACTGGTCACAAAAATGCATAGCTAGAAGAACTTGATCCTAGTGAATAAAGTAGTTAAGACATATTAAGTATGTCACTCAGTTGTAGATTACTTCAAGGGGAACCAACCTTTGCACCTACCAGTGTTGCCATTATCTGTATTTCCAAGCACTACACACTACAATGCTGCTATGTGCCCATTAACTCAATTTCTACAAGTGTGCCTTTATCCCGATTCTCTATTCCTGATAAAAGGCTCTGGAGAACTAAAAACGCTGGTTAATTTTCTATTTTAGAAAATAAAGATGTAGGAGGCAAGGTTTGAACCACTGACACTCAGAACTTTCAACTCCTAACGAGTCATCCGACGACTTTGGCTATTTCTGCATTGGGAAATATGTGCTTTACTCATTTGATATTCAGTTATCTTCTATCATTAACAAATTTCTTTGGAAAGTTCATAGCACCATTAATAAAGATTTAAATAATTTGCTTTTGCTTCTAGATATTCCTTTGTATTTATTTAGAGAGTAAAAAGAGAATTTTATTTAGAACAAATTTAAGTGTTCCGTGTTCAGTTTGGAATTAAGTTTCTTTCATTGCTTTTTGTTTTCTAGGGTCAGGCAAATTATGAATTTGTTAAAACAATATAATATTCCTGACATGTTCCCGCTGAAAGACATCTGAAAATGCTGCTCAGATTTATGTCCATACATGACGGAGTATTGAATACTGAGGTGATTTACTTATATGAGACGTTTAAAGTATGATGTATCTAATAGGTTTTATAGTTGAATAATATTAACTTCATAGTCAAACCCCCCTTGTTGTGTTAGTAGATGTCTAGATGTCTGCTCTACAAACTGTTGGTTGAAATCGAATCTGTTTGTAATGACTCTTTAACTTCATCTTTCTTTCAGGGGTTCGATCGTGCCTGGATTTATTCATTTAGAACATTCATACTCATATTCATACATGTTTCTTCTGGTAACGGTTCAAGGAACTTGCTGAAAATATCTTCCTGGGGAATGTCGAAATTAAATACTCGGTTTCTATTTTTTAAAATGAAGATCTGTTCCCATGTGGATAGTTCTTGTTTTCCGGTTATGTGTTTGAGAATCTTCCTTTCATAGAAGTTTGAAAACATCAGAACAAGCATTGCCATCTGCACCATGAAATACCATGGAAACCCAGTTATTGTCCAGTTGATAATGGAGGAAAGTTAACCTCCGAAACACGTTCCAGAAAATTATAATGTAAGTGTTGTTTAGTGTTATTATATTATTTATATATATGTTATTTAATTGACTCACCTTTTAAATTAAATTGATTATAACAACACTGTTTTCAAACTTCTATGAAAGGAAGATTGTCAACATACCTCATAGGCATGACTTGATAACTTCTTGTGTAAACAAGATGCAATGAAGAGCTAAAAAAACTTTGCAAGTATTTTAAGAATGTTAGTATAATTGATGCCAATAAGTTAAACAGAGAATATCATGCCATGCATGGCTTGCATTTAAACAATGTGGGAAGAAAGAAAATATGGGGGAGATAATCATAACTATTTTTTTTTATAAACAGAAAGGTTAGTTACAAACAACAAACTATTGTATTGCCCTATCACAACCATGAAAACTAAATGTGAAACCTGTTGAGGTTTTAAATGAAAAGCAGGTTGCAATTTTAGATAATGGTAGTAAAAATGGAAAAACTAAATATAGTAGTAAGAATGAATTTGCAATATTTCACCAGAATGCACAAAACATAAGAAATAAGAGAGCTAACCTAGAGATACTTGTAAATAGCAAATAAAATGATGTGGATATTATAGCATCAACGGAACACTGGCTAAAAGAGGATAAAATCCAGTATTATAAATTAAAAGGGTATTCGCTGTGTAGTTTTTATTGTACAAAAGAAAAAAATAATGAGGGAGTTTGTATATTTGTAAAGAACAATACAGAGTATAAGAACGTTAATACTTTTGTGCATCTAGCAAATGATGAACATTTTGAAATGTGCATGACTGAACAAGTTAAAAAACTTGTTATTGTTGCCTTTTTGGTGCAATAAATTGTGGGTTTTTAAAATTTAATTTACGCAAAAACTGCTGGATCTATCAAAATACACCAAAGGAAAAACTTGTAGTTTATTCAATTTTCTATGAATATACCCATAAATCAAGAACCTTCAATGAGTAATAATTCAGCCAAGTGATAAATTTTTTTGATAAAAATATTTTTTTCTAGAAAACAATAAACTTTTCAACATTTTGGTATTAGACTTTCTTGTTATTCACAACATGAAAAATTTGCTGTTAAAGTCTGGCGGATCATTTCACTTCCACCCTGTATACAGATACCCAAGTAGCAATGTAAATCAACTTGTTGACAAATTAGAAATAATAATAGACTTCTACCAAAAGAAACACAAAAATGTAATTATTATAGGTGACTTAAACATTAACTTCCTAACACATGTAAATAAAGAAAATATTATACAATTGCTCGTAAACTATGGTATGGAAGCTGTAGTAAATACTCCTACTCGAATATCAAAGGAATCAAAAACTGCAATTGATCAGTTAATAATAAATACAGAAATTACTTTAATTTAAAAGGTGAGTCAATTAGTAACACTGAACAACACTTACAACATAGTTTTCCGGAACGCGTTTCGAAGGTTAAATTTCCTCCTTCGAAACGCATTCTGGAAAACTATGTTGTAAGTGTTGTTCGGTGTTATTGACTCACCTTTTAAATTAAATTAATTACAACGACACTGTTTTCAAACTTCTATGAAAGGAAGACAGAAATGACTGATTACGGTATAGAAATTATCGACAGCGGCATTTCAGACCATCATGGGCAGAAATTTACAACTGCAAATAAATTAAAAGGTACACGTGACATAAATAGCAATAATGATAGGTATCAATGTAAGCGATGTACTGGTAGTGAAAATATACATTACCTGCAGTTCTTACTTTTAAATGAAGACTGGGAACAAGTGTACACACGAACTGATGTAAACTAAGTGTTTATGAATTTCCAAAATATACTTAATTACTATATTAATATTCCTATGCCATTGAAAAGAATCCGTCTAAAGAACAAACCAGCTGCAAACTGGATTACGAAAAGAATACCTGTATCTAGTAAAAACTTGTCTTCTGAGCAAGCAAGTAAAAGAAACAAAAGTATCAGAATCTTTTAGGGCATACAATTAGAGCTATAAAAAGATTTATAATAAAATCATAAAAGATGCAAAAAGACTTCACAATGATAGGTTAATAACTCAAAAAATAAGTCAAAAAATGTCATGGAATATTCTCAAACAAGAGAGACAGAACCAAAGCAAAAACTACCCAACTATTGCCTAAAAGAAAAAGATAAAATGATTATGAAACCTTCAGAAATAGCAGAGATATTTAATCACTATTTTGCAGAAGTGGCAATAACATTGATTAGTGATTCCAGAGAAACAACAAATTTGTCTATAAACAAAGATAAAAGACACTATCCAACTGTCTTCTTCGCTCCCACAACAGAAAGTGAATTAATAACTATTATTAAGTCTTAAAAATAAAAAAAATCTTCTGGCCTAGATGAATGTTTGAACCTCATTGAAAGTATGCTATAATTACGTAGTGAAACGTGTTACATGAACAATCTATCAATGGAAATGGTGCTGTTTTTATTTGTGGGTGTCTTCTTGTTTGAGCGATGTGGCTCTTATTTCCCTCAGGGCGTGGTAACGGATGGAATGAACATACACTCGGATTTAATTTTAGTCAAACATTTTATTTGCACCTTCTTGTTCACAATTTTTAAATTGTATCACAGTAGAAAGTCTTATTTTAGCGGATCCACTTCCCTAGCATCGCCGAAATTTAATTAAAGGTCTCTAATCTCTTAGTAAATTCACTTTTACTATTTCATGACGCATACACATAAAAATGCGTCCATCCATGCCGGATATGGAGACGCTAGTGTCCTGTTTTTTTTTGGCGTCCTTTTGACGTGACACCGCCCTTTTCATATTCATCCGTGCTATTCATCAAATAGTTCTTTCTCGTTAGGGAAGCAATCTCTAATCATCCTCCCCTACTTTTATTATGGAACACAAACAATTCTAATATTTATACACATATATTAAAATCAAATATGGAAAGATTTATGACGTCTTTGTGCAAACTTAGTTGTTCCTAACAATGAACCTTATCAACATGTTTTCGTCATTTAATTATCTCATACCAACATCAAAAAACGAATTACACTTTTAACAAACATTTACATGAACGATTTTCTTTTGGGGTCTTCTAATATTCTGTCTCACATGCCCCTTGTTTTGTTTTTCAAGTTGTCATCTATATTTACAATCTTGAAACACAATACAATACTTCTCCCTACTCCTCTGATGCAATCACTTTGTACAATATTTTTTTTTTTCTTTACAGTCTTCTTCGCTGTTTGTCTTTGTCTTTTGTTTTGGCATGGCACAGCATGTCTTTGTAAATTTCACATGTTCAGTTACTACACAATACGTGTTCAATTATTATACATCACATATTCAGTTATTATACAATACTTATTCAGTTATTGTACAACACATTCAGTTATTATACAACATATCCAGTTATTATACAATACATATTCAGTTATTGTACAACATATGTTCAGTTATTATACAACACATATTCAGTTCTTATACAACACATACTCAGTTATTGTACAACATATCCAGTTATTATACAACATATGTTCTGTTATTATACAACACATATTCAGTTATTATACAACACATTCAGTTATTGTACATTTGACATTGACACAAATATAATTTAAGTGTATCATGGTTTATTGTGTGGCTTTTGACTTATGTTCCTTGTTATGAGGAGAGAAAAATAGGGATACAAATTTTGAGCTAATGATTATGATCATATTTATGGCAATATTTTATTCAGTTCTTTGCCTTCTTTGTCTTGTAATGTCTTATGTATAGGCAGGTTGTTGAGTAGGTTCTTATACTCTGATGTTACTAATGGCACCATTTTTTAATTGGGTTCTTATTCATTATTATTTGGTTCAACATTTCTTCGAGCTTAGCATTGGCTACTTCCATCTTAATTCATGGGCATTGCTTTTCTGATTATGGCTTTTCTTACTTCACTAATTGTCACCTCTTTGTCTCTTATCTCTATAAGAGAAAACTTCTATACTTATAATTATTCTGCAATTGTATTATTTTTCTTCTCAATTCACCCTCGACATCTTTGTGTCGAAATATTTTATCTTTGTCATCACAATTGATTCCTTTTTATTTTTGTCCCTGACATCCTTATGTCAAAAACACATTATTTTCTGTCGCTATAATTCATTTCTTTAAGGACAATCAGTGTCCTCATCTGTCTTTGTTGACAATGCTCTTTGTGGTCAATATAGCCAATGACTATGTTGATTTTCTTTTTTGTTGTATTTTCTAATCTGAACATAATTTTCTATAAGTAACCCATTAAAAATTGTAGAAAGAAATATCTTCCGGGCTGTTATGCCGTGGTCTGCTGGAGATCTGTCTTCCAGACGTTTCGTCTACAACTGCGGTAGACATCCTCAGTGGCGTTGTCGAAGTCTCCTCGTGGAAGGTATCACTGCGACTGATGTGTTGACTGTCTGTGGGGCTCCATTTATACCATGCGCAACGTGCGCTGATTGGCCCGGGGCGTCCAGAGGCGTGGTGGCTGGTGGAGGGGGTTCTATCTCTCTTATGCTGCTGGTCTCTTCTGATTGGCTTACCTTGCTATCCTGCTTCTTATGATGTTCTATGACCGGATACCAGTTGCTGTTTAATCTTAAGGCCTCTTCCTTCTTATTAAAGTTGTTAGGGTGCTTGTAAATTTCAATAGCCTCTCGCTGTAGTCGGGCATGGTAATGTAGGGTAGATGCAAGGATGCACGTATCCTGGAACTTAATACTGTGTTCACCGATTGCATTAATGGCATGTTCAGCAACCGCAGACTTGTCAGTTTGGCCCAGGCGGCAGCTTCTTTTGTGTTCCGTGAGTTTGGTCTTAACACTGCGCTGAGTAGTTCCAATGTATACTGAGCCACAACCACAAGGAATACTATACACTCCAGCCGATGACAAAGCTTCTCGGGGATCCTTGGGTGATCGTAGTAAACTGCTTAACTGTCTGGTGGGTTTGAAGATCGTCTTTACGTTATGTCGCTGTAATATGCGATCAATTTGGTTGGTGACATTTTTTAAATATGGTAGGAACACAATGCCCTTACTTTTGGGCTGATCTGGATTCCGGATGACAGGTTGAGTCTTAGGAGGCCGGCAAGCTCTTCTTACTTCTTGGATTGAATAGCCATTGGAAAGTAATGCTTGTTCTAAGTGGCCAAGTTCTTGTTTTAAGAAGTGCGGCTCACAGATACGGGAAGCACGGGTTGCAAGTGTCTTGATCATTGCACGCTTCTGTCTGGGATGATGATTGGACTGTTTGTTTAAGTAGCGGTCAGTATGGGTAGGCTTGCGGTAGACCGTGTGTCCAAGTGTCCCGTCGGCCTTCTTGCTAACCAAGACGTCCAGAAACGCTAGTTGTCCATCCTTTTCTTTTTCCATCGTGAACTGAATGCGTCGATTGATGCTGTTCAGATGTTGAAGGAAGTCCTGATATTAAATACTTAACCGGTTTATTACAACCACATGTTGGCACCACGGATTCTTTCATCAAGGATTTGACCCACTTCATTCAGAAGCTGCAAAGTGTAACCATACTACCTCAACATCTACTGGTCAGCTTGGACGTTACATCACTTTTCACCATGGTTCCTGTTGATGAAGCCCTTGAGCAGTTGAAACCCATTTTCTCCGATGATATACTTGCACTCTTCCACCATGTGCTGTCCACGACTTATTTCCAGTGGAACCAGTCCTTCTACGAACAGCTAGATGGTGTCGCTATGGGCAGTCCCCTGAGTCCTGTGGTTGCTAATTTCTACATGGAGTATTTTGAAACCTTAGCCCTAGAAACGGCCACACAAAAACCATTGGTCTGGTTCCGATATGTAGACGACACTTTCGTCATATGGCCCCACGGAGAGAACGCCCTTCAAGACTTCCTTCAACATCTGAACAACATCAATCGACGCATTCAGTTCACGATGGAAAAAGAAAAGGATGGACAACTAGCGTTTCTGGATGTCTTGGTTAGCAAGAAGGCCGACGGGACACTTGGACACACGGTCTACCGCAAGCCTACCCATACTGACCGCTACTTAAACAAACAGTCCAATCATCATCCCAGACAGAAGCGTGCAATGATCAAGACGCTTACAACCCGTGCTTCCCGTATCTGTGAGCCGCACTTCTTAAAACAAGAACTTGACCATTAGAACAAGCATTTCTTTCCAATGGCTATTCAATCCAAGAAGTAAGAAGAGCTTGCCGGCCTCCTAAGACTCAACCTGTCATCCGGAATCCAGATCAGCCCAAAAGTAAGGGCATTGTGTTCCTACCATATTTAAAAAATGTCACCAACCAAATTGATCGCATATTACAGCGACATAACATAAAGACGATCTTCAAACCCACCAGACAGTTAAGCAGTTTACTACGATCACCCAAGGATCCCCGAGAAGCTTTGTCATCGGCTGGAGTGTATAGTATTCCTTGTGGTTGTGGCTCAGTATACATTGGAACTACTCAGCGCAGTGTTAAGACCAGACTCACGGAACACAAAAGAAGCTGCCGCCTGGGCCAAACTGACAAGTCTGCGGTTGCTGAACATGCCATTAATGCAATCGGTGAACACAGTATTAAGTTCCAGGATACGCGCATCCTTGCATCTACCATACATTACCATGCCCGACTACAGCGAGAGGCTATTGAAATTTACAAGCACCCTAACAACTTTAATAAGAAGGAAGAGGCCTTAAGATTAAACAGCAACTGGTATCCGGTCATTGAACATCATAAGAAGCAGGATAGCAAGGTAAGCCAATCAGAAGAGACCAGCAGCATAAGAGAGATAGAACCCCCTCCACCAGCCACCACGCCTCTGGATGCCCCGGGCCAATCAGCGCACGTTGCACATGGTATAAATGGAGTCCCACAGACAGTCGACGCATCAGTCGCAGTGATACCTTCCACGAGGAGACTTCGACAACGCCACTGAGGATGTCTACCGCAGTTGTAGACGAAACGTCTGGAAGACACATCTCCAGCAGACCACGGCATAACAGGCCGGAAGATATTTCTTTCTACAATTTAGACACCGGCCGTGAAAGCTTACGTACCATTAAAAATTGTTATTTTCCATCATCTCTACTATTCCTGCCTTACATATTTGTTGGCAAGGACTATTTGGTCCTTTCTTTGTACGGCTTTAATTTATTTTTATGGTATCTTCCTACCAACTTGCCATTTGCATTCTGTAGCTCATACGTGTGGTCACCCAGCTGTTTTGTTATGACCAGTGGTCCAGTGTACAGTAGTTCCATCTTTCTCTTCGTGTAGCCATCACAGTGTCGATGTCAATTGTCAACTGCTTAGGGTTTGTGTTGTTGGTCATCCAGTCAGTTGGGATGAACTTAGTTGTTGTAATTTCCCTGAGTGTTGGTGGTGGTTGTTGTTTCTGTATTCTGTGCAGCATCTGCCCTATCCGGCACATTTTCATTCTGTTCCTGTTGTCTTACGTTGTCGCTGTTCCATTGGTTTCTGCCCCTTTGGCGTGAACCCCTATTGTATGACGACCTTTGGCTGTTTAAGTATTCCCTACAGAATCGTATGTGATTCACTTGATGGGTACGGTCCCCTGGTCTCCCCCGATCATATCTATGCGTTCTGTATCTCGATTCACCCCTTGGTATTGTGTCGTGGTACCGCAGTCTTGTGTTCTCCATCCTCTCGCCATGTTGTGTGGTTGTGGGAAATGGTGTGCCCCTCTCCCCCTTTCATGGGTGCTCCTAGTATTTCTATCTTCTCCCTCATTCTGGTTGTTGTAGCCGTGCTCCGGTTTAAGATGGGTGAGTTTGGGTGACCGTTCCTATGTCTATGCTCATTAGGCCGACCATTTTGTGTTTCGAAGGCTGTCAGCAATTCTATCATGTCTGCAAAATCTACTGGCCTCGCAACAATTAACCCTGTTCTCAGCGTGTCTGGGAAATGTCTTGTTATGCTGGTAATTAGCTCTGCTTCCGACAGGTTAGGGTCTAATAGCTTTCCTTTGTTGGCTACTTTCATAAAATAATCGACTAGCGATAACCCTTTGGTTGGATCATATCTACCTGTTGCTAGCTCTACCCCAGTTTGGTTTTGCTTAGCTGGGCCCCAATACCTTGATAGGAATAAATTTCTGAATGAGCTATACGACTCATGACCAGCGAGTGTTAACCTGAGCCATTCTAATGCCTTGTTTTTTAAGCTTTTCTTGACTATCATCATCCTAAGCTCATTTGATATCCTTTTCACTTTAAAATACTCTTCCATCTCTTTAACAAAGAGTTTTAGATCATCTCCCTTCTCCTCGTCAAATGTAGGTGGTGTGATTTCATGTAATATGCTGTTGGTGTAACATGTGTTGTGTGTTGTGTCATTGTTTGGTTGTGAACCTCTTTCTCTGTATGGTAAGTCAACATTTTGTACATTCAAATAACTCTCATCTTGTACATTACTTACATCTAAATCATCTTGCCTTTGTAGTGCATTCACAACATCATTTACATTAGCCAAACTTTCTTTCCCTTTTTTCATTTCTTCACAAATTGATTTTAAATCATTCTTTATTTCTAAGTGACTTTGTTTCATATCATTTATAGCATCCTGTTGCGAATGTACTACATTAGTCATCGTCTTAATTTTAGGAATTACAATTTGTTCTACAGTTTCATTAATAATGTCTTTCTTTACTACCTCAATCTCTTTCCTTAATTCCTCAGTTATTTCTGCTTTTACATTTGTAATCTTACAGTCTACACTTGTATTACATTCTGTTATTTCATCTCTACATCTAGCAATTTCTCCTTCTAATACAATCTTATTTTCTCTCATTTCTGATTCTATTTTTCCCATCCTATCTCCTATGATTTCTATCCTAGCTTCTAAGGCTTCCTTTGTCTCATTTAAGTTTTTATGTACTAATTTTGAATTAGTTTCCATTACTTTCATATTTTCTTTACACTCCTGTCTTCCTAATTCTATTTTCTGTTCTAAGTCCTTTCTCACTTCCTCCATTTTCTGACCTATCTCTTCCTTATTTTGTTCTAAATCCTGTCTTATCTCTTTTTTATTATTTTCTAAGTCCGTTTTAATTCTACCTTATTTTGTTCCATTCTCTGACCTAAACTTTGTACTAGTCTTTCAAACATGATCATTAATAACCTTTGGTCTCTTCCTATTGCAACCTGTTCCTCACTTTCTGGTTCTATTTGATAACTAGGCCTATCTGCCCCTTCCCCCACTCCTGTTTCTATCTCTTTTCGCGACATTTTAGTTTCTTTATTCAATTCACTTAGGGTTAAAAGTCCCACTACTTTGCCACTTCGCAGTAACATGAAAATGAAAATAAACTGGATGTAAAAATAAAAATTTTTGATCCTACTTTTTTTTTCGTTGATTTGTCCAGTTATGTACGTCTCCTGGGCAGTTGGCTTCGCTAGACGATCTCCGGTGTTTTCCCGCGTTGATTATCCATGCATCGGTGTTCTGATGTATCGTTGATTATCCGTTCATCGGTGTTCTGATGTCGATATCAAACGATGGTCTTATGGCGTCTTCTTTCCTTTTGGCGCGATGATATGGCGTCACTTGATGTTTATCGTAAGTTCAATTCCCGTTATTTCCATCCCATCCTAAATTCGTGCCCCACGTTGGGCGCCATTTTGGTGCTGTTTTTATTTGTGGGTGTCTTCTTGTTTGAGCGATGTGGCTCTTATTTCCCTCAGGGCGTGGTAACGGATGGAATGAACATACACTCGGATTTAATTTTAGTCAAACATTTTATTTGCACCTTCTTGTTCACAATTTTTAAATCGTATCACAGTAGTAAGTCTTATTTTAGCGGATCCACTTCCCTAGCATCGCCGAAATTTAATTAAAGGTCTCTAAACACTTAGTAAATTCACTTTTACTATTTCATGACGCGTACACATAAAAATGCGTCCATCCATGCCGGATACGGAGACGCTAGTGTCCTGTTTTTTTTTTTTTTTTTGGCGTCCTTTTGACACGACACCGCCTTTTTCATATTTATCCGCGCTATTCATCAAATAGTTCTTTCTCGTTAGGGAAGCAATCTCTAATCATCCTCCCCTACTTTTATTATGGAACACAAACAATTCTAATATTTATACACATATATTAAAATCAAATATGGAAAGATTTATGACGTCTTTGTGCAAACTTAGTTGTTCCTAACAATGAACCTTATCAACATGTTTTCGTCATTTAATTATCTCATACCAACATCAAAAAACGAATTACACTTTTAACAAACATTTACATGAACGATTTTCTTTTGGGGTCTTCTAATATTCTGTCTCAGTAGTGAAACGTGTTACATGAACAATCTATCAATGGAAAACGGATATTTTCCAGAATGTTTAAAAATAGCTAAAGTAAAACCAATATTTAAAAAAGGAGCACCTACAGATGTTTAAAATTACAGACCAACTTCTCTTTTATCTGTTTATTCTAAAATAATAGAAAAAGTTATATACAACAGAATGACAAAATTTATTTTAAAATATAACATACTCTCTGCTTCTCAGTTTGGCTTCCAAAAAGGAAAATCAACAACTTCTGCATTAATCCATTTTATAGGCGAGATTTATAAAAAAAACTAGATGATTCTGAGCACTGTAGTGGTATATTTCTAGATCTTTCGAAAGCTTTCGATCTCATAGACCATAATACCAGGTGAGTCAGCTGCCCCTTATTCTCTAGTTTTATGCAATCCGCATTTTATACTCCAACATGAAAACATCTACCCCATTACTAGGTTCTATCCGTGTATTTAACATGGAGGTTAAACACTCGATGAAATTAGTACTAATATAGATGTTATCACATCGCTTTTTAATATATTCGTAATTAGACAGCTGACGTTTGCACTTCTGCAAATGTTCACTGGAACCAGCGAATATTACATGTTAAACGGAATGTTTACCTCACATGTTACTAGGTAGCTCAGTTGGAACGAGCGCAGGACTCCGAAGTAATCTGTCTGTTGTGAAGGTGGTTCGAATCACCTGCATGTACTAATTTCTTTTTTAACGTGCAATTCTCACAATTTACAAACTGTTATTCTGAAAACTGTTATTATATTCATTTTTATTGTTTTATTTATGTTTTATGACATTGTTTAATGTTTATTTATTGGTGAACTACAATTATGTAGTTATTTAAACACACCTATAGGTAGGTGCAATTGAAATAAGGATCATTGATACGCATTTGAACACAGAAAGCAAGGAAATTACATTGTCAGAGTTTAACATGGAAGTTAAACTCAATTTTGCACACAATGAATTATTGTGCTATTAAAAATGCAGACAACCAAAAACAATTTAAATTATGTCCTAAACCCTCAGAGACTTCATAATTAGATTATTGTGAATTCGGTTTCCAAGTTTTGATGAACATAAAAAAAAATACTTACAATGCTGAGACTCGAACCTGTGCCATTGGGGCTTAGCGCAGAGGTCCCGTCACAATCCTATTCAGCTATTTCAAGACTTAACTGAAAGCACGTACCACGTTCTATTGTAGGACTTGCATCCCTGGCACTATGCCATTGCCACCTCGCGAGTTTACAGGCTTGATTTAGCCTTTTAAGACAGTTTTAATCATTTGCTGGGCATTTTAATATTATTACTTAAATGGCAAAAGCTGTTATGCATATTAATTGAGATGTACGAGGCGTAGCTCACGCAAAAATGTAAATAAACTGTTGTTTAATAATATGTCCGTTTTGACTGTACGATGGATGAGGCGTGTCTAAATTTTTCCTAATTTTTGGCAACCAACCCCTGCTCTAAGTACAAGAATCTGCCATTTTCTTTTTAGCTCACGTTGTTAGTGTACTCATATGATAGGTCCATTTTTTCTGAGGCGTTTACTGAATTATGTTGCTATGTATACTCTAATAAAAAGTTTGTAAAATCGGCCGGAAACCGGAATTAGCTCTCAGTAAACGAGTCATATGTTTTTGAGGTGTACTTTTGCAAGGAGTATGTTCTGTCCCTTAAAGCACTGTTGCTCTCAATTTTGCGCATTCCTCTCTTTAAGAACGTCAAGCAATACATTTTAGTAAGCGCAAAACTGGACTAAGGCGCACATGCCATTAGATGGGTGGCCTACCTTCCAAAAAAATAAGGCGCGGCTGACTCACCTGGTATATTACTTAAAAAACTGCATAAATATGGAATCAGAAGAGTGGCATATAACTGGTTTGGCTATCTACAGAACCGAAAACAAATAGTAGAAATAGATTTTTTTTTTTATAACAGCAGAAAAGAATTTAGATCAACTTATTCAAATATGCAACAAATTGAATGTGGTGTACCACAGGGTTCTATGTTGGGTCCCTTGTTCTTTCTACTGTATATAAACAACCTCACAAATCATGGCCTGAAACAGGACATAACTTTTTCCTTATTTGCTGATGACACAAGTATTTTGATCTCTGATAAAGTTCCTAACGGTTTAAATGCATATGCAATTCCTAACGGTTTAAATGCAAATGCAAAAATCTATCTGCCTACATATCACCTTGGTTTAAAGAAAACAAATTATGTATTAACAAAGAAAAGTCCTTAGCACTGAGTTTTCATCATAAAATCAATAAAAAAGAAAACAACCCGAGAATCATATTAGATGGGGAAGATATAAAATGCTCAGATAAAACAAAATTTCTTGGACTATGGATTGATCATAACCTAAATTCGAATATACTAAAAACTAAACCCCGGCATGACAGCCCATGAAGGGCCAAGGCCTACCACCCAGCTGCTGTGTCCCCCACCTCAGCCCACCACAGGCATCTGATGAGGTGCAGTACTGGAAGGTGGGATGCGGTCAGCAACCCAAGCCCTCCTTGCCAATTATGCGGTCTTCTCGACCTGGGGTCGCTACTTCTCCATCAAGTAGCTTCTCAATTGGTCCCCCGGGACCTAACAAGGCTGAGTGCATCCCGTACCAGACCTACCAGAGGGGATAAAATCCCCATGCTAGTACCGGGGATCAAACCCGGGTCCTCCGCACCAGAGGCAAGCGTGCTATCAACTGCGCTGCAGAGGCATACACATACAAGAATTAATGAAAAGAGTCAGCCACACATGTTATCAATTATCTGCACTAAAAAACTTAGTTGCTATTCAAACATTAAAAATGGTTTACTTTGCAAAAGTTCATTCACTTATAGCCTATGGAATAGTCTTATGGGGAAATAGCAGTGAAATGATAAAAATATTCAGGGTGCAGAAGAAAATCATTAGAATTATGCTTAATCTGCCTAACACCACTAGTTGTAAGCCATATTTTTTATTGTTAAACATATTACCATTACCCTGTGTATGTATATATATATATATATATATATATATATATATATATATATATATATATATATATATATATATATATGAAACTATTATACAAATGCAAACATGCTTAAAAAAAATTTTACTACAAATTCAGAAATACATAATTTTAACACAAGAGGTTGACACAGCCCCATACATGGTCAAGGCTGGGAAAGCAATCTACCTAATCTACAACACATTACATGTCTTGCTCATGGGCTCCATCGTGTTGGAGAAATAATACGATCTAATTATGATAATGTTAATAATTTTATATTCTCAACTATGAAGGCATGCAATCTAAAATTTAGGCATATATATGTTTTGATGTTCCCAATGTAGAAAAGTGATTGAGAGCACATGCAGGTGCCTTCTATGACAAGGGTATTGGAAAGTTGGTAGCAAACTATGACAACTATGTCGGAGCAGTGACTATGTAGAGAAAGTAGCATGTAGGTGTAGCTAAATGTTGCAAATAAAACATCTTTGACTTTCACTATAGTTTTGGTTTTGCGACCCATCAGATCTTGGGGTGAAAAGAAATGAGGGGTAGGGGGGGCGGACACCTCTAAAAGTAACAATGTAATGGATAAAAAATGTACTGTATTATACATCAGATTTTTTCAGAAGTAAATGTGTATTTCAGATTAAACAACTAAGTCATTCTCCTTACAGGGATAAGGGAAGTGAAGTCCATAAGTGGTGAGTAAAACCCCGTTAATATGGACTCCAGTCAACTAAAAAAAAGAAAACGACAAAGCTAATAGACCTCAAGGTCTAGGAAATTTGGTCCCAAATAAACTGGCAAATATTATGAACTCATTAACATTGCCTGAACTTCTGTAGAAGTATGAAACACTGTACATTTAAATAATTTTTCTCTGTGGTTTACTGTTTCTCCATTATGATAACACACAATGAAAGCGAAGGCAATACACTGCGCTATTTGGAATTTAGATACTATAATTTAGACCATGCAATAATTTTCTGACCAATAATTATAATTACAAATTTAGTGCATTTTGACTTTTTAAATGTTTTATTCATTAAAATACACCTTCAGTACACACTTTCTAAAGGAAGATTTTTTAAAAAAGTGCCATACTAAAACAGAAACCAAATTGCAGTCAAACTGACCTAGTATCAGTTTCAGGAAGTAGAATGTTCTGCTATAGCACCACTTTTTTTAAAAAAAAATTGATACTGGAGTATGTGTGAATGTAGAATTAGCAGGAAACTAACACTTTGCAGAAGATCAATCAGCTTACGGGAACAAAGATAGCTTAAATTAATAATGATCATACTAATAACAGTAATAGTAATAAATACTAATAATAACAACAATAACAATAAATAACAACAACAATAATAATAATAATAATAATAATAATAATAATAATAATAATAATAATAATAATAATAATAATAATTGGCGGTGGTGGTGGTGGTGGTGTTGGTGGTGGCGGTAAATAAAAGACAGAAATATAGAAGATTCATTCCAAAGCTTTCATAAACTTTAAATGCTCTTTATTCTCATTTCCTTGTGTATAGCAAAGATGAGCAACATGGAAGTATGCTAGGAGTAAAGCCAGAGATGCTGTACATTAAATGATCTCAAGTTATTAAAAATAAAAAAAAACATTATACATGCACACATATATAAACAAAATCAAATCAATAACTTACACCACGTGGTCTTGCCCTCCTTGAACTGTTTTTTTGTTTTGCGACCATTGCTGCTAGATGTTGAGTATTTTTTGTGGGAATGGCTTCCAGCATCTCTTCATTGCCATGTGATACGATTCTTAACCCAGGGACAGACCTTAAGAAATCTCTTACGGAGTTAAATCCAAGCTGTCTGAAAGGTAGAGGCTCCCCTGCCAAACTGCGATAGTCCGCTGCAAAAGAAAAGAGATTGTAGGGCTAGTTACAAATTGTTTATAAAAAAAAATAAGGACACCTTACTGCACGCCTAAGTTTAAATCCCAATTGGGTGAAGCTACTTTAGTGCACATTTTATTTGGAGTTACATTCATATCAAGCAGTGTAAATATCAGGTACGTTTTTATTCACCAAGTTCAATGCTTATCATTCATTTATACAAATAAAATTACATGTTTGGTTAAATCATAAACTTACATATTAATGATGTTAATTATAATAAGAAATAATAACAATAATGATGATGACAATAATAATAGAAGAGGAAGAGAACAGTAAATACAAAACAACAGTAGTTTGGATGGCATATTCTCTGAATACAACAGTAATTTTACCTCAGATTTAATTTCATTTTTGTCATTGTAAAATTGTGGAAATGACATCACTGCACCTGATGTTAAACTGTTCACTTAATAAGGGGAGATAAAAGTCACTATAATGTCATAATTTGCAAAGTTTTATTACGTTACAAAATACTAGATATATAGTGGCAAAACGTTTTCCAAAATGTGTGTTCTTACTCAGGAAATACTTAAGATATAGTGATTGATAACATATTTATGGTGAATAAGTACAATATTTTTAAACGTACTAAAGAACTTTTGTGAAGAATTAACTTTAATATATATTACATATATATTAAAGTTAATTAATATATTTATTTATAAACAGGTTTATAATGTAAAAAATATCTTCCTATATCCAAAGTTCAAACTTTTATCCACTTCCTCGACTCATCTCTACCTTCCCAATCAAATTCCTCCAGACCTAATTCCCTCATTCCTCTTAATATTTTCTATCCATCAAAGCCTAGGTCAACCACATCTTCCAGGTAGCCATCCTAAAACTTGTTTTGGTAATCTTATCTCAGGCATTCTGCAGACATGCCTGTACCATTCTATATAGCGTTCCACTCTTAGAAGACAGTATGGAGTTAAATGGGATACATCTGTCTCTATCTAGCGCATACAAGTTGCCATTAGCCGCATCCTTTTCTACCCTCGCGCTGTTGCCAGATTCCTAATAGCATGGTATAAATATTCATTTGTTATAAATTTCAGATCTGAACACATCCTATGCAGAATTTTTTTCTCTATCAGGTTATATCCTTTTCAGAGTCATTATACATTTCTATAGGTCCAAACTTCTTCAGAAAACGTTATTTTCAATAGAAGTCCGATATTTGCTGTTTCTATACTCATCACGAACTAACTAGCAAACTAACTGCTAGAATGCATCTATATTTTTTTCTTAAGTAGAGTAAACTATAGTGCTACTATCTGCCTACTTTGAATTCTCTATGTTTACCCAGTTAAGTGTTATAATTTTTTAAATTAAATGTTTTTGGAAAATTTTATATCTGTGCACTGTAAAAGTTACGCAGTGTGAAACTTTTTTGTTATTGAGTTTACATCAGGGAACCAGCGAGAACAAATGTTGAGGAAGGTTGGAGAAAGTTTTTAAAATAAACCAAAAGGCAGTAACCTCTTTTTTTTATCCAGTAAGGCAAACAAAAGGTATTCATCTATTCAGCGTATTCTCGCGCCAGGCCTGAACAGAAGATAGTATAAGGAGCAGCACTAACATTAGTTCGAAAGAAACCGTGTGTGTAACTGTGAGCTGTTATTGCGTTATTTGTTTAATATTTTTGTAAATATTTGTAGTTATGGAGGGGGAAGCTAGGAAGAGACGATATATTGGTAAATTAAGAAGTAAGGAACGCCAAATAATTATGAATGTGTTAGATTATTTTTGAAGCAAAATGCGTGTAAGGCAGTAAAAGAAACAGCTAAGGCTATCGGGTGTTCAGAAGCAGTAGTGTGTATGACTAAAAAGGAATTAACGAAAGGACCTGTAAGAACGCCATCGAAAAAGAAAGCAAAAAGGGCGGGACTACACAAAACACTAGGTTAACGCAATATGATTGAATAGTGCAAGGTGGAGTGCGGTGAATTGTTCATCCCATGCTGAATATAATTTTGTCACAATTCAACAGTGATGAGACCCTACCAAATTTCTCAAGGGTCACTCTTAGTCGGTTCTTACATGATTTGGGTTCGAATATGAAAGAAGGGGTAACAAATGCATATTAATAGAAAGAGACAATACCATCAGATGGCGACATAAATATCTAAAAGACGTAAAAAGGTTTAGGGACCAGGGGAAATCAAACGGCCACCTCGAGTCGCTCGCGGAGAAAATTTTGCAACTAGTACATGTTGCAACACTGCGCTCCATTTAACGTGTACTGTCTTCTAAGGGTGGAACGCGCTGTGTATATCTGTTTATATCTTATAAAATCTAAAATTGAATTTTGAACTTTCATGGTTTGTCTTCCCTTTGTTAGTTTTTTTTTTTTCTAATTTAGAATGTCTAGTGGACCTCCTGAAACAGTGTACTTTGGTAGATAATAATTTTAAATTTAAACTCCTATTCAGTGTCCACGTTTCTGCGCCTGCTGTTCTGCCTTTTGAATTCTATATTTAATGTCTTCTTGACTAGAGTTTGAATTTATCTTCACTCCTAAGTACATAATCTCACTTCTTTTGATGTATCCCATGTCATCTTGTAAAATTAGATCCTTTTCATCTCCAAATATGACAAATAGATTATTTTCTTTAAATTAATTTTTAATCTGCATCTATTATATTCTTGAATAAATTTCCTGCTCATATACAGGGTGTAAATGAATAACATTGCACAAATTTTACTGGTAACAGACGGTTCATAGACAATCAATTTGAGATAGCAAACCAATGGTCTATGTCTAGTTACCAAGTTATATGTATTCAAAGTATTTAGAGATTTGAGAGCAATATTATGCTTATGCTTTAAAATAGCAAAATACCATCATATGCAATGCACATGGTACTGTTTACTTTTGCTTCATCTCACATCTGATGGCTTAGACTGGAGGATTCGGCATTGGCAATGGTCTGAAGCTGTCAGTTGGCTATAATTGTCCATGTCAATGAGAGCAATCAACTTTCAATTTAACAATTTACCAGCTGTAGAATTCACAAAACGTTGAACCAAGCAATAGCACAAAGTACTATGACTCACCAAAAGAGGCATTTAGTACCTGTGTTAACATGACAAATGTCTAATGCTGCCAATTGGTGACCTTAATAACCCTGGAAGACACTAACACCACTAAGCGGTGATTGTTTCCTACTCAAGTCACCCATGTATCATTTCCTATTTGCCTTCAGCACACACTGCGCTGAAGCTATTAAATAGGTACTCTAGGAGGTAGCGCAACAGCCATTTGCAGGTCTAGGCTTCCTGCCCAGTCACTGCATGGCCCACCTCTGCCCACTACAGGCATCATGAGTGAGGTGTAGAACTGGAGGATGGGACATGGTCAGAGTCCTGAACCCCTCCAGCTGGTTATGCAGTGTTTGCAACCTGGGGCACTACTTCTTTATAAAGTTACTCTACGAACATGCAGCCAAATTAACTGGTATGCACCTAGTGTATGACAAAGCAGGTGATTGTTCTACAACAGTTGCATGGATTTACAGTGAAAGCCACGCCAATATACTGCAGTTGCATGGATTACTTTCGAACCTGTAGATCAATGTTTGCAAGAACCTGGTTCTGAGTCCTAAATAAAGCAGATTGTGGGGTAACTTAAAACATAAGTGTACAAGACCCACCCACCCTGTAAGAATTAAAACAAAATATCTGCCAGAAAGTGACGGAGTTACTCAACATGAACTACAGCGAGCAATGAATAGTTTCCTAAAGTGGTGCCAAAAATATATGGACAACAACGATGGCCAATTTCAGCATCTCTTTTCATAAAGTTGGTAGGTAAAGCTCTTAAAAATAGTTTAAAATTGTTGGATGGTTTCATCCGCAGTTTCCTATGATAGCGGCAGATGGCAATGAGCGTGGAAGATGCAGAAAAGCAAAACACCACGCAGTCAGTTTGAAAGTGTTCTGCTCTTCCTGAATATATTGTAGCCCATTGCATTATTGTCCGCACTACCGCAAAGGAGCCGAAGGGAAGACACAGAGAATGGCCGCATTGTTGGGGCGCTTGCCGAAAGAGAGAAAGGGATAGAGACTTCTGGAATTTTCTGCCTTGTATTTCACCGCAATAATAACTGAACTTTCCTGAAGTTTCCAGAATAGTGACTGGGAGATATAAATAGCGGTAAAGTGTGAGAAGGGAGTTTTCGTGTTACGAATTCGGAGCCGTGCTCTTGGTGAATCGGAAAAGACTTTCTTGCTGTTGCAACGAGTGTACAAAGTTACTGTTTAAGGAAATAAAAGTGTTTCTTTATGTCAACTACATCTGTCTTCTTTACTTTACACCCACCAAAGTCACACTGGTGTCAGGAGTGGGATATGACGATAGAGGCTACATTGGTGAGCTTTTTACAAGAGCTGAAAGCAGAGATGAAGACGGCAAACGACAACCTCGCTGCCGAGCTGAAAGAGATGAAGACGGAGCTATCGGCGAAAATTGACGAGTAACTGGCTGGCGTAAGGAAGGATGTGAAAGAGCTCGGTGGAAAGGTGGAAGAGCTCGGTGGAAAGATGGAGGACCTCGGCCAACGCGTTGACGCCCTGGAGAATATCGGGGAACGGCTTAGCGTTCTCGAAGACAGGGTCGACGGTAGCGCCAAGGAGCTAAATGCAATGGTGGAAGGGATGCTTAGTGAAAAGCTCAAGAACTACAAGGCCGAGGCTCCAGCACGCGACACAACATCGACGCGCGTCAAACCACCGAAGTACGATGGCACGTCAACGTTTGAGGTCTTCCGCCGTCAATTCGACACAGTGGCCAAGCACAACAAATGGTCGCCAGAAGAAGAGACCGCGCAGCTGATAGCCAGCCTCCAGGGACGAGCCGCAGAGGTGCTGAACGCAGTCCAGACAGCGGCGGCGCCCAAGGACATCTGGGAGGCCCTGGAGAACCGGTTCGGAAACCACCGCTTAGCCGCAGCCTACCGCAGCCAACTGAAATCTAGGATACAACTGCCAGTGGAGACGCTGCAGGAGTTCGCCCTGGCAATCGAACAGCTGGCCAGCAAAGCCTTGGTCGACCTCCCCTCCGAATTCGTATCCCGAGAAGCCGCCTATACCTTCGTCGACGGGGTACGCGATGCCGAGATACGTCAACGCCTGATGCTCGGCGACTACAAGACCATCCACGAGGCACTAACAACCGCATTAAGGATGGAAGCGGCCAAAGTGACGGCTACCCCGACCTCGAAGACAAGAAGTGTCCGCTACGATGAAGACCGCAGACCAGTCCAGGGACGCCGACGAAGACCAGGTGGCGTGTGTTGGGGGTGTGGCCAGCCGGGACACCTGATGAGAGACTGCCGGCACCAAGAAGAGCAGCCGGAAAACGAGTAATGGCCGGCGTGGCGAGGGGCACGTCGGCGCCATCACCATCATCCCCTCGAGTGACACTGCGCGCCGTCAGCCGACGGATGGATGACAGCCTCATCGCGGACGGTTGGGTGAGAGGGAAGCCGTGCCGCGTGCTTGTTGACACTGGAGCAGCCGTGACTGTCATCAGACCTGACGTAGCCAGGGGCTTGCCGTCGAGAAAACCGAGCCGACCGTACCAACTAGTGACGGCATCGGGTGACACCTTGCCTGTGGAGAGGGAGGCCCTGCTGCAGTTCACCTTGGGGCGAAGTGTCTTGCGTTTGTGGGTGTTCGTCGCGGAGGTGACTGAGGAGGTGATACTGGGACTGGATGCCCTCAGGAGCCACGAGGCGACGGTCGACATCGGCAAGAAGGTTCTGCGGCTTAAGGGAGAGGAAGTAATGCTCCGGCACCCCGAAGAACGCCTCGGAATCTGCAGGGTCATTCTCAGGGAAGACGTAGTTGTCCCCGCGAGAAGCGAGATGGTAGTGACGGCGCGACTGGAAGGCCAGCGCAAGAAGAACATGCTGTGGACCGGAAGACGCATGTGCACGGGCTCTGTGTAGCCGGGACATTGTTACCGTGCCGAGAGGAGGTGCCGGTGAGACTGCTCAACCCAACAGACACCGATCACGACGTCCAGGCCGGGACGGAGTTGGGGGCGTGAGAGCCCGTGGTCAGCGTAACACCAATAGACAAGACCAAGGAGCCGGTGCCAACGCAACACCTGGGGCCCCGGCTGAAAGGTTCACTGGAGAGGGCGGCCGACCACCTGACCGCTGAACAGAGAGAGAAGATCCAACAACTGCTGAGACGATATCAGCGCGTCTTCAGCCAAGGCAGCAGCGATTACGGCCGCACGGACCGAGTGCTTCACCACTTCGACACCGGAGACGCCCGGCCTATTCGGCAACCACCTAGACGCGTTCCGTTGGCTAAACAAGCGGCGGTACGAGACATGCTGGAGGACATGAGAACCAAGGGAGTGATCGAAGAGTCTGACAGTCCTTGGTGTTCCCCTGTAGTTCTGGTGAAGAAGAAGAAGAATGGCGAGCTACGCTTCTGCGTAGATTACAGGAAGCTGAACGCTGTCACCAGGAAGGACTGCTTCCCCTTACCCCGGATTGACGACACCCTGGACACGCTTGCTGGTGCGCAGTGGTTCTCAACCCTGGACCTGAAATTGGGTTACTGGCAGGTGGCTCTAGACCCGAGAGACAAGGAGAAGACCGCATTCTCGACAGGCCAAGGGCTTTCGCAGTTCACAGTTATGCCCTTTGGTCTCTGCAACGCACCAGCTACCTTCCAACGCGTCATGGAGTCAGTAATGAGAGGATTGACTTATGACGCCTGCCTGTTATACCCGGACATCATCATCGTCGGCAAGACATTCGAAGACCATCTTGACAAACTGAGCAAGGTGCTACAGAGACTGCAGGCGACCGGCTTGAAGCTGAACGCCAAGAAGTGCCAGCTCTTCCGCAGGGAAGTCAACTACTTGGGCCACGGATCCGGAGAAGACACAGGCCGTGAGAGATTGGCCTGGCCCAAAGGATAAGCGAGAACTGCGCAGTTTGCTTGGATTGTGCAGTTATTACCGCCGCTTCATAAAGGATTTCTCCACCATCGCCAAACCCCTCACTCGCCTGACGGAAGAACACCGACCTTATGTGTGGACGGAGGACGCCGAAGGCGCTTTCCGGCAGCTGAAGAGGACGCTCTGCAGTGCTCCTATTTTGGGATTACCACAACCCGGCGACGCCTTCATTGTGGACACCGACGCCAGCGACCATTGCATTGGAGGCGTCCTATCCCAAGTCCAGAACGGCCACGAGCGGGTGATAGCCTACAACAGCAAGACGTTGTCCAAGGCAGAGAAGATCTACTGTGTCACCCGACGAGAGCTACTGGCGGTAGTGAAGTCCTTGGAGCACTTCCACAAGTACCTGTACGGTCAGCCATTCCACCTGAGGACAGACCACTCCGCCCTAACCTGGCTACTTAGCTTTAGAAACCTGGAGGGCCAGACAGCCCGTTGGATCCAGAGGTTGCAGCAGTACGACTTCACCTCCGAACATCGCAGAGGGAAGAGCCACGGCAACGCAGACGCCATGTCCCGAAGACCCTGCCCAGAAGAGTGCGGCCAATGCGCAAGAGTGGTAGAGAAGGAGCGTACCGCAGTTGTCAGAGTGGTCACGGCAGTGCCTGCGAATGGATGGGATAGCGCGGGCCAGAGGAGGGAGCAGCTGGCGGACGCCGACTTGGGCCACTCTTGAGAGAAGTGCAGGCAGGGACGAGACCAACCTGGGAGGACATCGCACCCAGAAGCGCTACATACAAGTCGTACTGGGCCCAATGGGACTCGTTGACCAAAGAGGGCGTGCTGTTCCGGGTATGGGAATCACCTGATGGGAAGACCCAGAAAGAGCAGTTGGTACTTCCCCGAAGTAAGGTCCCGGAAGTCCTGGAGGAAGTGCACGCCGGTACCTCGGGTGGACACCTAGGAGCAAACCGGACGATCGACAAACTCCGACAGCGCTACTACTGGCTGAGGCTCCGAGCAGACGCTGAGAACTGGTGCCGTCAATGTCACGTGTGCGCGGCGAGTCGCGGCCCTCAGACTAGGAGCCGGGGTCGCATGCAGCAGTACAACGTCGGAGCGCCCTTCGAACGCATTGCCGTCGACATAGCTGGACCATCCCCAGTGTGCGATCGAGGCAACAAGTACCTGATGGTAGCTGTACACTACTTCACCAAGTGGCCGGAGGTGTATGCCATCCCGAACCAAGAGGCGAAGACGATTACAGACTGCCTCGTGGAACAGCTGTTCTGCCGTTTTGGGGTCCCGTTAGAGCTCCACAGCGACCAGGGCACCAATTTTGAGTCGCACCTAATAAAGGAGGCATTGGAAAGACTTGGGGTGAACAAGACCCGCACAACACCCCTACATCCACAGTCGGACGGCACGGTCGAGAGATACATCAAGACCCTAGAGGAGCACCTGAGGAAGGTCGTGGCCAGCCATCAGCGAGACTGGGACCTCAAGGTACCACTGTTCTTGCTGGCCTACAGTTCGTCGACACACGACACCACCGGGATGACACCAGCAAGCCTAATGTTCGGCCGAGAGCTACGCCTCCCTTGTGACCTGGCTTTTGGGAGCCCCCCGGAAGCGAAACAGCCGGCAACCGAGTATGCGGAGAATCTAGTAGACCATCTCCACGACATGCACGAGATGGCTCGTCAGAACATCCAGATGGCGAGCGACCGCATGAAGACCCGGTACGACAGGCAAGTCAACAGTCGAGGATTCCAGCAAGGTGACACGGTCTGGTTGTACCGCCCTACCCGGACCAAGGGACGCTGCCCAAAACTTCAACAACCGTGGCAAGGACCGTACCGAGTGGTAAAGAGGATTAACAACGTAGTCTACCGCATCCAGAAGGTGCCCCGAGGAAAGATGTTAGTGGTACACCTGGATCGTCTGGCCCGCTACGATGGTGCTGTTCGGGACGACCAGCCTTGAGGAGGGAGCAGTGTCGCCCATCGCATTATTGTCGGCACTACCGCAAAGGAGCCGAAGGGAAGAGACAGAGAATGGCCGCATTGTTGGGACGCTTGCCGAAAGAGAGAAAGGGATAGAGACTTCTGGAATTTTCTGCTTTGTATTTCACCGCAATAATAACTGAACTTTCCTGAAGTTTCCTGAACTTTCCTGAGATATAAATAGCGGTAAAGTGTGAGAATGGAGTTTTTGTGTTACGAATTCGGAGCCGTCCTGTTGGTGAATCGGAAAAGACTTTCTTGCTGTTGCAACGAGTGTATAAAGTTACTGTTTACGGAAATAAAAGTGTTTCTTTATCTCGACTACATCCGTCTTCTTTACTTTACACCCACCAAAGTCACAATATATTTAAGTAACAATACACATATTTTCCAAAAGCTTCCAGAATGTTGTGGTAATGTCCTTATGCCTGTAGAATATTTTTCTGCCATTCATGGTCACTGAGAAAATAAGGATTTATACAAAAAGTTTAATAATTTAAAAATGGCAATTTAAACATAAAACTGTATGAAAAAGTAAAGCGTAATAAGGTATTTGGAATTATAACTGCTCTAATTTTATGCCTAAATTTTTAGAAAATTTCAATGAAGGTGTGTAACATTCTATACCTTTAAATAAATTAAATATATGTAATATTATGGGCTAAAGTGCTCTGTAATGACATCTTATCTTGTCAAAAGGACGTATGTTTTAACGTTTGTCATTTGGTAATTACAAACAATTACAATAGACTTCGTCATCCAGAATATACATATAAATTATATACATAAGCACATTACACATAGACATGGACATGCGCACGCACAGCCACACACCCACTCAAAATACTTAAGAATACAATTTACAGTTCCCTCTTGTTTTGTTCATAAAACTCGTGCAAATAGTAAAATGGATTTCTTATCAGCCATTTGTAAACTCTATTCTTAAACACTAGAACATTCAAATCCTTATTTCTTGTGGAAGTGCATTGAGAACTTTATACCAATTACTTTGTGGTTGTTAAATGTTTTTTGCATTCTATGGTATGTCATATCAATTACATTATTTCTTGTCTCGTATTTATGCATTCCATTTCTAGTTTTATAATCATGTAGGTCCTCTTTGATGTTAATCAATGTCATAGCTATATACATTTCCTAATTTAATGAATAATGGTTTACAGTGCTCAGTTATGGAAATACAAGTAAAATAGGCAAATGCAGCAAATTTATTTCTAACCGATAGGCTGTATGAGTGCATCACAGGTGTCTGCGAGGATGTCTGCCATTACTATTATATACCTATGATGCCTTAGCAATTTGTTCCAATAAACCTCTAGATAACCTAGGGAAACAATGACTGTCAAATTATTGTCTGCTTGCTTTAATGACAATGATTTGGGGGTCAACTTTTTGAAAAGTGAATTATTTTTTAACATCCCAGTGTAAATCAAGAGTTAGAGAATAGCAGTGTACTGAAATAATTCTAGAACAGAAAATGTGATTACTGATTATCCTCACATTTACAATCACTAATCTGAGATTATATTTATGCAAAATCAGCTCCAGTTTGCATGGACTAAGATATGTCATTGTTTTTAGGTGATGAAGCACTTAACTTTATATTACAACACATGGTACCCAATTTTGTCATATGGTGCTGAATTGTAGTAAAGTACTGGTATTAATAATGTGGACAGAAATTTGGTTTCACAAAGAGGATGAGGAGGAGAAGAATTTTGCTACACATATACATTAGTCATGCAAGAATATATTTAAAAGAAAAGGAATCTTTATAGCAGAAGCACTATTAAAGGTTAATATAGTCACCCATCGCATTATTGTCGGCACTACCGCAAAGGAGCCGAAGGAAAGAGACAGAGAATGGCCGCATTGTTGGGGCGCTTGCCGAAAGAGAGAAAAGGATAGAGGCTTCTGGAATCTTCTGCTTTGTATTTCACAGCAATAACTGAACTTTCCAGAATAGTGCCTGGGAGATATAAATAGCGGTAAAGTGCGACAGACAGTGGACAGACGTATGTGAAGCGTTGAGTAGTCGTGCCGACGAAAAGAAGAGACGTATGCGAAGCGTTGAGGAGTCGTGCCGACGGAGAAGGGACAGTTTTGTGTTACGAATTTGGAGCCATGCTGTGAGTGAATCGGAAAAGACTTTCTTGCTGTTGCAACGAGTGTAAAAAGTTACTGTTTACGGAAATAAAAGTGTATCTTTATCTAGACTACATCTGTCGTCTTTACTTTACACCCAACCAAAGTCACAATATAGTACAGTCAGTTTACAGAGAGACCAGAGAATATACACACTATTTGATCAAAAGTATCCAGACACCTCTGTTTAATATGGAATTGAACCCTCGATGTCACAAGAGGTGACATGACCCACTACTATAAAAGAGAGCAGGGTGTATTGTGTTGTCAGTAGATAAGCAGCAACAGAGTAGGTAGGTCAAGAGAGCTCAGTGGCTTCAAATGTGGATAAGTCATTGGTTGTCACCTGAGTAACTAATTTCAACTCTCGTAAAGCTGCCCAAGTTGACTGTTGGTGATGTGATTGTGAAGTGGAAACATGAAAGAACAACCACAGCTAAACCAACACCAGGTAGACTGCATTTAATCATGGATAGGGATCATCGAGCATTGTAGAGGATGGTTGTAAAAAGTTGCAAGATATCAGTGGAAGAAATAACATGTGCTAGTAGCAGTCCTGCCTCCATAAATGCAATGTGTAGGGAGTTAAAAGAAATGGAGTAGAACAGTCAAGCTCTACTCATAAGTCAAACATTTCTGTACTCAATAAGCAACGCTTGAGGTGGTGTAAAGAGCATCACCACTGCATGGCAGAGGACTGGAAACAGTGATTTGGAGTGATGAATCATGCTATACGCGGTGGCAATCCAATGGAAGGGTTTAGATTTGGGGAATGCTTGGATAAAAATATCTGCCATCATGTTTAGTGCCAACAGTGAAGTAAGGAGGAGTTGGTATGGGGGTATTTTTCATGTACTTAAACACAAAATTAAATGCAGAATCATATGAACACATTTTAGACCATTGAGTACAGCAAATGGTAGAAGACCAGTTCACAGATGACGATTTTATTACCTTGCCCTAAAACAGCATCTGTAAGGCAATGAATGGTTTGTGGACAATAACATTCCTGAAATGGACTTGCCTGCCAAGATTCCCAACATGAACCCCACTGACATGTTTGGGATGAGTTAGAATGTTGACTTCACTCCAGACTGCAACATCCAAAATCACTAACTTCTTTAGTGAGTGAGTGGGGTTTAACGGCCCGTCGACAACAAGGTCATTTGGACCAACTTCTTTAGCTTAGGCTCTTCAGGAAGAATGTGCTGCCAAATCTTCCAGAGACATACAGACACCTAATTGAAAGTGTTCCCAGCAGAACTAAAGCTGTCATAAAGGCACCCCATATCAATGTGCAATAATAGGAAACATGAAAGGGTAAAGTTTAAGCTTAATTTCAGGTAGGTGTTCAGATACTTTTGATCAGGTAGTGTACATGGATGGTTTGCTAGCATTGCATCACATGGATCATGCATACACAATGTCCATGGCCTTGCCATGAAGTGACCACACTGTAGTAATGTCATCAGTATAGAAATGCAATATGGTACAGTATTAGAGGATTTACCTAGAAGATGAGTGAACTTTAATTTATCTGGTACGATCCACTGTTAAAAGGCATGTTACATCTGATAAATTGCTGATAACACTGGTCAACATTGATTCTGCAGTATAAAGGAAAATATGTGACTTCAACGGAAATTAGTGCCCTGATTTAAAAAATGAAGTCTGTTTTTGGCTATCATATAGTTTTTATGATATGTGCATATATGTCTATGGTGTTAAATTCATTCAAGTTATATAGTTTACTACTATTTTTCATGGTGTAATTCTAAATCTGCTGGTGATTTTCCTCCTATTCGGCTCACTTCTGTCCTCCCATATCACCCAGATATTTATGTTTATACTTCCAGCACTTATCAGTTGTTTCTATGGGTCAGATCTATCTTCTTGTGAGGTAGGTATTAATGTTAAAATTTACAGCTATTTAGTTTTTAACTTTAGTTGAATTGAAAACTTTTGTGTTAATATGCATGTTCGTCTTCTATATGCGTAGTGCTACTCGTAAAAAGTTCAAGTAAAAATTTTACATCAGGATCAGCAGGACACAATGTCTACAAAGTCCTTAGAAGTTTTGTTACATTTGTGAGTATTTGACAGGAAGGTACATAAGATACTCTGAAATTAAGAAAATATATTACTCATACTTCAAAGAGAAAGTTGGTGATCAGGATAAATCATTCACACCTCATAATGCATGCAGCAGTTGTGTTGGGGGATGACGTTATTGGTAATTTTCTAATCTAGGTGGCCTAAATTCAAAAAATCACTTTTTAAGATAGGAATATGATGGTTTGGTATTTTATTGCAATACACCTTAAAGCATCTTGTGGCACTTTTTTAATCAGTTTGAGTAAGGCATCTAGTTTATATCTTACCATAAACAGCAGTATTTTGTTAGTGGCTGTGAACCACTGCAAAACAGTGATAGCAAACATGTGTCACAGTGAGCGGCTTAAAAAGTGATTTTTTTAATTTTGGCTGCCTAGATTAGAAAATTGCACACTGTGCAATGATATAGGGAGAGCAGAAATCACCATGACGGTTTTTATTTTTGTATGTGCAAAGTTGCTGACCACAACAAATAAAATAAGGCAGGAATTAAATATCTTAAATCTTAACTCTGCTACACGCCTACTCATATCTACACCACCAGCACACCTCAATTTCAGTGAATCTGAAAGCAGCTTATAACATTGAGTTTGTTTCTGATCCATCTGACAATTCACCACCACAGTTTAATCAATTTGAGTTAAATTAGGGATTTAGACTCACAAAACAAAAAGTGAATTACTGTACTCACAACTACAGGAAAAGAATTTATCATCTAGCGTTACATTTTAATGGTATAGGAAAGGCAAAATATAGTTCAACAAGTACTTCACAAGACAGGATCAACTAGTGTTTTGTGTGGATATGTATAATCTTATTCAACTGTTGGGCAGGGAAACACATGTACGAAGTTACTGGAGTCTCTTCACTGATTCATACAAATAAAGTCTTAAGGCAGTGTTACTTCATAGTGGCAACAAGATAGTTTCATAAATGTCTTGGGCTATCCAGTTTTTGCTGCATTAAAGTTAGATAAAACCAATATTTTGACCACCCTGTTGTGGTCATCTTCAAAGGGCAGGCCCTGATTGACACCCACTACACTACAAGATTTACTGGTTAATGTAAAAGATAAAGTACCACCACTTAATAAATTGGGTGTTTATGAAATATCCTGCAGCTGTGGCAAAACATATATAGGTGAGATGGGTCATACAGAGAAGGAACGATTACAGGAGCATATGCATCAGTGTAAACAGAATGACAGAGAAATCAGCTGTTGCCTTACATGCTCAGAAAACAAAATTACAATATTGTTTGATAAAACTAAGGTAGTGACCAGGGAAAAATAGATGATGATTTAGAAAGATTAGAAACTGCCCATTGTCCAAAAAACTTTAACAATAATGGTGGGATGTATATTAATAAATTCTAGTTGACGGCCATAGGGAAAACAAAAGAACACTACATCTGTGCTGCATTACAGTGACATAACAGCGCAGAGGACTTCTGAACAACCAAAGTTCACCTTGACCTGCCACAGTGCAGAGAATCACCTGGCCAATCAGAGCTCACCTGCACCCACATGCATATATAAAAAGCTGACAAGCCACAATATGCAGTGCAGTTCGTCTTTGAAGACAACAGGATGGTTAAAAACATTGGTGTTATCTAATTTCATGTGGTAAAAACCGGATAGCCAAGATATTTATAAAGCTGGCTGCAGAAGCTTGAGAGAATAAGTTAGCTTCAATACTGCTTGGACATTCCACAAACCTAAAAGGTCTTATGAAACTCAGAAGCATGTTCTTGAGAAAATTAAGTACTGCACCCATGAATGGCAATATGTGGTCTATTGCTAGGACAACAGGGAGGATACATAAAATTCCTTTGTTTTCTTTGTGAATGGGGTAGCCAGGCAAAGGACAAACATTGGGAAACTGACCAATGCTGCCTGAGGGGCAGCAACTCGAGCCTGGATAAAAAAAATTTTACTAATGTGCCTCTTGTTGATCACGAAAAAAGTTTTACTCCAATCATTACACATAAAACTTGGCATGATGAAACAATTCGTGAAAGCACATGACAAAAGTTGCCCTGCTTCTAGCACTTATGCACAAAGTTTCTATTGTTGTCACAAGCTAAAATTAGAGGGAGAATTTGATGGACAACAGATAAGGAAATTGATGAAAGATGTTGCTGGCCCCATAGCACAGTTGGTAGAGCACCTGCTTGCTGTGCAAGGGGTCCCAGGTTCAATTCCCGGCAGGGGGATAGGAATTTTTCTCCAGCCAAGATTATTCCTCATCCTTCGCTGAGTCTAGAAGCATAATGGTGGTGCTGTGGCTGAGTGGTTAGACCGCTCGCCTACCACCTAGGCGGGATTTGCATGTGGTATTCGTGGTGGACGAAGCGGCGTCTGGACAGGTTTTCTCAAGTTCTCCACTTTCCCCCGGCACTCATTCCACTAATTGCTCCATAATCACCCTTCCAATCATCCATTTCGCCTGCATTTCATATCATCCTCTTCCTCAATATCATACCTGGTGCTTGGCTGACCACCTTCTTCCAGGTCTTCACTCTATCTGGTCCAGAGGTCCCTCTGCTCCCCGACAAGTGTCTGGTCCTAGGCTGGCTTGTAAGTCTTGGGGGGTGTTAAGTCCTACATAAGGGGAGGGCAATCAGGGAAAGAAAGATGAAAGATGTTCATTTTACCGGCTCTATGAATTAAATGGATTCAGAGAGGTTAAAAAATTTCTGAGCAATGTGAAAGACCCTCAATACAAGGAAATTGTCACAAATGTGCCTGAAAACTTCAGAATGCTCGGCTATAATATGAGTTTGAAGCTCTAACATAAATAAATAAGCGAGCGACCCACCGACCGACCCGACCGACCCGACCGACCCGACCGACCCGACCGACCCATTTTCTCAACTCACATCCTGACTACCTCCTGTCAAAGTTAGGAACTTTCAGTGAAGAGCAAGGTAAAAGGTTTCACCAGGACTTGAAAGATGACGTTAAAGAGCATTATCAGGGATGTTCGGACTATGCTGTCAATTACTGCTGGTGTCTTGCATGCAGTGAACCTACCACAGAACACTTGAGAGTATCACATACACTGAAGTTCCTTGGGAAAATAAAAACAGGGTACATAAGATAACATACATTCTCAAACTCATGCTATTACTCCAAAAGTTGTACATGAATGTGTAATAATTTTACAAATTTTACCATTATATTTCCATTGAATATTGTCATATTACCAAGATGAGAAGTATTACGGAAAAATGGAATGCCTTTTTTGATTCTACACTAGAGGCCTGCAAGGGCCGGCATTCTTAGGTTCAGCCCAGACTGAACCAAGCCCAAGCCCGGCCATCATCATCATCGTTGTCGTCATCATCATCATCATCATCATCATCATCATCATCATCATCATCATCATCATCATCATCATCATCATCATCATCATCATCATCATATCATATATGATGATTGTTGTTGGTGTTATTGTTATTATTCTTCTTCACCATCATCATCTTCATCATAGGGCGCTAATAACCCAGAAGTTGAGCGCCATTAAATTTAAAAAAAAAAATTTAAAAAAAAAACATCATTGTCATATTATTATTATTTATTATTAGTACTATTAGTACTATTAGTACTATTAGTAGTGTACTATTAGTACTATTAGTAGTATTAGTAGTATTAGATTAGTATTATTATTATTATTATTATTATTATTATTATTATTATTATTATTATTATTATTATTATTATTATTATTATTTTTATTATTATTATTTTTATTATTTTTATTATTATTACTTTTTTTTTTTATTAGCTATAACAAGCATGCCCCATCGCAGTAAGCGATACTACATGCTATTACATTGATACCTGTTATAATTTGTTTTATTATTTAATCATATGGTTATTTGTTATTGTCCTTAGTATACTGACATGTTCATTGTTTTTTTTTTTTTTTATTTCTATATTCACTGTCACTATCACTTCTACTATCTTCCAGTTGTCCTTTAAATTGAACTTGCTGTGTTTATATCTGATCCTTAATTTGTTTATTTCATATAACTACACCATATCACTTCCACTATCTTCCTATTAGCAGTTGGAATATACTATTTTAACTCACCAAAATTAATGCTTTGAATAAATGTTTTGAAAGCCCTTATGTTGTTTGTGATTAGCTGCTCTTTAGTCACTGGCCATTTGTTGTTATTAGATTCGATGGCTTTCTTCATTACTTCCCTTTGCTGTTTTAGTTTGGCACATCGATATATCAGATGTTCTACTGTTTGCTCTTCTTGTAGACAGATGCATCTAGAGTCCTGTATTATTCCCAGCCGGTGTAAGTAGGATTTAGTTAGTCCGTGTCCCGTAATCATTGCTGTCAGTGTGAAATTCAAGTTAATTTGTGTGTTCATTCTTCGAAATACTGATGGGATGAACTCCTTGCAGGCTGCTCCTTTCGTTGTATTAGTCCACTCTTCTTGCCACTTCTGCATCCCTTGTTCTTGGATTTCGCTGACAAATGTTGCTTTTGGTTTTTTGTTGTACACATAGTCCGTAGCATTATCAGTCGCAGCCTCCTTAGCTAGTTTATCAGCTAATTCATTGCCAAGATATCCAGCATGTGCTTTGATCCAGGCAAAATGTATGATCCACTTCTGTTCTTTAAGGCTTTTAAGATTCTTTTGAATTTCTTCTATTAAATTATTATGTTTTGAATTATTTCTGATTAGATCTAGGGTAATTTTGCTATCTGTATACACTGCAGTTATTCTTTCTTGTACACTTATGTTCATATCCTGAAGTGTTGCTAATCCTCTAATGATTGCCACTTGCTCTGCGTGGTTATTGGAGCATCTGTCATGTAATTTAGCCTTGATTTTATGTATAATTTCTCCGTGTTTAAATATTACTGCTGCAGCTCCAACTTTTCCATGGATTTTACTACCGTCTGTGAAGATTTCTATTTCATAATATTTACCTTCATTGACTTCTTCCATAGGTATACACTCCGCTGGATGGGGCCATTTTGCTATATGTCAGGGTGCATCATAATATGACGATTCTGGTGTCATTCCATGTGTTATCTTATAGAGTTTTGCTGCTTCTGCTATTTTAATATAGATAGGCTTCACTCCAGCTACTACACATGACACTTCAAAAGATATGGTTCTGTATGCTTTGGCAATTTTGATATTAATTATTCTCTGTGTTCTCTGAAGTATCTTTATATTTTTTTTTCCTCTCTAGTGCCTGTTCCCAGACTGGTGAACCGTACATTAGTATAGGTGCTATTGCTCCTCTGTAGATAGTTCTCAGAGACTGGTGGCCGAGTCCCCACTGTAGTCTTGCTACTTTGGTTAGCATGTTTGTTAGTAGGAGTGCCTTGTCCATTATGTTGTTAATGTGTCTATTAAAGTTGAATTTTTCATCTAGGGTTATCCCTAGGTATCTAAGTTGTCTAACCTGCTCAAGTGGTTTGTAATTCAAGTATACCTTGATTGGTTCGTTACCAGCTTTCCTTCTCCTTGATATTAATAGAACCATTGATTTTGAGTCGTTAAATTTCAGTTTGTTTTGCTTTGCCCAGTTCTCTACTTTCTTTAAGTCTGAATTTGCATAGTTTTCTGCTTCTTTGTTGCTGTTACCTCTTGTAAGTAGAAGTAGATCATCTGCAAAAGCCACTACTTTTGATTGGTTTGTTAGTTTCAAGTTCAGAACTGAATTGTACATTATGTTCCACAGACCAGGACCGCAGCTTGAACCCTGTGGACATCCCCTGGTTACCTCCTTTGTGATCTTGCATTCATTTGTTTGTAAGGTCGCTGTTCTGTTACTGAAGTAGCTGCCTGTCAACCTGTATAAATTTTTAGGGCATTGAAGTTCTTTGAGGTTGAGCAAAATACGTGGCCACCAGGCTGAATCAAAAGCACCACGTACGTCTAAGCTAACGGCTACAACACATTTTTTTGCTCGAAGACTTTCCTCTGTGAAGTGTTTCACAGCCATGGCTGCATCCACTGTCCCTTTCTGAGGTGTGAAGCCAAACTGGTTTGCATTTAACAAGTTGTTGGTGTTTATCTGATATAATATTCTGTTGATCAAAAGTTTCTCCAATACCTTTCCTCCAACATTTAGAAGACTGATTGGTCGATACTTTGTCACTTCTTCACTATGTTGCTTTCCTGGTTTAATTATTGGTAATATATTTGATTTTTTCCATTGCGTTGGAAAGCAGCCTTTTTTAAGGCAATTATTGTACACTGCAGTAAGAAAAGATGGGAAATGATTAACACTTGTAGAAGGATCACACTTGTAATTCCATCTTCTCCTGGAGCTTTGTTGGGGTTAAAGCTCTTTATTACTGCTCTAACTTCCTCTACAGTGAATTCTGTGTCTTCATCTGTATTAGGAGGCTCCTTAGCCATTATTCTTATATTCCGTTGAAGCTCAGAGTCCTCCTCTTCTTTATCATCAGGAATGAAATAGTCTATCATATATTTTAATGTGCTGTTGAGATCTTCGGTATATGTTCCATCAGGTTTTTGTATTGTTGTCAAAATGGTTTTATCTCTGAGTTTCCCTGCTGCAATCTTGTATACTTTATTCCAGGGATTTGAACTACCGGTGGCAGTACAGAATAATTTCCAAGAATTCATTTTTGCTGTTTGTAAATTGTTCTGATACTGTCGCTTTTCGATGAGATACTGAGTTTTCCTTTCTTCTCTCAGGGTTTCATTATGTTGTGTCCGTTGGTATCGCCGTCTCATAGCATTGAGCTTGTTCCGTTTAATTTTTAATTCTTCGTTCCACCACGGTACCGTTCTGTACTTAGTTGAATTTTTCTTTTGTAAGGAATAGTTGAATGCTGTTTTGCATGCAGAAGTTATACAGCTGGTGAGATTTTCACATAATAATTCTGTTTCCATTTGTGTCTTGGTTTTTTCACTGAGTTCGTTGTCCAGTTTAGTAAGATCATTGCCCTGATATTCACAATTAAATTTTGTAATGAATTCTTTTCTTACTTCCTCCAGGAAACTAGGAATATTATCAATTTTAACTATGTATCTTATGCCTATGCTATGGGTGTTATCAGATTCAAAGTTTCTATTCAAGGTATTTGTTATCACGTTAAATGTTATTGCTGTATGGTCAGAGCAACTTTCTATTTCTCCACATCTCCAATTTGTGACCCTATTGACCATACTACTGTTTGTAATAGGTCTATATAGCTCTTGCCTTTATTTGACTGAAATGTTGGCATACTGTTAGCTTCATTAAGTATGAATAGGTTACTGCCTGTTATAAATTCTTCTAATATTTTTCCTAGGTGATTTGTTGTCGTGTCGTGCCACATTTTACTCCTCGCATTTGTATCCATAGCCAATAATACATTTGCTCCGTTAGCATAGTTCATTATTATTATTAATATCATTATCATCATTATCACCATTATCATCATCATCATCATTATTATTATTATTAGGGCTAGGAAGTTCATGCATTTGCATGTTTTTTCATAGGGGTTAAAAATGTATGCTTTTACATTATGTGCACGAATTATGGAATTTTCAGTTATTTAGACATGATTTTATGGTGCATATAACTGCATATTTTCTTGATTTTTGATAAATGCATAATATTTCAATATTATAGCCCCTATATTACATATTTTAATTATTTGTATGGTTTTTTAATTATTTTTTCCATCTGTATAGTATGGTAAAATCAAGACAAACTCTGAAAGGTATTTTTCCTATCTTAATTCATATAACTTGTTTGGCACACACTCTTCGTGGCATTTCTGACACAATACATGATTCTTTCCCATTGGTAGATAGATTTGTGTCCAGTACAAAGATAATTTTTGTTAAATCTCCTAAGAGAATTAAGTTGTTTCGATCAAGAGGCACTTCTTCCTGCACCAGTGTTAACTTGATGGGGAGCATGGGTCGATGCAGTTTTATATTATGCTGAGCACATAGAAGTAGTTGAAGAGATTGTTAAGTCATTGGACTCGAAAGATACTTCATCAATAGAAACTGTGCAAAATATTCTGTCACGCACTGGGTTAAAAGAGGATCTTAGTTTCATATCTGCCCATTTTTCATTCTTACCAACAGCCATAATGGCATTGGAAGCTGTAGGATTTCCTTTGCATGAATCACTTATTGTCTTTGAAAAAAACAACCTTTCAGCAGAATAACCATATAGAATTCCTAGCAAAGATGCTGTGATAATTGTGCTGTTCTCGGAAAAATATATAATACATTATTTTGTATCTCTTAATTTTCAAGCCCAGGCCCAGCCCGAGCAACATTTTTCAAATTTGGCCCGAGCCCGTACACACCTCTACACACCAAAATTAGTAAAATTCACCTATTTTTAATTGTACTGCAGAAAAAAAAAAGCTTTCATTTCTAACCTTGAGTAGAGCAATTCCACGTGTGACTAATTGACATTTACACTACATTTTCTTCTTAAAATGTCTGTCTAATGGTCAATATAGGTGTAAAAATGTTATTTTAACGACATATGATGACATAGAATACATTGGCGGTTGTGATAGGGAATATAAAAACCTTAAAAAGTGAAACAATTATTTAATAATGAGCGCTAAACTTTTCGTGATTAACTGACCTACAGTTGACAAAAATGTCAGTCACGAAAAGTTTAGCGCTCATTATTAAATAATTGTTTCACTTTTTAAGGTTTTTATATTCCCTATCACAACCGCCAATGTATTCTCTGTCATCATATGTCGTTAAAATAACATTTTTACACCTATATTGACCATTAGACAGACATTTTAAGAAGAAAATGTAGTGTAAATGTCAGTCACACACGGAATTGCTCAGTAATAATTAAACACACTTAAGCTGGCAAATTTAAATGTACACTATAATAAATATAGTCATAAATATTTAGATGAACTGTATGCCATACATGTTCTTACACTATATAAAATGTGATTGTAAGTATTATATGTAAACTTTGTAACCTTGGAATTTGCTTTTGACAATGTCTTCACTATTATGAATGTAATGACAGTGGATATTACTAAAAAGAGAGTAAATCAACATGCATGGGAGATATATATTTATATACCAAAAGAAATAAATTATGTCAAATATTTATAGTAAATAATACAATTCATAGTAAAATACGTCACTTTGAACAATGTGGTGATTTTATTTCCCCTTTAAATTGATATAAGTGTAAAATTAAACTTAACAACACTATGTAGAAAGTGTTAGTACTGCTTACAGAAATCTGTTCATAAGAGGCTACAATTTTCTGTGGCTTCATCTTTATCATTGTTTAAGTCTTAGTATTGTGTTGTTACACCCATCTTGTAAACTAGGGATGGGCAGAAAACCATGCAGCAGTTACTGAAGTAATGGAGACAGACAAAAATAGTACTTTTTCTGGGTCCAGAGGATCTCAAAATATATATTTCCACTAAAAGCTTAGTATTACATTTTCAAGTGGAATACAATACCTTCTCCATTATATATGTGGTAGAGAAAGTAAAAGTACCCAAAGATACTGCTGATTCAATATCTATGGTTTAGTTCATGCTATACTCTTATGCTAGAAGTCCACTATAATGGCATGAGAACATATACAAAAAGACAGTGAGGATTTAGCAAGTTTGACAGAGGAGCCTTGTTAAAAATGATGAGTTACAATTTCATTATAAGTTTAGTGATTTTGGACAATACATTAAATGCCACCTCAAACTTAAGTAAAATTTTGTAAAAACAATTAGGTACCAAAAATTACACAACTTCCTGTTCTTCAAACTGCGCAAGCTTTCATGGCTAGTGTCGTTAAATAGAAAATGATTATCTAGGCTTGTGGGCCGTGGTCCAGTGGAAAATCTCCTTCCAGATGTTTCGCCCAAAGCTGTCTAACATCTCCAGTGGTGTGACTGTAGTACTCAGCATTCTCAGCGACAAAACATCTGGAAGGAAATTTTCAACTGGACCAAGGCCCACAAGGCCAGATAATCATTTTCTACTCCCTGTTCTTGTTTCTGAACTCTGGGACATAAGGTCGGAAAATGAAATAGGAAATAAAATTTTAAAAAGCTACAAGTGGATGCAACAGAAGTTGATGTATATTCACAGAAGACAAGAAACAAAGTATGAAAAAGATAAGGAAATTTGTGAAAAGTATGATAAATCAAACTGACAAAAGGTTCAATAACAAGGCTGTGAAAGTGATATAACTATGTGCATATTTTAAATGTTTTAAAACATTTCAAGAATTTAGTGATAATGATTATAAAGAACTGTGCTTGATGTTAGGACTAAAAATGTTGACACTATTACTGCAGACTTGCATTCTTTCAAGTATGTTGCTCATAATAAATCAGAGAATTGATTTAACTTAAAGGCTGGCATTGCTTATAAAGCACTAAGGACACATACTGAGTGTGTACTGTGCATTCCCATTTCCACTGCAGTATAGAGAACTCATTCAGCACAATGAATATGGTGATAAAATAAAATAGCATGGGTAAGGAAAAATATGCTTCAAGCTTATGTGAAGGTGTCAACAGAAGGGGACGAGGAACTCCGCAGGAACTTTCAATGATAATGTCATCTACTACAGATATGCTGTACAAAGCAACACATTTGTTTGCTGTAAATTTAAGTTATGCAATATTATTTTGCTGGCTCTCATAATTTTATTCAACTTTGGCTACACCTACTTAGTACTTAATATATATAATTAAATTAAATATCAAAGATTAAGGAAAATTTGAAAATATTAATACCGTTGTAATGTTTTTAATATGGTATCACTAAGAGTTGAAGCCTATAACATCCCCCCTCCGGCAGAAAGCGGTTGTATTCATCATTGCATGCATGTTTTATATTACAGATATTTTAGACCTGGTGAATGGCCAGAAGTTGTGCAGTGGTAAATAGTCAAGTTCACTTTGGTGTTTATAAGACCATAGAAGCCTCAGGTTAATATCTCTCCGACTTCTGTGTAGTGAGTACCGTGTCCACATATATTGTCAGTCTCTTGCTTATAAAACAGAAACATTACTCCTACCATCAATTTGCATGCTGTCACTTGTGCAGATCCAAGCAAGGTCATTTGCCACGTCTAAAAACTACATCTGTACATGTGTGTTAACGTAATGCAATAACATGTAAAATAATTTAAATGTGCTCATTGCCACTAAAGGAAGAGGTTTTCTAAATTGCTTTAAAATGGAAACATTTTAGTGTTTAATACAATAGTGATTTTCAATTACATGCACACGCACATGCATACACACACTCTCTCTCTCTCACTCGGAACATACATTGTAAAATCAATTGTAAATTGTTTATTATGTAATAAAAAGGCATGTAGTACTCCTATGGAATGAGACATGCCGCTAAATAAATATAGATAAAAGGTAACACACACACACACAGATTAAAGTACATATACTGAGGTCATTAGCATTAGTGCCAACACCACTTCCATTACATATTTTAGGAATAACTGTTTACAAGTTAACTGTTCTTCCACACATGCCATTTTTAAGTTAAGTTAGAAAGACATACTCAGAGTGACAATTCAATGCTCGGAAGACCAAGTTTTAAAAGTACTTGCACAATTATAGGTTGTCATTCGTTTATGTTATCCCAGAATCAGTTTGAGAATGTCTCGTCATTTACCAGGAAAAATTTAAGTCAGTTGGAGAATTTAGTGCTTCACTGGCACGTTGTCAGGCAGCTCATTTGTTAAAGCTGCAGCATGTAAGCAAAGATCTGTGGCATAGCACCAAATTTTAAGTCTGAATTTACCTTTCCAACAGTTGACAGTTTAAGTTATCCATCCTGAAATACTCAATCAAAAATATTGCAAAGTCATTTCAACAGACTTGAAATATAACAGCATTGTACCGTGCCATGTTTAAACTGATGGCACTGTATATGTGTTGAAAGATTGTGCATGTTACTGCCTGATGCAGCTTGGTCAAGATTTCCTCTGTACTTTAAAACATATTCTGGCAAAGCTTCTCCTATGGATGTAATTTATATAATTTTACATTCAACAATTTGTACAGTTTGTCCAGATTGTGGTGACACTCGACATGTGCATGAGAGGAGAAATTAGGGAGAAGTGACTGGAGCAGTGGGAAACAAGAGAGTGATGTTAGAACTCAGGCAGTCACATACACAAGCAGTGTATGTTTACGTATTATAAACAATTATTGTGTAGTTATCACAGTGAGAGTGAGCGATATACTAATCCCCACCTCTCCTATTATGCATGTGGGCACGGCTCTTCTATTGTGCATCTATACTTCAGGAGTGGGGGAGTGTCACAACAATCTGGACAAACTGTAGTTAAATGTCAATTGTTACCAAGATGACCCATATGCAACTTGCACTGCAGTATTTAATGACAGCAATGTATGGTCTACTTACATGATACTTTTGTAAGAGGTATGCCTCCTTTAGCAGAAAGAAGACATGCCCTCAGCAGTTCAATTACTTCCTCCTCGTTGCTCCCCATTCTGAAACAATTGTTTACTTTAGTAAGTCTTCAAAAAAAAAGGGTATTGTATTTAAGATGAATGTTTGGATTTTGTTTATTTACAAAATCCTGTCAATATCAAAAATTATCTGCAGGGGAGTAGGTAACAGCAAAAAAAACTTAACATTCACATTTTGTAAACCTCAAAATCTAACTGGCATTCGAATGCACCACCAAGATGGAAGTAAAACAAAAACTTTCAAAATGTTCTTTTGCATAAGCCTGAATTAACTTACACCTAACATAACCTAACCTTTTGTTACTTTTTTTATCTTCTTAGCAAATTAATAAGCAAAATGAGTAATTTATTTTGCTCTGACTGCTACACAATGTGAGTAGTACACTTTACATGCTCTGCTAGCCAGAATGCAAAACTATCACCTATTTTGCATCCCCCCCCCCCCCCCCAAAAATAGTAAAAAGATTACAATGTTGAAATCATGAATAATTTCGCACATATTGGTTCAACTGGTTCAACTAGTTCAAAAAGCGTTGGAGATTAAGAAGTTAGTATTAGAACATTTCAAGGAAATGGAAACTATAAACCACTTTGTAAAATTTTGCTTACAGTGATGTGTGATAATATCTAAATAGTAAAGTGAATCAGATTTATTGACATACATCACATTAAAAATCGAACATGTTTCAAGAGCTCAGTTGCTCTTGTTCTCAAGAAGCAGTTGGCATTGGGTTGAGCAAACAAGTTCTCAAAACATGCCCCATTTTTAATAGGTGATGTAGTATCTGTAAATCTGATTCACTTTACTACCTAGATAAATGGAAACTATTTTATTATGTCGGATTTAATAAAGTCCAGAACAATTTACAGAGATAAATTAAGATTCTGTAAAAAACAATCATCCAGACAATTAGTTGTTGTGAAGGTAGAACACTTGTTAAAAAAATCAGGACAGTTTTAATGAAAATTCCCTAACCAAAGTAGTAATGTGGAGAATAAGATGCAATAACGAAATGTATGAGCTTATGAACTTTACAAGATATTAGATTATATCTTCATCAAATTAAAATTAAGTGCAACAGAGATTAATAAAATTGCTTTAATTGTATTTTTATTAATGTATGAATTAAGTAAATCTGCACTTTAATCTTATCAATGTGCAAAAATAACAAAAAATAATTAATTCCATCTTATTTATTTCCATAGTCTACAGTGAACAGTACACACTGTTAGGAAGGATGACAGCAAGTACCAAAAATGTATTGGAACATTGCCTGGGAGGAAAAGATAAATGGGAAATGTGAGAGATTTAATGTTAAATACTAAGAAAAGTATTTGACAACCTAGGACAGCATAGACAAACTGAAGAAGCTAGGTTTCAATTTGGGCTAGAGCACCAAGCAACACCATAACAACAACAACCACAACAACAAAGCCTATAATGATTGAATATAGGAAAAGCTCATTTTTAGAAAAGTGATTTCTAATGTTTTGCCACCAGACAGCAGATATGTATCGCAAATGTAAAGTTTTTTCAAATATTGATGGTCAAGTATCTCTCAAAGGAGACATCAAATTTCCCCTACTGAAAGCCACATTTAAACTTTGGTAAGACAAGTCAATAGGATTACAAGGTAACATCCAAAACCTGTGTTGCCCTCTTCGATTCCTGCTCTGTTGAAATCAGACAAAATTCTGCAACAGCAATGCAAATGAACATGCCTCCTTGAAATGGTGCTGGTCTATAAATAATGCCACAATTATCCTTTATCTTTCGCTCCCCACGTGATTTTGAAGTGGTCAAGAATGTCCAGAAAATTAGTACAAATATTGTTACGTATAATTTAAACTACAAGGGTGACTGAGCACTACATTTTGAAACTTTGTATTTAAAACTAGTAGATAATTTTTAGAATGTAGTTTACAACAAATTGCTACTGTAACAGAAATATTGAATGTTCAATAATTTCCGTGTCATAGCTATCATTGCATCCAAGTATTCAAGCACCTTTACTGAACTTGAAATTTTTCATATTGGTAAATATCAGTTACTATGTAAAATACTACAATAATTTGGGTTGTAAACTCAAGTGCTGAAAAACCACAACACAATGTGTAACTGTTGAGCATTTGAAAGCTTAAACCATGTTTAAGGAAATTATTGGTCTTTAATCAAATCATTAGTTTTGGTTTTCAGTGACTCAACGCTGCTTTTAATATATTTCAATACACAAGAGGGTAATAGAGGGATTAAATGGTAGTATATACAGCTCCTACAGGAAACTTACAATTATAAACGTGTATGTATATATATATATATATTTAAGATTAGAACTTGCAAGGAGGGCAAATGTAAGTGACGTGCAAGGTAATTCCTATATTACCTGGAATGCAAGTACAGATGAAAACTTATTCAATGAGTATGTAGGCTACGTTTAATATCATCCTCACCCCCTTTTTTGGGAGAGTAGGGGGACGGAAAAGGATAGTAAACAACTGACACTTTGTAATTCTAAAATCCAGATCCCACACAAAGTTTTTATGTGCCAACAATATGTGCTTGTACATTGCATGTTTATAGTTGCAACAATTGGGTAAACATAACCTCCTACGAAAAAGTTTAATTTATAACTTAAAGCTACTTCTATTTATTTACCAACCTGCCAGCGTCTTATTTTAACTCATTAAAATCGATGTTTGTAAGAAACTGTCATATCTGTTTGATTTATGTAAAGGAAGTATTCATAAACACGTGACGTATGTTTTATCGCTGTTAACACATGGTAAGCAATTGAAAATTGTTGACGGGACTGACAGCTGGCAGCCTGACTGGTTCGGAGGTAGAAATGTAGTACAAATTCCTTCACTTTCTCCCCCTCCCTCACTCCTCTTCCAAAGCTGGGTGACCTCAAATCGCTACACTTGGTTCTTCCTCTGTCAATGTCACGCTAACAAGTTACGTGGATTAATGCTTCGAATCAAAGCATCTTAAAATTATACCTCAGAACAAGCGTTTTTATAGCCAGGCTTACACAGAACACTCTATACGATGCACTAAGCCCTAAGGCAACGTGCATGACCTGCCAAACCGAACCGAAGCTAAAAAATAATAATACTAATAATACTAATAATAAATACTAATAATACTAATACTAATACTAATAATACTAATACTAATACTAATACTAATACTAATACTAATACTAATAATAATAATAATAATAATAATAATAATAATAATAATAATAATAATAATAATAATAATAATAATAATAATTAAAAAAAAAAAAAGATGGTGTGTTTAGGATGCAATAAACTTCAGCTTAACGGTATCCTTAAGGCTCAAAATCTTGACAAAACGCCAAAGCAGTCTTTCATTTTCATTGCGCCTGAAATTCATCCTGACTGAGGGAAACCCCCGATGGTTCACTCTACAAAAAATGTATTTAGACATAAATCGTGTGTTTTAGAGAGATCTCCATTCGGCTTACCAGTTATTCAAAGGTAATCCAGAGTAAACAGGACTACGCAGGCTATAGCCAGAAAATTCAAAATATACATTTCATTTGTCTTACAAATATCTTAAACACAGGGTATTTTAATCAAAATCGTTAGAGCCATTTTCAAGAAAATAAAAATTTCGAAAATCTTCCATGTAAAAGGTAGTTTAGGGTGGGGCTATTTTCTTCAAAATCTTCTCGCGTCCTTGAGAGACATAAAACTTAAATATCAACTTTGGTTTTTAACCGACTTTTCGTTTGAATTATGCTGTGAGCGCGCGCGCGCACACACACACACACACACACACACACATTTGTGTTAGTTGAGATAAACATTTGCGGAAATTATCTTATTATTTCCTTATAAAGTGCAAGGGGAATATGGGAATACAGTAGCTGAGTAGGCTATGGTGATAGTCAAATCTTTTAAAGCTCTCAAATTCCGTCCTCTTTGCACGCCTAACTTATAAAAATGAACGATGTTCCATTTCACGAAAGTTTTAAGGTTTCCGAAACTGACACAACGAGGAATATCTCCGAAATGGTTCACACTACAAATAAAAAAAAAAAAAAAAAAAAAATCAAACATAAATTGTGTGTTTTAGCGAGATCTATGTTTTTGTATAATAAGATTTTGTCTATCTCTTACGGTTTACGAATTATTCAAAAGTCATCCAGAGTAAACAGGACTAAATAGGCTATAGCCAGAAAATTCAAAATATACATTCCATTTGTCATAAAAATATCTCAAACATATGGCATTTTAATCAAAGTCGTTAGAGCCATTTTCAAGAAAATCAAACTTTTCGAAAAATTTTCCATGTAAAGAGTAGTTTAGGGTGGGATTATTTTCTTCAAAATCTTCGTGTCGCGTCCTTGAAAGACATTAAACGTAAATACGAACTTTGGTTTTTAACCGACTTTTCGTTTTTGAGTTATGCTGCGCACGCACGCACACACACACAGCACCCACACCCACACCCACACCCACACACACACACAGACCTTTTTTTCTAAAAATGTTTTTTTTTTTTTTTTTTTTATTCAGAAGGTCTCAAAACATATTTCCGCTGAAATCCCGACATCGTTTTTTTGGGTGAAATACAATACTTCCTCTACTTACCAGTAGAGAAAGTAAAAATTGCTGTGTTGCACTTACATGACTTTTTCTACTCTTGTACTAACCATTCTTACAAACTCTTATTCCTGTATCTTCTTCGTGCTAGTTGAGATAAATATTTATACAAATTATCTTATTGCTTATTTCCTTGTAGGTGCAAGGGGGATATTGGAATGCAGTAGGCTTTGAGCGATAGTCAAATATTTTGAAGCTTTGAGATCCCGTTCTCTTTACGCGCTTCACATATAAAGATGAACAACGGTGTTCCATTGCAGGAAAGTTCTAAGTTTTCCGAAACTGACACACAAAACAAGGAATATCTCCGAAATGGTTCACTCTACAAAAACTTTATTGAGACATAAACTGTGTATTTTAGCAAGATCTACATTTCTTGTATAGTAAGATTTTGTCTATCTCTTACAGTTTACGAGTTATTCAAAACTCATCCAGACTAAACAGGACTACATGGGCTATAGCCACAAAATTCAAAATATACATTTCATTTGTCATAAAAGAGAGAGAGACTGACATACACGGACCTTTTTCCAAAAATGCTTTTTTTGGATTCAGGGAGCCTGAAAACATACATTTCCGGTGAAATCTCGACACCGAATTTTTGGATGGAGTACAATACTTCCCCTACTTACAAGTAGAGAAAGTAAAAATGAATGTTCGTACCTTATGGACTGCTATATCAATCATCCGAACGCGATGAAAATTGGCAAGCCTAATTTCTTTTGCACAGAGAAGGTTTTTATGATAAGATGCACGTATTACATTCACATGATTTGAAGGTTGGGTTTTAGCGAAAATTCTGTTCCCTTCTTCATGTCCTTTCATTTCTCCACTGGCCATTCACAATGAAAATTAAGCATTAACTTATCCAGCACAAAGTATGCGTAGTATGTTATAAGTAGGGCTAGGAAGTTCATGCATTTGCATGTTTTTTCATAGGGGTTAAAAATGCATGCTTTTACATTATGTGCATGAATTACGGAATTTTCAGTTATTTGGACATGATTTTATGGTGCATATAACTGCATATTTTCTTGATTTTAGATAAATGCATATTATTCAATACTATAGCCCATATATTGCATATTTTAATGATTTTTATGGCTTTTTATTACTGTTTTCTATCTGGATAATATTTTTCATATTGGCAATACTGCACATGATGCAATTCACGAAGATTTCAATATTATTGCCCCTATATTGCATATTTTAATTATTTTTATGATTTTTTTATTTTTTCATCTGTATAATATTTTTCATATTGGTAGCATTTCTGACACAATGATTTTTTTCCCATTGGTAGATAGATTTGTGTCCAGTACGAAGATAATTTTTGTTAAATATCCCAAAAGAATTAAGTTGTTTAGATCAACAGCACCTAATATATGACTTCTTCCTGCACCAGTGTTAATCTATGGGGAACATGGATCGATGCAGTTTTATATTATGCTGAGCACATAGAAATAGTCGAAGACGTTGTTAATTCATTGGACTCGAAAGATGCTTCATCAATAGAAACTGTGCAAAATATTCTGTCAGGCACTGGGTTAAAAGAGGATCTTAGTTTCATATCTGCCCATTTTTCTTTCTTACCAATAGCCATAACGGCATTGGAAGCTGTAGGATCTCCTTTGCATGAATCACTTACTGTCTTTGAAAAACAATATGTGATCTAAGTTTGGTTCCTGGTAGCATAGGACAAAAAGTGAAAGAGAAAGTGAATTATGTAATTTCAAAAAATTCTGGTTATAAACAGATGTGCGATATTCGAGACATCCTCGAAAGAAAACCATCTTTCACACCAAGAGACTTGACTCTCTTTGTGAAGCAGTTATTTAAATATGCCCCGATAACATCTTGTGACGTGGAGAGAAGTTTTTTCACGTTACAAAAGTGTTTTGCGAGAAAACAGACGATGTTTTATAGTTGAAAATTTGTGTAGTGTTGGTTGTGAACTGCAATTTAGCAGTTAATACTAGCAGCGGGACCACTTCTGCTTCAACCTCTAAGGAATAAGGTAACTTTATTTATTATTTATAGTAACTCGTCTTGCCTACTGCAATGGGACATTATTTGTTTTAGTTAAATAGTGCATATTTCTTGGCATATTTTCAAGTTTTTAAGAGCATATTTGCATGCATATTTCAGTGTTTTTTAGGGCATGAACTTCCGAGCCCTAGTTATAAGTAACGCCATGAGTGATTCAATTTATCTAGAAAATTCGGCAATCAAGACTATTTCTGGAATTAAAAGGTGACATATCATACAAAACGTTATTTAAATACTGTGTTGTAATTACTAAATTCTTAAAATGCACACATCAGCGTCCAGCGTCCATTGGCATGGCCTACAAGATTAAATACCACTGACCTAGCAGTTTTGTCAAACCGTTTTGGCTAACAAAAAGACAGGCTACGGCGAGAACTGCAGTGACGTAATTCTAGTCCAGTCATGGCCCAAAGAAGTAAAACCACAATCGCCTAATATATCCATATTCTAAACAAACAAAAAAGTTGCTCGTTGAATTCATACAAAAGATAGTTTTGTCATAATGGTATACAATGTTAGCCATGTATCAGACTGCCGCGTAATTCCGATTCGCGCCGCAGCCTGTCTTTTTCGTTAGCCACAATGTGAACACGTATACATACATCAAGATAACGTGACAAATGACCAGCCCAGTTTTATTTCAGTTCTAAAATGAATCACTAAGTCATAATTCGTGACCTTGTAACTAGCAGCTGTTCTGTTACATTGCAAACGCTGCACAGCTGTTCACAACTCTGATAATTAACTAAAAAGTAACTTCTCGGCCCGTGCCAACTGTTTATACAGTCTGAAAGCGTCCTTTCATTCCTGTGATTGTTGAAGGGTGTATCATAGTAGCAAGTGCTTATCAAAGATGTATACATTTATGAAATATAATTAAATATTGATCATCAACGGAATCGTTTAAAGAAAATGAGTACATTTTGCGGAAGTAACAATCTCCGTGCCAACTAAGGTCTGTTTTCAGGAAGAACAATGCCGCTTTGGGAAGGCAGGTAGGAAAGGAATTATTGCTTTCTATTGAAACTGTTTCCGGCGCTGAATCGCCTTCCTTTATACATATTTCCTCTAGTGATGTAAACAAAGAAGATATGGATTAGGTTGGGTTCGAAGCCTGCGTGACCTATCTCCGATCTGAAATAAGAGCGTGAGAAATCGCAACTGTACGCAAGTTTGTCGGTCTGCATGGCTCAGTTGGTTAGACGCTGGCCTACTGATCCCAAGGTCGCGGGTTCAGATCCGGCCGATCGATGTTTTTAAGTGTGCTTAAAGACGACAGGGGCTGATTTACTGGCATATAAACGAAGTCCTACGGAGCGAAATTCCGGCACACCGGCGACGCTAATGTGATCCTGGCCATTGACAGCGTCGTTAAACAAAACAAAAAAAAATATTTACGTAAATTTAAAATATATACAAAATTCGCCAATCAGAATAAATGTTATGTTGTAGGAGCAAATAAAATTGAGGAAAAATATGTGATTGACAAAAGTGTACAAACTCGTGAAGGATGGGGAAGTTTGGTGTCACGGCGAAAAAAACCATTATGGACAGATCACTCTGTAAAAGCATCCCAGGACTCCGTAAAGGTCAATACTGTAAAAACACCCTCAAGAGGGCAGAGACACTCTCAGCGAAAATACTTCCGGACAAGGGCGGATTCATAAACCGAACAGTGACGCGAAATACAGTCGGACTTGGTTCTTTTGTGCAACACATTCATGCGGTGCCGAGTGGAGTAATGAGCGGTACAAAGTAACTATCAAAGGAACGAAAACTATAGAGTATAGTGTATTCATTTATCCGAGCTGCCAGCAAAGACCCAGGAACTACCCACCCCCTGAAACTCCAAAGAAGAGATCTTATACCACCACAAACCTACATCGAACCCAGGTCACCCGTTAATACTTCCCATTCACATCCTGACTGTGATCCAGTAGTGCGAGGTAACGAATGCACCGTTTCAAGTATTTGTATTACCGGCGAGTTTTCTGGAAATCGAAGTTTCTCGGTTTCTCTAACAAAGAAATTCCTAGATGTCGAAAGGCTCTAAATCTGCGTGCAACGAGGTTTGTTGTGAGCCAACGTTGACGAGGGTTGCTTAGCGGTTATTACAAAGGAATGGTGTAAGGAGATAGCTGTCATCTAAATCTTTTCCGAGGCGCGGCCGCCGCGAGTATAACATGAAGCGAAGCCGTCGCTTAGTATAACGATGGCCTCGCAAGAAGCCAGCTTCCATATTTACATTATTTATACTTAGGTTTCGTTGTGAAAGGTTCCATTGCCTACATTCGCTAACACATTCCCTTAGGTTAATTGGCCAGTAAACCTAACATCAGCGTAGAACCTATTACACGAAAAGTTGTGCGGGGTAGCAAATGTTGGTCCTTCTGTAAGCATGAGCGAGTTGATGCACAACAGGGCACTGATAACCTTTTAGAAAACTTCTACTTGTTCAAATTGTGCCCATTCTCCTTATTGCAGTACTTGTCGCCGTATTCGCCATCAATCAATACTTCTAAACCTTGCTGCACGTCTTTGGTGTTGAGAATTAACTTCACTAGACTACGTGAAGCCCTGTCAAGAGTTCAACCCATATACCTGAGAGAAGCGGGAGCGATTTTACACAAAGCGCGCAAAACAACGCCTTTGTTCTTGTTTCATTTAATTTCCGTGTCATTTGCGTAACGCCTGTGTGCGAATGCAAATTTGACAGCTTGATGTTGCTTCCATTAAAATTAGCCGCTAAAACAACATTTGCATTCAATGTGTATGTTATACAGGACTAGCCAGTCTAAAAGCAACCATAAAGATCTGTAGAGTAAAACCCCTAACGTGGTAAGCTTCGAAGACTACAAAGTTACTGTACAGGTTGTGCAATACATGCCATTTTCTGGCTTCGTGAAAAGCAGTTTTTATTGGCGAGAACAACCTTTAATTACAGAATATACTTTGGAATATTACAAATCTAATGCGTTACATTCACACGAATTGCTCCAGCCATTCATGCACAAACTGTTACGACACTGGACACAGCTTTTTAATTTATTTTTATTTCTATAAACTTTAGGTTAACTGAGATAAACGTTTCAGGAATGGTTTCATTACAAATCTCATCGCAGGTGGAAACGGAATACACTAGTCTGAAGCGATAGTAAATTCTTGAAAAATCGCGTTATATCCTGTCTTTGAAAGTCCACTCTCTGCATGGCCACGAAAAACAAACGAATGGCAACTTGACACTTAAAAAGTAATAAGTATTTGAAAATGCAAACCAACTATAAACATCTCGGAAATGGTGAATGCCACAAAAAGTGACAAATGTAGTAAACTTTGCTTTTCTTATTATTAGTTTCTTGTTTAAGATGATTAACGTCCCATTTAGAATAATTAGCTACCTACTAAATTCAAAAGCTTTAGGGTGGAAATTTGCTTTTACTATTACTGAAAACTTTTGATTACTCAGTTTGCAATAACATATTACTCAACACTTCATGACACTTCATTTTACAGGGGGAATCCACAAAAGCAGATGAAATATTAAAAATAATAACCGTAAAACAGCACTGTAAATGAAATACATATATGAAATACGTAACCTTAAACCAGCATTGTAAAGCAACATAATGCAATGGATGCAGTTTTTATTGCTAATTACGATTTTGAAAGTTTTATTGCGCGCTTAAGCTTAGTTTTTTATTTATGAGCAAATTTCGTATGTGCTATGCAGTGGTTTTATTTCGCGTATGCGGCGGATATTTAGCAAATGTTTATAAACGAGTGTAATATATGCTAGAATGATTGATTAATGAATTTACGTTGAAATTGTTATTGCTGATTACGGTTTTGAAAGTTTTATTTGCCGGTCAAGCTTCGTTTTCGTTTTTCCTGTGTTAGGTTAGGTTTAGTGTGTGTATATGAGTGTGGTAACAGGATCCTGTGTTATCGAAATTTTGCCCTTGTTAGGTTAGGTTAATGTATGTATATGAGTGTAGTAACAGGGTCCTATGTTATCGAAATTTTGCCCGTGTTAGGTTAGGTTAGTGTATGTACATGAGTGTAGTAACAGGGTCCTATGTTATCGAAATTTTGCCCGTGTTAGGTTAGGTTAGTGTATGTATGTGAGTGGGGTGACAAGGTCCTGTGCTATCAAAATATTTACAATTTGGGCAGTGTTTATGCAATCATTTTAACGTAAATGCATTAATCAATCATTCTAGTATATATTATGCTCGTTTATACACATTTATTAGCTAAATATCCGCCGCATAAGCGAAATAAAACCACTGCATCGCACGTACGAAATTTGCTCATAAATAAAAAACGAAGCTTGAACGCACAATAAAACTTACAAAATCGTAATCAGCAATAAAAACTGCATCCATTGCACTATGTTTCATTCGTTTTCTCGAGCGGCCGATTTTGTAAACATTTTCCCAACTTTGCTATAGTCTACGGTTTTACATGCAGCAACATAACACATTTCTTCTAAACTACAGCTACACATTTAAATTACAAAGACAAAAGATAATGTATAAATACAAGCAGCATACTACTTACATGGGTAAAACTGTAGGAGAGCGGAGTCTCGAAATTGTCTTTCACTATTCACCATGTTATATACACACCGACAACACACATAACGCTGCAATTTATAGTGATTAAATAGAATTTACAAGCGTTACGTTTCAATTTTCCTCTTGTTTTAACTGAAAGTTTCTGATTTTTAATTTGCATCCGGGAATGCAACAGTTAGGGGGTATTGTGATGTTTGAGGTTAGGTTGAGGTATGACTACAACAACATACACTACTGGAACAGTTTTTCTTCAACAACCTCTCACCACTGTAATTGTGACACAAATTGTATTTGCAAACATATAAATTAACCACACTATAAGGCTAATGTAGCCATAGCCTTAGATGAAACACAATAAACATGAACACGTGGTTAAACACACGGCACAGTCAACACGTTATTAGATTTATTCCCGTTCCCTATACTGCCCAAATAAAAGTTTTTAAACACTCGCTTTGCTAATATGAAGACAAACTTACATAGTAATTGTAATAAGAAACAATAATTCAAAGGCATAGAAAACAATACGAAGGATAGCGTGTGGAAACACCTCAGAAATCACCGCCACCAGCCGACGCCATTTTTGTACGAGGGTCCTGGACCATCGGACACAGTTCAGTAAATACACTATACTTACTATAAAGTAAATATACTATATTTAAGCAAATAAAAAGTGAAGCAAAGACAAAACACCTAAATCTTATTTTAAGTATAAATAAAACCATTCCCTTTTTGTCGACTTTGAGCTGCAGCTCTCAAGTAAGTTGAGAATCGAGCAACAGCTCATGTTTGGTAAAAAACCAAAATGTTGCCTTTTCGTTGAACTTGAACTGCAGCTCTCAAGTAAACTGAGAACCGACCATCAGCTCATGTTTGGTATATATAAAAAGGTTCCCTCTTCATTGTGCTATTGCTATCCAGGGTTGCCAATCTTTGAAAGTAAAATTATCGTACCGGCCACTCAAAATTATAGATTTGGATTCAGAATTATCGTACATCATAAACCAAATGCTACAACAATAAAAATATCAGCATAACATTTATGAAAATGCAATAGTATTGATGTTTGTGGTATCCACTTACAAGATTGATGAAGTCAATCAGTATCACAACTTTAGTACTTATGTTTCTCGCACTATTCATCTGAAAGTTCATCATCTTCCTCAACTGTTGCAGCATTATATACATTTGTTGTTGAGAAAAACTTTACGTGTGTTTGACAGCACTCCAGAAACTGTCAGGTTTACACATGCTCTTATTTCACACGGAATGTCACTTATTCCGACTTTTCTCCATTGATCATTAATGTTCTGAACGGTGCGTTGTTCATTAAGATTACCAGATCTGGACACACTGGCTATAAGAGGATAAACGGTAGGAGGATTAGTAGGATATGAAGTGGTTGCCTTAGAGGGGTGGAGACAGGCTATGAGGGCAAAATTAGTGTCGCTATTTGTAATTAATTTCAGTTTGCTTGTGTGACAAACCAATGAAAATTATATTTCCTCGGTATTGAACTATTATACATTCAAATTATCGTATGCCCCCATAATTATACGGATTGGCAATCCTGTTGCTATCAATACCAAACAACTGTTCGGTGACCTTCAGCATGGCACTTCAGCTGAGTAAGCAAAAACGCCTATTCTTCTGTCGGGGGAAATTTAAATATTTGCTGCACTTATAATCACACTTATTCCCAACACTGCGTGGCTCAATTTATTAGGAACTGGCATACTCATCCCAAGGTCGCCGGATTACATTAAAACAGGGCTGGGCGGCTCGCGCGTTACCTTGAGTGACCGTCTTTTTAACCTGCTAAACATACAGCTATCAGTCAAGCTGATAGCTACGCTCTGGAGTGCTAGTTGCCCAGCCCTACATTATAAGAACCACGGGAAGAAATCCCGGTGCACCTGCGATGCTGGCATGATCCTGACAACTGCCAACGTCGTTAAAATGGCTAACAGTATCCAACATGCTCAAATTTAATAAATTTGATAGAAATACATATTATAAATAATGTAAATATAATTAAGATTTGACAACTGAAAGAAAAATTGAGATTCGCCCGACTTTCTAAATTCAATCCTCATTTTCTTAATTTGAGTGAGTAGTGGGGTTTACGGGCCCGTCGACAACTAGGTCATTAGGGCCCGAAGTCCGAAATAAAAACAATCAAAAAAATAAAACCTCACTCCTTTAAAGCTAAAAAGTGAAAGTTAAAATACCTAAAAATGAACGTTAAAACCACTAAAAAGAGAGCTAAAACAGGTAAAAAAGTAAAATTAAAAACCAATAAAAACTTATATTACGAAAAACGTAAACTGGTTACACTGTTAAAAAAGGGTAAAAACACGAGTAAAGCATCCTATAAGTATATTTCCGCCAAGATAAAAGAAACCTTACACTTGCTTACCAAAATCGATACGCGCAACAAACCGCAGTACTGCATTTACAGCTACTGGGTCGTTGCCTAACACGGTGCCGAGTGTAAGACCCAGGCCAAAGGACTGGCGCTCACGAGCATACCGCGGACAATCAGTAAGGACATGTGCAACGGAGATCTTAATTTGATATTAAGAACTTGTCACAAATTATATATTGAAATCTATAGAATTATCACAATAATTCCAAGATGCGGCGCCTTGGGCGAGTGGTTAGACCGCTCGCCTGCTGCCTAGGCGGCCCAGGTTTGATCCCAAGGACCGGCATGTAGTAATCGTAGTGGACGAAGCGGTGTCTGGGCGGGATTTCTCCGGGTTCTCCGGTTTCCCCCACCACTCATTCCACCAATTGCTCCTTAACCACATTTCCATTAATCGATTTCGCCTGCATTTCATATCATCCTCTTCCTCACTCTCATACTGGTGCTTGGCTGACTACTCCTTCCAGGTGTTCACTCTGTCCGGTCCATAGGTCCCTGTGCTCCCCGACAGGCGTCTCACCCTAGGCACTGGACTGGCTTGTAAGTCCTAGGGTTGTAAGTCCAACGTAAGGGGAGAGTAATCAGAAAGAAAGAGAGAGAAAAAGAAAGAAAGAAAGAAAGAAAGAAAGAAAGAAAGAAAGAAAGAAAGAAAGAAATTCCAAGATTTTATAAGGACTTATCAAGAATTAAAGTTATACCTATTTCACGAGAGAGTTTAATTTGAAAGTTAAGTTTAGGGTCGGTTTTATACGAAATTCTTTGGTTATAATCTGGTTTTGATTCGTATGAGCATTCTGTTCAGCGTAGGTGTGCACATTTGTACACGACTGTTGATGTTATCAGGTCTTCCGGTACGGGAGCGCATGACTATGACCCAATTACTTCACTTGTATTCCGTTCAGCGTTATGCTACCCAAGCAATATGAAACACCTTAGGAGTTCGCATTTGTGTGTGTGTGTGTGTGTGGGGGGGGGGGGGGGGGGGGTTTAGACCCGACCTAGGCGTGGACCCGCATGTGGTATGCGTGGTAGACAAAGCCGCGTCGGGGCGGGTTTTCTCCGGGTTCTCCGATTTCCCCCGCCATTCATTTCGCCAATTGCTCCATCATAACCTTTCCATTAATCGATTTCGGCAGCATTCCATATCATCGTCTTCCTCACTATCATACCTGGTGCTTGGCTTCCAGGTCTTCACTGGTCCATAGGTTCCTGTGCTCCCCTACAGGCGTCTGACCCTATGCACAGGCTTGTAAAGTCCTAGGGGGTGTATTACCTACATAAGGGGAGGGTAATCAGGTAAAGAAGAAAGAAGGTGTGTGGGAAAGGGGACACGAATAATTTAAAAGTCAGTTAAATACCAAGTATTTAGGTTTGGTGTCCTCCAAGATTGTGGATAGGCTACAGGTAGAACAAAATGTCGCTACATTCCACTCCAAAAAATAGAGCCATACTCTAAAAATTAAAATAACATTTCTCTCAGAAGAGCCAGATGACCAAAGCGTCGGATCAATACTAGTGGCAATGATATACCTATACTTATATAATCAATAATATACTTCAATAAAGTCTATTAAGAGGCTTGATAAAAAAAACATGATAAAATCACTCAAGGGGTATGTACATAGGTTATTTGCAGTATTTTGAGACATCAATGTCGGAATAATATTTACTATCATCAAAGGAGCACTTCTTGAAAATGTATATGGATTTCCAAAACTGATTCACATGCTCATTAATTAAATAAACACAGCAATTTCTTTATATTGAACACTATTTTTCCCTCCATAAATACAATACAAACTTCTTTTTTCACTCGTGTTGACACCATTCTCCGCGTTAGAAAAGGCGCACTTTTGGCACGAAAAGCTTTAGCCGATCGAAGAGAAGCTAACACGGAGGAGCACATCTTAGAATGTTTACTTGGGGAGTACGCTTAGAAAGACAAAACACCTACACCTTATTATGCATCTTAGGATTTCAGGTACATGCTATACTGATGACTAAAGCCCGGATTTTTTATGTAATATCAAGGTGCGAAATATGTACATATTTATGTAAAAATCATCAAAATATGTAATGAAATATGTAATAACCTAAATGCTAAGATTACCACCTCAAATCTAAATGCAGACTGCAAATTACCTAGAATTTTGTGATTTGATGGGTCTGTAAGTACATAAATTAATTACGAGTTAAAATTTACTAAATATAGAAGTAATTATAGGGAAAACGTTTTGTTTTATGTAGAATTTACCTAAAATTTATTTTCAAGTAGGTAATCACGAAATAAAAAATGTTTTGGATTATGTTTATTAAACTTATTCATTTCACATAATTATTTCACCTAAATTCTAGACGGTAAAGCAATGTTGAAATACTGAACCAATTTATCAATGAGTGAAACCATCAATTCAAAATAATTAATTTTTATAACGTGGATGCATTTTCAGTTTTCTATCTCTTGACATACAATGAACGACAAGGCATTTTCATTTTGAGTCTTTTGCTTCTTTCAACGTACAGTGAATAACCATATACTTTTCCATATTTTCAGGGGTCATTGTTTCCTATCGGATAAAATGTTCTTATAAGCAGAGAAGCTTCTCAACACGTCACACGAAGTAACAGGGGCATACTTTAGCATACGAATCTGATTTGCAGAGAAATGATTTGGTAAATCGACACTGTCACCATTTAGCACTTAAGACACGGACACAAGCGTAGAGTACCCTGGATTCCTGTTTAGCACAGCTTTGAATTTTTCACCTACCTTCCTTTCTGCAACTACGCTAAGCTTCTGTGATGCACGTTCCATTAAATCCATATATTCTGAAGAAGGGAACCTGATGTCTTGGTGCTAGGCAACCAGCCGAAGTTACTTTTGATGTAAGCACAGGAGCTTGCCACTTTCGGATCTTTAAAGATGTCCTGAGATTCACGTCTGGTAACAGCTACTTCTGAAGAGAACATGTTCACCACTGACTGAACTCCTTCAAAATGTTCACAATAGAAGTTCCCAGCTTCTAACCCCGTACCCCATCTTGTAAGCACTGGCTCAGGAGGCAAAGGGACATGTTGGAGATGATCTTATAGCACTGTATTCTGTGCGGTGCTTTCACGAATACCTTTTTTTGTTGCTGATATCAACTTATTCACACAGAGAAAATTACTTCTTACTACTTCAGCAATATGTTGCAATGCATGGGCCAAGCAGGTACATTCGGATAGAAAACATTAAGGGCAGTAGCAGCTTTAATCATGTACGCTGCGGCATCTGAATACATAGTTAAAACCTTCTCCTCGCACACTCACCCTCTGGCCACAGAATCTTCATCCCATCATTTACGAATCACGCAATTGTAGAATGATTTGTTTGTTCTAACACCTTGCAACAGATTAGAAATGGTTTTGCTGGACTTTGGAACTAGTTTTCCTACTACTAAATTCGCTATGTACCGACATCTGTAGTTTCATCGACGGCAAACCAAATACAGGAGTCTTCAATTTCATCCCGTATACGAGCAACTGCTTCTCCATAACACACATGAAGACACTTTTTCCTCAGAGTAGATTCGTCATGAATAATTTTCTTGCAATATTTGTCTAGAAAGGAACGAAATTGAGGAAATTGAAATTTATGCCACGGAATATTAGCTGGAACCATTGCACTACACAAGTCTTTAAAAAATCATTTCCGGACAGTTCCTGTTGCATTTGTGTCAACAGAACTTGCTTTCTAGAAGACTGTAGGTGTTTGTTGCGTCTGTGGAGAGCACTTTGATATGTTGTTCCAATTGAGATTTCATGGAACAGCCAATTTTACCGCATGCTTGACAGACTATTACTTTTCCGTCGGTTGTAAAGGCGCTATCTAATTCAATTCAGTTCAATTTGCAGGATAGCGAGTACGCAACTGGTGCCATTTTACTGAGACTTGCAAGAAACTAACTGCAGTATTATAGCCTCGCTATATTCATGGTTGTCCAGCGGCTCACTTTGTTTCCTCGCAACTATTATATTACAAGATGCCGACTACTGCTACAATGGTAACAATCAATTTTCTCCAGTTCTTGTAAATGCCCAAAGCCCTACGAGAAACGTGACACTGAGCTCAACATTTCGAGCGGCACCTGCTTTGATATAAACGGACAACAATCAGAACGAGGCAAGACAATTATCGCATTGTTCGCCCGCCTCGGTAACGTGATAGTTAGCGTGTCTGCCTCACGTTCAAGAGGTCGCGAGTTCAAATCTCGCTTAGGGTAAGTTATCCGGGTAAGGTTTTTTTTCCGAGGTTTTCCCCACCCTGAGAAGACGAATGTCGGGTAACTTAAAGCTCCATGGACCTCGGGCTCATTTGAGCATCATTTCATTCATTCGTCCGATGACACAATGTTGGAGGACGTTAATTTAAAAAAAAAATCGCACTGTTAATTTAACTTGCATCCTATTTCGCAAATTGATTTTTGTTGCTTTCAGCAAAACTTATTAAAACAGTAGTTTATAATGTGACTACAGTATTTTTTAAAAAATAATACAATTGTAACGAAACCCAGAAAATATGTACGTTTATGTAACATCGTTAAAATGTGTAGAAACGTGCAAAATATGTAAAAAAAATTGTAAAATAAAAATTTCTAAGGGAGTCCCAAATGTAATTTGCCTACATTTTTACTTCTCATTGAAATATTATGCTGGATTTAAAATATGTCATTACATAAAAATCCGGGCTCTACTCATTATCATATGATGCACGAGAGGGGATTAACGGAAGCTACAATCTCCTCTACTCTTAGTATTCTTATTAGTATTTACTATTTTGTATTAATCAAAAGTTTCAAACTATGTGTTTACATCAAGTATGAATCAAACAGGGGATCGATTATAGACTGTTAGTTTTAACCACCGAAAGACATCTTTAACTTTTGTTTTTTATCTTGCTGTTTATGTGCTGTGAGAAACTATATTGTTAGAGCTATAATTACAAATTTATCTGGGAGTGCGGTTTTCTCAAGATTACGTTTTCCTGTATGCATATATAATTAGAGAAAAGACCTCGGCATATCTGCTTTGAATGAAACTGCTGCAGCATTATTGTTCAAGAAGTTTCTTAGTGCGAACTGGCATTAATTTGCGTGGCACATTTCATTAATTTAGAATATAAAACACAGATGGAAGGAGTATAGATATAATTGATTCAGAAGATGAATTCTAATGTGAAGAAAAATCGCGCTGTCCAAGAGGAAATAGAGCTTCAGTCGGCCCAAGACTAAATCAATACATGTTATAGTCATTAAAGAAAATACCCCTTGTGGCTCAACTGCAGAAACAGAATGGTTTTCAGGAAGTGTGCTACAGGCATAGAATTATAAACGTCATAATTCCGATAACACATCCGATGATGACGCACAAACATACAAATGCAATGATAAAGATGACTACGGAAACCAGAAAAAAGTAGGTACTCTAAAACAAACTTTAATAGCTGGTTCCAAAAAAGTTAATGCTCGCAATTCCGAAAATATTAGGTCAGACAATGAAAGCCAAAAACGAGCATATATCGGAAGAAATTGGAGACAAGCCGACTTTTACCCAATTGTTAGAAACCACTTAGGGGTATATTTTCTTAAAAGCCCTCAACATGAAGTTGCAAGAGTTAAATTTATTGCATGTTATCTTTGTTATCATTTATTTCAATTTCATAAACGTAGTAGAGTTTAAATCCTTATAATAGAAGCTAAAATGAGATAATTTTACATTTTGCTACATTTAAATATTTTATTCGTAATTTATACTTTATTCGTATTCGTGGATGTCATGAACGACATCCACACAGCAAGTACAAATCTGCTACATTCAGCAAAAGATCCGAAAGAACCACTCTCTTCTGCGGGTGTTTACAGAATTCCGTGCTCATGTGGCTCTGTCTATATAGGGACCACACAGCGTATGGTAAACACGCGCATTGCAGGACACAAGAGAAGTTGCTGTTTGGGGCAAATAGAAAAGTCTAGTCGCAGAACACGCATTGCTAGCGCCAGGGGAACATATTATACAGTATTCAGACATAGCTATCCTGTTTTCTACAGTTCATTATTACGCCTGGTTAAGTCGTGAAGCCATAGAGATTTTCAAACATAAATATAACTTCAATAGGAAGGAAGAAACGAAGCGCTTAAATAAAGCTTGGCATCCAGCATTATACAAGACACGCAAAAAACCTGACCGGAGACAAATTCAAGATCATACGCCATCAACAGCTTCAGCTACAGTAAATACCAGCCCATCGACAACAATGGAAGCAGCCCTCAATTTAAACCATTACACGCAGCAGTCAAACCAATAAACAAAGACCAGACCAACCGCCATACACTTATAACTCTGTTCATCACGAGATTAGAGACGTAAACAAAGCCACGTGCGTTTTGACCACAGCGCACCCTCTTGACGCTTTCGCCGTGTAAATAGTCCCTTGAAGAATTACTGTTACTAAGGTCTGAAATGTCACTTAATGTTTGCTAAAGCATGAACTAAAGTGTACTAAGCATAGTTGAAGCGTAAGAATACGCAGTTAAGTGAATCTGTAACCATCCTAATTCATTCTGCGCGCACATTAATCAGTATGAAAGTAACATGGCGGAACAAGTGAGTTGTGAAACATAAGTGCGGCAAACCGTTGCGGAGTGGTGAAAAGACAACAATATTGAACGTGTTTAACAAGTTCTGCGAGCAATATCCTGAACTTGCTATAGAAGATGTGATGAAATTAACATCCGAGTTTACCGGTGTGTCAGTTGCAAGTATTTACAACACATGCAAAGAAAAATCGTCAGTTGGTGGAGATCCCAGCCAAAAGCTTCCACGTACCAGGTAAATGGTGGATGTAGTTTGCGACGACTTTGTGAGTGTGAGATCTGCAATCCGTCGAAAAGTTCACCAGTTCTTTGTTAACAATGAACCTCCACCTTAAAGTGCTGTTGGCAGTTAACTATGATCCCGATCTTCCAGATTTAAAATGAACTTCCCTCCGCAAGCTACTTTTGGAGATTGGTTTCGAGACTGTGAGCAGGAGATGAAAAAGTGTTATTGTGGACAGAGATGACGTAAGTAGCAGTTAATTTCCATGTGCTACATGTTATTTGGATCAAGTAAATATATCCTTTTAGTAGTGTAAAATGCATATTATACCTACGCGTAGCGGTAGGTTACTGTGTTGCGTCATTGTGAAAGCACGTGGCCGCGGAGTGATACAAACCGGTGCTTTGTTTATATCTCCTCTAATCTCTTGATGAACAGAGTATACACATGCTAAGCGTGTAAAGTCTGTGAAACCAAACGGCTCCGTATCAGTCGTTGTCGAGAGTAGCAGAGTACTACAGTCACACCACTGATGATGTTCGACGCGCCTTAAAACGAAACATCTGGAAGGAGATTTTCCACCAGACCACGGCCTACAAGCGCGGATAATCATTTTGTATGTTATGACACCGGCCGTGAAAGCTTACGCAATTTGATAAACTTATTACTATGCCAACCGTTTTGGGAGTGTAATACCTGTGGCATTAACGAAGGACTAACAGAGCATTGTAGTAAATTATCACAAGAAATGTCATAAAACGTCTGGTCTGACCAATAAATTCTCAAGCGGTGCGAGACCGCCAAATGATATGCATCCGGACTATTTCATAAATTAAATATAAATTTAAATACTACATTGCAAAAATTTGACCAGAATATCTTAAATTCTATAAAAAATAATCCAAAACATATGAATTTCGATTAGTGCAGTTCGACTTGCCCAGCACTGCCAAATGAGGAAAACGAAGCCCACGAATTACATATATTTGGATCTTCTCTTGTTATAACAGAAAAGCAGTTTATAATCTTAAACCTCACTTTATTTTTCACATTAACAATTTTTCTTTTGGGAAAATACATTAATTATTAAAAGAACAATTGTTAAAAACACAGTTGTCAAACTGAAATGAAATGCTATTTTGATTGTTAATCGATTGTATTGTGCAATAAATGTCTACATAGTGAAGATTTTAAGAAAACAAAAGAATAGCCAGGCGATAATTCGTTTACGATACATTTAAGGCCTCTATGTTTAGGTCGTGAGGTGAAACATGAACAATTCTTGCGCATAGGGGAAGCTGCTTTCTCCCCCCGCCCCCACCTCTCTGTAACGGCTGAGAGGGAGGAAGGTGTGCGACCTTGCCGCGAATGCGTGCAGATGAAACAACTGCACTTCACATGAAAGTAATTGATGGGACAAAGTTATAGTCAAATCGCTTTGTTCGTTGAAATGCTAATTTTTACTTTCTCTACTGGTAAGTAGGGGAAGTATTGTATTCCACCCAAAAATTCGATGTCAAGATATCACCGGAAATGCTTTGAGACCCCCGAATCAACACAAAAAAAATGTATTTTTAGAAAAAGGTCCGTGTGGGTGCGTCAGACTGTGGACAGCCTAACTCAAAAACGAAAGGTCGGTTAAAAACTAAAGTTGGTATTTGGTATTTAAGTCTTTCAAGGATGCGACGCGAAGATTTTGAAGAAAATAGCCCCACCCTAAACTACCCTTTACGTGAAAATTTTTTCGAAAAGTTTGATTTTCTTGAAAATGGCTCTAACGATTTTGATTAAAACGTCATATGTTTAAGATATTTGTATGACAAATAGTTTGAATTTTCTGGCTATAGCCTATGTAGTCCTGTTTACTCTGGATGACTTTTGAATAACTCGTAAACCGTACGAAATAGACAAAATCTTATTATACAAAAAATGTAGGTCTCGCTAAAACACACAATTTATGTCTGAATAATTTTTTTTTTGTAGAGTGAACCATTTCGGGGATATTCTTTGTTATTTGTGTCAGTTACAGAAAACATAAAACTTTCGTGAAATGGAACATCGTTGTTCATTTTTTTATATGTTAAGCGTGCAAAGAGAACGGGAGCTCAAAGCTTTAAAAGACTTGACTATCGCTCAAAGGCTAGTGTATTCCCATATTTCTCCTGCACCTACAAGGAAATAAGCAATAAGATAATTTCTGTAAATGTTTATCTCAACTAACAGGAAGAAGACATAGGAATAATAGTTCGTAAGAATGGTTAGTACAACAGTAGAGAAGGTTATATGAGTGCAACACATCTGATTTTTATACATATATAATGCCATTAGTAATATGCACTATAAAGCTATGCTAGCGAACAGACTAGAAAAACAGTTAAACACATTTCTACAATGAACACGAAAATGGCGAATAACCATAAACCTACAAAAGACGCAAGCCATTGTAATCAGAAAAATAAGAAAACACACATACAGAACAGCCACACTTACTTTCAACAAACAAACAATTACATGTAAAAAAACAGTAAAATACTTAGGAGTACACATACACAATAAACTCAGAATAAAGCCACACTACACACAATTACTCAATAAAGCATGTCCCATACACGCAACACTAAACTATCTGGCCAGACTCAACAAAAGAGGACTCACACCACAAATATTACACAAACTCTACATCACATTAGTCCGGCCACAACTCACACATGCAGCCGTAGCAACAATGCCCCTAATCACAACAACTATGATGAACAAAATAAAAGCATATGAAAGGAAATGCCTACGGACTGCTCATAAACTTTCACCATCATTCAAATCCAACACCGTACATCAATACACAAACACAACACACATAGCAAAACAATTCATAAAATACATACACAACGCACACACAAGAACTACAGAGGAACACTCATAAACACTGCACAAAAGATGAAGACTATACAAGAAACACCAACAGACAAAAACCCTCCCCTTATCACACTCATACATGTATACGATAAATATCAAGAACAAGAAGAACAGAAATTACGAGACCATCTACAACACTGAGACGGGTAGTTCTGTGTGTTGTGAAGGGAGGAATATGTGCTGCCAAGATGTCTCCGTTGCCCTCGGCTGTTGACTCTTCTTCAGGGGTGGTTATGCAGGTGGATTAATAAGTGCTTCTTAGCATTCGAACATTGACTTTATTCACTTTCTCTTATACGAGCTCCCTCACGGCTACACCCGTCTCATTCAAGTAGTTGAGTCTTTCTGTCAAGGAGTTCACTGCACAGACCCTTTTTTGGTCCTGCACTTTGTTCATAACCGTACCTCCCCTTGCTACGGTCAGTATGCCTCCCTTAGAAATACCTGTGCAGTGAGGGGTGACAAATGCCCCGCATCCTGTTTGTTCTCTTTCAATACCTGAATGAGGCGTTTGAAGACCGCTCGGTCGCTAATTACATTTAACAGGTTTCCAAGTATAACTGCTTATCACTAACAATATTTAAACAATTATTATCCTAAAATATTTATCTATATACAAATTATGTTCTAACCTAATGTACAATATACATACTAATATGTACCGTTACAACACTTTCAAAACATTTAGACACACAATAAAAACAAAAACACACTAAAAACCCCAAACATACAAAAATACACTATACATACAAAAAATACCAATGAGCCAAGCAGCAACATCAAAATAAAATAAAAACAAGCAACAAAACCTAGGATCTTCTTTGGGCAGAAGCACATAAACGGAGCCATGGATGTGGAACACGGGAACTGACACAGATACACAAAATACAACACACTACACTACACATGTCAACAAAAACACCATTAACACAAATGCGCACCAAAGCCGAGGGAAATCTCAACCCGAAAACGAAACAAATACCACACTATGCTGAAGAGGGATTTCCCTAAACAGCCCGGGCATGTTGTAAACATACCCAAATAAACATTTTTCATTCATTCATTCATTACACCTTTGCGGACGGAAACGTTATGACTTATGCGCATACATGATTGCGCAACTTCTCCCATCATCATTCTTTCAGATGAAGAGTTGCCACTGCGCAGCTATATAGGAAAATTGCTCAGGTCTTGCCTCCTGATTCGGTACGTCGCGTCGTGATTATCTTCCATTAATGAATATTTAAATAAAATATAATAAATAAGTTATTCAATCTACCAATTTATTTTCACTGTAAAATTTTAAATTGACAAAAAATAGTTATTCGGTAATCACTGAATGTAAGATTTGAAGTTTTCACTGAATGCTTGGATAAACACGCGAGTCTTTTACTTTTTATGTATATTTGACACACTGCGTCTATGCAGTGTTTGCTTTGGATGCATACAGTAAATAGTTAAAGTTTGTGTTCTATCTTTAAAAACAATCAAATCTGCTTTCGTTTTAGTCCCTATCTTCAATTGCCTGCAAATGCAAAAAATAACCATTGCCAGCAATTAAATACCACTAGCAAAGTTAGCATCGTTTCGTAATACATTCACCGATTTCGTTCAGAGCACGTTCCGAGTTCTCTTTCCAAAATGCTTTTTTTCCCTCCCCATAGAAATTTAAAAAAGTTAGAAAAGTGCCCAAGTTGTCCGTCTCGGGTTTACGGATGACAACTGTATCCATTACACCAGACATCATAAATGCTATAATTCTGCCTCAGAAACATGGAACACATTGCCAAATTGTCCCAGTTTCAGGATTGCTGTCCCAATTGTCTCAATTTAAAAGATCTGCCTTTGGTCTGTTCAGGCTCCAGGTATTTATTGTTGATTTTACTCTTCTCACATGCGTCTATTGCATATTATAGTGTTCATATAAAATATGCTTATCTGGTTAATAAGTATTATTCAGATTGTTTTGGGCAAGGAATATTTTCAAATTAAGCAATAAATGGTTATACTGAACACAGTGAAACAGCTTTCAAATCTTAACGTTACGATAAGCTAAGGGCTCTTAGGAGACAAGTGGCTTTCTTTACACACCATCGTTAATTTTTATACAGCGTCTTGCGAAGCTTATCAGTTATCACTTTCTGTACCACGTATTGGTGTGGCATATTTGGGATACCGCGGTTTCTGATCTAGTTGAGGAGGTGTAAGTTGGGAAGGCGTGGGTGTTCTTGGTTGCTCAGACTTTTTACTTTATCTCAGGGTTGCCCAGCTGAGGAATGTCCAGGTAATGAATTGAAGTCGTGTTGCCTTCTTTCTTTTTAATGAATACGTTACATTCACCTACCGACCATAAGACCCGAAATATGCTTGATTAGCGTTGTTTGCGCGACGAATACACTTAGTCGTCAACTTGGGTTATTCGCGACCCGCACACTATCTCGAAACTTTAGACTCACACATCTATCTCTCACCTTGAGTGCCTCCTCTGTCTTTCGGCAGCTTCGTACTTGGCTACGGTCTTTTCGCTTGGCCAAATTCACCTTGCAATTAGGCACGTATGCCTAAGAGTCACTGTCTTGGGTTTTATTCCCTTTCTTTCGGGGGTGGTTGCCCTTCCTGTCGCACCGTTACCTGCCTGAGGTCATCCCTGTACCCTCGTTCCATCTGTGGATGACCAGTCAAGTTGGAAAGTAAAGCCTATATACATATACATATATTATTACGTGCGCGGGTTTCTGCTTCAATACGTAAAAGGTAGAGATGGTATAGCTCTCCACCCAAAAAGTCAATACCGAATTTTAGTGGATGTACACATTTTGAAGTCCCCTGAATCCAAAATGGCTTTTTTTAAAGTTCTGTGTACGAGTATGAAAGTAGCGCAATTCAAAGTCGGTCTGGGTGGCTCAGTTGGTTAGACACTGGCCTACTGATCCCAAGGTCGCGGGTTCAAATCCAGCTGAGACCGATGGTTTTTAAATGTGCTTAAAAACGACAGCCCCATGTCAGTAGATTTCCTGGCATGTAAAATAAGTCCTGCAGGACGAAATTTCGGCATACTTGCGACGCTGATGTGATCCAGGCAATTGACAGCGTCGTTAAACAACAAAATAATTTTAAAAAAAATAGCATAATTCAAAAACGAAATATCGGTTAAATATCAAATTTAGTAATTAAGTCTAGCATCCATCGAGAATGCGACCCGAAGATTTACATAAAAATCCACCAACCCTTCTTTACCCTTTACATGGAACACATTTATTTAAAAAAATGTATTTAATTGTTCCATTTATATCCCCACCTTCAACTCCAATTGGTCACTTTGGCGGCCTTTCCTTCGGAACACAATGGTATTAACTCCTTTGCAGTAGGTTTTAAATCTTAAAACTCGTATACATCAGATCTCTCTCTCTCACACACACAAAACAAAGAATGCCTAAACTTACGCAAGAGGAATTAGACGAGTTAACACATACGTAAAAGTGAAAGTTATGTGTCTAAAGCACGTGAAGATGTACATATGTGAAACGTGCTGTGATATCGCACGCATTACAGCCAGTGGCAGTGACTAAATTCATTAAACTTTAGTATGAGTTGACAATCAATGTTAAGTGATGTGTGTAATGGCTGAAAACAGTAGGACAGAACAAAGAATACAAGAAACAAACAATTTTACCAAAGGCTGTAAGCAAATAGGTAATATTGTATGTGCTTCAAAGAAAAGTAATTTGATACTGTATTAATATAAAGAATCTGATGTGTTGCACTCACATGACTTTCTCTACTCTTGTACCAACCATTCTCACAAACTCTTATTCCTTATCTTCTTCGTGTTAGTTGAGATAAACATTTACAGAAATTTGTTATTGTTTATTTCCTTGTAGGTGCAAGGGGAATATGGGAATACAGTAGGCTTTGAACGATAGTCTAATCTTTTAAAACTTTGAGATCCCGTCTTTACACGCTTCACTTATAAAAAAAATGAACAACGATGTTCCATTTCACCAAAGTTTTAAGTTTTCAGAAACTGACACACATAACAACGAATATCTCCGAAATGATTCACTCAATAAAAGATATACATTTCATTTGTCATAAAAATATCTCAAACATGTGACATTTTAATCAAAATCGTTAGAGCCATTTTCAAGAAAATAAAAATATTTGAAAATTTTTCCATGTAAAGGATAGTTTAGGGTGGGGCTATTTTCTTCAAAATCTTCGTGTCGTATCCTTGAAAAAACATTAAACGTAAATACCAACTTTTCGTTTTTGAGTTATTCTGTCCACAGACTGACACACACGCGCGCACCTTTTGATAAAATACTTTTTTTTTCTTTTTTTTTTTGGATTCAGGGGGCCTCAAAACATATATTTCCGGTGAAATCTCGACATCGAAATTTTAGGC